>JARBWK010000015.1:29404661-30075365 GCA_030556195.1 Anolis apletophallus
ACCGTGATCACAGGGGCATATTATGCTTCACTGCTGCAGACATTGAGAAAGGCCATCAAAATCAAGAGATGTGGCATTCTCACCAAATGTGCCTGCCACATTTGTCAATGCATCAGTTCATAACTCACCTGTTGCCCAAATGGAAGCAGGCTCCTATGGATTTGAAATTCTACCATATCCCCTTGTTCACCCAACCTTGCACTATTGTATGTCCACCTCTTCTTAACAATGAAGTTATTTTTGAAGGGCAAACATTTGTCAGGTGATAAGACTCTGATTTCCGAAGTCACAACGTGGCTTTTGGAGTAACCTGTCGACTTCTACAACCGAGATGTTTACAGTTGCTTAAAAAGATGAGAGAAATGTATGTCCCTAGGTGGCACCTAGGGAGAGAAGGACTAATAACTGTGCCAAGTTTCACTGCTCTCAGTCCAGAGGAAGTGGGTCAGGGGAAATCTTTCATGAATGCCCCTTTTATCCGCTTCTAGGGAAAAGCACATGCCTGCACCTACCTCACAGGCCGGCTTGGGTAATGTATCTGGTTGTGTTGTCCCAGCATCACTTGGGACTGGTCCTGCAAATTCTCCACCTGGTCTGGATCCTTCAGGCCTCTTGTTTCTGTAAGAACCAGAATGAAATGGTATTGGAGCAAGACTTGCTTGGAATTAAACAGGACGAAGAAGGACAAAGTACAAGAAAACATAGACTGTCTTGAAGTTTGCAGAAATATGGCCTCCAACCTCCTACTCTCCCAGCGGGGGTCTCTCACCTGGCTTGAAAAGTACAACTGCCTTCATACAGGCAAACTCTGTCGGGTCCACCGCTAGGGCTTTGAAGCGAGCGATGACTTCCTGCAGGGCACGAATGTCCATTCCGCCAGAGACAAGTTTTCCATTGAGAGCGGGCGCAAGATCTGATACAGAAAGCAGGGGGCACGTTTCCAGCGGCAAAGACCACTGGATGGCACAGAGCAGGAACAGCTCACTCCAGGCTTCCTCCAGTAAGATCACCTGCAAGCGAGAAGGCAGAGGGCTGAACCTCTGGATCATTTGGGGAGCATGTTCTGCAAAAGGTCCTGATCCTTAACAAGATAAATAGCAAGACTGTACATTTGTGACTCTTCAGCTGAAATGGAACTCCCATCATCCCTGACCATTAGCTATCCCAGGCATGGGAAAACTTGGGCCCTCCCTCCAGGTGTTTCAGACTTCAACTCACACCATTCCTAACAGCCCCAGGGCCTTTCCTTTTCCCTCTCATCTGTGGCTGAGGGAAACAAGGAAAGGGCCTGAGGCTGTTAGGAATGGTGGAAGTTGAAGTCCAAAACAGCTGAAGGGAGGGCCCAAGTTTGTCCATGCACAAGCTATGCTGATGGAAGTAGTCATTAATCAATATCTGGGGGTATTGTTTATGCATTATATAGCTAGCGCAACAAATTCAGGATTATAAACTTGCTTTTCTCAAAAGCACTCTTATCAAATAATTGCACTACAAGGAGAGGCAGATAAGAAATAACTTTTGTTGTTGCTGTTGTCGTCATTGTCCCTACTGCTGTCAACCCTCTGCATCCACAGATCCATGGCTTGAAAATATTTTCTCAAAATCCAAAAAGTAAACCTTGATTTTTCCGTTTTACATAAAGGACATTGTTTAATGATGCCAAGGTACTGAATAAGGCTTGAACATCCACAGATTTTGGAATCCATGGAGGCAGGGGTGGTGGTGTCCTCAAATCAAACCCAAACAGATATCACTATACAGCCACTAACATAATAACAACAACAATATGAAATGTTAATTTTTTAGTCTAGTTTCTAATTGGAGCTGGTTGAGTAATTTTCCATTATTGCTTCATGGCTACTTTTTAACAAATGTGGCTAATGCATAATCTGTTTTCCTCCTGTAACTTGCAATGTGATGTTCCATGCTGTTAAGTTATTTTTTTGTTTATTTGCCGCATTTATATTCCGCCCTTCTCACCTCGAAGCATCACAGATCACATACATGGCAAACATACAATGCCGTTAAACAGACAGGACAGACAAGAGATAGAGGTATATGTTGGCATTTTCCCAACTTCGGCATCCTGGAGGTTATGCTCCATTACATGGGTGGGGGGGGCACTGTTGCTCCATCCTCTATGACAAAGATCACAGACTTCCTCCTTCCTTTGAATGCCAGCATTTTCTAGTATTACCTTTTTATGGTGCCATAAAATACCTCTCAGCTTATGCAGTACTTAATTTATCTATTCACCGTTCACAGCTGTTTTCAAACTGCTTAGGGGGACAGTGAGCTGGGTTGAAGGGTTTTGAACTGCCAACTTTTGATTGGTGTGATCTATTGCTGCTGGCGATTAACCAGCTGTGCTAAAGCCCAGACAATTTTTGTTGACAAATACGTTTTCCAAAACTGCCAAAGTGTTTGATTCCTTTGGTACTATATTGCACAAATGGAATGCTATCCTCAAGAGTGGCATGTTGCTGGCTTCTTTCCGTTCACAGATGCCTCCATTCTTGAACACTATGAGGGCTGTTTTTGTTGTCTCGCCCAAACCACAAATAGTTTGATCTGGACAGGGGACTCACCTGGTCTCGGAATGGGAGGTTTGAGAAGACAGGTAGGTTCTTTGCCCATTTCACAGCCATGAAAAGGAGACGGGCCGAGGTTTCGTAAACACTCTCGGGGCTGGCGGTCGGATATGGGGAGACGTGGGATTCATCCCCTGGGCGCTCCGGCTCATTGCCAGTTACGTCGATGTTCTCATCAGCTAAGGAAGACCAAGCTATCCATCAATCCAACAGACCTCACAACCTCTGAAAATGCCTGCCATAGATGCAGGCGAAACGTCAGGAGAGAATGCTTCTGGAACATGGCCATACAGCCCGGAAAATTCACAACAACCCATCCATCAATCCATCCATCTATTCTACACCAACTAGCAGAGATAACCATTTAATTTGAGCAATGGGTTCCATGGCTGAATTGTTTACTGTCAAGACAAGCCTGGGCAAACTTCGGCCCTCCAGGTGTTTTGTTTGGACTCCAACTCCACAGCCTCAGGCCCCTTCCAAAGGAAGGGGCCTGAGGCTGTTGGGGAGTTGAAGTACAAAACACCTGAAAGGCCCAAGTTTGCCCAGGCCTGGTCAAGAGGTTCCGATCTAAACCTACTTGACTGTAACTCAACCCACTAGGTGGCAGCACAGGATAGCTCAATGGCTTTCATCAAGCACAACCAATAATGGCCAATCTATATTGAATCCCTGTGTGGCCCATGACTTTGCTCCATCACTTGCAGTGCTCTCTGTTTGTTTTGAGGATGCGCCATTAAAGGATACAGGTTCAAAGTGTTGTCCGGCCCTTGGTCGTCCAGGTGTTTTGAACTTCGGTTCCCAGAATTCCTGATCATTGGACAAAGCTGGGAATTGGAATCCCAAACACCCGAAGGACTAAAGGTTGCATGCTACTGCGGTATGGCTATATTAGATGAGAATTTATTTAACTGCAATACTGTGTAGAAATCTAAAGCTGTGCTTGGCAATTAGGCACTAGAACTCTCTAGCGCAGGTATGGGCAAACTTCAGCTCTCCAGGTGTTCTGGACTTCCACAATTCCTAACAGCCTCAGGCCCTTTCCTTTTCCCCCTCAGCCACTTAAGGCTTAAGGGAGAGTCTAAGGCAGGCCTGGGCAAACTTGGGCTCTCCAGGTGTTTTGGACTTCAAGTCCCACAATTCCTAACAGCCTCAGGCCCCTTCCTTTCCCCGGAAGGGGGGAAAGAGGCTGTTAGGAATTGTGGGATTTGAAGTCCAAAACACCTGGAGAGCCCAAGTTTGCCCAGGCCTGATCTAAGGACTTCACCAGCCTAGAATTCTGCAGAACAGAGCCATTAAGTGGCATCAACGCGCTATCGCTGTTTCAGAGTAGATACTCTTGCTTTCCTGCTCCTTCTCCACCAGCCCATGGAACAAGGCAAACTCTCAGGAGTATTAAATATTAACTAGGTATTTTTGATTACAGAAGTGTCAGTCAAGCACTGAAAGAGTTAGTAGGCCGAAGCCTGTTAGAGTCAGTGGGCAAGCTAGTGTTGTTCTGAGGGGAGTGAGTAGGCCGAAGCCTGTTAGAGTTAGTGGCCAAAGCTAGTGTTGCCCTGGGGAGTGAGTAGGCCGAAGCCTGTTAGAGTTAGTGGCCAGCTAGTGTTGTCCTGAGGGGTGTGAGTAGGCCGAAGCTTGTTAGAGTTAGTGGCCAACGCTAACGTCGCCCTGAGGGGATTAGTAGCCCAAAGCCTGTTAGAGTTGGTGACCAGCTAGTGTTGTCCTGAGGGGAGTGAGTAGGCCGAAGCTTGTTAGAGTTAGTGGCCAAAGCTAGTGTTGCCCTGAGGGGAGTGAGTAGGCCGAAGCCTATTAGAGTTAGTGGCCAAAGATAGTGTTGTCCTGAGGGGAGTGCGTAGGCTGAAGCCTGTTAGAGTTAGTGGGCCAAAATTAGTGGTGTTCTGATGAGAGTGATTAGGCCGAAGCCTTTTAGAGTTAGTGGCCAAAGCTGTGAGGGCCCTGAGGGGGCCTGTTAGAGTTAGTGGCCAAAGCCTATGAGGAGTTAGTGGCCAAAGATAGTGTTGTCCTGAGGGGAGTGAGTAGGCTGAAGCCTGTTAGAGTTAGTGGGCCAAAATTAGTGGTGTTCTGATGAGAGTGATTAGGCCGAAGCCTTTTAGAGTTAGTGGCCAAAGCTAGTGTCGCCCTGAGGGGAGTGAGTAGGCCGAAGCCTGTTAGAGTTAGTGGGCCAAAATTAGTGTTGTTCTGATGAGAGTGAGTAGGCCGAAGCCTGTTAGAGTTAGTGGCCAAAGCTAGCGTCAACCTGGGGGGGCCAAAATGTGTTAGTAGGCCGGTCGAGTCTGTTAGAGTTAGTGGGCCAAAACTGGTGTCATCCTGAGTGGATTGGGTAGGCTGAAGCCTATTAGAGTTAGTGAGCCAAAGCTAGTGTTTTCCTGAGGACAGTTAGTAGGCCGAAGCCTGTTAGTGTTAGTTTGTCTCAGTGAGGGAACGCCTCAGTCTGTGTGAAGAGGCTTCCCTGTGAAGTAGACCTCACAGTATGAGGAAGGTCTGGTATGAGAAAACCTTCCTGTGTAAAGCTCCAGTCGCAGTTACTGCGTATTTGTTTATTTGTGTTATGGAAACCTTGTTCTTGTAAATAGTGTAACCATATTATTTTACTACAAAGAAAAGCCTCCTTTGGAAGAGATAACTGGTCTGTGGGTTTATGTTCTTTTCATCACTTTTGGCCACTGGTGCTGGGTCACGCTGCTGCCGATAAGCTACTCTGCTATACATTTATGGGGAGGGTCTTTTGTTCATAAGCCCACTCGCCCAACACAAGCCACTTACCATCCTCGGGCTCCAGCTTGGCACACGTCTCCGCTGTCATCAGGCTGGCCATGAAGCGATGGTTGCTGGGGGGAGTCGGGGCCTGGGCCCTAGAAGCCCCCGTCACGGCGGAGCAGGAGACCGGGGCCCTGTGGCTTGGTGGCAGCGAAGGGCAAGCCAAGGGCAGCGATGGCAGTGCTGCATCCCGCGTGGTTGCCAGGTGCTCAGGTTGCCGCTCCGAATCCAAGTCAATGGCGTCAAGGCGGACTTGTGCGGTGCTGCGGGGCTGACGTTCGTTTTGTACCGCTGGGGGCAGAAATCGGAAAGGTGAGCCACTAACTATCCTCATAGCACTGAAAACAACTAATGTTATTAGCTTTTATTTCAATGTTATCTAGGGGTCATTTTAAAGATCAAAGAAATCAAGGAACGCAACACGTAGGTTTCAATCAGGATCTTCACACCCACCACTTGATCCACTTCATGCAACCAATATTTGACCATGCTGCACAACTTGAGCCTGGGAAAGGTCATCGTTTTGGACTACACCTCCCATAAAGCTGCAAATAGTAATGGCACTAAGGCCCCTTCTACACTGCTATATAAAAATCCAGATTATTTGTTTTGAACTGGATTATATGGCGGTGTGTGCCCCCCAGTGGCGCAGTAACTAAACCGCTGAGCTGCTGAACTTGCTGATCGAAAGGTCACAGGTTCAAATCCGGGGAGTGGTGTGAGCTCCCGCTGTTAGCCCCAGCTTCTGCCAACCAAGAAGTTTGAAAACATGCAAAGGTGAGTAGATCTATAGGTACCACCTCAGCAGGAAGGTAACAGTGGTCCATGCAGTCATGCCGGCCACATGGCCTAGGATGTGTGTACCGACAATGCCGGCTCTTCGGCCAAGAAATGAAGATGACTACAAACCCTAGAGTCGGACATGATTGGACACAATGTCAAGGGAAAACCTTTCCGTTTCCCTTATATTTAACTGGCGGGAAGGTAATGGCACTCCATGCAGTCATGCTGGCCACATGACCTTGGAGGTGTCTGGACAATGCAGGCTCTTTGGCTTAGAAATGGAGATGAGCACCAAAGGGGAATACCTTTACCTTTACTATATGGCAGTGTAGACTCATATACAGTGTTCCCTCACTACTTCGCAGTTCGCTTATTGTGGACTCGCTGTTTCGCGGATTAAAAAAATATTAATTGTTTTGGGGGTTTTCCGCTGCCGCTCTCCAAGGCGCTTTCCCCCCTCCCTCCTTCCCTCCAGCCTTGAAGGGACTTTCCTTCACTTTATTTTAAGTTTATAAAGACTTAAAATAGTGTATAACTACTAAAATAATGTATAAATATTAAAATAAATAGAGTATCCCTACATTGCGGTTTTTCACTTATTGCAGGAGGTCCTGGAACCTAACCCCAGCAATAAGTGAAGGAACACTGTAATCCAGTCCAATGTTAATAGTACAGATTACCTGAAGAGGCCTAACTGTGCTGCCTGCGGGATTATAGAAGCAGTACTCCAAAATCTCAACCTTACAAGCTCTGTTCTCCCATCTTTTATAGAACCTGGTAGTCTATTTTATATCAAGGGGAAAGGCCATTGCCGCCCCTTCTTCGCACTCCTTACAAGCGTACTCACCATCCTTGTTCATTCCTGCCTGTAGACATTTCTTCAGACGGCAGGCTTGGCATTGGTTTCTGTGTGCTTTGTCCACCGGACACATCCCTGTGCCAGCTTGACACCTACAGGAAACAAGACAATGTATGTGGTCTCGGTTTCTTTCACACCACATTAACAGTTGATCTGTGATTTCACTGCAACAGCTCCATCCTGTGGAATTCTGGGCTTTTGCTATATCATGAAATATTTTGCATTTCCTCTTATCTTAGAAAAGTCTTAGTGCTACACTAACTCCACACATCCCAGGATTGTTTAGGATTCTGCAGCCGTTGACAATAAAGTGTCATTAAGTCACATAGAGCCCCTTGATGGTGCAGTGGGTTAAACCGCTGAGCCGCTGAAGGTTGGTGGTTCGAATCCATTGAGCAAGGTGAGTTCCCGCTGTTAGCCTCAGCTTCTTCCAACCTAGCTGTTTGAAAAAATTAAATTGTGGATAGATCAATAGGTGCCACTCTGACAGGAAGGTAACGGAGCTCTATGCAGTCATGCTGGACATACTACCTTGGAGGTGTCTACGGACAATGCTGACTCTTTGGCTTAGAAATGGAGATGAGCACCATCCCTTAGAGTCGGACACAAGTAGACTTAATGTCAGGGGAAACTTTTACCTTAAAGTCACATAATCACAACAAAGAATCTTTAAACAAGGCAAATTTTATTTTAGACAGACGTTTGCCGTTTGATTTACTTCTCGCAGAAGGATGTTTTAATGGGTATAGCCTATTATGACAATGTTTTTTTAAACTATGTTTTGGTGTGTTTTAATTGTAATTTATTGCTTTTAAATATAATTTTTAAAATACTTTTGTATCATGTAGGTTTTTAGTGCATCTAGTTCTAAGTTTAGCTGTACTGAATCCCATGCTGGGACAGAATATAATAAAATGTGTTGTCAAAGGCTTTCATGGCTGGAATCACTGGGTTGCTATGAGTTTTCCGGGCTGTATGGCTATGTTCCAGAAGCATTCTCTCCTGGCATTTCGCTCACATCTATGACAGGCATCCTCAGAGGTTGTGAGGTCTGTTGGAAATCGGGCAAGTGGGGAACATTCCACAGATATATCAACCCCACTTGCCTAGTTTCCAACAGACCTCACAACCTCTTGAGGATGCCTGCCATAGATGTAAGTGAAATGTCAGGAGAGAATGCTTCTGGAGCATGGCCATACAGCCCGGAAGACCCACAGCAACCCACTAAAATAAAATTTCAACACGATTTGTGACCTCATTCTAGACATTTAGAGACAACATGTAGAAGAAGCAGAAGAAGAAGCAGAAGAAGAAGAAGAAGAACAACAACAACAACAACAACAACAACATGTATGCCCAATGCCACCTTCCTCCTTGCGATTTGGACAAAAGGGAATGCAATTGGTGAGTAAATCCACTTTCCCTTTTGTGTACCTCCGATTGATCCACACTAGATTTGCTTTGAACTCTTCTGCTGTATTCTTTACTTTGCTCCCACAAAAGCAGTGAATCGTGCCAGGTTCAAAAATGGCCATCTCCTTACCTATAGATGAGCTTTCTCCGAACACTGCGCTTAAAAAAACCGCTGCAGCCGTTGCAGGCATAGATGCCGTAGTGCTTCCCACTGCTGGTATCACCGCACACTTTACACAACAAGACGGGGCTTCCAACTTTTCCAGGAGCCATGCTGAGCCCTACTGGGGAAAAACAAAGGACATTATTGCACAAAGCTTTGATACCATTATAATGTTGCATTAGTTTCCTAGAATCATAAAGTTGGAAGAGACCCAAGGGCCACCCAGTCCAAGCCCCTGCAGCTTTCTCACACTGCAATGTTCCTCTCCAGGCAATGTGAAATTTAAAATGTTGGGATAACAACACATTGGAAATAATCCATTAATGATTCTGTTGGGTTGCTGTGAGTTTTCTGGGCTGTATGGCTATGTTCCAGAAGCATTCTCTTCTGATGTTTCGCCTGCATCTATGGCAGGTATCCTCAGAGGTTGTGAGGTCTGTTGTAAAGTAGGCAAGTGGCGTTTATATATCTGTGAAATAATGTCCAGGGTGGGAGAATCAACCCTTGTCTGCTTGAGGCAAGTGAGAATTTTGCATTTGGTCACCTTAATTTGCATTGAATGGCCTTGTAGCTGCAAAGCCTGGCTGCTTCCTGCCTGGTGGTGGTCCTTTGTTGTGAGGTGTTAGCTGGCACTGATTGATTCTTGTCTGGAATTCCCCCTTTTTTGAGTGTTGTTCTTTATTTACTGTCCTGATTTTATAGCTTTAAAAAAAAATACTGGTAGCGAGATTTTGTTCATTTTCATGATTTTTTCCTTTCTGTTGAAATTGTCCACATGCTTGTGGATTTCAATGGCTCCTCTGTGTAGGCTGACGTGGTGGTTGTAAGAGTGGTTCAGCATTTCTGTGTTCTCAAATAATATGTTGTGTCCAGGTTGGTTCATCAGGTGCTCTCCTGTGGCTGACTTCTCTGGTTGAATTAGCATGCAGTGCCTTTAATGTTCCTTGATTCGTTTCTGGGCGATACTACGTTCAGTGGTCCCTATGTAGACTTGTGCACAGCTGCATGGTATATAGCAGACTCCTGCAGAGGTGAGAGGATCCCTCTTGTTCTTTGCTGAATGTAGCATGTGTTGGATTTTCTTGGTGGGTCTGTAGATAGTTTATAGGTTGTGTTTCTTCATCAGCTTCCCCATGCCGTCAGTGGTTCCCTTGATGTATGGTAAGAACACTTTTCCTCTGGGTGGATCTTTGCCTTTACTCTTGTGGCTTGTTCTTGGTCTTGCAGCTCTTCTGATGTCTGTGGTGGAGTCTCCATTGGCCTCTACTCCTCTGTTGCATGATTCCAGAAAAGCCACTTGATTCTTACACAGCCATATAGGCAGACGATAATAAACGTTTATGGAGTAGTATCAAAAGTCTGTCTGCTCCTTAAGACTTTTAAGTGCAGCGTCTAAAATGCAATGACCACACCATTATCCCCCACCAGCCCCTTAAGATTATTTCCCATATGTGTTGGGGGGAGCCCTAATAAACCTAAAACATAATATAGTCTCAACTATATTGCTTTTGGAATTTGTTTCTGAGTTTTGGTTTTGTTGTTGGTATTTGATCTCACCACTTTCTCTAAGAAAATCAAAGGGATATATATGGTTCACCCCATCATAATCTTACTCCTGCAACAAGTCAAGTTATCCTTGACTTTAAGTGCTGCCTTTGTTGAGACATGGTGACTTGCCCAAGTTCACCCAGTAAGCTTTATGTTAAAGTGAGGCTAGATATAATGTACCTGTTCCTCCAGGTTTTTTGAACTTAAACTTCAACCATTCCTAACAGCATCAGGCCCTTTCCTTTTCTCCCTTTTCTGCCCATGCCTGATCTAAGAGGCCCTCACCCAAAGAGGACTCATGTTTCCATCCAACTCAGGCATGGGCAAACTTTCTAATTTGGGGGCCGCATGCTAGCACTCTCTGCTAGGAGGACTGGCTGCTGGTGATGGAAAGAAGGAAGGGAAGGAGAGAGAAGGGAGGAAGGGAAAGATGGAAGGGAAAGAGAGAGAGGGAAATAGGAGGAAAGAGACAAAAGAGAAGGAAGGAAGAAGGAAAGAGAGGAAGGAAGGAAGGAAGGGGTGAAGAGAATGATAGTAGGAAGGAAGGGAAGGATAAATGAAAGAGAAGGAAAGACAAAAGGGAGGGAGGGAAGGAAGGAAGGAGAAAGAGGGCGAGGGAAGGAGGGAGGAAAGACTGAAGAAAGGACGGACGAAAGGATGGAAGGAGAAAGAGGGAGGGAGGTAAGGAGGAAGAAAAGACAAAAGGGAAGGAAGAATGAAAAGGTAGAAGGGAAGGATGGAAGGAAGGAAGGAAACGAAGGAGGAAGGAAAGAGAAAAGGAAGTAAAGACAAAAGGGTGGAAGGGAAGGAGAAAAGGGGAGGTAAGGATGAAGGAAAGAGAGAAGGAAGGAAGATTAGTATGATGAGACAGGAGGGCCTGAGGAAAGAGTTCAAAGAACCATATCCGGCACCCGGGCCTGGGTTTGCCCATACCTGATCCAACTGCTAAGAGAAAGCTTAGACCTGGATGGGGCACAAATGCAAGAACGAAGAGGGAATTTCGCTCAAAGAAGAGTAATGAGACTTACCTGTTGGGCTCCCTTCCAGTCCTTTGTTCATCACAGACTCTGTTGGGGAGGCAGCCATGCCTGCACTTGATCGGGGCAGAGAAGATCGGTGCGAATGGGTCTTGAATTCGTTGGGATTTTTGAACGTCTTCTTGGTATGTTATCGCTCCAGCTTCTTCCTCCTTAAATGTTGACCAAGACTCGAGAGAAGTCGTTGCAAACCCAAGCTGATGTGAACCAGCTGCTATCTATAGTTGCAACTGGGGAAGTTGTTGGAAGTGTCCCTTCAATGCAAGCCAACCTCTTCCATGCGAAATGGACACAACCATAATCCTGGACAGCCGTGTTCTTCCTCAAGGGTCTCTGGGTACTTTGTGTGTCCGTGTGAGTCCTGCCCGCATGCGAGCCCCCTTCTCTTCAAAGCTCCCGTGGCGTAGTGGGGAAGATTAGCCCTTAACGCTGTGTAAGCAGATGCCTCTCTGTCATCCTCTTAATCTTTAGCCTCTCTCCAAAGGTGGAACCATCAGCCATACAAAGAGGAATGGGAAAGGTGCCGAAGAACCGTTGCCGAGGCCCGAACGGTGCCAGAAAGCTGTAACCAGACCTCCCTCTGACACCGAATCTGTCCGGACCATTTCTATCTACAGCCGCTTAACAAAACGGCCCCGTGCCATGCTCTTGCCATCCATCTATGGGGCAATTATGACTCATTTGTTCAGCCATCAGCTGGCGGGCCAGAAATTAAGATTGGCTGTGTTCTCTAGACATTTGATCTACCTCAGCCCTCACTCCCCACCAGTCACCACAACATTGTCTACTTTTGCTGGCACCCTGATATCCAATTGAAGAGGTTTTTGGAGAGGGAGGAGGGCTAACCTACAAGGACAGCTGCTGATCAGAGCTAAATATTTCATGGGGCATTTATTTTTCAGGCAAGTGAGTGCACTGACTCTCCAAATAGGCCCTGCGTCTTTCTGGAGGTTAAGGAAACTTGCCAAAGAAATCACAGGGCCTTAAGGAGAAGAAAAATACCCAAATTCAAGTCCTGAATTCTTGGAATGATCTTGGAAGAAGCTTCTGGAATCAAGCTAAAATTGTGATTGTGGCATGGTCCATGCACTGCGAGTAGGAGTACTATCACACGAAAGAGGAAATTTATTTAGCTTTTTTCCCTTAAGTTTGAAAAAGTTACTTTTTTGACTTCTCAAAATTCCCCTTCCAGTATACATTGTGGCTAAGCTGGCTGGCAGATTCTGAGAGTTGTACTTCACCTTTGAACTTTTACAAAAATCCTTGGCCAGGTTCTGATCGGCTACTCACAGTAATGTAACTATAGAGTTACACCAGCATAAGTACTTTTGGAGGCATGGTGCAAAAAGCTATCCAATACCTTCTGGTGTCATGGATTTTCTGCAATTGCAAAATAGCAGTGCCTCAGTCCTCTTGGCTGCTGTTTGGTAATGGAGTTAATAAATGCACTGTGAAGCCGGCATTGCAGAATGGGAATGGTGGAAAAGATCTCCCTGGCAATTGTGATACGGTCAGATACCAAACAGTTGCTATTGTAACTTGTGGGAAGTGAGGGAGGGAGGGAGGAGGGAAAAAAGGAAGGAAGGAATAATTAAGGAAGGAAGGATAAAAAGGAGGGAGGGAGGAAAGTAGGGTTGCCACTTTTGGATATAAGAAATAAGGGACATTTACGGGGGGTTTCACAAAAATAAAGGACACTTCATTAAAAATTTGAAACTCAAACGTTAGGTATAAATAGTTTTATTAACAGAATAAGATAATGATTGAAACTCACGAAAGAAAACTGACTTACACCCTCTTAACCAGGCCTGGGCAAACTTCTGCCCTCCAGATGTTTTGGACTTCAGCTCCCACAATTCCTAACAGCCTATCGGTTGAAGTCCAAAACACCTGGAGGGCCAAAGTTTGCCCAGGCCTGTTCTTAACGGTACATGGTATGTTTCTGCATGTTTTGTCATGCAGAAAAAACATGATTAGAACTACCTTATTTTCTCCATCTGCATTTAGTACTTGGCTTTGCTGACTTTAAAAGTGCACTGTCTAAACATTAAAATAAATTTTATAAGACAGTACAACTTCATTATTATTATGTCAATAGTTAATGGTATAGTATTGGGATACACAGCTAGGCCTATTTTAAGAGTAACTCTCAAGCAACCATAAACTATCTTTACCCAACATGATCTAACATTCCCCTTGGGTAACGGTTAATTGAGTCTACTGTACAGTACAGTTGAAAAAGTCCTGTATCTCCTCTTCCTTCCACCGGGGACGCAGGCGGGCACACACTCGCAAGTGTGCAACTGTCAGCCTGCCCCGCGAGTTGGCATCCCTGGGCAGGCATTGCCATGGAAACCGCAGTGCGCGCCTTCCTCTCGTCAACCCTGCCCAGTCCTGTCCTGTTACTCAATAATAAGGGACAGGGCCTGAAAAAACGGGACACAAATTTTAGGGCCAAAATAAGGGACGTCCCTTAGAATAAGGGACATATGGCAACCCTAGAGGAAAGAAGGGAGTTAGGAAAGAAGGGAGGAAAAAAGGAAGGATAAAAGGGGAGGGAGGAAAGGAGGGAGGGAGGGTGGAAAGAAGGAAAAATGGAAGGAAGGATAAAGGAGGAGGAAGGAAAGGAGGAAGGATGGATGGGTGGGAAGAAGGAAGGAAGGAAAAGAGGGAAGGGGGATGAAAGGAAAGGAGGGACGGAGGAAAGAACAAATGGAGGAAAACGGAAAGAAGGCTTGAAGGAAGGAAGAAAAAGGGAGGGATGAAAGAAGGAATGGAGGAAAAACAGAAGGAAAGAAGGAAGGAAGGAAGGAAGGATAAAAGGGAAGGAGGGAGGGAGGAAGGAAGGAAGAAAAAAGGGGGGAGACAACAGGGAAGGCTAGAGGGGAGTCTGCTAGTTTAAGAAAAACAATTAGCCCCCGGATTGAGATGGCAGCTCTTGAGTCAATCCCTGCGGCCAGTCAGAGACCAGATGGTGATAGATGCTTCATCAGCCATTAGTGACAAGGTCATAATTAGTCTGCAACCCTGATCTCTCTCTCTTCCTCCTTCCCTCCCTCTTTGCAGGAGACCCTTCATAAGCAGGGAGCTGCCTAGTTTCACACAGACATCAGTACTCTATAGACCAGGCATGGGCCAACTTGGGCCCTCCAGGTGTTTTGGACTTCAACCCCCACAATTCCTAACAGCCTCAGTCCCCTTCCTTTTCCCCCTCAGCCACTTAAGCGGAAAGGAAAGGACAGAAGAGGCCTGAGGCTGTTAGGAATTGTGCGTGTTGAAGTCCAAAACACCTGGAGGGCCCAAGTTGGCCCATGCCTGATATATACCCTCATTCCCAAAGCTGGCCTACCCCAATCTAGCCCATGGATGTAGAACCTATAGACATGGAAACGTGCATGCTTTTCATTTTCTATTCACTTGCATGTAAGGATGGCCATTGGGTAGAATTATCTCTTATTACAATTAACCTCTCCCTCCTGGTAGGGTTAATAATGAATTGCTGACTATGATTTGAGTTTAGGGGGAGGGAGGGTCCTGCTTTTTAATTACCACTTTGCGTTATGCTTCTTAAAACTCCTTAACCCCAGGGCTTATTTTGCATCCTGGAGCTTGAGCCGGAATCCATGCCAAGGCCACATTTTCACTCTATCCAAGAGCTCCTTTTGTACAAGAGTAAGGTTTGCAGGGTGGCACAGAGCAATGTGATCAGTATGTGAGAGTGTGCAACACATCGCAATTTTGCAATTTTACACATGCCGGATACGGAGCAACAGGCATCAGCAGAGTCCTGTAGGAACCCCTGCAAAATATGTCATTGCTCCAGTTATGTCTCCAGGTGAGAAAAAGATGCATTGGGGGATTTCTGATTTCTGCGACAATTGAACAAGTGAGCTGCGATTACATAACATATATAATATACATATATCAATAACCGATCTTGATAAAATAGTGAAGAGTAGAGACATCAAACTGGCAACGAAGATCGGCATAGTTAAAGCAATGGTATTCCCTGTAGTAAACTATGAATGTGAGAGCTGGACCAGAAGGAAGACTGAGCGAAGGAAGAGAGATGCTTTTGAACTGTGGTGTTGGAGGAAAATTCTGAGAGTGCCTTGGACCACGAGAAAACCCAACCAGTCCATACTTCAGGAAATAAAGCCCGACTGCTCATTGAAGGGAAGGATATTAGAGGCAAAGATGAAGTACTCTGGCCACATAATATGAAGACACGAAAGTTTGGAGACAATGGAAAGTAAAAGAAAGAGGAGCCGAACAATGCTCTGGTTACATCCCGTATAGATTACTGCAACACTCTCTACGTGGGGTTGCCTTTGAAGACTGTTCAGAAGCTGCAACTAGTCCAACGGAGAGCAGCCAGGTTGATAACAGGAGCGGCATTCAGAGAGCGTACAACTCCCCTGTTGTGCCAGCTCCACTGGTTGCCAGTTTGCTACCGGGCACAATTCAAAGTGCTGGCTTTAGCCTTTAAAGCCCTAAACGGTTCGGGGTCTACTTACCTGTCCAAACGCATCTCTCCCTATGAACCATCGAGATGTTTAAGACCATCTGGAGAGGTCCTGCTCTTGGTCCCGCCTTCTTCGCAAGCGCGACTGGCGGGGACAAGAGACAGAGCCTTTTCAGTGGTGGCTCCTCGGCTTTGGGACGCCCTCCCTAGAGACATCAGATCAGCCCCCTCCCTCCTGACATTTCGCAAGAAAATCGAGACCTGGCTGTTTGAGCAGGCATTTGCTGATGAAATATAAAGGTTTAATTAGATATATGGAATGACGACGATGTGACGGAAACTGATTTCAACATGAAGCTGAAACTGCAATTGTATGTTTTTAATTGTTCATTTGTTGTTATAGGGTTATTTTTTTTGGTTTGCTTGCTTGTGTTGTATTGAGGGCAGAGACTGCCTTGTGTAAACCATCCCAAGTCGCCTTTGGGCTGAGAGGGGTGGTATAGAAACGTGGCAAATAAATAAATAAATAAGATGGATGGATGATATCCTTGAAGGGACTGGCTTGACCTTGAAGGAGCTGGGAATGGTGACAGCTGACAGGGAGCCCTGGCGTGGGCTGGTCCATGAGGTCCATGAATGAATAAACAACAAAAACAACACACACACACACATACACATATATACACACACACACACACTCAACACACACACACACACACACACCACTTGCTTCACTGCCAAAAGAACCTCTGAAGATGTCAGACACAGATGCAGCAAAACATTAGGAGAGAATGCTACTGGAACATGGCCATACAACCTGAAAAACTCACATCAACTCAAGACCCATTAGCTTCACAAAAGACCTCCTCCTGTTGGACATGAAAACTGCTAGAACTGGATAAGGATTATCACGGCTACTAACATTTTAGGATTCACTTGTGGCAAGTCGGGTGATGGACAATCCCAAGATAGACCAAAATGTTGTCCTCACACCTCTGCTCTTCCAGGCTGAAGTGCTTTCAGCTCCTTTGCCCCGGGGTGTTAACAAACCCATTTTGGAGGGGCTATGGGGGGAAATATATTTATTTCTATGGTGATTGGATTTGCCTTGGGCAATGATGATTGGCCTAGTGACAGATGGTGTCCGGGCTAATCCCCCAGCCCCCTCCCAAATCCCTGCACCAGAGCTGGCTTTTTACTGACTGAGTGGAGGTGAGATCAAGCAGGGCACAAATTAGCCAAGTCAGCATGGAAGGAGGAGCTGCTCTGTCCCTCTTGCCAGTGAAGGCCAGGCCGGCCGGTCTGCGCAAGAATCCAGGTGAAGGGACATAAGACAAAATGCATTGTGGCACCTGTTTGCACAATGGCATATGCTAAAAACATTGCCACCTTTTTATTTCTTTCTGGCAGTGGCTGATGGACTAGAAAACAAAGTGTCCACCAGTTGATAGATAAAGCCAAGGCAAACTGATTCCGGATATATAAACCTCACTTGCCTAGTTTCCAACAGACCTCACAAACGCCAAGGATGCCTGCTGTAGATGTAGGCAAAACAGCAGGAGAGAATGCTTCTGGAACATGGCCAGACAGCCTGGAAAACTCACAGCAGCCCAGTGATTCCGGCCATGAAATCCTTCGACAACACATGTTCATGAACACTTCTCCAAATATATGCGTGTCCAGAGGCAGGCAGGCACATATTTATATTCAGAGGCATTGGAAGCTAGGTTGCCACTCTTACTTACTTACTTAACTTACTTAGGCAATCCCTTGTAGCCCGAGGATGATGGTCCTCCAAGTGTAGAGTCTTGGAGGTGAGTCCATAGGTGGCTGTGGAGCCCTATTCTTGATCCACATGTTCTCCCGCAGTGAGGGCATCAATTTCCAGGTGGAAGGCTGTCCCGGTCAGGGTTGGTCTGAGGCGACATCCTCTTGGCATATTTCTCCCTTTTGACCTCTATTCATGCCTCTTCGAATTCTGCAGCACTGCTGGTCACAGCTGATCTCCAGTTAGAGTGCTCAAGGGCCAGGGCTACCCAGTACTATTGATTTGTCTTTGTTCTTGGAGGATGCCTGTGTGTGAGCTTTTTTAATGTGTGGGGGACAGTGCACAGCCAATGCGGCATGATGACTCTCTCTCGGGGGAGAGCGCTGTGTGGGGGCGGGGGGTGAGGGAATGGTGCCCCCCCTCGCCATCGCCCCTGCCCCCTTGTCAAGGAAGGAGGGCATGAGGAGGATGAGGTGGATGGAAGCCCCGCCCCCGGGGCCGCTGGCGGGCATGCGTGGCACCCAGGAACATTGGGGAAGGAGGCAGAGGCACTCGTGCCCTTCTTCTGCGCGTGCATGCTCGCCAGCGGCCCCAGGGGCAGGGCTTCCCTCCGCCTCATCCTCCTCGCGCCCAAGGAAGGAGGACGGGTCAAGGAGGAGGAGGCGGAGGGAAGCCCCGCCCCCGGGGCCGCTGGCGGGCATGCGCGCACAGCACGAGGGCACCTCTGCCTCCTCTGCCATGTTCCTGGGTACCGGCTCCGGAAGGCCCAGGAGCCGGGAAGGGACCTGGGAGCAGCTCCCGGGGCTCCTGCCTGGCACAGCTGCACAAGGGCGTCGAGCCGGGCCTGGGCGAGGCCTTGCTGGCCCTCCGCACGCAGCACATCGGTGAGAGGAGAAGCAGGCGGAAAGAAGGAATGTGGGGGGGGGGGGGGCGGTAGAGATTGGTTTGGGGGTGTAATTCCAAACTGTGGCCTAGGGCGCCAAAAGGGGTTAATCCAGGCCTGCAGCCAATCAACACACAGTCTTCACAGAGTGAGGGCCCAACCAGTGGCATGGTTAACACGACGATAGTGGATTCCCAATTTGTTGCAGCCTTCTTCCACCGTCAGAGCCGTTGTAACATGTACCATGTTAGTCTCCGCCCGATCCACCACTGAGGTCTTCAGATCTTCAGATTGAGCTTGGTCTGGAACCTCCAAAACACCTGGAGGGCCGAAATTTGCCCATGCCTGCTTTAGCTCAATACTTTGTCAACCTACTCAGGAGGTATTTTGAAACATAAACTTCAAGCTAGATGTGCCGTAAACAAATGCATGTAAAGGATGGAACATCTTTATTCTCAACCAAACGGAATACAATGGTCAAGAGGAAATGCCTCCCAACTATAAGAGTCAGTTCTTCTGCCTTGCATCCCAACCTAGGCCTGGTTTTGAGCGAATGGGAGCGATGGGACTTCTTTGGATGTTCGAAATGACCTCAAAGTGCTTAACACCCCCTCCCAATCAAAAGGATTGGAGGCCCGGAAGCTGACAGCTGACTCCTCTCTGAATTAACTTGCCTGGGTACCATTGCCTCCTTCCCAAGAACAGGAAGGTGGGTGCAGTTACAGATGGCGGCTCTGGGGATCTAGGTCAGGAGGAACAGGGTGCAGAGGATCTAATCCTAATCGCAGGAGGGAGTGGGGCTGGGTGGGGTCCCTGCTATTAGCAAGATGCAAGGAATTTGTTCCGACACAGAGAGCCTGGAAAAGTCACATTTTAGAGGACAAATCCCCCAATCCCCCAGCCAGCTGTTAGAGTTGACAACCCTTTCCTCACAACGCTCGATTCCTAGTTTGTGTTTCCAGGCTTCCTATTTCTTGACTTCACTCACACTTGTGTCAGAAATATTAAAAATTAACTAGTTATTTTTAATTACAAAAATGTGAGTCAAGTAAAGAAAAGGATTAAATGGATGCAATGACTCAGCAAAAGCTGCAGTTCAATAAAGCAGGTGTGTGTGTGTAGCTTAGTGCGTCTCAGTGTTAGTTGTCCTCAGTATGAAGAGGCTTCAGTAAGAGAAGTGCCTTAGTCTGAGAGAGACCTCGGTGTGAAAGGCCTCTGTATGAGAAGGCTTCAATGTTAGTAGGCCTCAGTATGAGGTAGGCCTCAGTATGAGAAGGCTCCAGTGTTAGTAGGCCTCAGGTATGAGAAGGCTCCGATGTCAGTAGGCCTCAGTGTGAGGTAAGCCTTAGTATGAGAAGGCTCCGATGTTAGTAGGCTTCAGTGTGAGGTAGGCCTCAGTATGAGAAGGCTCCAGTGTTAGTAGGCCTCAGTATGAGAAGACTCCGATGTCAGTAGGCCTCAGTGTGAGGTAGGCCTCAGTATGAGGTAGGTCTCGGTATGAGAAGGCTCCGGTGTTAGTAGGCCTCAGTGTTAGTAGACCTCAGTATGAGACAGCTCCAGTGTTAGTAGGCCTCAGTGTGAGGTAGGCCTCAGTGTGAGGTAAATCTCAATGTGAGAAGGCCTGGTGTGAGAAGCTCCAGTGTGAAGTCTGTTGTGTGTAAAGCTTGCTGTGTGAAGCTTCTGTGTTAGTTTGGTGTGAGAAGAGGCTCAGTAAGAGCAAAGCTGTTTATCTGCATGAGAAAGAAGCCCAGTGTGGAAGCAAAGAAGGACGTATAAAGAACTTTATTTGTGTTATGGAAACCTTGTTCTTGTAAATAGTTCAACTATATGATTGTACTACAAAGAAAAGCCTTCTAAGGAACATATAACATTGGTCTCTGTGTTTTTGTTCTTTTTATCACTTTGGGCTACTGGTGTTGGGCCGCACTGCTGCTAATAAGTTATTCAGCTATATGTTGATGGGGAGGGTCTTTTGTTAATAAGCCCGCTCACCCAACGACTTGTGCTGTGTCATTTTAACATGTTTTTCTTCGTTTCCTATCCTCATAGACCACACCAAGATTGCAGACTATGATCAATAACTTTACTATATGGAAACCATTTCACTGATATTATATACAGTCATGTGGCAGAAGTGTCACAATACACAATGAAGCATCACACCAGACAATGGAGCACTGCAAAGGATGAGGACGTGTTTCCAGCTGAGTGTAGGGCACTCATGACTATCAGTTGCCTCTCTTCTGAATGGTCAGTGTCCTATAGGAATGTTTCTTCTGGCAGGGCAACACCTCCACTTTGCTGCCCTCCAGCTAAATCCCCGCTAGTGCCTTGTTTGTTTCCAAAGTGCTGACACTTGCGCTTCCTGCAGGCTTGATCCTTCTTCCCCACAATCCCTCATCTCCTCATCCCACCACGCAAGCACACCTGAGCATCCTGGATGATTATATAACAAGTTATGACAGTAACGCTCTCTCTGACAGCCCAGCACATTTTGAGATTGGAGGGCTTTGGCGGCTTTAGGGCCTCAAAAACAACCCCTGCTGCTGTTTGCAAATAGATGGGGCTCAGGATGGCTGAAGGATAAAGGAGGAGGCATTGGAGCTTTGATTCATCTTTGCCATGGAAGTGAATGCGGAGGACGTGACCCAACCAAATCCCAGAACAAAAGAGCTGGCAGCACTTCTACAGCCCAATCCTGAGCACATGTATTCTTGAGCCCCATTATATTCAGTGCAGAGCACGAGGTGGCCACATTGAGCACCATAGTCCAAGTCTTGAGTAGTGGACTCTCAAAACTGAATTTGCAATAGCAGCCTTTTCTAATTTCAGTTGTAGGGAAAATGGGGACCATATTTTCATAAAGAATAAACAGGTTAATCTTCATGTTGTAGTGTTGGGTGCATTTACACCAGGGGTGCTCATTAGGTAGATCGCGATCTACTGGTAGATTGCGTAGGGTGTCCTGGTAGATCGCAGGCAGGGCGGGAGGAAGGCTCAGTCCCGCCCTGCAGGCTTCCAACGCCACCCAGGTGCAGAAGGAGGTTGGACTGGATGGCCCTTGGAAGTTTCCTCCTATTCTAGGAATCCGTTGTTGTTATTGTTATTATCATTATTATTATCAGAGGCTGAATGGTCATCTGTGAGGAATGTTTTGACTGTGTTTTTCCCTGATGGCAGAAGGAGGTTGGACTGGATGGCCCTTGGAGGTCTCCTTCTACTCTAGAAACCTATTGTTGTTGTTACTACTATTACTATTAGTAGTAGCAGTAGCAGAGGCTGAATGAATATTATTATTATCATCATCATCATTATTATTATGAATGAATTCAGGGGCTTATTATACTCACATTTAGTTGAATTCAGTCTTAAAATATATTATATAGCTCTCACTGAAATAAATTTCCAAATATTTTGCTTTTATGGCTCTCTGAGTAGTGGGTTGGTAGATCATTTTGACTTGGATGTTTTATAAGTAGCTCGCATGCTGAAAAAGTGTGAGCACCCCTGATTTACACCATAGAATGAATGCAGTTTAGCATCACTTTGAGTGGTTACAGGCTATGGGATCCAGAGGATTGAGACTGTTGGTCAGTTGACTGAAAAGAATCATAGAGCTGGAAGAGACCATTCAGTCCAACCCCCTGCCAAGAAGCAGAAAAATCCAAAGACCCCAGACAGATGGTCATCTGGCCTTTATTTAAAAGCCTCCAAAGATGGAGCCTCCACCACTCTCTGGGACAGAAAGTTCTACTACTGAACGGTTCTCACAGTCAGGAAATTCTTCCTATTGCTCAGGTGGAATCTCCTTTCCTGTAGTTTGAAGCCATTGTTCTGCATCCTAGTCTCCAGGGCAGCAGAAAACAAACTTGATCCCTCCGCCCTATGACTTCCCCTCACATATTATATGTGGCCCTCATCATGTCTCCTCTCAGACTTCTCTTCTGCAGGGTAAACATGCCCAGCTCTTTAAGTTGCTCCGCATAGAGCTTGTTCTGCAGACCCTTGATCATTTGAGTCACCCTCCTCTGGACACGTTCCAGCTTGTCATCATCTCCCTTCAGTTGTGGTGCCCAGAACTGGACGCAGAAGTGGACAAGTGTAGTCTGACCAAGGATCTAGACACTAGACTCCTTTTTATGCAGGCCAAAATCCCATTGGCTTGTTTAGTTGCCGCATGACATTGTTGGCTCACCTTCCTCCCCACGAGGACTGCAAGATCTTTTTCACATGTCCTGCTGTTGAGCCAGGCATCGTCCCCCCCATTCTCTCTCTTCGCATTTCATTTCAAGTGGTATCTTGCATTTGTCACTGTTGAACTTTCAAAGAGTTTTGGCCAATCATCTCTCTAATCTGTGAAGATCGTTTTGAATCCTGTTCCTGTCTCGTGGAGTATTGGCTATCCCTACCAATTTGATGTCATCTGCAAACTTGATGATCATGCCTTCTAGCCTTTTATCGAAGTCATTAATGAAGATGATGAACAGAACCGGGCCCAGGACGGAGCCCTCTGATGGCACTCCACTCGTCACTTCCTTCCAGGATGAAGAAGCATTGGGGAGAATCACCCCTGGGTTAATTCACTTAACCAATTACAGATCCACCTAACCATAGTTTTGGGATATGTGCCTTGGAGGGTCAGAGGGAGGGGGCTCTATATCCCTGATTATATTTAATCTGTGATAGTTGTTACTTCTCATGCTAGTCTGGTTTCCTAAATTTTGGTCTTCCAGATGTTCTGGACTCCAGTTCCCAGAATTCCTGGCTGTATACAAAGCTGACTGGGGCTTTTGGGATGCAAAGTCCAAAGCAGCCGAAGGAGAGAAGTTTGGGAACCACTACAATTCTGCGCTAAGATTTGGACTAGGTGATCTTCAATTCCCTGTGGCATTTCTCAGGGGCATTTTTAATGCTTCTACTATACCATTGAGGGCAATGATGGTGCCACGGGTTAAACCACTGAGCTGTGGAACTTGCTGACCGAAAGGTCAGCGGTTTGAATCTGTGGAGGGGGTGAGCTCCTGCTGTAAGCCCTAGGTTCTGCAAACATAGCCGTTCGAAAACATGCAAATGTGGGTAGATCAATAGGTACCACTCCGGCAGGAGGGTAACGGTGCTCCATTCAGTCATGCTGGCCACATGACCTTTGAGGTGTCTACGGACAACACCAGCTCTTCGGCTTAGAAGTGGAGTTGAGCACCAACTCCCAGCGTCGGATACGATTAGATTTAATGTCAAGGGGAAACTTTTACCTTTACCTATGTTTAAGCGGCTGAGGGGAAAAGGAAAGGGCCTGAGGCTGTTAGGAATTGTGGGAGCTGAAATCCAAAACACCTGTAGAGCCAAAGTTTGCCCATACCTGGTGTAGATACACCCCTTGTCCACCACTTACCAATAACTGGTTGCATTTCAGCTTTTAGTACCCTGGGTTCCCTACACCATTGTTGCCATCTTATGACAAAAATGTGTGTTATAATTCCAGAGAAGGGAAGCAAAACATATCCAGCATCCTCCTTGGTGTAGGAAGAAGTGGGTCATAGGCGAGGGATGACCTCCCAAATCCAACACTGTGGCAAAGGAGCAAACATGAGATCCAATAGCGGGGAGCCGGAGGGGGGAGACCAGTATGGCGATACTTGCAACAGACTCTGGGGCAGATGCCGTGGGATTATGGAGACTAAAACTTCCGAATTGGCTCCTCCAGCAAGCAGAAAAAGATTTAATTACTAATTTACTAATTACCAGGGGGTCACCCGCCTGCCGTCAACCATTTCAGAAATCACAGCTTGGCCTTGGCGCCACCCCGTCTTGGAGAAGGGTGGGAGCGGGGTCTGGCCAGGCAGCTGAGAAAAATACAATTTGGTCGATAAATTGCTCTTCGGCTGAAGGTATTCCACCATTGGAATTCTAATAAAGGCTCTAGCTCTCCCATCAAGACAATGTGTTGCATCGGAAATGTCCAAAGTTTGATCCCAGGAAGCTGAGATATATTTGGAAAACATTGCTGCTTTAATCTCAAAAAAGCGACAATACCCGTAGTGTCTGTAAAGCAGCTTTTTAGGCAACTAGTCATCAAGAGTCCATGATATGTCACCATACATGTGGGATATTTGAGCCTGTGGTTTAATCCACACTTGTCTTGCATTTAAGGGTTACTAGATCTCAAGCTTCTTGTGGGCAATTTGTAGTTTATGGAGCAGTCATGGGCAAACTTTGGCCCTCCAAGTGTTTTGGAGGGCCCCTTCCTCAGCCTCAGTCTCCCCCCTCCCCCAGCCGGTGTTCAAATTTGGGCATATTGAGTATTCATGCCAGGTTTGGTCCAGATCCATCATTGTTTGAGTTCACAGTGCTCTCTGGATGTAGGTGAACTACAACTCCAAAACCCAAGGTCAATGGCCACTAAACTCTTCCAGTATTTTCTGTTGGTTATGGGAATTCTGTGTGCCAAGTTTGGTTAAATTCTATCATTGGTGGAGTTCAGAATGCTTTGATTGTAGGTGAACTATAAATCCCAGCAACTACAACTCCCAAATGTCAAGGTCTATTTTCCCCAAACTCCACCAGTGTTCACATTTGGGCCTATTGAGTATTCGTGCCAAATTTGGTCCGGATCCATCATTGTTTGAGTACACAGTGCTCTCTGGATGTAGATGAGCTACAACTCCAAAACTCAAGGCCAAACCCTTCCAGTATTTTCTCTTGGTCAAGGGAATTCTGCGTGCCAAGATTGGTTCACTTCCATCACTTGGTGGAGTTCGGAATGGTCCTTGATTGTAGGTGAACTATAAATCCCAGCAACTACAACTCCCAAATGACAAGATCACCCCCCCCCCCCCAACGCCACCTGTATTCAAATTTGGGCGTATCGTGTATCTGTGCCAAATTGGTCCAGTGAATGAAAATACATCCTGCATATCAGATATTTACATTACGATTCATAACAGTAGCAAAATTACAGTTATGAAGTAGCAACGAAAATAATTTTATGGTTGGGGGTCACCACAACATGAGGAACTGTATTAAGGGGTCGCGGCATTAGGAAAGTTAAGAAACACTGCAATAGAAGTTAGAAATATGCCAGCCACAGATGCAGGTGAAACGTCAGGAGAGAATGCTGCTGGAACATAGCCATGCAGCCCGAAAAACACTCAGCAACCCAGTGATTCCGGCAAGTAAAGCCTTTAACAACTAAAAAAACACTGCCTTCAGGCCTCAGGCCTGGGCAGGTGTTTTGGCCCTGCAGGTGTTTTTCCTTTTCCAACTCCCACCTGTCCTAATGGTGGGAGCCTCACCTGGGAAGGGGGCCCAAGCCTTTAGAATGAATGCACCTTTGCATCTTCCCTTCTCCAAAGCCTAGCTCTTTTCCAAGCAGGCCTAGCTTGAAGTTGCCCGAGGCTGTTAGGAATGGTGGGAGTTGGAGTCCAAAACACCTGCAGGGCCCAAGTTTGCCCAAGCCTGGCCTAGTTCTTTCAATGCAAGCCTGTGTTCAAAGGATCCTATTGCGAAGGGTTAAGAGCCAAAGAGCAAACCTAGCTCCTGCTTCCATCCTTGCTTTCTGCAAAGCGTTGATCATGCCCTCTGTCACCCCAAGTCAGGCGGCGTGTCACCTGGCTCCTGTTTCACAGATAATTAGGTCTCCCTGATGGCCAGGATCCGTTTCCTTTGTGCGCTTTGTGCCTGCCGCAGGAGTGTGCTCCCTGACATGACCAATGGTGTCTCCTGCCCACCGGGGTCCGGGAACGGCAGAAGGGTGCGGACGGGTGCTGTCAGCTTGGCTCCTGCTTCGCCAGGGATCATCTGCTGCCAGGCCCAACAAAGGCTCCGGTGATGCCTGCGGTGCTCCGAATTAAAGTTTCATGTGACCCCAGGCGTGACCTGGTGTCATGCACACCCACCCTGGAAGGCAAGTGTCAGCCGGCCTCCTCCTCTCTTGACTCCGTGACCCGGGCTTCGCCCTGGGCATGCTCCCTGCCCTCTGCAAGCAGGAGGCCGCGGGGAAATCGAGAGAGTGTTTGCGAGGCTGGATTAAGGCACATGGAGGCCCTGAACCATGTCCAGCTTAGGAGGCCCCATTCATTCCCTGCAGCATTTAACAGAGGAAAACATGTTACCTCTCGGCATTTCTTCGCGAACGAAGATTCAGGAAGGACTCATCCCACGCTTTTTACAAGCGCGTTGATGATTAAAAAGGCCAATCTGAGATAGGCAAGTTTGGTTGCAGAAAGCACAGCAGAAAGTCTCCTTAGGTGATGTTGTTTCCAAGTTGCGATTCTTTCTGCGTTGTCGTTTCTCTTCGAGACCCATTCGGCGTGTCTTCTCAAAAGAGGCCGCAGCATTGTGGATAGTGCGTCTCCATGCCTCCCGATGTGAGGCCAGGGTGGACCATTGTTGGTGATCAATCTGGCCGAGCCTGAAATGTGGTTTCAGGGAGTCCTTGTATCTCTTTTTGGGGGCACCTCTCTTGCGCTGACCCGTGGCGAGTTCACCGTACAGTAGTATCTTTGGGAGGCGGTGGTCCTCCATTCTAGAGATGTGCCCTGCCCAGCGCAGCTGTGTTCTCAATAGCATGGCCTCAATGCTGGTGATCCCTGCTTGCTCAAGGACAGCAATGTTAGTCACATAGTCGGTCCAGTGTATATTTAGGATTGTGCGAAGACAGCGCTGATTAAAGCATTCGAGGAGTCGTAGATGTTGGCGATAGGTGACCCATGTTTCAGACCCATAGAGGAGAATAGACAGTATGATAGCTCTGTACACACTGATTTTGGTGCTTTGCCTCAGGTGCTTGTTGCTCCAGACTCTTTTGTGAAGCCTTCCGAATGCACTATATGCCTTTGATAATCTGTGATCTATCCCTTTGTCAATCTTGGCGTCTGAAGAGATGATGCTTCCCAGGGAGGTGAACTGCTGAACCAACTTAAGCACAGATTCGCCTATACTGACGTAGGGATGATGGTGTTCTTCCTGTGGTGCGGGCTGGTAGAGGACTTCCGTTTTCTTCAGGCTGACTTCCAGCCCAAACAGCTCTGCAGCTGTTTGGTCAAGCAAGTGTGATCAAGCTGGCAAAAGTTATTAACAAGGAAAGGACATACAGCGGGCATGGGCTTAAGCGGCTGAGGGGGAAAGGAAAGGGCCTGAGGTGGTTAGGAATTGTGGGAGTTGAAGTCCAAAACACCTTTTGGGCCCAAGTTTTATTATTTATTTTATTTATGGTATTTGTACCCCGTAGCTTCTCACCCCCGCAGGGGGACTCAGCACGGCTTACATTTGCAGCACTACAGGCCGCACTAGCACAATACAATTTAAAATACACCATATAATCAATGTCATTAAAAAGCATTAAAAACATTTTTAAAACATTACATTAAAAACCACTACATACAACAATAATTAATTAAAGCCATCAAGCGGAACACATTGTCAGTCCAGTCAAGTCCAAAGTGTCAATCCAGTCAAATCCAAAGGTAGAATTTACATCTGCTGGCCAAAGGCCTGGTCCCAGAACCACGACTTCAGCTTTTTTCTAAAAGCGAGGAGAGATGGAGTAGATCTTATTTCGTTGGGAGTGCGTTCCTTAGGCGAGGGGCCACCACTGAGAAGGCCCCGTCTCTCGTCCCCAGCAGCGGCATTTGCGATGCTGACGGAAGCGAGAGCAGGGCCTCCCCAGATGATCTTAGACTGCGAGATGGGACATAGAGGCAGATGCGTTCGGACAAGTAAGCTGGGCCAGAACCGTATAGAGCTTTATAGGTCAATACCAGCACTTTGAATTGGGCTTGGAGATGGACAGGCAGGCAACCAGTGGAGCTGACACAGCAGGGGGGTAGTATGCTCCCTGTATGTAGCTCCAGTTAGTAATCTGGCTGCCGTCCGTTGGACCAACTGAAGTTTCCGAACCATTTTCAAAGGCAGCCCCACGTAGAGTGCGTTGCAGTAGTCTATTTGGGATGTAACCAGAACGTGGACCACTGTGGCCAAGTCAGACTTCCCAAGGTACGGGCGCAGCTGGCACACAAGTTTTAATTGTGCAATAGCTCTCCCGGCCACCGCTGAGACCTGGGGTTCCAGGCTCAGCGATGAATCCAGGATCACTCCCAGACTGCGAGCCTGCGTCTTCAGGGGGAGAGTAACCCCATCCAACACAGGCTGTAACCCTATGCCCTGTTCAACCTTTCGACTGACCAGGAGGACCTCTGTCTTGTTTGGATTCAATTTCAATTTGCTAGCCCTCATCCAGTCCGACACAGCAGCCAAGCACCAGTTCAAGGTCTGGACAGCCTCCTTAGTGACAGGTGGGAAAGAGTGACAGATTTGGACGCCATCTGCGTACAGATAACATCTTACCCCGAAACTCCGGATGATCTCCCTCAACGGCTTCATGTAGATGTTAAATAACATTGGGGACAGTACTGAACCCCGTGGGACTCCACAAGTCAACGGTTGTGGGGTCGGACAGGTGTCTCCCAATAACACCCTCTGGGACCAACCCTCCAGGAATGATTGGAGCCACTGCAAAGCGATACCTCCAAGCCCCATTTCTGTGAGGCGTCCCAGAAGGATACCGTGGTCAAGTTTGCCCATGTCTGATATACAGGCTAGCAGGGATCACAGCAGTTTGATTTTGCCTTAGTCTATTGGCAGGGCTGGCCCTAGGTAATTTTCAAGTGTAAGCAAACAGTATTTTGGCATCCCCCACCAACCAATCACTGAAAAATAAAAGGTAGAAGGTAGAGGTGAATAAAAGAGTTACCTTACAAAGTTTACTTACAACATTATGTTCATATAGTTACATTACATACGGTAGAATTAACACAAATTAACGTTTTTTAGCCAGACAACTAACTTTTGCAAAAGTATGCAAAAGTATGCAAAAGGAGGCCCTGAATGTGCAGTCACTATCTGGACCTCAAACAGGTCCCAGGATTTCCTATGAGTAGATCATAGAAAACATGCAATTTGGCTCCATTTTAACTACCACGACTGTTATGGAAACATGAGAATTGTAGACACTCTGCTGTCTGGGGGCCCTTCCACACAGCCCTATATCACAGAATTTCAAGGCAGGAAATCCCACATTATCTGAGTGTGGACTTAGATAATCCAGTTCAAAGCAGATATTGTGGGGATTTTCTGCCTTGATATTCTGGTCTGCCAAAGCTTAAGGCCCTAGCACACTGCTGTATTATTCCACATTGACTGCCATGGCAACATTTTGTGGCATTCTGGGATTTGTAATTTATTGCATCCCAAGAGCTCTCAGGCTGAGACTTCCCAATAGAGCAGTGTTTCCCAACCAGTGTGCCGCGGCACGCTAGTGTGCCATGAGCGATCATCAGGTGTGCCATGGGAAATTGGCCTCTGTCCCTTTAAGCATGCAAATGAGCCCAGCGGAAGGGCGGGGCAGGGCCGAGAGTGGCAGCCAGCGACAAACCTCGCGGGTGGCCAATCGGGAGCACAGGGGCCCCGCCCCTTGGCTTTCCATTGGCCTCCTCTTCTCCGGAGGGGGGTGGGAGTGACGTCGCTCTGACCCCGTCCCCTTCGCAGCAAACGCCACCGCCCAGGGCCATTTTGATTTTGAGGGGCTGAGTTTGGGTGAAGGGGCTGAGACTGGGTGGAAGAGGGTCTACCCTAGCAAATCTTTTGTATTGTTATCCCAATAACCCCATTATTGTGGGATATAATGAGCATGGTGATCAGATCATGATATGAATAAACATAACAGTTTAAATAATGTACCAGTAAGGCCTTTTCGCGGACCACCCTGAGAATTTCGGGGGCCTGGCTAGCCTGCCACCACCGCAGCCATTTTGATGAGGCAGAGACAGGTGAAGAGGAAGGAAGGAGGGGGAAGTGGCCTTAGGGGTGGAGAGGGGTGGAGTGCCAGCCAACACACCCGGCCTGCCAGCCAAGGGCCGCCTCTTCCATGGCCTTGAGGAGCGAGCGAGCGGCCTGGCCCAGCTCTCCCTTCCCAAAGCACGCTCTCCTGGCGTTTCTCCTGCATCTATGACTAACCTCCTCGGAGGTGGTGAGGTCTCCCTCCCTTCCCTTCCCCCCTCCCCTCCAGAGATGCCCTGCCCTGCCTCTTGCCTTCCTCTTCCTCTTCCTCTGTGTTCGGCCTCCCCTCCGGCCTCTTCAGCTCCCATATCCGACCATAAGAGACTCGGATCCCTTTGGAAGAGCCAGACAGCCCAGTCCTGCCTCTTGACTTCCGGGCTTAATTCCCCCTCCTGTCTCTTGAGCTCTGCTCTCTGGCCTTCACAGGCTGGAATCCCTTTGGAATAGTCAGAGATTCATAGAATCCTAAAGTTGGAGGAGACCTCGTGGGCCTCTTTCACCCAATATGCAGGGGAAATTGCCTTCAAAGCACCCCTGACACATGGCCTCTGCTTAAAAGTCTCCAAAGAAGAAGCCTCCACCACACTCCAGGGCAGAGAGTTCCACTGCTGAACGGCTCTCACAGTCAGGAATATATAAATACATTAAAAACATATTAACTATATGTATTACTGTGTTAGAGTGTCATTTTGTGTCATTTTGGTTGGTGGTGTGCCCTAGAATTTTGTAAATGTAAAAAATGTGCCGTGGCTCAAAAAAGGTTGGGAAACACTGCAATAGAGCTCCCAAAAATCCAAATTCCAAGATTCCTTATCAGGTGTTGTTGAAGGTTTTCATTGCCGGAATCACTGGGTTGCTCTGAGTTTTCCGAGCTGTATGGCCACGTTCCAGCAGCATTCTCTCCTGACGTTTCACCATCATCTGTAGCAAGCATCTTCAGTGATCTGTTGGAAATGAGGCAAGGAAGTTTGCCCATGCCTGCTTCTATACCAATGATATGGGAGACAACAGCAGAAATTGTCCATTCATCCTACCATTGAGGAATTGTGGTTCATAGCTCCCTCTGCTGTTTATGGTGATAAGTACCATAACAGCCATACTGACTAGCAGCCTCTGTCTCTTTGTAGAATTTGCCCTCCATATTTGTGGGTTTGACATGTTCGGATTTAATTATTTGTAGATTTGATTATAATATTCTGCCAAGGAATTTCTACATCAAATACATATATATGGTCAACTTTCCTGGATGTTGATATTGAAATCCAGATGAGCTAAGAAGTGACAAAGGCCTTAAGAAATAGAAATGGGGAAACATGCCTTTTCCTCATAGCCTCAGTGGCACAATGGTAACTTTAGACCTTTGGGCCAGCAGTACTGAAGGTCGGACGGTTTGAATCCGGAGAGTGTGTGGATGAGCTCCCTCTGTCAGCTCCAGCTCCCCATGCAGGGGCACGAGAGACACCTCCCACAAGGATGGTAAGACATCAAAACATCTGGGCATCCCCTGGGCAATGTGCTTGCAGATGGCCAATTCTGCAAGGACCAGAAGCGACTGGCAATTTCTCAAGTTGCTCCTGACACGAAAAAAGTATAGCTTCCCCTGTCACGCATAGCTGTGGCCCAGTCTGTCTATATGTGTTTTGTGTGTGAATATAAAAGTGTGTGTGTGTGTGTATGTATGTGTACATGCATTGTAATGTTTTGGGTTTTTTGGCTTTTAAAGTCTCTTCCACTGTGTTTTTATGAGTGATGGTCATTTGTTGGCCTGATAGGTGTATTGTGTCCAAATTTGGTGTCAATTCTTGGTTTTTGGCCTGCTAATCCCACAAACGAATATGACACACACACACACACACACACACACACACTAGCTGTCCCCTGCCATGTGTTGCTGTGACCCAGTCTGTGTATATGTGTTTTGTGTGTGTATATATATGTGTATATGTGTGTGTATATATTTGTATATATGTGATTATGCACATGCGTTGTAATGTATTTTTTTAAAAAAAATTGGCTTTTAAAGTCTCTTCCACTGTGTTTTCCAGTGTTTTTATGAGTGATGGTCACTTGTTGGCCTGATCGGTGTCTTGTGTCCAAAGTTGGTGTCAATTCCTTCAGTGGTTTTTGTATTATGTTAATCTCACAAACGAACATTACATTTTTATTTATATAGATTGTAATATTTATATATTTAGTCAATTAATCAATCAAATCATTTATTTAGGTCATTTATGTATTAGATCTATACATGTATTGTACTAGAAGTAAATTATGATTTAGATAAAAATCTGCATTCAAGAACTGTTAAAACTATCTTCTAGATCAGTGTTTTTCAACCTTTTTTGAGCCGCGGCACATTTTTTACATTTACAAATTCCTGGGGCACATCACCAACCAAAATGACACAAAATGACACTCTAACACAGTAATACATATAGTTAATATGTTTTTAAATGTATTTATACACTCAGTGTGAAATCTGGGCCTGTTTCGATAAACACATATATATCCTGGTAGGAATATCAGAAAGACACAAACTTGCCACACAGAATTTCCATAACCAAGAGAAAATACTATAAGAGTTTTGTGGGCATTGACCTTGAGTTTTGGAGTTGTAGTTCACCTATATCCAGAGAGCACTATGGACTCAAACAATGTTGGATCAGGACCAAACTTGGCATGAATACTCAATATGCCCAAATGTGAACACAGATGGAGTTTGGGGAAAATAGACCTTGACATTTGGGAGTTACAGTTTCTGGGATTTATAGTTAACACGCAATCAAAGAGCATCCTGAACTCTTGCAACAATGGAATTGAACCAAACTTGGCATATCGAACTCTCATTACCAACAGAAAGTACTGAAAGGGTTTGCTTGGGAATTGATCTTGAGTTTTGAAGTTGTAGTTCACCTACACCCAGACAACACTGTGGACTCCAACAATGTTATGTTATGTTGTTGTTTGTTTTCTATCTAGAATCACAATGTTGGAAGGAGGCTCACCACTTTAAGGTCCCTAAAACAGGCATGGGAAAACTTCAGCCCTCTGGGTGCTTTGGACTTCAACTCCCACCATTCCTAACAGCCTGAGGCCCTTTCCTGCTTAAATGGCTGGGGGGGGGGGAGTAAAAGAGCCTGAGGCTGCTAGGAATGATGGGAGTTGGAGTCCAAAACACCTGGAAGGTCCAAGTTTGCCCATGCCAGCTTTCAACAGAGACCTCTTCCTCCCCCTTCCCCTTTGCGCCCTTTCTTCTCCCTCCTGCCGAACACTTACTTTTTCTTCTACACTGCCGCTCCTGCCGCCATTTTGATCCGAGGGGGCAGCGTGAGCATGTTCAGGAGGGGAAGGGGAGGGAGGAAGACATGACCCGTGCGGGCGCTACTGCGCAGACTCGCCCCAGAGCAAAGCGAGGCAAAGCGAGCAGAGCGAGGCTGGGAAGAAGGAAGCCCGAGTGGCGAAGAAAAAGTGTTCAGCAGGAGGGGGAAGAAAGGGTATTGGAGGTTCCAATTTCCCACAGCACACCTGATGATCGCTCACGGCACACTGGTTGGGAAACACTGCCCTAGCACACAAGGGGGCAGCGTGAGCGTGTTTAGGAGTGGAGGGGGAGGGGGAGGTAGGAAGACGTGACCCGTGTGGGCGCTACTGCGCAGACTCACCCCAGAGCAAAGCGAGGCAAAGCGAGCAGAGTGTGGCTGGGAAGAAGGGAGCCCGAGTGAAGAAGAAAAATTGTTCGGCAGGAGGGGGAAGAAAGGGTATTTGAGGTTCCAATTTCCCACGGCACACCTGAGGATCGCTCACGGCACACTAGTGTGTCACAACACACTGGTTGGGGATCACTGTTCTAGATATAAGGAAGTCATGAATATTCTGCTCGCTCTCTCTCTCTCTCTCTCTCTCTCTCAACTATTGCACCCAACTCCATCTTTGAAGGGGCAGGCTTTCTCATCTATTACATTTGCATTGAGTTACTTTTACAACAGTGGTTATATATTTTAAAATCTCATTTCATTAGCCCTTTTGTCATTAGGCTGTTGTTTGTATAATTCATCCCAGCATATCTACCTTCCTTTTGATATTTCTGAGGACAAACAAAAAATACTGAAAGATAGTCCCTTAATAGAAAATGTGCTGCAAATAATGCCTACTAAGGAGGGGATGGGGATATGAGTTTTAAAGGCCATTTTAGAGTAATTATTATATTTTAATTCTGTTTTTACTACACTGTACTCGTATTTAACTGTTTTTTATTGCACATATTATTTAGTTTATTATTAGTATTAATAAAAGCTTATTATTATTAACTTTTGTATGGCACTTTTAAAACTTGACTAAGTGTGGGATTGTTAGCTGACTTGAAAAGGTTTAATCCTCACTAGGCAGAGCTAAGTGCAAGACAGCTCAATACTGCGTATGGATTAAAATGCTTAGTTATATTTTATTTTGATAGCTTATGGTGTCTTATATTTGTGCATTGGTTTGCTGTTGACTTTGTATATTAACATGTTGGAAGCAACTTTGGGTCCCTTTGAGGGAGAAAAGTGGCATATATTTATTTACAGCATTTATATTCTGCCCTTCTCACCCTTAAGGGGACTCAGGACAGATCACAGAACACATATACAGCAAACATTCAATACCTTTATACACTGACATGACAGACACAGTACATAGATAGAAGTATATAGTAGGGCTGTTTGATCAAAAGAAAAAACCGTTCCAAAACTCTTTTCGGATGTAGTCATAGATTGGACTTTTGGATTATTTAGACTTCCGAAAAAAATCCGATAAATTTTGAAATTGATTCAGAAGTATTTCCGAAATTCAGAAGTCTTTGGAAGTCTTAAAAAATGGGGTATGTTTTCAAAAATGGGCAAAAAAATCAGCAGAAGGGAGAATCAGCTGTTATCCATCAGCCAATGAGCAATCAGCAAGAAAATTCGGAAATGACATCCAAAATTCGGAACTTTGTCATCCTCTGGGCTGGGTCCATTGGGCCATTCCATCTTCCTTCCTCTCTTGAGGATGTCAGCCTCTATCTTGGTTCGCACCTTGTCTTCTTGAATTTCATTTTATTTTATTTTAGTGGTTTTTATTATTATTTTATAATAATTTTATAATAATAATATAATATGTTATATTATAATTTCAATATATTATAATGTCTATATATACTATAATATAATAATTATGATATTAATATTAATAATATATTAATATTTCTTGATATATTAATATGTTAATATTAATGATGTGTAATATATAGTAAATATAGTAAATAAATAAATAAATACTGTAGATTAGAATGTAGTTCAGCCTTTAGGTGCGGCCCTCCATAATATTTTTTGGCTCTCCCTTGGAAAAAATAATTACCCACCCCTGGTCTAGGTCGAACTCCATACTGATGTCAGTGCTGATGTCATTATTTATTCATTTAATTTATTTGTCACGTTTCTATACCGCCCCTCTCAGCCCGAAGGCGACTCGGGACAGTTTACACAGGCAGTCTCTGCCCTCAATACAACACAAGCAACAAGGCAACCCCCCCCAAAAAAAACATATAATAACAAATTAACAATTAAAAACATACAATTACAGTCTCAGCGTCATGTTGAAATCAGTTTCCATCGCATCGTCGTCATTCCATATATCTAATTAAAGCTTTATATTTCATCAGCAAATGCCTGCTCAAACAGCCAGGTCTTGACTTTCTTGCAAAATGTCAGGAGAGAGGGGGCCGATCTGATGTCTCTAGGGAGGGCGTTCCAAAGCCAAGGAGCCACCTTGTCTCTCGTCCTGTCTCTCGTCCCCGCCAGTCGCGCCTGCGAAGAAGGCGGGACCGAGAGCAGGGCCTCTCCAGATGATCTTAAGCATCTTGATCGTTCATGGGGAGAGATGCGTTCGAACAGGTAAGTTGGACCTGAACCGTTTAGGGCTTTAAAGGCTAAAGCCAGCACTTTGAATTGTGCCCGGTAGCAAACTGGCAGCCAGTGGAGCTGGCACAACAGGGGAGTTGTACGCTCTCTGAGTGCCGCTCCTGTTATCAACCTGGCTGCTGTTCGTTGGACTAGTTGCAGCTTCCGAACAGTTTTCAAGGGCAACCCCATGTAGAGAGCGTTGCAGTAATCTATACGGGATGTAACCAGAGCATGGACCACCGTGGCCAAGTCAGACTTCCCAAGGTACGGGCGCAGCTGGCGCACAAGCTTTAACTGTGCAAATGCTCCCCTGGTCACCGCTGAAACCTGGGGTTCCAGGCTCAGTGATGAGTCCAGGATCACACCCAAACTGCGAACCTGCATCTTCAGGGAGAGTGTAACCCCGTCCAACACAGGCTGTAACCCTATGCCCTGTTCGGCCTTTCGACTGACCAGGAGTGCCTCTGTCTTGTCTGGATTCAATTTCAATTTGTTCGCCCTCATCCAGTCCGACACAGTGGCCAAGCACCGGTTCAGGACCTGAACAGCCTCCTTAGTAGCAGGTGGGAAGGAGTGACAGAGTTGGACATCATCTGCGTAAAGATGACACCGCACTCGAAACTCGGATGACCTCCCCAGCGGCTTCATGTAGATGTTAAACAGCATGGGAGATAGTATTGAGCCCTGAGGAACCCCACAAGACAATGGCTGTGGGGTTGAACAGGTGTCTCCCAATAACACCTTCTGAGATCGGCCCTCCAGAAAGGACCGGGCCACTGCAAGACAGTACCTCAGGCCCCCATCTCTGCGAGGTGTCCCAGAAGGATACCGTGGTCAACGGTATCAAAGGCCACTGAGAGGTCCAGCAGAACCAACAGGGACACACACTTCCCCTGTCAAGCTCCCGGCGTAGATCATCCACTAAGGCGACCAAGGCTGTCTCGGTACCATGCCCCGGTCTAAAACCAGACTGCGCCGGATCCAGATAATCTGTGTCTTCCAAGAATACCTGGAGTTGTGAGGCCACCACACGTTCCAGGACTTTGCCCAAGAAGGGAAGATTGGAAACAGGCCGATAGTTGACGAACTGAGTGGGGTCCAGTGATGGTTTCTTCAACAGCGGTTTTATAATAGCTTGTTTTAAGCTCGCTGGAATGTTGCTTTCCCGGAGGGAGGCATTGACCACCACCTTCACCCACTCGGCCAATCCCCTCTGGCCTCCTTTCGAAGCCAGGATGGGCAGGGTCTAGGATGCATGTGGTCGCTCTCATTCCTCCAAGTATCTTGTCCACAATTTCACCAATTGAAATTGATCCATCAAAATCGGACAAGCAGGTGCTCCAGCTACATCCTCAGAGACTGCTGTTAACATGGTGTCCAGGCCAGAATGGATCAAAGCGACTTTATCTGCAAAAAAACTGAGCAAATGCTTCACAGCGGGCTGCCGAGTTGTCAGAGCTCCCATCCTGGACGGCGGGATGCTATAGGCCTCTGACAACTCGAAACAGCTCCGCTGGATGGTTCTTTGCGGACGCAATATTGGCTGCCAGAAAGGATTTCTTTGCAGCCTTTATTGCCGCGCCATATTATTATTATTAAATCCCCATGGAGAGAAAGGTAGGGTATAAAAAAGCTTATAGTAATAGTAATAATAATAATAACTTGGACCTAATAATAATAATGTGGATATAGTTGTTCCATTTTCTGTTGTTATAATGTTCTCTTCTTCTCAGTAGGACCCAGGAAGCTTAATTTGGATCTAATTTATTTAATTGTATCCATTAAAAAATAATAAAGGTAATTGGCCTCTATCTCCTAGTGTGCTGTGAGCGTTCATCAGGTGTGCCGTGGGAAATTGGAACCTCCAGGAAGGGGGGGGGGGGAGAGTCTAGTGTGTTGAAGTATAGAAACCTACCTCGATAAAGGCACAAAATTACAACCAGGGGCGGATCTTAGTGGAGGCAAATTAAGCGCCCGCCTCAGGGCGCCACGTGGCCAAAGGGCGCATCCAGGGCCGGGCGCCACGCCCCCAGGGGTGCCAGCAGGATGGGAGGAAGGCTCGTGCAGGGCGAGAGAGGAGGAGGCAGAGGCGTGCGCCTTTCCCTTCTCTCTGCCTCACCCTGCGCCCCTGCGCACATCCCTCACCCTGCGCATGCCTTTCCCCCCGCCCCACTGAGGATGCCTTGCGCAGGGCGAGAGAGAAGAGGGCAGAGGCGCCCGCCTTTCCCGTCTCCTTTGCCCCCCGTGCGTCTCCTCCCTCTGTTGCCGCTGCTGCTGCTGGTGCACATGGGGCGAGGGAGGAGGCGACGTGGGTGCCTTACCTGGAGGCCGGAAGCAGGACTGAGCGGCCAGGCGAGCCTGCCAGCCAGCCAGAGGGCACCTAGCCCAACCCCCGGGCCCTTGCTCCCGAAATTAGCCTAGACCTGAGACACACACATATATACATACACACAAAAAGAGAATAGGAAGGAGGGGAGGGAAAAGGGTGAGAAGGGAGGAAGGGGAAGGTAAGAAGGGGAAAGAGAATAGGAAGGGGGCAAGGAAAAGGGCGAGGAGGAAGGAAGGATGGGGAATGTACAGACCCACACAAAGAATAGGAAGAGAGGAGGGAAAAGGGTGAGGGCCCTTCCACACAGCCCTATATCTCACAATATCTGCTTTGAATAACTGAGTCCACACTCAGATAATGTGGGATTTTCTGCCTTGATATTCTGGGGTATAGGGCTGAAAAGGAAGGGAGGGTGAATAGATACAAATATAGACACACACACACACTTAAAGAGAATAGGAATAGAGCAGGGAAAATGGTGGGAAGGAAGGAATACACACACACACACACACACACACACACACATATATATACTAGCTGTACCCGGCACGCGTTGCTGTGCCCTATTTAGGAGATGTGAGAAAGTCTGAGTATGTAAGGGTTGGAATTGATGTTACTTATGGTCTTGGTGGGGTCATGGCTGTGTCGTTGGGGGTTATTCTGGTGGGTGGGTTGTTGAAGTCCTGGAGAGTTGTCGGTGTGTGGTGTTGCTGGCGTTCTGCAGAGCTTATGGATATACAATGTTTTTTGTCTTTCCGTCTGCTTTGTTGATGTAGAGATTGATGCTTGTGTGGGTGGGGTATTTTGGGTGTTTGTGTGTGTTTGTAGAGTAACAGTGCAGTGCAGTGTTGTGTTGTGGTTGGAGTATAGGTGGAGTTGGTTTTGTTTGTGGTGGTGGTAGTGTTGTGTGTGCGGGTCTCGTAAGGTTGGGGGATGGGGTTGTGATAGGAAGTTGTGTTGTGTTGTGTGGGTTGGAATTGCTGGAGTATTGTGCCTGGAACGTGTGTGTATTTGGAGGTGTGTGTGTGGTGAGTAGTGAGTGCAGTCCTGGGTTTTGTGTTGGGGAAGTTGTCAGGTATTTGTGGAGTGTATTTTGTGTGTGTTGTGGTGACATAGTTGTCTTAGTCTGGCTGTGTGCTGGTTGTGATGTGGAGGGGGTGTTGCTTTTGCCAGTGGTGTTTGTTGTGAATTTTGGTTGGGGTGGGTTTTTGTGTTGCAGGATTTTTTTGGGGGTGGGTTTTGCAAGTTTGTGTTATTCTGGCGGTATGTGTTTGTCAGTGGTGCCTGTGTCCCTGGTGCCCTATTTGTCTCCCTCCTAGAGCTTGGCCTGGACAGTTTAACCCACAAACACCAACTGACTAAACTCAAATCACCCAGCATTCTAATCTAGCCTTGGCTGGCTTCGCCCACCGTTACTATGGTAACTCAACCTCCCTGCATTTTGTGTGGGCCGATGTTGGCTAATGGGTTTAGCTGGCAGCCGCAGAGGATGCTGGGAAATGTAGTTTTTATCGTTGTTTTGGGGGCCTTCTAGGTTTTGGGGGGGAAAGTTTCTTTGCTAAAAACCTTCCTTGCCTGAGGCCTATTTTTGTTGGCAAGTTTGGTGTGTCTGCCTTGGAAGGTTTCTCTGCCTCTGGCAGTCATTCGATGACGGGTCTTCCTTTATATATATAGATGGCATGGGCCAACTTCAGCCCTCCATGTGTTTTGGACTTCAACTCCCACAATTCCAAACAGCCAGTAGGAAGTCCAAAATACCTGGAGGGCCAAAATTTGTCTATTCACCCTATATATATATATATATATATCTCAGTGATTGGTTGGGGGGGCGCTAAAATACTGTTCGCTTACCATTTAAAATTACCTAGGTCCGGCCCTGATTACAACCACCCCCTCCCCACCCGTTGTCTACTTGGTCTCTCCCTCTCCATGCATTGGGAAGGCCCGCCTCCCTTTCCCCAAGTGGAGACCTCCCCTTGCCTCCTGGGGGTTCTGTGTGGGAAGCTTGGCCCAGTTCTATCATTGGTGGGGTTCAGAATGCTCTTTGATTGTAGGGGAACTATAAATCCCAGCAACTACAACTCCCAAATGTCAATGTCTATTTCTCCTGAATTCCATCTGCATTCATATTTGGGTATATTGAGTATTCATGCCAAGTTTGGTCCTGATCCAACATTGTTTGAGTCCACAGTGCTCTCTGGATATAGGTGAACTACAACTCCAAAACTCAAGGTCAATGCCCACCAAACTCTTATAGCATTTTCTCTTGGTTATGAGAGTTCTGTGTGGGAAGTTTGTGCCTTTCCGCCATTCCTGCCAGTATTGCTATGTTGAGTTCATTGAAACCGGCCCAGGTTTCACACTGAGTGTATAGATACATTTTTAAAACATATTAACTATATGTGTTACTGTGTTAGAGTGTACTTTTGTGTCATTGTGGTTGGTGGTGTGCCCCAGGATTTTGCAAATGTAAAAAGTGTGCCGCGGATCAAAAAAGGTTGGGAAACACTGTCCTAGCAAAGACAACCCATTGCAGATTGTGGCAAAATTACAGACCATAGCAAAATTGGGAGAAGTCCTAGAAGTTGGGGTTTTATTATTTCACATGTTTAATATGATTTTTATTGACTTGTTTCACTACTGGTATGTTTCATTCATACCAATATTTTGAAAGGGGAGTAAAAGTAGGGCATTGCCCCCCATGCAGCAGACCCCTCCCCTTGCACCAGGGAAATGTGGGCCTGTCCCTTTAAGGGGTGGGGGGAATCCTCTCCAATCCAATCCTGATGACATCAGCCGCATCATCCCAGTCCCACCGTCCAGGTTGCTGCCTCTCTCCCCCCCACCTAGTTGATTCAAGCCGGCCTTCTTCCTCCTCCTCCTCTTTGCAGCCATGTCCGCCGGCCCAGCCTACAACGAGGAGAAAGGGGGCTCCTCCAGTTTGGGGGAGCCCGAATATGGGCACGATCCGGCCAGCGGGGGGATCTTCTCCTCGGATTACAAGAGGTATTGGGGGGCTTGGCAAAGGAAAGAGCCGGCGGCCCCTATTCCGGGCTGGGAATGGAACAGTCCACTTCCCAGGTGGCCTGCTCTGCATTGATGGTGGGAGAAACCATTCGCGTCAGGAGGGGGGGTTGCTTTGCAAGCAAGAGCCCTGCCAGGGAATGGATTGCATGGATTCCTTGGGCAAAGGCGGTGCCCTATCAGATCCCCACCAGATCTCCCGATTTATCCTTGGCTCTAGCCATCCTTCCAAGAAGTGGCAGGGCTTTTTGGGGATCTGATTGGGTTTGTGGGGTGCAGTAGGAGAAAGTCAATGTATTTTAGTGTTGAATGGTTTCAATGATCCAAAGGGTGGAATTGTTGTTTATATTTATATTTCAATTTATATTTGCATTTTTTACATTTTGTCTAATGAGTTCAATGATCCAAAGGGTTTTTAAACAATCTTTTGATGCATATTATAATATAATATTAATATAATATATTTAACAACCTATGATTTTTTAAATTTTAATTTATATTTGCATTGTTTACATTTTAGTATCAAGGGTTTTTATTTTTTTATTAATAGTATAATATAATATTAATATAACACATTTAAATTCCTAGGATATTTGTATTTTAATTTATATTTGCATTGTTTACATTTATAATGGGTTCAATGATGCAAATGGTTTTTTAATCTTTTGATTCATATAGTAATATAATGTAAATATATATTTAACTACCTATGATTTATGTATTTTAATTTATATTTGCATTGTTTACATTTTAGTGTCTAATGGATTCAATGACCCAAGGGTTGTTTAATCTTTTGATGCATATTATAATATAATATAAATATAATATTTTTAAATATGAAGCCCCCACTGGTGCAGTGGGTTAAACCAATGTTTCCCAACCTTTTTTGAGCCGCGGCACACTTTTTACATTTACAAAATCCTGGGGCACACCACCAACCAAAATGACACAAAATGACACTCTAACACAGTAATACATATAGTTAATATGTTTTTAAATGTATTTATACACCCGGGGAGCGGGGTGAGCTCCCGCTGTTAGCCCCATCTTCTGTCCACCTAGCACCTCGCAAACATACAAATGTGAGTAGATTAATAGGGAAGGTAATGGTGCTCCATGTAGTCATGCCGGCCACATGACCTAGGAGACATGTACGGACAATGCCAGCTTTTCAGCTAAGAAATAGAGATGTCTACAAACCCTAGAGTCGGACATGACTGGACTTAATGTCAAGGGAAAACCTTTCCCTTTCCCTTATATTTAACTATTTTTTGTATTTTGATTTATATTTGCTTTGTTTACATTTTAGTGTCTAATGGGTTCAATGACCCAAATGGTTTTTTTATCTTTATCTTTTAATTTATATATCTTTAAATTAAATATAGTAATATATTTTAAATATAATATATTTGATTGCCTATGGTTTTTTATATTTATATTTGCATTGTTTGCAAAGCTGAATCTTTATCTTTTATATTACATATTACATATTTATATTTAAATTGCTTATATTTTAATTATTATTGGTTTTAATCACAACCCAAAGAGTTTAACTGTTTTTTTAAAAAAGTATATTGGTATTCTAATTTATATTTATATTGCTTATAACTTCACATTTAATGGTTTTAATGGCGCAGAAAGGGTGTAATTAGTTTTTAAAATTTATCCTTGCATCATTTATATTTTAATTCATCATGATAATGGCACAAAAGGGGTTGTTTTTTTAATGTTTATGTTTGTACTGTTTCTATTTTAATGCTACAAAGGGGTTGTGTTTTAATGTTTATGTTTATATTTCAATGCATCATGTCATATTTATCGTGTGCCGCTTCAAGTCCCTATATAATTTATTTATTTATTTCTTCGGTTTTGTATTCCGCTCCTCCCTGCAGGCTCGGGTGGGATAAAAATAAAAGGAAATAAATAAATACGGAGGGCCCAGATGGAGGCATTGGCCAAATCCCTTTCAAACAGCTTGAGAGTGAAGCGAGCCAATCTGTGCCCAAGAGTTGCTTATGTTTACGCCACCAAGGATGCCCAGCAGTGTCTTCCATCCATGTTTATTACAGACTGTAATAAGGAGAGGCTGGGATTCCCCAGTTGCTTTCTGTCCATGCTCAGAGGTGGCCTTTTCCTGCATTGTGAGCAGAGTTGAGCCTCAGGATGATTTTGCACAGAATGTTAGACTCATTCACTGTGCAAAAAAGGGGCACAAGCTGCTAATATTATGGGGTGATCACTGGTAGTGTCCCTATAGACCATTTTTATGCTGTTTGCACCCAAATGCCACCAGTCTGTTCAGGAAGGAACTCCAACATTATAACATGGCACTATTATTATTATTTTTAGATAGAGGTCTTATTGCAAGATGGGTTTCTCTTTTGAACCAAGACAGAGGCTGGTCTTGGAATGGGTCGTTGGCTTTTGTGACAATTAATGGAAGCTTTGGGAAGCGAGCATTTGGGACGTTTATTGTTTTCTATGAATTGTTTCTCAGTCCTTGTGCCATTGCTTGAGTTCTAAGAAAACCGATGCCTTTCAGAGTTAGACTCGTAGAGTTGGAAGAGACCTCCAAAGGCCATCTAGTCCAACCCCCGTTATTCTGCCATGCAGGAAAAGTGCATATGTAAATAAAGAAATATACTTTATTTATATTCCGCTCTATCTCCCCGAGGGGACTCAAAGCGGATTATATAATACAGTGTTTTTCAACCTTTTTTGAGCTGCGGCACATTTTTTACATTTACAAAATCCTGGGGCACATCACCAACCAAAATGACACAAAATGACACTCTAACACAGTAATAGATATACTTAATATGTTTTTAAGTGTATTTATACACTCAGTGTGAAACCTGGGCCTGTTTCGATGAACACAACATATATATGACTTCCTCTCACATATTTCTACATGGCTATCATGTCTTCTCTCAGCCTTCTCTTCTTCAGGCTAAACATGCCCAGCTCTTCAAGCCGCTCCTCATAGAGCTTGTTCTCCAGACCTTTGTGAAATTTCACCCTGAGTGAAACTTGCTTCCAGTTAACTATGGATGTCATGAAGCTGTTATAAACAGTTCCTTTGGGGGTCTCAAAAATCCAGTAAAATAGTAAAAAATAAACATTTCCAAGCGGAGAGGCTCAATTTGTTTCTTGGAAACTTGCGAGGGGGCTGCTAGGAGGGGGGAGGGTGCCAATTTCCCATGGCACACCTGATGATCACTCACGGCACACTGGTTGGGAAACACTGATATAATACATATATGTCAAACATTTGATGCCGTTATACAATTAACAAAGACAGACAATACATAGACAGAGACAAGGCTTCCCTCTTTTTTTCATTTCCGGGATTTGGAGGCTGTTCCCAACTCAGCCATGGGGAGGTGTTGTTGTTCAATTTTTTCATGCTGAGGAGCCTCTTGTCCATGGATGCCTTGCTGGCATGTCTTCAGGGGCTCCTTTTACCTCCCTGCCATTGCAGTACCTATTTATTTACTTTCATTGCTGTTTTCAAACTGCTAGGTAAGCAGAAGCTAGGGCTGGCAGCAGGAGCTCACCCCACCCGTGGCTTGAACTGCCAAGATTTTCTGTAGCTGGTGGTTTAAACTGCTGTACTAACCATGGCCCGTTCAAAGCACTCCTAACAGATGGCCATCCAGACTCTGTTTAAAAGCCTCCGAAGGACTCTGAGGCAGAGAGTTCCACTATTGAAAAGCTCTTCTTACAGCCAGGAGTTGTTGGATAGAGTCTATGTTTATCCAGAGGAAGAATTGCTATCACTGTTGGAATTGCATGGGAACAGGCCTAAGTGGGAGAACTATCCTGCTATGTTGCTTAACATTGTCTAGATCAGTGATTTCAACCTTTTTTGAGCCGCGGCACATTTTTTACATTTACAAAATCCTGAGGCACACCACCAACCAAAATGCCACAAAATGACACTCTAACACAGTAATACATATAGTTAATATGTTTTTAAATGTATTTATACACTCAGTGTGAAACCTGGACCTGTTTCGGTGACCACAACATAGATATCCTGGCAGGAATGGCAAAAAGACACAAACTTCCCACACAGAACTCCTATAATCAAGAGAAAAGGCTATAAGAGTTTGGTGGGCATTGACCTTGGGTTTTGGAGTTGTTGTTCACCTATATACAGAGAGCACTGTGGACTGAAACAATGTTGGATCAGGACCAAACTTGGCATGAATACTCAATATACCCAAATGTGAACACAGATGGAGTTTGGGGAAAATAGACCTTGACATTTGGGAGTTACAGTTTCTGGGATCTATAGTTAACACACAATCAAAGAGCATCCTGAACTCTTGCAACAATAATAATAAATAATAATAATAATAACCTTATTTCTTGTGAGTCGCCCTCCACCACTGGTGCTCCGGGCGACTTACATTGTTTAAAAACCACAGGTACAACAGTTAAAAGCACAGGTATAGGTATAGATATAGAGAGCCATGAGAGGCTCAGCTTCCAGACCATCCAGTCAATCCCCAAACGCCCGGCCGAAAAGCCAGGTTTTCAGGTCAGACAGAAATCTGGTAGGGGCCAATGTGGCCCTGAGAGCAGGTGGGAGCGTGTTCCAGATCATAGGAGCCACCACAGAGAAGGCTCTCCGTCGGGTCTCTGTCAGCCGGGCCTCTCTCACCCCTGGGATGGCTATACAGTCACCGTTTATAGCACGCACAGGTCTTTCGCTGCGTTGGTCTAACAGCCGGTCGCTCAAATAGGCAGGTCCGATTCTTTGCCGTGCTTTAAAGGTTAGCGCCATGAGTTTGTAGATCACTCTGCACTCTGTGGGCAACCAATGAAGGTCTTTCAAGATTGGTGAGATGTGGTTTCTCGCCGGTGCCCCAGAGATGAGTCTGGCCGCTGCGTTGTGGACGAGTCTCAACCGAGTCGTGGTCACTGGTAGGCCCGCATTCAGGGCATTGCAGTTGTCAAGTCTGGAGACCACGGTGGCATGAATCACGGTGTTCAGCGCCTCTGATGGTAGGTAGGGGGCCAACCGACGGGCCCTGCGAAGGTGGAAGAAGGCACCCTTGGCTGCGGCCTGGATCTGGGCCTCCATCGTCAGTCTCTCGTCCAGAATCACTCCCAGGCTCTTCACCGCCGGAGCCGCGGTGAACCAAACTGGAATTGAACCAAACTTGGCATATTGAACTCTCATTACCAACAGAAAGTACTGAAAGGGTTTGCTTGGGAATTGACCTTGAGTTTGGAAGTTGTAGTTCACCTACACCCAGAGAGCACTGTGGGCAGGAGGGGGAAGAAAGGGTATTGGAGGTTCTAATTTCTCACGGCACGCCTGATGATCGCTCACAGCACACTCGTGTGCCACGGCACACTGGTTGGGAAACACTGGTCTAGATTTTATTTTTAACTCAGTCTAATGCAGCCATGGGCCAACTTGTTCCCGCTGGGTGTTTTGGACTTCAACTCCCAGCATTCCTAACATCCTCAGGCCCTTTCCTTTTCCCCCTCAGCCGCTTAAGCGGCTGAGGGGGAAAAGGAAGGGGCCTGAGGCTGTTAGGAATGCTGGGAATTGAAGTCCAAAACACCCAGAGGGCCAAAGTTTGCCCATGCCAGATCTAATCCATCAAAAATGCAGTCAAGGTTTGAGCAGAGTGAGGATACTGGATCACACACTGAGGATTCCTTGTTGGGACATTTTTTGAGTTCTGCACAATACAAAATGCACAGTTTAAACCCACAAATGTGGAGTGTCAGCTGTACAAGAAAAGAGATTTAATTTAAACTCCTTTTTTTAAAAAAAAACCCCAAACAATTGAACAGATTGCCTTGGAGGTTGGTAGAAGTTTTCAAGCAGAGTTTGGGTGGCCATCTGTTGGGAGTGTTTTAATTGTGTCCTCCTGCATGGCAAGGTTGGACTAGATGACTCTTGCGGCTCCTTTGACTCAAAAGAGTCTATGCTTCTTCGTTCCGAGCTTGTCCTTCTCCTCGCTCTTCTTTCCCTTGATTTCAGCGAGATCCGCTTTGGTACATTGGACAGCGCACACCCTTCCAAGCCTGTATGAGATCCACAGTCACAAATAATGAGCTGCTGTTGATACTGTTCTCAATGGCATTTCTTTCCTATACAGATCTGCATCTTATTCAGATTGAGTGGTAGCAAGTTCCCACATTCAAAGCTCCCTCCAAACAGATGGCCATTGATTTATTTAAGCTGAGGCTGGATGGCCATCTGTCAGGAGGGCTTTGGTTGTGTCTTGCATGGCAGAAGTTGGATTGCCAGATTGATCTGGGAGTAAGTTCCCACATTCAAAGCCTCCTCCAAACAGATGGCCATTGAGATTCTTTAAGATGAGGCTGGATGGCCATCTGTCAGGAGGGCTTTGGTTGTGTCTTGCATGGCAGAAGTTGGATTGCCAGATTGATCTGGGAGTAAGTTCCCACATTCAAAGCCCCCTCCAAACAGATGGCCATTGAGATTCTTTAAGATGAGGCTGGATGGCCATCTGTCAGGAGGGCTTTGGTTGTGTCTTGCATGGCAGAAGTTGGATTGCCAGATTGATCTGGGAGTAAGTTCCCACATTCAAAGCCTCCTCCAAACAGATGGCCATTGAGATTCTTTAAGATGAGGCTGGATGGCCATCTGTCGGGAGGGCTTTGATTGTGTCTTGCATGGCAGAAGTTGGATTGCCAGATTGAGCTGGGAGTAAGTTCCCACATTCAAAGCCCCCTCCAAACAGATGGCCATTGAGATTCTTTAACTGAGATCTGTCGGGAGGGCTTTGGTTGTGTTCTCGAGCATAGCAGAACGGGATTGGACTAAATGCCTCTTGAAGTCTATTCTAATTTTATGATTTTGTTGCACTTATTGCAGGATTACTTCTAAGTAAAGCTGGTAAATTTATTGTATTTTGTACCTACAGTATATCTCTGCAAAGGTTGTGTCTCTCTACAATTAATATGGATACTGTTTGGGAATGGCAATAGAAAGGCAGAGGTGGGCTGGTTGGTCCCTTGGAAGAGGTATCCACACTGTAGAATGAATGAAATTTGGCCCCATTTTAGCTGCCATGGGCTCAATGCAATGGATCCTGGCAGTTGTAGTTGTACAGCAGGGGTGCTCATTAGGTACATCGCGATCTACTGGTAGATCGCTTAGGGCGTCCTGGTGGATTGCAGGCAGGGCAGGAGGAAGGCTCAGTCCCACCCTGCAGGCTCCCGACGCTGCCCAGGTGCAGAAGGATGTTGGACTGGATGGCCCTTGGAGGTCTCCTCCTATTCTAGGAACCCATTGTTATTATTATTATTATCAGAGGCTGAATGGCCATCTGTGAAGAATGCTTTGATTGTGTTTTTCCCTTATGGCAGAAGGAGGTTGGACTGGATGGCCCTTGGAGGTCTCCTTCTACTCTAGGAACCTGTTGTTGTTGGTGTTACTATTATTATTAGTAGTAGTAGTAGCAGAGGCTGAATGAATATTATCTTCATTATTATTATGAATAAATTCAGGGGCTTATTATACTCACATTTAGTTGAATTCAGTCTTAAAATATATTATATGGCTCTCACTGAAATAAATTTCCAAATATTTTGCTTTTATGGCTCTCTGAGTAGTGGGTAGGGAGATCATTTTGACTTGGTTGTTTTATAAGTAGCTTGCATGCTGAAAAAGTGTGAGCACCCCTGTTTTACAGGATCTTTATCCTGAGGAATCTGTATAACGGCCAAATAGCAACAGTAAGAAAAGACCAAAGAACAACAGACTGGTTCAAGACTGGGAAAGGAGTACGGCAAAGCTGTATCCTCTTACCCAACCTATTCAACTTGTATGCAAAACACATCATGCGACATGCGGGGCTTGAGGAATGCAAGGCTGGGGTTAAAATTGCTGGAATAAACATCAACAACCTTAAATATCCAGATGATATCACTTTGATGGCCGAAAGCGAGGAGGAGCTAACCAAGGTGGAAGAAGAAAGTGCAAAAGCTGGGTTACAGCTAAACATTTAAAAAAACCCCAAGATTATGGCAACAAGACTGATTGATAACTCGCAAATAGGGGGAGAAAATGTGGAGGCAGTGAAAGACGTTGTATTTCTAGGCGCAAAGATGACTGCAGACGCAGACAGCAGCCAGGAAATCAGAAGACGTTTCCTTCTTGGGAGGAGAGCAATGGCCAATCTCGATAAAACAGTGAAGAGTAGAGACATCACACTGACAATGAAGATCTGCATAGTCAAAGCAATGGTATTACCCGTACTAACCTATGGATGTGAGAGCTGGACCTTAGGGAAGGCTGAGCGAAGGAAGAGAGATGCTTTTGAACTGTGGTGTCGGAGGAAAATTCTGAGAGTGCCTTGGACCGTGAGAAGATCCAGCCAGTCCATCCTCCAGGAAATAAAGCCCAGCTGCTCATTGGAGGGAAGGATATTAGAGGCAAAGATGAAGTATTTGGCCACATAATATGGAGACAGGAAAGCTTAGAGAAGAGAATGATGCTGGGGACAATGGAAGGAAAAAGGAAGAGGACCAACGAAGGGCAAAATGGATGGATGGTATCCTTGAAGTGACTGGCTTGACTCTGAAAGATCTGGGGGTGGTAATGGCCGACAGGGAGCTCTGGCGTGGACTCGCCTATGAGGTCAGGAAGAGTCGGAAGTGACTGGATGAATAAACAACAACTAGCCTTCGCTTCCAAGCAGTGTTGGGACCCATCAAACTACAAATCCCATAATTCCCTAGCCATAGCAGTCCAAGTTGGAGGATGCGGGGGTCAAACTGCATTGATCAAATGCAAGCTGCTGAGGAGAATGTATACAGTAAATATCGGTGGAGATATGTTTTTACAATCCTAAGAGTGCAAAAGTTGTTGTGTAACAATTGACAATTGTGCTGGGTGTAGGAGCCAATAATATTAATAACAAGTCCTGAACTGTTCAAGTCCTGAACCGGTTCTTGGCCGCTGTAACGGACTGGATGAGGGCTAACAGATTGAAACTAAATCCAGACAAGACAGAGGTACTCCTGGTCAGTCGTAAGGCCGAACAAGCGTTACAGCCTGTGCTTGACGGGGTTACACTCCCCCTAAAGGCGCAGGTTCGCAGTCTAGGAGTGATCCTGGATTCATTGCTGAGCCTGGAGCCCCAGGTCTCGGGGGTGGCCGGGAGAGCTTTTGCACAGTTAAAGCTTGCGTGCCAGCTGCGCCCGTACCTTGGGAAGTCTGACTTGACCACAGTGGTCCACACTCTGGTTACATCCTGAATAGACTACTGCAACGCTCTCTACGTGGGGTTGCCTCTGAAGACTGCTCGGAAGCTGCAATTAGTCCAATGTTTGGCAGCCAGGTTACTAACAGGAGCGGGGCATAGGGAGCATACGACTCCCTTGCTGCGCTGCTCCACTGGCTGCCAATTAGCTTCCGAGCACAATTCAAAGTGCTGGTTTTAACCTACAAAACCCTATACGGTTCTGGCCCAGTTTACCTGTCCGAACGGATTCTCCCCTACGAACCATCTAGAACAGTGGTTCTCAACCTGTGGGTCCCCAGATGTTTTGGCCTCCAACTCCCAGAAACCTTAACAGCTGGTAAACTGGCTCGGAATTCTGGGAGTTGTAGGCCAAAAGACCTGGGGACCCACCGGTTGAGAACCACTGATCTAGAACATTAAGATCCTCTGGAGGGACCCTGCTCTCGGTCCCACCAGCTTCGCAAGTGCGGCTGGTGGGGACGAGAGACAGGGCCTTCTCTGTGGTGGCCCCTTGGCTGTGGAACTCTCTCCCAAGGGATGCTAGAACTGCCCCCTCTGTGTTGTCCTTTAGGAGGCTGGTGAAGACCTGGATGTGGAACCAAGCCTTCTCAGAATATGCTGAGATTGGCTATTGTCTGATTGTATGACCACGTTTGCAGATTGAGTCGAATTGTTTTAATGGCGATGTGGTTTTATGCTGGGTTTTTATGTATTTTAATACGTTGTTGTCAGGGGCGGACCAAGCTTTTCCTGGAGGGTACACAAAAAAATCCCCCCCCCCAGTGTGCGTGCGCCAATCTGCGCATGCGCACTGGCTTCAAAGTGGGAGCCGGTACGCATGCGCAAAAAGGTCCGCGCATGCGGAAGCGCCCGGAGCGCCCCGGGCTGCTTATCACAGGCGCGGCGCGCGGCGGCTGCAGGGCTGGCCGCGGGCAGCGCGGCATGGAGCCGCGGGCGCCGTGGGTGGCGGGGAGCCGGCGTGGCATGGACGCCCCTCCTGGGTGATGTTGCCCCTCCCCGGTGACGTCGCCCTACGCGCCTGCTTCCTCCGCCTAATGGACGAACCGACCCTGGTTGTTGTAGTTGTTTTTAAATTGTATAGCATTGGATTTTTGCTGTTATGCCGGTCTGAGTCCCTCGATAGAGGTGAGAAGGTCGGGGTACAAAAGTTTTAAATAAATGAATAAATGAATAAATATATAAACAACAATAACAACCCCCCTATACCAGGCATGGGCAAGCTTTGGGCCCTCCGGGTGTGGGCCTCCCCAAACTAAAACTCCCTACTGGCTGTTACCAATTGTGGGAGTTGGAGTCCAAAACACCTGGAGTCGCAGTTTGCCCGTGTACATTCAGTCCCCAGTAATAAAAATAGCCTGTTAATTATCACGTTCCGTGTCGCACCCAGTGTATCCTGAACTTCGTGTGATTGCAAAGCTCACACCTTTTGTAACCAAGGAAATTATGCATACTTTCCTGTTTGCAATGACTCTGGGCTAGAGGGAGGAATTAGATCAAATTCATCTTCGGTGCCCAATGAATGCAGTTTGACATCCCTTGAACTGCCATGGCTCAGTGCTGTGGGGTCCTGGGAGTTAGAGTTTGGGGAGGCCCTAGCTCTTTTTGTCAGGGAAAACTAAGAGACCTTGCTAAACTAGAACTCCCAGTTCAAACTGAACTCATTTTGAAGTGTGGATGCTCCCTGGGCGATGTTTGCGGGCGCGGCCGCCAGGTGGCGGTGCTGCCTGTGCCTTGTGTTTCGGAAGGGTTTCGGGCGCGGAGGGGGCGTGGCTGGGCGCTGTCCTTAAGCCACACCCTCCGTCTTGCCTTGCAGGCGTCGAGGCAGAAGGAGGCGGGGCTGAGCGATACCTAAGCCACGCCTCCGCCTCGGCAGAAGAGACAGAAGAAGGCGAGGCTGAGCGATGCCTAAGCCACGCCCCTTTGGAAGCAACCAGCCAGGAGGAGGCGGGGCTGAGCGATGCCTAAGCCACGCCCCTTTGTAACCAACCACATAGGAAGGGGCGGGGGCTGAGCGATGCCTAAGCCACGCCCCTTCGCAAGCAACTAGATAGGAGGGGGCGGGGCGGGGCCTAAGCCACGCCTCTGCAAGATACTAGATAGGAGGGGCGGGGCTGAGTGATGCCTAAGCCATGCCCCTTTGGAAGCAACCAGTCAGAAGTAGGCGGGGCTGAGCGATGCCTAAGCCACGCCCCTGCCTTACCTTGCAGACATCCAGGCAGTAGGCTTTGCTGAGCCCTGCCTAAGCCACGCCCATGACTTGTCTAGCAGGAGGAGGCGTGGCTGAGATGTCTAAACCACGCCCCTGCCTACCTTCCTTACAGGCATCCAGGCAGGAGGAGGCGTGGCTGAGCGATATCTAAGCCACGCCTACTCCTTTTGCAAGTGACTAATCAGAAGAAGGCGTGGCTGAGTGTTGTCTAAACCACGCCTCCAGCTTGCCTTGTGGGCGTCCAAGCAGAAGGAGGCGTGGCTGACCAATGCCCAAGCCCCGCCTCCGCCTTTTCTTTGCAGGAGTGGAGACAGAAGAAGGCGTGGCCGAGGGATGCCTCAGCCACGCCCCTGCCTTGCCTTTCAGGGCGCCCAGTCAAAGGAGGCGTGGCCGAGCGATGCCTAAGCCACGCCCCTGCCTTGCCTTTCAGGGCGCCCAGACAAAGGAGGCGTGGCCGAGCGATGCCTAAGCCACGCCCCTACCTTGCCTTTCAGGGCGCTCAGACAAAGGAGGCGTGGCCGAGCGATGCCTCAGCCACGCCCCTGCCTTGCCTTTCAGGGCGCCCAGACAAAGGAGGCGTGGTCGAGGGATGCCTAAGCCACGCCCCTGCCTTGCCTTTCAGGGCGCCCAGACAAAGGAGGCGTGGCCGAGCGATGCCTAAGCCACGCCCCTGCCTTGCCTTTCAGGGCGCCCAGACAAAGGAGGCGTGGCCGAGCGATGCCTAAGCCACGCCCCTGCCTTGCCTTTCAGGGCGCCCAGACAAAGGAGGCGAGGCCGAGCGATACCTAAGCCACGCCCCTGCCTTGCCTTTCAGGGCGTCCAGACGAAGGAGGCGTGGCCGAGCGGTACTTAAGCCCCGCCCCGTCTTGGTCTAGCCAGCGGAGCAGCTCCGCGAGGCGTTTGCAAACGTGGCTGGCGGCGTGGGAGGCCTTGGCCGGGATGCAGAAGTTCCTCCAGCAGCTGCCCTCGGGGGCGGCCCACTTGGTGAAGTCCCCCGCGCCGTCGAAAGAGGCCAAGAGCCCCGTCCTGACCCCCGAGGGCGCCCCGCAGGCCTGGTACAGCTCCCTCGAGGGCGACGAGCTGAAGCTGCTCAAGTCCCCCGAGCAGGAGGGCGCCCCACCACTCGAGGGAGGGCCAGACGGAAGCCCGGCCCAGCCACTACGGTAGGGAGGGGGAGAGGGACCCCAGAGGGCATCTAGTCGGCTTGGGCCCTCCTTCCAGGTGTTTTGGACTCCAACTCCCACCATTCCTCACAGCCTCAGGCCCCTTCCTTTTCCCCCTCAGCCGCTTAAGCGGCTGAGGGGGAAAAGGAAGGGGCCTGAGGCTGTGAGGAATGGTGGGAGTTGGAGTCCAAAACACCTGGAAGGGGACCCAACTTGGTCCAAGCCTGCTGTAGAATGAATGCACCCCTCAACCTGCATCTTCCCTTCTCCAAAGCCTAGCTCTTTTCCAAGCAGGCCTAGCTTGAAGTTGCTGTGGCAACTGCCTCAGAGCCTTGGCTTTATCTTTCTCATCTTCCTGCCAACCGCGATAAATATTTCACAAAGCGGTGCGGGTTTCGGATTCCTTTTGGCACAAAGGATTGGGTTTCTCCGTCCGTCCGGCTCTGGTGTGTCTTTGCTCTTGTCATCACGTTGGACGGTGAATGAACGTACGAGCTTTCTCTATGACTCATTGGCCGCGTTCCAAATTCTAAGGTGGTGTCGTATTATTGTGAGCTGCCTCGAGCCCCTATGGGCAGGAAGGAAGGATAGAAATAACGGGCCGGGCTGTATGGCTATGTTCTCTTCTCCATTGGTGCCCCCTTGTTGTGGGGGGAGAGGCTTGCGTACCCTAATGAAGTCGTGAGATATGCTGGCGGTGGCAAAATAGCCTCCCATCCCAGACAGGTCACAACCGAAGGGTCTGACAAAGAGCGTCAAAGGGCAGGATGGGCTCCCTAGCCCAGTGTTTCCCAACCAGTGTGCCGTGAGCGAACATGAGGTGTGCCATGGGAAATTGGCACTCTTCCCCCCTCCTAGCAGCCCACTCACAGGTTTCCAAGAAACAAATTGACCCTCTCCCCTTGGAAATGTTTTTTATATAAACTATTTTACTAGATTTTTTGAGAGTCCCCCCCCCCAGGAACTGTTTATAACAGCTTCATGACATCCATAGTTAACTGGAAGCAAGTTTCACTCAGGGTGAAATTTCACAAAGGTCTGGAGAACAAGCTCTATGAGGAGTGGCTTGAAGAGCTGGGCATGTTTAACCTGAAGAAGAGAAGGCTGAGAGAAGACGTGATAGCCATGTATAAATATGTGACAGGAAGTCATATATATGTTGTGTTCATCGAAGCAGGCCCAGGTTTCACACTGAGTGTATAAATACATTTAAAAACATATTAACTATATGTATTACTGTGTTAGAGTGTCATTATGTGTCATTTTGGTTGGTGGTGTTCCCCAGGATTTTGTAAATGTACCTGAGGACCTCACTGCCACCGTCCAAGCTTGCGAGGCCGCCACAGAAAGGGTGAGGCCAGTTCTGTGCACGCTGTGCTCCACCAGAAAAATCCATTGCACAGGCTCGGACATCCAACTTCCGGTGAACTCGCCACAGATCAGCGCAAGAGAGGCGCCCCCAAAAAGAGATATAAGGACTCCCTGAAACAACATCTCAGGCTCGGCCAGATTGATCACCAACAATGGTCCACCCTGGCCTCACATCGGGAGGCATGGAGGCGCACTATCTACAATGCTGCAGCCTCTTTCGAGAAGACACGCCGAACGGGTCCCAACGAGAAATGACAACGCAGAAAGAACCGCAACTTGGAAACCACATCGCCCAAGGAGACTTTCTGCTGTGCTTTCTGCAACCGAATGTACCTATCTCAGATTGGCCTTTTTAGTCATCAACGCGCTTTTAAAAAGCGTGGGATGAGTCCTTCCTAAGAATCTTCGTTTGCGAAGTAATGCCGAGAAATTACTACTACAACAAACTTGGGTACCTGGCATTGGGTACCTGGCATTATCCAAATTATTTGAAAAAGTCATTTTTTTCAAAAAAAATATCACTAAATGCATAAGGTTTAAGGTGAACAACAGCTCACATCATGCCAGGTTAACCCCCTGAAATTCCATCTGTAGGGTAAACTACAACTCCTACTATGGTGAGTCAGTCCCCTCAAACCCCTCCAGTAGGTTGAATTAGTCATGGGGGTTCTGTGTGCCAAGTTTGGTCCAGGTCCATCATTGGTGGAAGCCACAGTTTCCTTGGTTGTGGATGAACTACAACTTCCAGAAAGGAAGGTCAGTCCCGTCCCCAAACCCCTCCGGTAAGCAAATTTTGGCATATCAGCTCTGTGTGCCAAGTTTGGTCCAGATCCAATAGTGTTTGGGTTCACAGTGTTCTCTGGATGTCGGTGAACTACAACTCTCCCAAATCAAGGTGAATTTCCCCCAGAGACTTTCAGTATTTTTTTTTTTGCTGATCTTGGGGGCTCTGTGTGCCAAGTTTGGTCCAGTTTCATCTTTCATAGTGTTCACTGCTTGCAGGTGAACTATAATTCCCATTGCCTACAACTCCAAAATGCCCAGGCCAATTCCCCTCAAAACCCAACAGTATTCAAATTTTGGGTATATTGGATATGCATGCCAAGTTTGGTCCAGATCAGACCTGGGCAAACTTGGGCCTTTCAGGTGTTTTGGACTTCAACTCCCACAATTCCTCACAGCCTTCCAAAGGAAGGGGCTTGAGGCTGAGGAATTGTGGGATTGAATTCCAAAACACCTGAAAGGCCCAAGTTTGCCCAAGCCTGGTGCAGATCCATCATTGTTTGAGTTCATAGTACGCTCTTGAATGTAGGTGAACTACAACTCCTATAAATCTCTCCAAATCCCTCTGGTATATTTTCTTGGTCATGGGACTTCTGTGTGCCAAGTTAGTTCCAGGTCCATCATTGGTGCAGTTCAGAGTAAAGTTCTTAGATTACAGGTGAACTATACATCCCAGTACCTACAACTCCTATAAATTATGAGGAATTGTCCCCAAACCTCTCTAGTATGTCCAGTTGCTGATCAATTCCTCTGTTTGCTGTGTGCCATAGAAAAGAATAGGAAAGGGTTAAGGGAGAGGCAGTGGGTGGGGTTATGCAAATTCCACACCAATGGAGAGAGTCAGAAACACTGGGATGTCTCTGGTGGAGGAAACACATAAAATCTAGGATGGAATTGTCCCTGTATGAAAGCCTTCACTTGGGTGGTGGGCAGTATGGTGTTTGCGGGGGACTTTGGCAGGGCTCTTGGACATGTTCATGATGCTCACTATAACCTGCAATGTCACTGGAGGGAGGGCCTTTGGTGTCTCCTGAGTAGTGGGAGCTATAGCCGTTTGTGAGGCAGGAGCCTGTCTGTGTAAGTGGACACCCCAGCCACGCACACATACATATTTTCACTTTTATTTTATGTGTATAGATTTTATGGTGGTTCTATTTTTGCTGACAGGCAGCAGGAGAAACAATTGTGGAATTTTCTACTCCGGGTGCCAAAATAATATTCGAAACCAGGCCCGGATTAACTCCTTTTGGCGCCCTAGGCCACACTTTGGAAGCCCCGCCCCCGGGGCCGCTGCTGGGCATGCGCGGCAGCGGTCCCGGGGGCGGAGCTTCTCTCCGCCTCTTCCTCCTCCTTGCCGGGATTGCCTTCCTTCAGTCAAGGAAGGCGGTCGCGGGTAGGAGGAGGAAGGGAAGCCCTGCCCCTGGGGCGCTGCTGGGCATGCGCGGCAGTGGCCCCGGGGGCGGGGCTTCCCCCTGCCTCTTCCTTCTCCTCGCCGTGATTGCCTTCCTTCAGTCAAGAAAGGTGGTCGCGGCAAGGAGGAGGAAGGGAAGCCCCGCCCTCGGTGCGCTGCTGGGCATTCGCGGCCCCAGGGCCAGGGCTTCCCTCCCGCCTCTTTCTCCTCTTCGCCGCGATCGCCTTCCTTCAGTCAAGGAAGGCAATCGCGGCGAAGAGGAGGAAGGGAAGCCCCACCCCCGGTGCGCTGCTGGGCATGCGCGCACAGCAGGATGAGACGGAGGGAAGCCCCACCCCCAAGGCCACTGCCACACATGCGCGCGCAGCAGGAGGGCGCCTCTGCCTCCTCCGCCATGTTCCTGGGTGCCGCGCATGACCGGCAGCAGTCCCAGGGGTTTCCCTTCCTTCCTCCTCCCGACAAGGAGGCAGGGGCAATGGCGAGGGGGGAGGGTGCCATTCCCTTCTCCCCCGCCCCCTCGCAGCACTCTCCTCCACCCTCCTAGAGAGAGAGAGAGAGAGAGAGAGAGTCATCATGCCGCACGTTTCGGTTTTGTTTGAACTTTTTTTTTTTTGGTCCTTGATCTGGCGCCCCCCTAGGCCTGCCCCCATAGGCCATGGCCTAGTATGGCCTTATGGGTAATCCTGGCCTGTTAGAAACATAGCATACTATACATCGTAGCTTTGAAGGTGCTGCTTTTCATCAGGCAGCAAAATGTCCTGCGTCCCATTTGTCCTGTTTGTCTGTCTCTCTGGCATTTTATCAGCTGTGTTTCTGTGATAACAAGCCTCTGCCTTTCTTTTGTGTAGACACGATGACCTGAAGGAGATGCTGGACAGTAACAAAGACTCGCTAAAGCTTGAGGCCATGAAGAGGATTGTGGCGGTGGGTGAAGTTTCCCCCAATTCAGCCCATGGATCACTTTAATTTTACTAAGTAGTTCTGCATACTGGTGAGATACATGCAGCGTGAGGGTATATACCAGTGGTTCCCAAACCTTTTTGGCCTACTGCCCTCTTTCCAGAAAAAAAAATTACTCACCGCCCCCCTAGAAATTAATTTTTTTAAATTTAATAGCAATTAAACAGAAAGATATATGTATTATTGCAGTGGTTCTCAACCTTTCTAATGCCGTGACCCCTGAATAAGGTTCCTCATGTTGTGGTGACCCCCCCCCATCCATATTTTCGTTGCTACTTCATAAATAATTTTGCTACTCTTACGAATTCTAATGCAAATATCTAATACCAGGATGTAACAAATTAAACATAATTAAAGCATAGTGATTAATCACAAAAACAATATGTTTGGGGGAGTATGGAGAACGGATGATGGGATTTGCAGTACCTTCAATCAGCTCTGACTTCCATAGACCACTGAGACCACCGGAGAGGGGGGGGCAGCCATGGCCTAAGGGGACGAAAAAGCGAGGCCTGCTCTCCCTATGGAAGCCCCGGGCTCTCCTGCTCCCTCCACTGGGGAAGGCTGCGCTTTCTTCCGCGGTGGCCGGGAGGCTCCGCCGGAGGATGCGGAGGCCTTTGCATTGCAGCCTTCGCACTGCACTGCATGTGGGGGTCAAAGAAGAGGGCCGCGCAACCCCTCCTAAATGGCCAATCGTTCACCGCCCTTAAAAGGATTCACTGCCCCCCAAATTCCCTCGAGCCTCCCACCTCCCCCTTGGATCGCTTCACCGCCCACCAGGGGGCAGTACCGCCCACTTTGAGAATCAGTGGTAAATACTCCGTAATTGCTGTGTATGAAAGGTGGAAGTTATAAGTAAGTTGTGGACTTACTTATTTACTCTGTCAGAAACAAATTGAGAATACAGTTAATAAAGTATTAAGAACAAACCACAAACAAAGTTCAAAACTTGGCATGATGCCAAATGTCCCTTGGCCAGAAGCTGGCCACTTGGAGTATCACTGTGAGAAGGTCCTCCTTCGTGCATGTGGCAGAACTCAGGCTGCATTGTAGTAGGTGGTCTGTGGTTTGCTCTTCTCCACACTAGCATGTCATGGACTCCACTTAGTTGCCCCATTTCTTAAGGTTAGCTCTGCATCTCGTGGTGCCAGAGCGCCGTCTGTTCAGCACCTTCCAAGCTGTCCAGTCCTCTTGTGTGCCCAGGAGAGAGTTTCTCATCCAGCCTCAGCCATGGCTTGAGGTTCTGGGTTTTAGCCTGCCACTTTTAGACTCTCACTTGCTGAGGTGTTCCTGCAAGTATCTCTGTAGATCAGGGGTGCCCACACTTTTTCAGCATGCGAGCTACTTATAATAAAACCAAGTCAGAAAGATCTACCTACCTCCTCTAGGCTGGAGAGGGGTAGGGGTGGGGCTTGGCACGGCCTGGCTCCGCCCCCTCTGACTTCCGCTCTACCAGCAGCTTCTCCAGGCTTGAGGATGGCAGTGCCAAACCAGCCTTGTGCTAGCTATGCCACCACTGGCGTGGCATTGCCATCCTCAAGACTGGAGAAGCTGCTGGGAGTGCCGAAGCCAGGGAGGGGCGGGGCTAGGTGCGGCCTGGCTCCGCCCTGCTCTGAGAAGCGCCCCATCCCGGGATCGACTTCCTTCAGTTCCGGGATCGACTGGTCGATCGCGATCGACTTCCTGGGCAGCCCTGCTGTAGATCTTGATTTAAGGCATTTGCTTGCTGGCTGATATCCAAACAGAGGATGGGCTAGAGATATCAACGCCTTGGTCCTTTCATTACTGGCTGCTGCTTCCTGATGGATGTCAGGTGGTGCAATACCGGCTAAATGGTATAATTTCTCCAGCGGTGTAGGACGTTGGCATCCTGTGATAATGCAGCATTTTCTTTTTTGTCGTGTCAGGAGCGACTTGAGAAATTGCAAGTCGCTTCTGATGTGAGAGAATTGGCCGTCTGCAAGGACACATTGCCCAGGGGACGCCCGGATGTTTTGATGTGTTACCATCCTTGTGGGAGGCTTCTCTCATGTCCGCGCTTTAGGAGCTGGAGCTGATAGAGGGAGATCATCCGCACTCTCCTGGGATTCGAAACTGCGACCTGTCGGTCTTCAGTCCTGCCGGCACAGGGGTTTAACCCACTGTGCCACCAGGGGCATGTATAATTAAGAGCCACATCCACTGTTTTAACGTGATGAGATGTATTCCACACTGGGCATGCGTACTCAGCGGCATAGTAGCAAAGCGCAATGGCAGATGTCTTCACTGTGTCTGGTTGTGATCCTCAGGTTGTGCCAGTCCGATTTCATATGATATTATTTCTAGCACCCACTTTTTGCTTGAAATTCATGCAGTGTTTGTTATAAGTCAGCATGGTAGAGAGTGACTCCCAGGTATTTGGGTGTGCTGTAATGCACCAGTGTAATCCCCTTCCCAAGTAATCCCCAGAGCTTGAGATACTTGTTTGTTCTTAAGGTGAAAAGCATATATCTGCATTTTAGATGGATTAGGAATCAGCCGGTTTTCCCCTGTAATAGGAAGTAAGAGCACCTAGAGCTTCTTCAGAGAGTGTCTGTTCAACCATCTCAAAGCTCCCTGCTTGAGCAGTGATGGCATGATCGTCAGTGTAGATGAAATGCTCTGTCCCTTCTGGCAGTGGTTGATCATTTTTGTAAATGTTAAATATTGATGGCGCAAGCACACTGCCCTGAGGCAGGATGCTCTTCTGTTTGTGGACTAACCCCACTGTTTCTTCTCTTGACCCCAGATGATCGCCAGAGGGAAGAACGCATCTGATCTCTTCCCCGCTGTAGTCAAGAATGTGGCTTGCAAGAATATAGAGGTAAGGCATCTCTTGGGTTCTAGAGCAATAAAATCTGAGCTTATCCTAGAAGCCAAAATGTCTGGGATGTGTTAGAACAACAGCCAGAAAACAGGAGAATTCCAAACAGGGAACAATCAAGGCCAGCTAACACCTCCCAACAAAGGATTCCCACAGGCAGGAAGCAGCCAGGCTTTGAAGCTGCAAGGCCATTCATTGATAATCAAGGTGGCTAACTGCAACATTCACACTTGCCTCCAACAGACAAGAGTTCTTTCTCCCATCCTGGACACTCAATAGATATATAAACCCTCACTTGCCTAGTTTCCAATAGACCTCACAACCTCTGAGGATGCCCGCAGATAATTACGATTGTGTTTCCTGTCCATACCCTTGTGTTTTTATATATCCAAACTGTTTTTATGTGTATTTTATTGTTTTTATGTTAACCGCCCCGAGCCCGCATATAAAAGTGAATAATAAATAAATAAATATAAATAAATAATATTTTGAAACTTCTCAACAGGCCATGACAAATAATGACGTTTCTTTGGCAGGTAAAGAAACTTGTGTATGTCTACCTGGTGCGATATGCTGAAGAACAGCAAGATCTGGCCTTGCTGTCCATCTCGACCTTCCAGCGAGGACTCAAGGTTGGAAGCTGGGGTCCTGGTGGAAGAAGGGCTGAGCCCAGTTTGGGTTTGTTTGTGGGATTTATTATAGACTTGTTGCTTTTAGAACAGGCATAGGCAAACGTGGGCCCTCCAGGTGTTTTGGACTCCAACACCCACCATTCCTAACAGCCTCAGGCCCTTTCCTTTCCCCCCTCAGCCGCTTAAGTGGCAGAGGGGGAAAAGGAAAGACCCTGAGGCTGTTAGGAATGGTGGGAGTTGAGGACTTCCGGGAGGAGGCAAAATGGCGGCTGTTGCAGGCGTCTGAAGCTCCAAGGGCTTTCAGAGGTCCTGGTCCCCTATCAGCAGGAAGGTGAGCCTAGGTTCGACCCAGGTCTCCACAAACCGACGGGGAAGAGGTCCGGTTTGTTGGCAAGCTCTTTTCGGTGGCGCCGGGCAAGGTACTCCCCCCTCAAGGGGGTTTGCTAGACCCGGGGTCGAGACAAGAGCAGCCGCCTGGAAGGGGAACACGCCGCGAAAGCGGTGGCTAGGCCGACCGCCTCCTTTTTAAATACTGAGGACTCAATTGAAGAGAGATGGAATACATAGAGGAAAGGAAGCAGGGAATGAAAATGCCGACCTATAAGAAAAGGCAATAGAGTGGCGAAATTGGAAAGAGGCCATAGGAGAAGGGGAAAGAGGAGGGGAAGACCCGACCCATCCCCGAGGCCCGGCAGGCCGGTAGTATCGGTGGGCCAAGCATAAAGCATAAAGAAGAGAGCCAGCTACGAATCCTCAAAGACGAGGCGGTAAGCAGAGAAAGGAGAAGAATCTTACCGGGCGCGATCTCTTTAAGAAAGAAGCAGCAGTTGATACGGAGGCTGGAGAGGGAGAGGGAGGAGCCTCGACGGGAGACGCCGAACGTGACGACGCAAGGAGCAACGCGCTGACGGAATCGCGGTGCGACGGGGGACGCACGACGCAAGACGCAAGGCGCCACGACGTGGTGACGTGTAAGAACCGCGCAAGAAGAAAAACCAGCCGTAAAGTGGGAAAGTGTGGGAAAATATCAACAAAAGAGCCGTAAAAGGCTGTAAAAGCGGGAAGAAAAAGGAAAGCTAGGAAAGAAAGGGTAGCTACGTGGTGAGGAGGTCGAAGAGGCACGCAAGGAAGGTAAGATCTACCTAGCAAAGAGACTAGCAAAGAGACTTGACTTGATTAAAGGGAAAATAAAGAGAAATTGGGACTGAGCTTAAATCCAAAGGCAACCTTTAAATCAAAAGCAACCCTATAGGAAAAAATAATAACACGAGATGGACAAATTTACAAGCATGGGGAAACCAAATAAAAACCTAGCAATGCCCCCCCCAAGGAGGAACTCTCTACCGGGTGAGCCATCAGGTAAAGATGTGATAATGGAAATACAAAAAATGAAAGAAGATCTCCAAGACCAATTTAAGGACAATATTGAAAAGATGCAAATAACAGTAAGAGACCTATTTAAAGAAGAACTAGGTATAATGAAAAAAGAACTAAAAGAGGAACTAAAGATAGAAATGGCGGGAATAAAGAAAGAAATGGAAGGGATGCAGCAGGATATTAAAGAAATAAAGAAAGACAATATAGTAACCAAGAAAATACAAAAGAAGGTTGAAGAGAAATGCAATAGACTAGAAGAGGTCAATAAAAAACTAGAGAGACAACAAGAAATGATGGCAATCAAGGATACAGAGTTCCAATTAAGATTCAGGGGAATAGAGGAGCAACAGACACAGGATTTAAAAGGTATAATAGCCGAGATGACAGCTAAGCTATTAAGCTTAACGACGGAGGAGATGTTAATAAATATCGACAAAGCTCAAAGAGTAAACACTAACTATGCTAAGAAGAATAAATTATCAAGAGATATATTAGTGACCTTTACAAGGAGAGCAGTGAGAGATGAAATACTGCAAGTTAAATCAAAGACTCCCATATGCTATAACGGCAGGAACATTATCATTCTTAAGGAATTCACCCCATTGTCACTGAGTAAAAGAAAATCTTACTATTTCCTGACGGATGAGTTGAAGAAGCACCACGTGAGGTTTAAGTGGGAGAAAATGGAGGGGATCTCTCTCATTTTCAACGACAATAAAAGATGGATTACAACGGAGGAGAAAGCAAAGGAATTCTATAGAGAATTCAAGGCTGCAATGGAGACAAAGAAGAAAGACCAAGAAAAAGGGAAAGATGGGCAAAGAGACAAGGGGAAAATTGAAGAAGATAAGAAAGCTGCGCAAAAAACTCACCAAAGAACGGAAGAATACAAGAAGCAAGACAAGAAAAGGCAAAGGCCAAACTCGTCGGAAGATAAAGAAGATCCTGCAGATTCGGGGGACAGCATGGAGGAGGGAAGGGAAGATCTAATAAAAATTCAGGATGATGGATGTGACAGTTTATTTGAATAATGTTAACGGGATGAACTCCCCTAATAAAAGGAATTTTATTTTTAACCATTTACGAAGAGGAAAGTATGATTTGATAGGTCTCCAAGAGACACATATTATGCAAAAGCATGCATCACATCTAATTAGGAAAGAGCTGGGAAAGGAATTCCACTCATTGGCACCACAGAAAAAAAGAGGAGTTGTAATATATGCAAAAGAAACATTAAATCCCTCGTTAGCCTTTAAAGACCAGGAAGGGAGAATAATAGGAGTTAAAGTTAGAATCAATCAAAAGGATATTTTAGTTTGCAATATATATGCGCCCACAGGACCAAAGTCTAAGTTTATCCGACAGTTAAGAACGAAATTACATGAAGAGACATATGATGACATGATACTGATGGGAGATTTTAATGGGGTTATGAATAGTACTCTGGATAAAACCAAAAAAAAGGGAAAGGGAAAGGAAACAATGACGGGGAAACTCCCAATGGCCTTTATAACATTGATGAAGGAGAATTCCTTACAAGATATATGGAGGGAGAGGAATCCAACTGAAAAGGACTACACTTTTTATTCCCATCGACATGCCACATGGTCGCGAATAGACATGTTCTGGACTACTAAATCGTTGGTAACAAGAATAAATAAGATCAAGATTCTACCCAGAACAAATACAGATCATTGCCCAATGGTGATGACGATGAGAAATAGAGATGCAAAAAAGAGATGGAGGTTGAATGAGAACCTATTGAAGAGCGAGGAGGAAATAGAATGTAACAGGAAAATATTGAAGGAATACTTTGAAATTAACAATATAGGGAATGTCTCAAAGGAAACTCTCTGGGACGCTAGCAAAGCGGTTATGAGAGGGCACTTTATACAGCAAGGTGCCCGAAAAAATCGCAAAAGGAGGGAGAAAGAAAAGAAACTACAGAATGAGCTACAAGAAAAGGAAAAGGCCCTTAAAAATAAGCCATCAAGTAAAAAAATTAAAAGGGAAATAGAATTGATCAGACAAGAACTAAATTCCTTCCAACTGGAATTAATGGCGAGGAATATGAAGAGACTGAAGGCTATATATTTATTAAGCGCAAACAAACCAGGAAAGATGCTATCTAAGAAATTAACAAAGAAAAGGCAACAACAATGGATAACACAAATAAAGAAAAACGATACTCTTATCACGGAAGAGGAAGAAATCGCGGAAGAATTTAGGAACTTCTATAAAGAACTGTATCAAAGGGAGAATATTGAGTTGGACGACTTAACACAATATATAGCCAACCAAAGACTGGACAAGATTGATGAACATCAAAGAGAGAAACTGAATAGACCAATAACTGAAGAAGAAATAAAGGTGGCAATAAAGAAACTAGCTAACAACAAGACTCCAGGACCAGACGGGATAACGGCTATCTATTATAAACTGTACAAAGATGAATTGATGCCCTTTTTAAAGGATCTGATGAACAATGCCTTATGCCATGCATCAATCCCTAACACATGGAAGGAAGCGTATATTACGTTGATACACAAGGAGGGGACAGATCCATTGAATGTAAAGAATTACAGGCCCATATCCCTCTTAAATAATGACTATAAACTGTTTTCATCAGTCATTGCTAACAGGTTAAAGGTTTTGCTGAACGAAGTGATCCATGAAGACCAAACGGGGTTTTTGCCCAACCGCCAACTGAAAGATAATATCAGGACAGTGATAAACGTCATTGAATATTATGAAAATCATAATCAGAAAGAGATAGGATTGCTTTTTTTAGACGCCGAAAAGGCGTTTGACAACGCCAATTGGGATTTCCTGTTGCATTTGATAAAAGAGAGGGATATGGGCTTCCAATTCCGAAATGTGATTCAAGCAATATACGCGGACCAAAAGGCAACCGTACTGGTCAACGGACAACCCACAGGCAATATCAATATTCAAAAAGGTACAAGACAGGGGTGTCCCCTGTCCCCTTTACTTTTCATTATGATTTTGGAACCCCTCCTGGAATCAATTAGAAGAGATAAGAACTTAAAGGGCTTAAAATTCAAGGAGAAGAATTTAAACTGAAATCTTTTGGAAAAAATAGAGGAATTTGGAAAGGTTGCGGGCTTTAAAATAAACCAGGACAAAACTAATGTTTTAACAAAAAACATAAAGAATGAGAGAAAGGAAAGACTCCAGAAGCTGACAAAATTTGAACTAGCTAAGAAAATAAAATATTTGGGAATTTACATGACGGGAAGTAATAATCAGCTCCTAAAAAACAATTACGAAGAGACCTGGAAGACCATCAAAAAGAAATTGGAGAACTGGAGATATTTGAAACTAAGTCTGACAGGCCGGATCGCAATAATAAAAATGAATGTGCTGCCGAAGATGATGTACTTATTTCAGACAATTCCCATTTTAAGAACAAATTATTGCTTCGACAAATGGAGAAAAGACATAGTGAAATTTATATGGGAAGGTAAGAAAGCGAGAGTGAAGTATAAAATCTTAACAGATAGAAAAGAAAGAGGAGGGCTCGCACTGCCAAATCTGCAATTATACTTTGAAGCAGCAGCACTGAATTGGTTCAAGGAATGGGTGACATTAAAGAAAAAAAGATTGCTTTGTTTGGAGGGGGAAGATCTGAGAAGGGGCTGGCATGCGTACATATGGCATGCCAAAGATAAGATAGAAAAAAACTTCTCCCATCACTTCATCCGAGCCGCCATAATGAAAGTCTGGAAAAAATATAAAGCTCGATTTTATTCTAAAACACCATTATGGGTGTCCCCCATGGAAGCTCAACAGATAAAACAAACTGCCATAGGCAAATGGTACCAATATAAGGACCTAATATATAAGGATCAAGGAGGGTGGGTGTTAAAACCTTTAGAAAAACTAAGGGAGCAAGACCAATCATGGACTTGGTTCCATTATACCCAGCTAAACGAACTTTTTAAACAGGACAGAAAAATAGGCTTTGAGATGCAGGAAACAAAGTGGGATAAGATTTTAAGAGCAGAAAAGAAGCAAATTAGCTTAATCTATGAAGAACTCCTGCAATGGGATACCGAAGAAGAATTAATAAAGGACACTATGATAAAATGGGCGCAAGAGCTGGAGCACCCAATCCCATTGAAAACCTGGGAAATACTTTGGAAAAAGAAAGTAAAATATTCGGAATTTACGAATATCTTGGAAAATTGGTATAAGATGTTCCATCATTGGCATCTAACACCAATGAGATTGGCAAGATTCTACAAACAAATGAAAGACAAATGCTGGAAATGTGAAGACGCTAAAGGAAGCTATATCCACTGTTGGTGGACATGCAAAAAGGCTAGGCAATATTGGAGGAAAATACATACTCATGTGGAAAAAATCCTTCAACGGAGAATACAATTCAAACCAGATGCCTATCTTTTAAATATAACGGAATTGGAGACAGACAGCAAGGAAGATAAGATCTTCTTTTTTCTATCCTCAGCTGCAAGATTGGAATTTGCTAGGAAGTGGAAAAATAAAGACCCTCCGGAAACCGACGAATGGCTGCTAAAGCTTGGAGAGATTATGGATTTCGATATAATAAGAAATACAATTCAAGATACTAACCTGAAGAGAAGAGTAGACTGGCAAAGTGTTAAGGACTATTTAAAAGAAATTGAAAATGGAAAGAGAAGGAAAAAGAAAGAAAGACCAAAATAAATAAGAGTAAATGAAACCTAAACGAAGAAATCGGCATGGAAATTTAGAGAGAAAAGAGAAACTATCAGTATCAAGATAGAACTCTCCCTGTGGAATGGACTGGAAGTAAACTTGAACAACAAGGACTCTATTCTACTCTACTCTATTCTTTATTGAAACTCTACTTTACTATATACCCCCCCCCCTTCCCTACCCTATTCTGCCCTGGACCCTAATCTTAATCCGGACTTACTCACACTCCTCTTGTTACGCTTTCTCTCTCTCCTCCTTCTCTTTTTCTCCCCCCTTCTACACGTGCTCTGTTATTTTATTATATGTAAAAGCTGTATAAAAATATAAATAAATAAAAAAAAAAAAAGGAATGGTGGGAGTTGAAGTCCAAAACACCTGGAAGGCAAAAGTTGCCCCAATCCTGCTTTATATATATATTTTTTGTGGAGGGGGAAATGGACCAAACCAAAACACCACCAGTGTTTTGCTATTGTTTCCTCCAGAGAAGGGGGGGACAATTATTTTTTTCAAGAGGCCACGCGAGAGCCAAAAGATATTATGGAGGGCCACACCTAAAGGCTGAACTACGTTCAAATCTACTTTATTTATTTACTATATATTACACATCATTAATATTAACAAATTAATATATCAAGAAATATTCATATATTATTTGTATTAATATCATAATTATTATACTATAATATATATAGACATAATATATTGAAATTATAATATAATATAACATTTTATTATATTATTTATTATATTATTATTATAAAATTATTATTATAAAATAATAATAAAAACCACTGAAATAAAATGAAATTCAAGAAGACAAGGTGCGAACCAAGATAGAGGCTGACATCCTCAAGAGAGGAAGGATCTCAAGATGGAATGGCCCAATGGACCCAGCCCAGAGGATGACAAAGCGGACACAGCTGCCGCCGTAGCAGAGCAGCAGACGATCGGAGGCTGCAGGCCTCCGCCCGCTCTCGCCCCCAGCCGTTCCCCAGCTGATCCCCCTGCCATGGAGTGCCTGCCATCCCGGGAGGTGATCTGGGCCTGCAGCGGGAGCAGTTGGCAACTTGAGGCGGCTCATCGCCCTGGCGACCCGGAAGATGATCAAGTCTTCCGGGTCACCAGAGCGATCAGCCGCCGCAGGTTGCTGACTGCTCCCGCTGCAGGCCCAGATCGCCTCCCGGGATGGCAGGCACTCCAAAGCCACCGCTCCTCCGATTGTTCTCCGGAGCAGCGGGCTGTCTGCCGACGCAGGCCCCAGAGCCTGCGATGGGATGGCAGCAGCAGCACCCTTTCCTCTTGGCCCCGCCCCCGACGCCCTTCTTCCCAGGCCGAACATAATCGACTGCCGGGCCGCATCCAGCCCACGGGCCGTAGGTTGCCCAGGTCTGCTCCAGAGATTCCATTGCTTTTCCTTGGGAGAAAGAATAGGACCTTGGTATGTGTTCATGAGCATTCCATGGATACCACAATCCGTGGATGATCCAGTAAAACCCTATACAATGGAGGAGTAAAATGGGTGTCCCTTATATAAAATGTCAAAATCAAGCTTTGCTTTTTGGAGAGTTTAATCTTCCAGCTGTGGATCCACGAATATGGACTTGGTTTTTTTCCAGTTCAATTTTTTGCAAGAAGAGTCGTTGCTGATGACTTTTGGTGTGTTTCAAGCACCAGTCAAAGCATTTAAATCATTTTGTAATTGAGGCTACATGGCTATATGAAACCTTATTATGCTCATTTATCATCGTCAGTCTTTATTACGGTCCAAAGACCTAATTGGCTTAGTGGAAAAAGTTCACAGCAGATTCATAAACTGATAAGCACCAGTAATGTGGCACAGCTGGCTAAGTGTCAGCTGCATAAGATCTCTCTGACCAGTAGGTCATGAGTTTGAGGTCTGCCCAGGTCGAGGTGGGTGCTCGACCTTTAAGTGTAGCCTGCTGTCGACCTTTGCAGCCCGCTAGACAGTTGCAGCTGGCAAGTAGGAGATAAAGGTACCACATTAAGTGGGGAGGCAAATTTTGACTGAATTATGAGGCCATTAAAGAACTCCAGGAACACTGAGGAATGCGGAAGGAACAACAAGGGACGCTGGGAACGCTGAGAGATGAGGAGTGCGTCAGCTCCCCCTGGTGGCCAGAGTTTGCCTCTGTTCGTCTATATTTTGTGTATGTGCAAAACGGCAGGGATTGTCTGCTAAGTATGTGTACCTGTAATCCGCTCTGAGTCCCCTTCGGGGTGAGAAGAGCGGAATATAAATAAAGTAAATAAATAATAATAAATAATAAAATAAGACCACTTAAAACAGGATAAGTGCAATTCTATATGCATATTATTATTGTTGTTGTTATTTGAATAATAATAATAATATATTTTTATTTATATCACTCTTTTCTCCTTCAAGGATCCCAAAGCGGATTACAACATATTAAAATCATGTAAACAACAATCCAAATACATTGATAATAAGTATAAAACATTCTTGTGGTATCATGTCAGATTATATTGCACTTTGTCCCAGTCCATAAACATTATGGTGTTTCTTATCACTCCAACCCTCTAACAAGGGTTAAAACACTGCAAATTCATACAAGGCAAGATCTAACCTGATTCTAATACAGGAAGTTGTCTAATCTTGGCTACCTCGGAGAGAAACTTGACAATGGCCAAGGTCACACAGCGGGAAATTGTCACCTAATGAAAACTTGGAATTGGGCAGATCTATTGGATAGGTTGCTCTGTAGTGGGTTAAGAAATATGCAGCCGAGCCTGCTTGTAAAAACTTCAGGACAATAAGATGTGATACTAACATTCAACATCCTGGTTATTACATGGACAAAGTCTTGCGTTGTGTGGGACTTGCACAAATCTGCTTCGAAGCTCCTTTATGAGCTGATTCAGGTTTTAAGATGCAGGAGAATCAATTTCCTTCATCTGCCATTTTTGGAGATACACCGTATATACTCAAGTATAAGCTGACCCAAATATAAGTTGAGGCACCTAATTTTACCACTAAAAACCAAGAAAACATATTGACTTGAGTATAAGCCGAGGGTGGGAAATGCAGCAGCTACTGGTACATTTCAAAATAAAAATAGATACCAATAAAATCACATTAATTGAGGCATCAGTAGGTTAAATGTTTTTGAATATTTACATAAAACTGTAATTTAAGATATGACTGTTCAACTCTAATTAAACCATTATTCTAACCTTCTTCAATGTAAATGTGCTTATGTATTCTTCCAATAATAATGAGAGTAAAATAATAAATGTAATAATAGAGAAAAATAATAGAAATGTAATAATAACAGTAATAATAGAGTAAAATAATAAATGTAATAAAATAGTAAAATAATAAATGTAATAATAAAATAGTAAAATAATATATGTAATAACAATAATAATAAAGTAAAATAATATATGTAATAATAAAATAGAGTAAAATAATAAATACAATAACAATAAATACAGTAAAATAAAAATGTAATAATAGAGTAAAATAATAACTGTAATAAAATATAATATAAGAGTAAAATAATGTAAATGTAACAATAATAATAAGAAATAGAGTAAAATAATCAATGAAGTAATAATAATAATAATAGGGTAAAATGACAACTTTGACTTGAGTATAAGCCGAGAGGGTTTTTTTCAGCCTAAAAAAAGGCTTATACTTGAGGAAATACGGTATTTCATGGGAGTGGGAGAAAAGAGGGCATTTTGGTGGCCTGGAAAATTGTGCAAGACTCTGAATGTCCCCTTCGTTGCAGGATCCCAACCAGCTGATCCGAGCCAGTGCCCTCCGGGTCCTCTCCAGCATCCGAGTGCCCATCATCGTGCCCATCATGATGCTAGCCATCAAGGAGGCGGCGTCGGACATGTCTCCTTATGTGCGCAAAACGGCAGCTCACGCCATCCCCAAGCTGTATAGGTAAAGCAGGAGCGAAAGCATCTCCTATCTGGTTTTTTAAATTACAGTTACAACTTACACAACAGAAGATTTTGGAGAAATGATGCCATAACCTTTTGAAAAATGGCATTCGTTACAATTTGGGAAAATCAGGAATCTCTCCGAGAAGAGTTAAAAAAACAATCTCCTTAGTGGTAAATATCCACTAGCATTCATGCAAGGCTATTAGGTTTCTCACCTGTTAGCCTGATATACCTAAATATCACTTTGAACAGTTAGGGACAAAGATATGCCAGTGCAGAAGACATATGTACAGTAGACTCTCGCTTATCCAACATAAACAGGCCGGCAGAACGTTGGATAAGCGGAAATGTTGGAAAATAAGGAGAGATTAAGGAAAAGCCTATTAAACGTCAAATTACGTTATGATTTTACAAATTAAGCACCAAACCATCATGTTTACAACAAATTGACAGAAAAAGCAGTTCAATAAATGGTAACATTATGTAGTAACTACTGTATTTACAAATTTAGCACCAAAACATTGCAATGTTTTGAAACAGCTGTGGATCCGGGGGGGGGGAGGCAGACTGCGTTGGATAATACAGAAGGTTGGATGAGCGAAGGTTGGATAAGCGAGACTCTACCGAATATATAGCAGAGTTTTCGAAGTGTTCTTTTGGTTGCCCAAAAAAACCTCTCCCTTAAAACATCTTGGTTTAAATCATGCTCTCAAAAGACCAAAAATAAAGTAGTCTTCTTTAAACTACATAGTTGGTTTACTCATAAACTTCATGTATTCAGCATACAGGTACTTTGCACATCAGTTCAGTTACAGATAGAATTTGAAGTAGTTTCTCTGTGCAGATGACACAGGGCATCTTTCTTAGACTCTTAACACTCCATAGCCTAAAGCAGGAGCCCTCAAACTATGGCCTGCGGGCCACATGCGGCCCGCCAAGGGCATTTATCCGGCCCGCCGAGGAGGCCTCCTTCTCAATGCCCGTCGGATCTGGCAAGCGGTTAAAGCGGTGAGGGGCTTTGCACGAGACCATGCAGCGCGATGCAGCCTCCCTTGCCTGGCTCGCATGAGGGGCAGCGCAAGCCAGGTAAGCTGCACTGCAAGCCCTACGCTGCTTGCCAGGCCCAATCCCCTCGCTTGCGAGCGGCGAGGGGCTTCGCGTGAGAACAGGCCATGTGGTGCAGCTTACCTGGCTTACACTGCCCCTTGTGCGAGGCAGGCAAGGGAGGCTGTACCGGTGCTTCCATTGCTTGACAGGCCCCACAGGCCGCGCGGGCCAGGAGAGAGGATTCACACGATGCACCGCATGGCCTGGCATTGCGCGAATCCCCTCGCCTGGCTCACGCCACTTGTCAGGCCTGGCAAGCAATGGAAGCAGTGAGGGACTTCGCGCGAGAACAGGCCGCGTGGTGCAGTCTCCCTTGCCTGCCTCACACAAGGGGTAGCGTAAGCCAGGTAAGCTGCACTGCGCGGTCTGTTCTTGCGCGGAGCCCTTCGCTGCTTCCATTACTTGCAGGTGAGGGGATTGAGCCTGGCTAGTGGTGAGGAGCTTTGCGCTAGGCCAGGCTGCGCGGTGCAGCTTACCTGGCTTGTGCTGCCCCTCGTTCAAGCCAGGCAAGGGGAGCTGCACCTGCTGCCTGGCCTCGCGCAAAGCCCCTTGCTACTTTCACCACTTGCAAGGCCCGACGGGTACTGAGAAGGAGGCCTCGTGGTGCAGCTTACCTGGCTTGCGCTGCCCCTCATGTGAGCCAGGCGAGGGAGGCTGCATTGCGCGAAGCCCCTCACCCCTTTCAGGCCCGGACCCCTCCAGGATGGTCTTCAGTGGCTTCTGTAACACATACTGTTTCTACTGACTTTTAAACTGGAGTCTGAGTACCGAACAGTCCCAGTTCTGATGGTCTTCAGCCCCTCCCACAACAAAGAATTAAAAGGAAACTGCATACCAATACACACATATACAATACAGTAAGCAATTATATATGTACATAACAAATCACTAGTGGAAGTCTGAAGAAGGTTGCTATTTCCAACAGAAGAGAAGTCTCCCCAATTAGACTAAGGCTGCTTCTACACTGCCATAAAAATCCAGATTACTTGCTTTGAACTGGATTATATGGCAATGCAGACTCATATAATCCAGTTCAAAGCCGATAATGTGGATTTTAACCTTTGATAATCTGGATTATATGGCAGTGTAGAAGTAAGCTAAAAAGGTCTGTTCTCTGAGCTTGCAAAAGCTACAAATGCTGGAAACCTTCAGCTGACGCGGCCCGTTGAGTGCGCAGGAGAAGACTTTCTGTGACATTACCTCCATATTGTGCAGTGCGCACAAAGTTCTTTGACTTCTCACTCTTACTTCTTTTAGCCAAAACGTGAAGACTGCCTTTTAAAATTCTTTTGATCGCTGTGTATTCTTGTGCTGATTTTAGTGGTTTGCTTAGGTTTTTAATGACAGTTGCAACATATCGAGTGCCTTTTTAGTGCCAAAGTTGAAGAAAAATGTCATGCGCATACATTGCGAACTCCAGGAGAGAGCATAACTGTAGAACTCGTCCCTAATGATAGCCTTATCTCCATCAATTTGAATTATCATCTTTTGGAATCCACCAGCTGGAGTCTTTCACAGCATCGTAAGATAGCAAATGCCATAGTTTTAACTATATGTGCTGAGAAAAAGGCATCTTTGTCCTTTTATCTGAGTCTTAAATCATAGCCTTCTGTGGCAGCTGTACCTGCTTATTCCTATCCTGGTGCCCCAAGCAGTCGAAAGCATTGCAAAAAAAAAAACCACTGTGCGTTACGTTGCTGCCAGGACAGACTTTTGTGGAGAGGTGACTGCCAAGGTAGCAGAAATGGTCAACATTTTCTAATGTTACACCATTAAGCTGTATTTCTGGCATTGCAGAGGGATTGGCTGGTGTCTTCTAGAAGAGCACTTTGGTTATACAATTATATTATTGACATCACCCACGTCATGATTTTTGCCCCTCTTTCCAGCCTTGACTCAGACCAGAAGGACCAGTTAATAGAAGTAATAGAGAAGTTGCTGGCAGATAAGACAACAGTGAGTATAATTTGCTTTTTCTCAGATGTAGGCTTTCCCATCTTTTGGCATGTTTGGATGCTGTGCTCAGTTCCGGCCACCGGGGGTGCTGTTGCTTCATCTCCCTGCCGAAGAGCTCGTAAATGTCCTCCTTTTTCTTATTGAAATGCCAGGGATCCTAAATAATAATAATAATAATAATATTATAAATACCTCCTCACTTTAATGTGGTTCCTATTTATCTACCCGCATTTCTTTTCAAACTGCTAAGTAGGCAGAAGCTGGGCTAAAGGTCAGGACCACCGGGGCTTCGAGCACTCAACCTTCCAGTTGGCAAAATTTATCGCAGCTTGGTGATTACCTTGCTGTGCTAAAGCCAGGCCCAGAAGGGGCCTCAGTTGTCCAAATAAGCTCTTTCCTTGGGCTGGATGAGCTCTGAATGGGCCTTAATTCAGATGTGGGCGGTGTGTGGATCTCCAGATGTTCCTAGATTGTCGAGTCCATCTTGTCTTACCATTATCTGTACTCTCAGAGTGATGGATGATGCTCTCAGACATTATGAAGTGTCACGCATCGCCCACGCCTGCCTTATTTATGAACCTTATTCCCCCCCATTTCATTTCTTGTCATTTTCCGTAGCTGGTGGCTGGCAGTGTCGTGATGGCCTTTGAGGAAGTCTGCCCAGAACGCATTGACCTCATCCACAAGAACTACCGCAAGCTGTGCAACCTGTTGATTGATGTGGAGGAATGGGGTCAGGTGGTGATCATCAACATGCTGACACGCTATGCCCGCACCCAGTTCCTCAGCCCCAACCAGAATGTGAGTGAAGAGATGGGCAGGCTTTGTGGAAGAGGGTTGGCCCTCTGGGTGTTTTGGACTTCAATTCCCACAATTCCTAATGTACACACTCTGCGCTTCCTATGTCCCTCTTGTGCCTGTCAGGAGTCTCTCTTAGAAGAGAGTGCGGAGAAAGCTTTTTATGGGTCTGAAGAGGAAGATTCGAAGGACGAGAAAGCAGAGGCAGCATCGGTGGTGAAGCGCAAGCCTTACGTCATGGATCCTGACCACCGCCTCCTCTTGCGCAACACCAAGCCCCTGCTGCAGAGCCGCAATGCTGCTGTGAGTCTTCATTCCAGAATTTATTTATTTATTTACAGCATTTATTTTCTGCCCTTCTCACCCCGAAGGGGACTCAGGACGGATCATATAACATATACACAGCAAATATTCAATGCTGTTAAACAGACAGGACTGACAACAGATAGAGAGGTATGTGTCGGCATTTTTCCCATTTTTGGCATCCTGGAGGTAGGGTTCGATTCCAGCCACAGGGGGGTGCTGATGCTCCATTCTCTATGACAAAGAGCCTTGATCACAGGCTTCCTCATTTCTTTGATCACCAGCATTTTCTGGTACTTACTTTTTATGGTGCTGTAAAACACACACACCCCCCCCCCCCAAGCGGTGCCTGATTTCTCTCCTCACCGCTCACAGTTGTTTCCGAACTGCTTAGGTCAGTGGTTCTCAACCTTCCTAATGCCGTGACCCCTTAATACAGTTTCTCATGTTCTGGTGACCCCCAACCATAAAATTATTTTTGTTGCTACTTCATAACTGTATTGTTCCTACTGTTATGAATCGTAAATATCTGATATGCAGGATGTATTTTCATTCACTGGACCAAACCGGGCACAAATACCCAATATAACTAAATTTGAATACTGGTGTGACTAGAAGGGGGTGGATTGATTTTGTCATTTGGGAGTTGTCGTTGCTGGGATTTATAGTTAACCTACAATCAGAGAGCATTCTGATCTCCACCAACGATGGAATTGAACCAAACTTGGCACATACAACTCCCACGACCAACAGAAAATACTGGAAGGGTTTGGTGGTCATTGACCTTGAGTTTTGGAGTTGTAGTTCACCTACCTCGAGAGAGCACTGTGGACTCAAACAATGATGGATCTGTACCGAACTTGGCACAAATCCTCAATATGCCCAAATGTGAACACTGATGGAATTTGGGGAAAATAGACCTTGACATTTGGGAATTCTGGCCCAGCTTACTTGTCCGAACGCATCTGCCTCTATGTCCCATCTCGCAGTCTAAGATCATCTGGGGAGGCCCTGCTCTCGCTCCTGCCAGCATTGTAAATGCGGCTGGTGGGGACGAAAGACAGGGCCTTCTCGGTGGTGGCCCCTCACCTATGGAGCACACTCCCAAACGAAATAAGATCGACTCCATCTTTCCTCGCTTTTAGAAAAAAGCTCAAGTCGTGATTCTGGGACCAGGCCTTTGGGCAGCAGATGTAAATTGTACCTTTGGATTTGACTGGATTGACACTTTGGACTTGACTGGACTGACAATGTGTTCCGCTTGACGGTTTTAATTAATTACTGTTGTATGTAGTGGTTTTTAATGTAATGTTTTTAAAAATGTTTTTAATGCTTTTTAATTATGTTGATTATATGATGTATTTTAAAATTGTATTGTGGTGTTGTGGTCTATAGTGCTGCAAATGTATGCTGTGCTGAGTCCCCCTGCGGGGGTGAGAAGCTATGGGGTACAAATACCATAAATAAATAAAATAAAATAAAATTGTGGTTGCTGGGATTTATACAGTGTTCCCTCACTTATCACGGGGTTCCGTTCCAGGACCACCCACGATAAGTGAAAATCCATGAAGTAGGGACACCATATTCATTTTAATATTTATACATTATTTTATATATTTTATATATTATTTTCTTACCCGCACTTCCTTGCCCACGTCCTGGCCCATCCTGAGGGCACCTGCCTGCCTCCCTGGCCTCTACAGAACCCAGCAGAGCCTCCGGAGGCACACAGGCATTTGCAGGCCAGGGAGGCAGGCCTTCCCCACTGCACTTCAGGCCGCCACACTTCCGGGGTCCCTGGCCTCCACTGGATGTAAATATTTTATATTTTTATTAATATTTTCAAAAACCCGCAAAAAAGGGAGTGCACTAAAAGCAAACCGCGAAGTAGGGAGGAAACACTGTAATTCACCTACAATCAAAGAGCATTCTTAACCCACCAACAATAGAATTGGACCAAACGGCCCATACAGAACCCCCATGACCAACAGAAAATACTGTGTTTTCCGATGGTCTTTGGTGAACCCTCTGGCACCCTCTCACGACCCCCCCCTCCCAAGGAGCCTTGACCCCAGGTTGAGAAACACTGGCTTAGGTGGACAGTGTTTCTCAACCTGAAGGTCGGGTACTCACTCCAACCCTGGCTTCGAACTGCCAACCTTTCTATTTATCTATTTCTGCTGGTGATTAACTAGCTGTGGTAAAGCTCAGCCCTTTCAGTGTCCTAATATAGCTGAGCTGCTCTTCTAATGATATCCAATTTCCCTTTCTCTCTCTAAATCAGGCATGGGCAAACTTTGGCCCTCCAGGTGTTTTGGACTGCAAGTCCCAGAATTCCTAGTAGCCAGTAGGCTGTTAAGAAATGTGGGAGTAGAAGTTCAAAACACCTGGAGGGCCAAAGTTTGCCCATGCCTGCTATGAACCCACCAACACTTCCATTTTTCTCTTTCTTTCTGCAGGTTGTGATGTCCGTTGCCCAACTGTATTTCCACCTGGCCCCAAAAGCCGAAGTTGGAGTTATTGCTAAGGCTTTAGTGCGTCTCCTCAGGAGCCACAGGTCTGCACATCTCTCTCTCCATATAGTAAAATCTCTTTCTTTCTGCTGATATTAATTGCTAACAAAGCAACAAAGTTTAGGCAGTTCTGTTCTCATATAGGAAGTAGGTTGTGCAGTTTCCTGTCTTCTACTGTGTGTGTATTTCAGTTAATACTTTTAGAAAAAATGTGCATGTTAAAACAAAACATTGATGTGTGTGATGTACTTGGCACCTTTCATTATTAATTTGTAAATGCCCCATACGAAACAGAACTTCCTTTTGGCAGACAGGCAGTTGTGCTTTTGAGGTCTATTAAAAAATATTTTAAGGCAGCGGCCATTGCTAGATATGCTGACGGTGAATTCATAACCATTCCTTGTTCCTTTGACAGTTCATTGTTTATTTTTTTCTTATGACAGCGAGGTGCAGTATGTGGTCCTTCAGAATGTGGCAACCATGTCTATTAAGCGCAGGGTGAGTTCTTCTCTCTCTCTCTCTCTTTCTCTCTCTCCTTTTTGTTTTTCAAATGGGAAGGTTTCACACAATCACAAATGTGTGGTTTTGGGGATGCGAGTCCTAGGTCTCTGCCTATATCTTAAAATTACAGTCTATTCCTTCACATTTGTGGTTTTGACTGTTATGGGTTGGATTATTGAAACTTAATCCAGACAAGACAGAGGTACGCCTGGTCAGTCGCAAGGCCGAACAGGGCATAGGGTTACAGCCTGTGCTTGACGGGGTTACACTCCCCCTGAAGGCGCAGGTTCGCAGTCTGGGAGTGAAACTGGACTCATCGCTGAGCCTGGAGCCCCAGGTCTCGGGGATGGCTGAGAGAGCTTTTGCACAGTTAAAGCTTGTGCACCAGGTGCACCCGTATCTTGAGAAGTCTGACTTGGCCACACTAGTCCACTCTCTTGTTACATCTTGAATAGATTACTGCAATGCTCTCTATGTGGGGTTGCCTCTGAAGACGGCTCGGAAACGGCAAATAGTCCAACGCTCCGCAGCCAGGTTACTAACAGGAGCGGGGTACAGGGAGCGTACAACTCCCTTGCTGCGCCAGCTCCACTGGCTGCCAATTAGCTTCCGAGCACAATTCAAAGTGCTGGTTTTAACCTACAAAACCCTATACGGTTCCGGCTGTCGCCCCCCTGTGGGCCATGGCCCTTGACCTCCCTGATAAACCACACAAGGGAAAGGGTACAACCGGGTTTTATTGTGCAGGAAACATTAGAAAGCTTGGAGGCGTTTATAGTGCCTTTAAAGTAGCAAGCAAGGTCTACAGATGATTATAATCCTGTAGCTCGGACCACAAGCCGGATGCTAGTAGCAAGAGAGGGAGTCTTTAGCCAAGCCCTCTCCGATTCAGCAAACGTTGCAGCTCGGAAAGCACAGTGTTCAAAGGCAGTATAGTCTCTCAGGAGTCGTAGTAGAGCCAAGTGCCCTCAGGCCACTGAGCATGGCAGCCCTGTGAGGAAAGGCTGGCAAACGGGACTTCACGCTGGTCACTGCCTAGCCCCTAGCGATTACCCCAGCCGAAGCAAGAAGGCTGGGATATCTGGCTTTCATGCATGAGTCTTTTCCCCAAGGAATCCCAGCTGCAGTTAGCTGCCGGGGATGCAGGAAGTAGCAAACAAAGAGTCTCTTAGAAGTTGCAGCCGATGCAATGTGGCTGCGTTGGCCCCTACAATGGGACAGGTCTCTCAAGGGAATTCACGCCGCAGCGGGAGGCAGGAACAGCTGTAGCAACTCACTGCAGGTCCTGAAGAATCCCTGCCAGGGCAATGAAGCAGGAAGCAGTGCTTACTGTAGCAAGAGTCCAGAAACCTTGACAGGATCCTTGCAAAGGCAGGAAGGCAGGAGCAGTGTTTCCATAGCTTCGAGTCCACGAACCTCGAGGGATTCCTGGCTGGGGCACAGGAACAGGTACGAGGTTTTAGTAGCAGAGAGTCCAACCGCAGAGATGACCTCAGGCTTCCTTCTCCGGTTCCAACGGAGACCTGGAGTGCAGGCTAGGCACGGCCAAGCCGTAGATGAAGCAGGGTCCTGGCACGGTGGAGCAGAGACGAACCGGCTCGGAGCTGGCTGGCTGGCTTTCCCTGGGAGGGAAGGCCCCAGCGGCCGTTCCCTCAGTCCATCTTGAATGCAATGTTGGTAAGAGACAAAGACTGAAGGGTGCACTGAGCAATTATAGCATTCTGAGAGTGCGTCGGACGTCAAAACCTGTGATGGATGTTTCTTAGCATGTTGACATGATCTCAGGCCTCTTGGAATGCGGGTCTCATTACCGGGGCCCACCTGGCTCAAGGGAGGCATTCTCTCAGTCGCTTTCACTATCAGCCGCCGGAGCAACCCGGCCTTGGAGGCCCTGTTATGTTTATCTTTCCTTAGGTTCACACAGGCCAAGCCCGAAAGGCTTGCACACAGTTCATGAGCAGGGCAAGCTGTTGCAGGATGTAAGTTTCGATTTCCTAGGCTGGAATGTCACGCAGGCCCAGATGCTGTGTGAGGCTGCCGCCGCTTAGGCCAAAACGCTGCCTGAAGCTGCTGGAGTGTAACACCGGCCCATTTTACTTGTCCGAACGAATTCTCCCCTATGAACCATCAAGGACATTAAGATACTCCGGAGAGGCCCTGCTCTCGATCCTGCCATTTTCGCAAGCGCGTCTGGTGGGAACGAGAGATGGGGCCTTCTCTGTTGTGGCCCCTCGGCTGTGGAAGTCCCTCCCAAGCGATGTTAGATCTGCCCCCTCCCTGTTGTCCTTCAAGAGGCATGTGGAGGGGGAGCCCCGCCCACTGAAGCCTGTCCACCGCTCATGCTCCTCTTCTGTGGGAGAGCTGAAGCCGGGGGGAAGGGGTGGGGCATGGTGCAGCCTGGCTCCGCCCCCTCACCCCAGCTTTGGCACTCCCAGCTGCTGCTCCAACCTTGAGGGGACAGTTCCAAGCCAGCATTGTGCTGGCTCTGCCACCACCGGCTTGGCACTGCCCCCTCAAGGCTGGAGAAGCTGCTGGGAGAGCTGAAGGGAGGGGGCGGGGGTGGGGCATGGCGCGGCATGGCTCCGCCCCCTCCCCTGGCTTCGGTGCTCCCAGCAGGCCACCATCCCCCAGCCGTTCTTTACTGTGTCATTTTGTGTCATTTTGGTTAATGGTGTGCCCTCGGATTTTTTTAATGTTAAAAGTGTGCCGCTGTTCAAAAAAGGTTGGGAAACACTGGCCTAGAGGGCACTTGGATGTTTTGATGTTTTACCATCCTTGCGGGAGGCTTCTCTCATGACCCTACATGGGGAGCTGGAGCTGACAGAGGAGCTCAACCTGCTCTCCCTGGATTCGAACTGCTGACTTGTCGGTCAGCAGTCCTGCTGGCACAAGGGTTTAACCCATTGCGCCACCGGGAGCTCCAATAATAATAAGAAGAAAAAGAAGAGCTCTTCTGGCCAAGCTGACCCCTCTTCTTTCTCTTTCTGCAGGGCATGTTTGAACCATACCTGAAAAGCTTCTACATCAGATCAACGGACCCCACCCAGATCAAGATCCTCAAGGTGTGTTTGATATTCAAACATCCTAGTGCATGGTTTCCAGGCCATGTTGAGGATACTGGGAGTGCCCATTATTTTAGCATCTATGTCAGTTCCACATGATCTTCCTCAGTCTTGTAGCTTCGTGTCAAATGGCTTCGTGATTTCATTTCATTCCTAGCAGCATCTTCCAACTCTACCATTAGCCAAAGTAAAGCAGTCCAATTAGCTTCTGTATGCAGGAAAGAGAGTTTTATCCTTTGCTTTAGGCAGGCATGAATGAAGCTAGATTGTATGTTGCATATAAACAGTAATGTCTCCCTCGCTGCTTTCCTTCCAGCTGGAAGTTCTGACCAACCTTGCAAATGAAACCAACATTTCTACCATACTGCGCGAGTTCCAGGTAATGGCACAGCCCAATGGGGACAACACACACCTTAGTGCAGCAGTTGGAAGGAACGCAATATGCCAGTGATGGGACTGTGTTTTTGGCTGGCAAGGATTGTTAATACTTACAGTACAGAAACATGCTACTTGTGGCTGCTTTCCCCACAGACCTACATCCGGAGCATGGATAAAGACTTTGTAGCGGCCACCATCCAGGCCATTGGTCGTTGTGCCACCAATATTGGGAAAGTACGTGACACGTGTCTCAATGGCCTCGTCCAGCTGCTATCCAACAGAGATGGTAAGAGACTGGACCTGGTGGGCATCAATGCCACAAAGCTAGGCAAAGTTGAGGAAAAATAAACAGTTTGGAATAGGTAAAACAATATACAGAGATACAGTAGAAAAAATTGAAGTGCAGGGGGTTATTATGACAACTTTCCTAGCAATAACTCCAAGAAGAATAACAAAATGCAGACCATTGTGTTGATTGATGCCAACAAAGCAAGCATTTTGTTAAGGTGATGTTTCTGAATTGCCATTCAAGATGAAGCTAACCCCAAATACTTCATATTGTAACCTCCCTATACAGTATATTGTTGCTGGGAAAATTAATTTCAATTATTATTTTTATTATAATAATATTTATTTATACCCTGCTTTATCTCCTGAAGGAGACTCAAAGCGGAACAAGGAAGCCTGGGGCCCCTTCTACACTGTCCCTATATCCCAGGATCTTATCCCAGGTTATCTACTTTGAACTGGATTATATGAGTCTCCACTGCCATTTAATCTGGGATAAGCAGATAATCTGGGATCAGATCCTGGGATATAAGAACAGCGTTGAAGGAGCCTGAGAATGATGGTGGAATGATGGTGGAAGATGGTGTGACAACCTTGCAAAGCCTTGGTTCCATTAGGATCCCCACAGACAAGGCCTCATAGTATTGAGTATTATTGCATATATCCTTATGCTGTTTCCTTCTGTTGCTCTTCCTTAGAGCTTGTTGTGGCTGAGTCAGTGGTTGTCATTAAGAAGCTCCTGCAGATGCAACCCTCTCAACATAGCGAGATCATCAAACATATGGCAAAGCTGACCGACAACATCCAGGTGGGAGCATGAATTAGGAAGGTGTTGGCTCTCTTTGCCCATCTATCTGTCAATTGGACCCATAGAGAAGAAAGGGTCTGGGAGCCTCAGAGATGCAGAGTGTTCTTGTGTTGCAGGTACCCATGGCTCGGGCCAGCATCTTATGGCTGATTGGCGAATATTGCGAGCACGTGCCCAAGATTGCCCCAGACGTGCTGCGCAAGATGGCCAAGTCCTTCACGAGCGAAGAGGACATTGTCAAGCTGCAAGTCATCAACTTGGCTGCCAAGCTTTATCTGACAAACTCCAAGCAGGTGAGGCCCTTTTGTGTTCCTTGACATTTCTAGGGTGCCTTTTCCAGTTGGATTTAGTTCAAAGCAGATAATCTGGATTTTATATGGCAGTGTAGAAGGGGCCTTACTCTGCAGAACTTTTGACCCCCTTGGTGTTATGGCCTACAACAGGCATCCTCAAACTGCGGCCCTCCAACTGTTTGGGCCTTCAGTTCCCAGAATTCCTGACAATTGAACAAGCTCATTGGGGCTTCTGGGAATTGGAGGCCCAAACAGTTGGAGGGCCGCAGCTTGAGGATGCCTGGCCTACAACATACATAATCCCTTATTGGCCATGTGGGGAGGGCCTGATGAGAATTATAGACAAAATACGACAGAAATTTCATAGAATTATGAGTTGGAAGAGACCCCAAAGGTCATGTAGTCCAACCCTCTGCCATCCAAGAACACCTAATTGGAGCACTCCCGATAGATGGTCATCCAGCCTCTGTTTAAAAACCCAAAGAAGGAGTCTCCACTCTCTAGTCCTTCCCTAGAAAAGGAACTATTTTTCCCCTTTTGATTCTTGTTGTGCCCAACTGTTAACCAACTCCTGCTTTGCATGGGTGTTGTCCATCATAGAGCAAGCTGTTGACCCAATATGTGCTGAACCTCGCCAAGTATGACCAGAACTATGACATCCGGGACCGTGCCCGCTTCATCCGCCAGCTCATTGTGCCCACTGAGAAGAGCGGTGCCCTCAGCAAGTACGCCAAGAAGCTCTTCCTGGCACAGAAGCCAGCCCCCATCTTGGAGTCGTCTTTCAAAGGTAGGAAGAGTGCAGCCGAAAAGGAGCTTCAGAAGTCTGTTTTGTGTTGCATCCATGCTGATCATGGATTGTTCCTTTCAGATCGTGAACACTTCCAACTGGGCTCCCTGTCACATCTCCTCAATGCCAAGGCTGTTGGCTACCAGGAGCTCCCTGACTGGCCCAACGAAGCCCCAGACCCGTCTGTGCGCAATGTGGAGGTATTGGTTCATCCTCTGTTAACAGCGGGTGGGAAATGGGTGCTCCCCTTAGACCAGTTTTGCTTTTAGGCGTTGTTCAAATGCAGCATTTTGTGTCCTGGGCGGAGTGTGGAGAGTTGACATTTTAAAATCCTTTAAGGGAATTAATTCAGCAGTTGTCATTTTTCCATATATATATATATATATATATATATGCACACACACACGTGTGTGAGAGAGAGAGAGAGAGAGAGATATTGGGGGGGAGTATTTAGTCAGATACCAATTGTACAAGTTCTCCCACTTAAAAAGACAAGAGGCCTCTAATTGACATCATACATAGACCTCAACTATTAGAGACTCTGAGAGACATAGTTGAGAAAACACATCCAGAAAATTACATTGTCTGATTTTTAACGAAATTTATTTACAAATTATGGTGGAAAATAAGTATGGAGGCCAGGAGCGGCTGGGCTGATCTAATATCACTGGGGAGGGAGTTCCACAGTTGAGGGGCCACCACAGAGAAGGCCCTGTCTCTCGTTTCCAAATGGAGTGACAGGGTATGTAGGAAAAGAGCCAGCTATCTGCCTCTCATTTCCAAATGTCAAACCACAAAAATGGACGGCTGACCGTAACTTGTCACGTTTCTTGTAAGACGTTGGGTGCAAATGCTTGAGAGTTGAGTGTCTTCCAAGCTACTGATCCTAACCACTATTCTTTTTCTGATGATATTACCATTGGGCTGTGTTTTTAGTTCAATGAGACTCCCACACACTTACCTTTGTTTCCTTCCTAGGAAGAGTCCATTATCCCTGTGGAAAGCCATATTGGGCTGCTAGGCGAACCAATAGAGGTTACGTTTGTGGGTGCAGTGTCCCTTTCCCTCTGCTGTCCTCATTGCATTTCATGTTCAACTCTGTTTACTTCCTGCACTCTATGACTCTTCAGTTTGGTTTTGGCCTGTGTGCTGGTTCAAGCTACAGCTTTTCTGTAATTGATTGGTTAGGCATGTTGGTTTACAAAAATTAATGAGCTCAAATGCTGGCAAAAGGTGTTTACTTTGTACTCACACACAATCATACACAAATTGCATGTGGCAAGTGCTGTTACAGTGACTGTTTCCCTTCTCACTTTCTCTGATTTCTAGGAATATGTCTTCTAAGATGGTTGTGCTTGCTACAACACATATCTGTTGTCTAAAAACAACATTATGCATTTGCTGTGGAGTTTGTTCTTACATGTTTACAAATTTAAGTGGCTGTCCTGAGTTTGATTCCTTTTCTTTATTCTGTTCATAGTATTACTACTGATTAGGTGTGTTTCCCTCTCTATCTGCCCACGTAGGTTTGAAATGATATTACAATGTACCAAAGTCAAACCCAAGGTGGTTATGAGTGGAATGGAAAAGTTGGAGGAGTGCTGTAAGCTTAGCTTTTGGAGCAGCAATAAACAATCTTGCTCCGCATTCAATGTTTGAGGGGTGTTCATTAAATATTTCTCCTGAACCACTTCTGTTTATCACAGGATGCTGAAACTGCCTATGTGTAATGATATAAGTCTCTATAGGTTATGTGCCAATTTACAATTCAGGATAACAGTCTTGATGGTACAGGTGCTAAAGTGGTGTGAGATTTGATAATGGACCCAGTGGAATGCAGAGCAGTCCTCAAGTTCCTTGACTTGAAAGGCCGTACACCAAAGAAGACATTCAATGAGATGAAAGAGGTTTATGGAGATGATTCCTCATCATATGATGGAGTCGAGAACTGGCATTGTGAATTCAACTGTGGTCGGACTTTGGTGGAAACAGCTCCAATTCCAAGGCGACCCCAGTCTGCTATTGATAAGCACACCATCCAGCAAATGGAAGTCGCCATTTTGGAAAATCCCCACATAACCATTCGCCACCTAACCCAAAATATCAAGATGAGTGTGTGGTCCATGGAAAAAAAATCATCAAAGACCATCTCCACATGCATAAGGTATCCACTTGCTGGATCCCCCGTCTGCTCACACCTTTCCAGAAGCAAGAACGAGTCCAATGCTCTCTGGCTCTCTTGACAATTATGTGCTGTGGAAACCAGGAGGACTTCTCACACAAGGTGAAAGCTGGGCCCATCACTCTGATCCTGAGACTAAAGTCCAGTCAATGAAATGGAAGCATCATGACTCACCGCCTCTGCCCTACACTCTGCAGGCAGGGTCATGCTTACAGTATTTTGGGACCAGCACGGAGTAGTATTGATGGATTTCCTAGCAAAGGGGACCATGATCCCTGGGCATACTATGCTTCACGGCTGCGGAAATTGCGGGAGGCCATCAAAACCAAGAGACAAGAGGTGGCATGCTCACCAAATGTGCCTGCTTTCTGCAGGACAGTGCACTAGTTGCCTAAATGGAAGAAGCATGCTACGGTGGCTTTGAAATTCGACCACACCCCTGTGCCAAGTGCATTGCTCTTAGTCCATGGGAAGTGGGTCAGGGGAGATCTTTAACATCCTTTCAAATATTTAAACATGACTATTATATCCATCCACTCTTAACCTCCTCTTCTCCAAGCTAAACATATCCAGCTCCCTAAATACATGCCCATCTGTTCCCCTACCTCCCATATGGACATGATGTAAACCTGACACAAATTACTATATGTCATTCCAGACAGATGTAGCTGTTTTTCTCCTATGCAGAAGGGATCTCTTGAAGTGTGAAGCTGGTCTCAGTTTGCTTTACCTGCGCTGCTCTCTCTCTCTCTCTCTCTCTCTCTCTCTCTCTCTCTCTCTCTCTCTCTCTCTCTCTCTCTGTTGCCCTCTGCTTTGTATCTAGAGTGTTCAATTGACTTCCTCCCTCATTTGCCATTGAATGTGCGACTCCTGCTTTTCTCTTGCTAGGTCCCGGAATGGACCAAGTGCACCAGCCGCGAGAAGAGGAAGGAGAAAGTGGAGAAACCATTCTATTCCGATTCGGATGGGGAGTCCGGGGCAACTGAATCTGCAGATAGTGGTGAGAGACGATGTCGGGGATCTAACCTGTCCACCTGCTTTGTACATAGAGGCTTTCTGGGATGTTGAAAAGTTCAAAACGATGCTGCCAGTCAGAACATGCCATATTGGGGCAGTCAAACAAATAAGTTGACATGGTCTAAGGCAGGTGCTCACACTTTTTCAGCATGCGAGCTACTCTTAAAGCAACTAAGTCCAAAAGATCTACCTGCCCCCGCCGCTGTGTGCTCCCGCGCACTCCCGCCGCCGCGCGCTCTTGTCAACGCGCATGCTCCTGCTGCTGTTTTCCACCCGAGCAGTGCTTCTTCCGCCTGCGGGGCATTGCAGGAAGGAGAAAGCATGAGGTGGGGCATCCAGAGGGAGCGCTCCGCCCTGCCTGTCTCGCCGGCAACGAAGGCTGCACAGCTGCTTCTGGACGAGAGAGAGGCAGGGCGCTCCCTCCAGAGGCCCCGCCTCATGCTTCCTTCTACCTGCAATGCCCTGCAGGCGAAAGAAGCACCGCGAGAGCGGAAGCCAGCAGCAGGAGCATACGTGCGCGCAGGGTGTGCGCACACATGGCAGGACCGCCCCATCTGGCTGGTGAGGCCCAAAGATCACCTGGAAGAGGGCCGAAGATCTACTAGTAGCTCCCGAGCTACCTAATGAGCAGCCCTGGTCTAAGGAATCTTTTTTATGTCACAAGTATATCATGCAGGCTTGTAATTGTGAAGTGTCCTACATAGTTCAGACCAATGGCTTTAGCTGGGCATGGGCAAACTTTGGCCCTAGGTATTTTGGGCATCAACTCCCACTATTCCGAACAGCCAGTCAGGATTCAAGAAGTCTGGGAATCCCGACAAAACCTGAAAATGGACAACATCTTTATGTGTGTGTTGTAAATGTGGGCTATCTCCTCTCTTCTTTTTTTCCCCAGAGCCTGAAACAATGAGTGGGTCGGAAAGTGAGAGCGGCAGTGAGAGCGGCTCAGGATCCGGCAGTGAAGAAGAGGATGAGGAAGATGAGGATGAGGAAGAGAGTGAAGATCAGTCGGAGGAGAAGGAAGAGAAGAAAAGGAAGAGAAAGGAGGCTCCAAGAAAGGGATCTCTGGAGAGTGCTGGGAGGTACAGTTGACACAACTAGGGTCAGGTTGAGTGGGACAATGAAGTGTTTATTGTACCAGCCATTGTCCATGACATCAAGTAATATACAACCTTTAAAAGTACAATAAGTACTTTCCAATATAAGCATTAAAACTCATTCTATATGCTGGCTCTTTAAACTTACAGTAGCAGTGACATGATAACAAGATACTTGGAGGAATGAGAGCGACCACATGCATCCTAGACCCCTGCCCATCCTGGCTTCTAAAAGAGGCCAGAGGGGGATTGGCCGAGTGGGTGAAGGTGGTGGTGAATGCCTCCCTTCGGGAAGGCAACATTCCAGCGAGTTTAAAACAAGCTGTTATAAAACCGCTGTTGAAGAAACCATCACTGGACCCCACTCAATTCGTCAACTATCAGCCTGTTTCCAATCTTCCCTTCTTGGACAAAGTCCTGGAACATGTGGTGGCCTCACAACTCCAGGTATTCTTGGAAGACACGGATTATCTGGATCCGGCGCAGTCTGGTTTTAGACGGGGGCATGGTACCGAGACAGCCTTGGTCGCCTTAGTGGATGATCTACGCCGGGAGCTTGACAGGGGGAGTGTGTCCCTGTTGGTTCTGCTGGACCTCTCAGCGGCCTTCGATACCGTTGACCACGGTATTCTTCTGGGACGCCTCGCAGAGATGGGGCTTGGAGGTACTGTCTTGCAGTGGCTCCAGTCCTTTCTGGAGGGCCGATCTCAGAAGGTGTTATTGGGAGACACCTGTTCAACCCCACAACCATTGTCTTGTGGGGTTCCTCGGGGTTCAGTACTATCTCCCATGTTGTTTAACATCTACATGAAGCCGCTGGGGGAGGTCATCTGGAGTTTCGGAGTGCGGTGTCATCTGTACGCAGATGATGTCCAACTCTGTCACTCCTTCCCACCTGCTACTAAGGAGGCTGTTCAGGTCCTGAACCGGTGGTTGGCCGCTGTAACGGACTGGATGAGGGCGAACAAATTGAAATTGAATCCAGACAAGACAGAGGCACTCCTGGTCAGTCGAAAGGCCGAACAGGGCATAGGGTTACAGCCTGTGTTGGACGGGGTTACACTCCCCCTGAAGATGCAGGTTCGCAGTTTGGGTGTGATCCTGGACTCATCGCTGAACTTGGAACCCCAGGTTTTGGCGGTGACCAGGGGAGCATTTGCACAGTTAAAACTTGAGGGGCAGGTGCGCCCTTACCTTGGGAAGTCTGGTTACATCCCGTATAGATTACTGCAACGCTCTCTACGTGGGGTTGCCTTTGAAGACTGTTCGGAAGCTGCAACTAGTCCAACGGACAGCAGCCAGGTTGATAACAGGAGCGGCATTCAGGGAGCGTACAACTTCCCTGTTGTGCCAGCTCCACTGGCTGCCAGTTTGCTACCGGGCACAATTCAAAGTGCTGGCTTTAGCCTTTAAAGCCCTAAACGGTTCAGGTCCAACTTACCTGTCCGAACGCATCTCTCCCTATGAACCATCGAGATGTTTAAGATCATCTGGAGAGGCCCTGCTCTCGGTCCCGCCTTCTTCGCAGGCGCGACTGGCGGGGAGGAGAGACAGGGCATTTTCAGTGGTGGCTCCTCGGCTTTGGAACGCCCTCCCTAAAGACATCAGATCGGCCCCCTCCCTCCTGACATTTCGCAAGAAAGTCAAGACCTGGCTATTTGAGCAGGCATTTGCTGATGAAATATAAGGCTTAATGAGATATGGAATGACGACGATGCGATGGAAACTGATTTCAACATGACGCTGAGACTGCAATTGTATGTTTTTAACTGTTAATTTGTTATTATATGGTTTTTGGGGAGGGGGGGTGTTGCCTTGTTGCTTGTGTTATATTGAGGGCAGAGACTGCCTTGTGTAAACCGTCCCGAGTCGCCTTCAGGCTGAGACGGGCGGTATAGAAACGTGACAAATAAATAAACAGTAACAACGTCTGATTTGTATCATCCCAAACTATCTCCATTTCTATTTCTAGCCTCTGCTGTGGACTTTACTAATTTAGCTCAGATTTTTTTGGGCTGCAACCGCAAATGTGGCAGCCTTTAATGTTATAATGTATCGTCGAAGGCTTCATGGCCAGAATCACTGAGTGGTTGTAGGTTTTTCGGGCTGTTTGTCTACGTTCTAGAAGCATTCTCTCCTGACGTTTCACCTGCATCTATGGCAGGCATCCTCAGAGGTTGTGAGGTCCTCACAACCTCTGAGGATGCCTGCCATAGATGCAGGTGAAATGTCAGGAGAGAATGCTTAGAACAGGCCTGGGCAAACATTGGCCCTCAGATGTTTTGGACTTCAACTCCCATAATTCCTAACAGCCTCAGGCCCTTTCCTTTTGCCCTTCAGCCGCTTGCTTGCGGCTGAGGGCAAAAGGAAGGGGCCTGAGGCTGGTAGGAATTGTGGGAGTTGAAATCCAAAACATCTGGAGGGCCCAAGTTTGCCCAGGCCTGTTCTAGAACATGGCCAGACAGTCCGAAAAACCTACAACAACCCATTTAATGTTATATTTTTGAAGTAATCCGCTAACAATTACAGATAACTGTTGACTGTTGCCATGCTGCTCTTTCTTCGAAAAGGACTCCCAGAAGAATGTTTTTAGGATCATTATACAAAGGGCAATGTAACAGATAGTGTATTAAATCTTCTTTTTCCCCAGACTCACAAATACAACGTCGTTGGGCATGAGGGATACCTCTATATCTTTCCTCTAGCTAGCCTGATGACATTGTTTGGTAGCGCAGGGCTGTAAATGCTTTCCCAAGGGCTACAGATATTGTTGACAATATTGGTCACTCTTTAGTAGAGGGTACCGAGTAGTGAAACCCTGCTGTTTACTAGTCTGCAAGTTGTCAGGTGCATCATTTGGGTTGAGATGAGAGAAAAAGAACAATTGTAGTTTCCTCCAAAGTGCAAGGAATTGCAAATATTTATTTTTATTTATTTATTTATTTCGTGATTTTACCCCGCTCTTCTCAACCCCCAAGGGGGGACTCAGAGCGGCTTACAGTACGGCACAATTCGATGCCCACATAATAACAATATAAACCCCAAAACACTTCAACAATTAAAATACATTAAAATACAACTACATTAGCACCATACACATTCACTCTGGATTAAAACAATATTCAGTCCATAAAAACATTGGCCATAATCACCCACTTTCATTAAAAACCAATCTAAAATGCTGCCTTGTGCTGGTGTACGAATGCCTGGTCCCACAGCCAGGATTTTACTTTTTTCCTGAAGGCCAGGAGGGATGTGGTGGATCGTACATCAATAGGAAGCGCATTCCACAGGCAGGGAGCCACCACCGAGAAGGCCCTATCCCTCGTCCCCACCAGCCTCATCTGAGACGTAGGCGGGAGCGAGAGCAGGGGCTCCCCGGATGATCATAGATTACGAGGTGGGACATAGCGGCTGATGCGTTCGGACAAGTAAGCTGGGCCAGAACCGTATAGAGCTTTAAAGGTCAAAACCAGCACTTTGAATTGAGCCCGGAATTGGACAGGCAGCCAGTGGAGCTGACACAACAGGGGGGTGGTATGCTCTCTGTATGTAGTTCCCGTTAGCAATCTGGCTGCCGCCCGCTGGACTAATTGCAATTTCCGAACTGTCTTCAAAGGCAGCCCCACGTAGAGTGCGTTGCAGTAATCTATTCGGGATGTGACCAGAGCGTGGACGACCGTAGCCAGATCAGACTTCCCAAGGTACGGGCGCAGCTGGCGCACGAGTCTTAACTGTGCAAAAGCTCCCCCGGCCACCGCTGAGACCTGGGGTTCCAGGCTCAGCGATGAATCCAGGATCACTCCCAAGCTGCAGATTGTTATCTGCAGCGGCAGATCCAAAGTAAATAGGGGTGTCCCATCTGCAGATCCAAAGTAAATAGGGGTGTCCTATTTCTCTATCATGTCTTTTTGGAACTGTTTTATTTTATTTTGTTATGTTATGTATTTATTTTGATGGCATTTTTGTTTTTTGTATTTTTCTTTGCTGTACTTGTATTGTATTTTGTTGTAATTTTGGGCTTGGCCTCATATTAGCCGCCCTGATTCCCCTTTGGGGAGATGGTGGCGGGGTATAAATAAAGGTTGTTGTTGTTGTTGTTGTTGTTGTTGTGTTGTTAACAAAAGACCTGCAGGCCAATAGGTTTTGTAGCATCTTTGAGACTGAAGTTGGGAGCATAAGTTTTCCTAGGCCTAAGTCTGCTTTGTTACCACCTTCTATATTCCAGTTAGTCTCAAAGGTGCCACCAAATCCCTTTGCATATGAGCAGATCCAAAGTAAAAGACCATAAGGCAGACCTGGGCAACCTACGGCCCGTGGGCCAGATGCGGCCCGGCAGCCGATTCTGTCCAGCCCGGGGATAAGGGCATTGGAGGCGGGCCCAAAAGGAAGGGGTGCTGCTGCCACCATCCCATCGCGGGCTGTGGGGCCTGCGTCGGCAGACAGCCCGCCGCTGCAGATAACAATCTGCAGCTTTGGAGTACCTGCCATCCTGGGAGGCGATCCGGGCCTGCAGCGGGAACAGTCGGCAACCTGCAGCGGATGATCACCCTGGCGACCCAGAAGACTTGATCGTCTTCCGGTTCGCCAGGGCGATCACCCACCTCAGTTCGCTGACTGCTTCCACTGCAGGCCCGGATCGCCTCCCGGGATGGCAGGCACTCCAAAGCCGGGATGGTAGCACACTCCATGGCAGGGCGATAGGCTGGGGGCGAGAGCGGGCGGAGGCCTGCAGCCTCCGATCATCTGCTGCTCTGCCCTGGTGGCGGCTGGGTCTGCTTTATTATCCTCTGGACTGGGGTCATTGGGCCATTCCATCTTGGGATCCTTCCTTTCTTGAGGATGTCGGCCTCTATCTTGGTTCACACCTTGTCTTCTTGAATTTCATTTTATTTTATTTTAGTGGTTTTTATTATTATTTTATAATAATAATTTTATAATAATATAATAATAATATAATAAGTAATATAATGTAATGTTATATTACATTATAATTTCAATATATAATGTCTATATATATACTATAATAATAATGATATTAATACTAATAATATATGAATATTTCTTGATATATTTATTTATTTATTTATTTATTATTTGGTTTTGTATTCCGCTCCTCCCTGCAGGCTCGGGGCGGGTCACAACATATAAACTGGCGACATGGAATGGTCATGTTGCCGTACAGTAAAACAATAGAACATTAAAACATTAAAACCATACAAATCACATCACGAGGTATTAAGAAACGCATACATTTCCAAAGGCCCGAGACACCGGTGTATTGGACAGCTGTAGTCAGTCGCCCAGTCCGATTGTCTAATCGAAGGCTGATTTGAATAGCATGGTCTTAACCGCCCTCCGGAAGGGGATTAGGTCTTGTATAGTCCGGATGTCACTTGGCAGGGAGTTCCACAGCACCGGGCTGCTACGGAGAACGCTCTCTGCCTGGTTGTGGACAGATGGCAGGAGCGGATTGTTGGCACCAACAACAGATTTTGTTCCTCCGAACGTAGTGATCTCGGGGGAATGTATGGGGCAAGGCGGTCCCTCAGGTACGCAGGCCCTAGGCCGTACAAGGCCTTAAAGGTTAACACCAACACCTTGAAGACAATTCGGTGCTCCATGGGAAGCCAGTGCAGTTGCCGAAGAGTGGGCGTTATGTGCTCCCTCGCTGGCGTTCCCGCCAGCAAGCGAGCAGCGGCATTCTGCACTAGCTTGAGCTTCCGGATTGTCGCCAAGGGAAGACCAACGTAGAGGGCGTTACAGTAGTCCAACCTCGAGATGACCGTCGCTTGGATCACCGTGGCCAGATCATGCCTGGACAGGTAGGGTGCCAGTCGCCTAGCCTGTCGTAGGTGGAAGAACGCCGTCCTGCTGACCACGGAGACCTGAGTCTCCATGGTCAGCAGGGGGTCCAGTTGAACACCTAAACTCTTAACCAAGGATGACGGGCTAAGACACTCGCCATCCAGGGTAGGCAACCGGCACTCATCCAGCCCAGGGCGACCGGGCCACAAGATCTCCGTCTTCGACGGGTTCACCTTCAGCCGGCTGGCACGCAGCCAGCCAGTCACGGCTTCAAGGCAGCGATGGAAACAATCGGGTACGGAGCCCGGCCTGCCGTCCATTCTCAGCAGAAGCTGGGTGTCATCAGCGTACTGATAACACTCCAGACCAAAGTCGCGGGCCAGCTGGGCCAGGGGGCGCATATAAATGTTGAATAATAAGGGGGAGAGGATGGCCCCCTGGGGGACCCCACAATTAAGTGGGAGCCTCCCGGAGACCCCCCGCCCCCCACCACGCTGTCCCCGGTCCCGGAGGAAGGAGGCCACCCATTTAAGGGCAGTCCCCGACTCCGGACACGGCCACACGGTGGGTCAACAAGGCATGGTCTACGGTGTCAAACGCTGCTGTCAGGTCTAACAAGACAAGCAGGGCCGATCCACCCTGGTCCAGCTGGCGGCGGTTGGTCTGGAATGGCGACAAGCACGGTCTCCGTCCCATGCCCAATACGGAAGCCGGACTGGAAGGGATCAAGTCCAGCTGTGTCTTCTAAGAACCGCTGCAGCTGATCCGCTGCTGCCCTCTCAATTACTTTGCCTAAGAAAGGCAAGTTGGAAACAGGCCTGTAATTGGAGGGAGCCGAAGGATCTAAATTCGGCTTCTTCAGCAGCGGTCTTACCAAAGCCTCTTTCAGTCCCCCCGGGAAGACTCCTTGCTCAAGGGAGCTATTTATGATCGTGCCCAGGGGGCCTCGTAGCCCCTCCCGGCAAGATCTAATTAGCCAGGAGGGGCACGGGTCGAGGGAGCAAGTAGTTGGTCTAGCTGCAGAAAGTAACTTATCGACAGCTGCTGCGTCCAGCGGTTGGAAACGGGTGAAGGTGGGCCGCCGAGTGGCGGCGGAGTCTCGAGTTCACTAACTGTATCAAGAGTGGCAGGGATGTCCCGGCGGAGTGTCGAAATCTTGTCAGCAAAATAGTTCTGAAAAGCCACAGCTGTTGGAGCCAAACCCCTATCATTTGGGACAGTTGGGATTGTTGTCAAGGACCGAATTATCTTAAAAAGTTGAGCTGGGCGTGAACTAGCTGACTCTATCAAGGAAGAATAAAAAACTTTTTTCGCATCCCTGATAGCACGCTCATAAACCTCTTTGAACTGCTTATAAGCCGATTTCGATGCTCCGTCACGGAGGTTCCGCCACACGTCCTCTAGCTGTCTCTTCCTCCGTTTCATCGCTTGCAGCTCCCCGGTAAACCAGGGTGAGCGATTTCGACGGGGGATGAGAGAGCGCCTGGGGCGATCTCGTCTAAGGCTGTGGAGAGACTGGTATTCCAGTACTCCACCTGCCCGTCGACAGAGTCGCTGGGGAGTTCCCAATCCCTTAGAGCATTCAGGAACCTAGTAGGTTCCATAAGTCTCTTCGGGCGAACCAAAATAGGTTCGGCACCCTTACCGGGAGGGGGGGCCATTTCCAGACGGACTTCTAGGACACTGTGATCCGACCATGGAACCTCCATAGTGGAGGTTGGGATCACACAAATTCCGGCGGCGAAGATCAAGTCCAGGGTGTGTCCGGCCTGGTGCGTGGGACCGGTCTTACAAAGTGAGAGTCCTAGTGCCTCCATGGTGGACACTAGGTCCATGGCCGCTGTCGAGGCGGTGTCGGCGTGGACATTGAAATCCCCCAAGACAATAAGCTTAGGGAACCTCAATGCCCACTCCGCAACCACCTCCAGCAGCTTAGGTAGACTTCCCGCTGGTGCGTTGGGTGCACGGTACACCAGCAGGAAGGCTACGCTCTCACTAAGGTCCCACACCAAGCCCGCACACTCTATTCCGGAAATGTTCACCGTCGGAATTGTCCTAGAATTAAAATTGTCTCGGCTGAGGATGGCAACCCCTCCCCCCCGCCTCTCTGTCCTCGTCTGATGACTAACAACAAACCCAGGAGATGCCAACTCGTGCATGATAACCTCATCCCCCTCTTGGAGCCACGTTTCTGTGAAACAGGCAAGGTCCACTCCTCTTTCGAGGAGGAAGTCCCTGATTGTCCCGGACTTGTTTCGCACGGACCTGGTGTTAGCTAGCATCAGAGTTGGAGGAGAGGTGAATGGGGACTCCCCATCTGCGTGCCTTGGGATAGCCCGTAGGTCAGAGGGAGGCCGAGCCTTTCTTCGGCTCCTCCGCCCTCTCTCATAAGGCCTACGTCTACCGTCCCTATTGCCCCTTCCCGAGATCACACGAATAGCCCGCCCCTGCCCATCTCCCCCTGCCCATCTCCATATTGATATGTTAGTATTAATTTTTTTTGCTCCTTTCTCTCTTCTATTTAGCTTTTCCTACTTTTCTATACATATATTGTTCCCCCTTTTTCCTCGATAATACTCACTTTATATATGTTAAAATTAAAAAAATTGGAAAAAAGTATTAATGATGTGTAATATATAGTAAATATAGTAAATAAATAAATAATGTAGATTAGAATGTAGTTCAACCTTTAGGTGCGCCCCCCCATAATTTTTTTTGGATCTCGTCTGGCCCCTTGGAAAAAATAATTGCCCACCCCTGCCATAAGGCCTGCAAAGAAGTGTTGTCTCAAGAAATGCTTTTGCACACTGAATTTCCCCAGTCTTGCAAAATTGCTAACGTTTGGGGAGGTAATGTAATTGCGAACTGCCCAAATGATATTCTCACCCAAGACACCAAAGAAATGTTTGGTTTCTTTCTATCGTACCAGTGAGGGGGAGCAGGAAAAAACCAAGAAAAAGCAGCCGCTGCAGGAAGGGAAAGGTGGGTCAGAATCCTCGTCCGAGGAGGGAAGCCTCACGGAGAGCAGCTCCTCAGAGTCTGAGTCGGGGTCCGAAGCAGAGGAATCTCCCCCAGAGAAGGAAGCCAAGAAGAAGAAGGTGGTGAGTGGCTGGGAATTGATGTCTAGTGCAATGCCAAACCTTCAATGGTTGCATTCATATATACAGAATCCTTGGATAAGGAGAGCTGACTCTATTGGTATTGTCTATACTAGGCATGGGTATACTTAGGCCCTCCAGGTGTTTTGGAATTCAACTCCCACAATTCCTAACAGCTCATGCCGGGTTCACACAGAACTTTCCCCTAATTGTTCACATTATTCTGGATGTATTAAATTACCATTACTATGGACAATTGTTTTGATTCACTTGTAAACCAAGAGTGAAAACGTGTAGCATTTAACTCATATTCTTAACCAGAGGATGTGGGAAAATCCCTGTTTGAATGCTTGGAGAGGAGATATTACTACTGAGCTAGATGAACAAATACTGAGTTGGTATTAGCTGCTTCCTATAATCCTATGATAGCATTACATACAGGGACTCTAGAACCCAAGAGAAACCCTATGTAAAAGCATGCTGAGCAGACCCTGTCTTGTAGTGAGAAGATGGAAGGGACAAAGAGGTCCCCGAGCTTTCCGTCAAAAAAGAAAAAGGAATATAGTCCTTAACTGAAAAAAAGGTTGCATCAGTACAGAAGGTGCTATAATATTTTTATCTTGTGTTGTTTTCCAGCATCCCATCAACAAGCCAGCTACAAAACCAACCAAAAAAGGGTCAAAGGAGATCTCGCTGCTGGATCTGGATGATTGTAAGTGTCCAGACCCTGATTTTTCTTCTGATTGCATTATCGCTGTTTATGTGGTTTTCTTTGTACTGCTCTTTCAGCTTGCTAGGAGTGTGACTGGCTGTCTAGACCAGTGGTTCCCAAACTTTTTTGGCCTACCGCCCCCTTTCCAGAAAAATATTTACTCAGTGCCCCCCTATAAATTTTTTTTTAAAAAAATAAACAGTAATATAAGTATTAATGCAGTGGTTCTCAACCTTTCTAATGCTGTGACCCCTAAATAAGGTTCCTCATGCTGTGGTGAACCCCCAACCATATTTTCGTTGCTGCTTTATAAATAATTTTGCTACTCTTACGAATTCTGATGCCAATATCTAATATGCAGGATGTATTTTCATTGCTACAAATTGAACATAATTAAAGCATAGTGATTGATCACAAAAACAATATGTTTGGGGGAGTATGGACAACGGATGATGGGATTTGCAGTACCTTCGACCAATTCAGCTCGGACTTCCACAGCCGAGACCCCATGAATGACAGATCTGGTCCAAACTTGGCACACAGAACCCCCATGACCAACAGAAAATATGGGAGAAGGTTGGGAGGAATTGACAGTGATTTATGGGAGATGTAGTTCACCTACATTTGGAGAGCACTCTGAACCCAAACAACCCTGGATCTCGACCAAATTTGGCACAAATACTCAATATATCCAAATTTGAATACTGGTGGGGTTGGGGGATTGATTTTGTCATCTGGGAGTTGTAGCTGCTGGGATTTATAGTTCATCTATAATCAAAGAGCATTTTGAACTCCACCAACATTGGAATTGAGCCAAACTTGGCACACAAACTCCCATGACCAACAGAAAATACTGGAGGGCTTTAGAAGGGGCCTGAGGCGGTTTGGAATGGTGGGAGTTGAAGTCCAAACCACATGGAGCGCCCAAGTTTGCCAGAGAAGCAAGGAGGGGCGGAGCCGCTCGCGCTTCCCTCGGAAGCAGAAGGCTGGCCTTGCGGGGAGCCTGTCGCCTGGCTCACGCCACCGCCCCCCAAATTCTCCTGAGCCTCCCAGCACCCCCTTGGATCGTCCCACTGCCCACCAGGGGGCGGTACCGCCCATTTTGGGAACCACTGATCTAGACATCAACACTATAGAATTAATGCACTTTGAGACCACTTTAAATGCCATGGCTCTGTGCCATGGGATCCTGGAAGGTGTTGTTTAGCGAAGCAGCACCATTCTTTGGCAGAGGAAATGAAAAGTTTTTGACTTTGAATATGTTTTAATGGATTTTAACTGTGAATTCTCAATACTGTTTATATTTAATTCTGTTTTAATGTTTGCATATTTCTATATTTTAAATTGTATGCTAATGCTTTATCTTAAGCTGCTTTGAGTCTCCTTCGGGAGAGATGATGATGACGACAACAACAACAACTTCTTTATTTTTGTACCCCACCACCATCTCCCCGGAGAGACTCAGGGCAGCTTACATGGGGACAAGCCCAATCAACATAGTTATAATACAACACAGTAAAATTAATAAAACAACATTGTAAAACAGTATGAAACAACCATCAAGTAAATAACCAATAGCCTGACATAGTAAGCAATTACTGAGCTCGGGTGGGCGGGCTGGTGCAAATCAGTTGCAAAGGCAGGGCTGATAGATAAAGTGCAGAAGCCAGATGACAGATTAGGAGTAGAAGGTCAATAAGAAGTAGAATACTTTATCTATATCAGGGCAGCCCAGGAAGTCGATCGTGATCGACCATTCGATCACAGGACCGAAGGAGGTCGATCGCAGCCGGATGGGGTGCTTCTCAGAGGGGACAGAGCCAGGCCGTGCCAAGCCCCGCCCCCTCCCCGGCTTTGGCACTCCCAGCAGCTGCTTCAGCCTTGAGGAGGGCAGGGCCAAGCCAGCCTTGTGCAAGCTATGCCACCACTGGCTTGGCACTGCCATCGGCAGAAGCTGCTCCAAAGCCAGAGGAGAGGGGGCAGGGCTTGGCGCCACCTGGCTCCGCACCTCTCTGGCTTTCCGCTTTACCAGCAGCTTCTCCAGGCTTGAGGATGGCAGTGCCAAGCCAGTGGTGGCATAGTTAGCACAAGGCTGGCTTGGCATTGCCATCCTCAAGCCTGGAGAAGCTGCTGGGAGCTCCAAAGCCAGAGGGGAGGGGGGGCGGGCTTGGCATGGCCTGGCTCCGCCCCCTGGCTTCCGCTCTACCAGCAGCTTCTCCAGGCTTGAGGATGGCAGTGCCAAGCCAGCCTTATGCTAGCTATGCCACCACTGGCTTGGCATTGCCATCCTCAAGCCTGGAGAAGCTGCTGGGAGTTCCAAAGCCAGAGGGGAGGGGGCGGAGCTTGGCGTGGCCTGGCTCCGCCCCCTGTGGCTTCTGCTCTAATAGCAGCTTCTCCAGGCTTGAAGACAGCAGTGCCAAGCCAGTGGTGGCATAGCTAGCACAAGGCTGACTTGGCCCTGCCCTCCTTAAGCCTGGAGAAGCTGCTGGTAGAGCGGAAGCCAGAGGGGGGCGGAGCCAGGCTGTGCCAAGTCCCGCCCCTCCCCTCTCCTGCCTTGAGGAGGTAGGTAGATCTTTCTGACTTGGTTTTATTATAAGTAGCTCGTATGCTGAAAAAGTGTGGGCACCCCTGATCTGTAGGCAGGGAACTGTAGTAAAGTACAAGGGCTAGATCTTGGGTCATAGCTAGGGGACCAAAATTATCTGGGACACTGTTTAATTGATAAAGCGGGGTACAAATAAATATGATGATGATGATGATGCTCGGATCTGCACACATTATTCACCGATACATCACATAGTCCTAGACATTTAGGAAGTGTCCGACGTGTGATCCAATACAAAAGCCAGCAAAGTGACCTTGTTTGCTGTGTACTAATCGTGTTGTGTTTCAAATAATAACAACAACAATAACCTTGTAAAATTGCAACTCTCATTATTCCATAGCATTGAGCTATGTTAAAGTGGTGTCAAACTACAATAATTCTATTGTGCAGATGCACCTTGATTAATGAATTAATTGGTACTTAATAGGTAGACCATTCAAACAGCCAAACTATGATTTACAGGGCTGCATAATTTATTTTTCCACCGTGGTAGCCGTTTTCTATAGTACTTTTCTATGTCTTGCCTTACCATTTGGGGATTCTCATAGATCATATGCGCAGAGCATAGGAGCTGTCCAGGGTCCTGAAAGACTGTTTTATTAGATGGCGATCTTTCTCTCCAGCCTGGTTTGTCTGCTTCTCCGCTTTACATGTCCTGTGATATTCTCACCGTTTCCTTGTTGCGGGACAAAGTCAAGAGTGCAACCTCTTTAACCTTTTCTTCCCTGCTTCTCTACGCCAGTTTCACCTCCTCCCTCTCAGCCGGTTGTCACCAGCCCCATCGTATCTTCCAGCCTTGTGACTGACCTTGAGGGCCTCACATTGACTGATGCGACTTTAGCTGCTGCTGTAAGTAACCTTGAGTTATTTGAATTGTTAGTCCGGCGTGTTAAGATTTTCTATGTAGCAGTTACTGCTCATCATTTTATCCTAACAGTGATCCTATGGGATCGATCAGAGAAGAATAAGAAGCATCTGGCATTTCTGGCATGCCTTCTCAGTGTTTGGCCAAGGAAAGCTCTTTCCTTTGATCAGCTGGTGATTGGGGATCAGTGTTTTTCCTTGTTAGGAAAGAAGTTGCAAAGTTAAACTTTCTTAATTCTCAGACTCCTTGCAGAGTTGCGTTCTGTTTCCTTCTGAGTAGACATTTCACTCATAGTTGCTTTGAGGCGAAATAAAGAGGCTTCGTGCTTGGGGCTCCACTCAAAAATGCTGAAGAGCTTTGTTCATAAACTTGCCAGCATTTTTCTGGCATTTTCTTATGGGTGCCTTAAATACCTTCCCGCTTTGAAGCAATACCTATTTATCTACTCACATTTGCTTTTGAACTAATAGGTAGTCAGAAGCTAGGCTAAAGGCCAGGAGCTCACCCTTACCTGGACTTCAAACTGTCAACCTTTTAATTGGCAAGATTTACTGCAGCTGGCGGTTAACTGTCAGATTTAGCATGAGTAGCCTATAGAGAAAACTCTAGCCCCTATGACTCCCAGTGTGGTTGAATGGCTCATAAAGAAAAACACATGAGACTATAGCTTTAAGTAGAAGAACAAAACTGAAACTGTATTGACAGCATACAGCATAAGTGAAACAAAACACAGATGAATGGTTCTCTCAGCAACATAAACAGTTTCTTCAGAGAAATGTTTCTCCACTCAGAGATAAGAAGACATATAACAAAAATTCAGTCTCTCTTACACAGTCCATAGAGTGACCTTGTTTCTTCTTCTGTAATCTTTCTTCTCCTCCGGCAACAAACGAAAGTAATCTTCGACTCAGACCGAGTCACACGGAACATAGAACGCAATACTCAACGTTCTACCAATCTCAAGAATACAAGCACACAGCAACTTATTTTATATACAAACGCTCAATTATCTCATTAATTAACAAAGTCAGCTGCAACAGAAACAGCCCTAATCCTTCTAAAAACTTAGGAAAAAGTATAACATAAACTCATAGTAGTAACATTAACCTGCTGTGCTAAAGCCCGGCCCTTAATATTTGTTATTTGTTTATTTGTTTATTTTTTTAATAAAAAGGTTTTAATTGTTAAAACCAATAAACCATCCACCTATCGTCAACTAGACACAGCGCCTTCTCTGTGGCTGCACCTCAATTGTGGAACAGCTTGCCATCGGAAGTTCGAGCAGTCAATGAGCTACTGGCTTTCTGGAAAGCTTGTAAAACAGTATTGTTCCGACGTGCATTCAATGTATGAATAACCACTCCTGGTTATAATGGCATATTGTTAAATTGTTTTTATTGTCTGTTTTATGTTAGTTTGTTGGTTGTGATGTATTTTATGATGAAGTCGATATGCTGTAAACCGTCCTGAGCCAGTTGGAAAGGACGGTATACAAATCGAAATAATAAATAAATAAAATAAATAAATATAACATACAATCACATCCGAAATACGTTCTTTGGGTAAGGATGGGGGTGGAGGGGTTACAAAGAGATTGACATTATAGGGAAAAGACAAACTTTAAAAACAAAACAATTAGACTTCACGCAGTGCTATAAGTTTTCCATATCTTACATAATTCTTCATTATTATTCTTCTAATAATTAAATTCAAAATTCTTTTAAATCAGTATTTTTCTTATTCTTTACATAAGACCCAAACGGCTTCCATGTTTCCCCAATTTGTTATTTGTGGTTCCAAATATAGTTGCAATGTGGGCCCCACATTGCAACTATCTCTGATTGGAATGCAACTCTGGGACCAAAAACAAAGGTTCCCTATCCCAGACAAAGAATCAAATCAAGTGAGTGGAGCATCAAATCTAGGTCTGCTACTCTAGTTGCTGCACCACAACGTCTCTCGTTTGTTGGCTCGTCCTTAAGGATGTTTTCAAGACCCATAACCCGATCATTCTGTGTCACAAAGTGTAAAACTGCAAGGTGTTTTTCATTGGACATTGGCCCCTTTGACTTGAGTTCACCAACAAGGGGTGTCCATTTATTTATTTATTTATTGGACTTATACACCACCACACCCAGGGGCTCGGGGCGGTTTATAACACAATTTATGAAGATACAGATAGCAGATAAACCACAGATAAAAACATAGGGTAAAATTGCAAGAATTCAAAGGCAAACATATGTCTTGCAAGCTCTGCAGAAGGAGACCAAATTTCGCAGAGCCCGCGTCTCTGATGACAGTATCGGGGCGATGATGGAGAATGCCCTTCGTCTAGTCAAAGTCAGATGGAAAAACTTCATACTGGGGATGTCTAGGAGATTCTGGTCTTCTGAACGTACTGATCTCGGAGGGTTGTATGGAATCTGGCGATCCCGTAGGTACACTGGCCCCAGACCATATAAGGCCTTGAAAGTAAGAACGAACACCTTGAAGGTGATCCGGTATTCAATTGATAGCCAGTGCAGGTTTTGCAATATTGGTGTTATGTGACAGCTTGCAGGTTCCCCCACAAGCAGCCAGGCTGCAGCATTCTGCACTAGCTTAAGTTTCTGGATTACGGTCATGGGTAGGCCAATGTAAAAAGCGTTACAGTAGTCAAGTCTTGAGATGACCGTGGCTTGGATTACCATGGCTAGGTCGCTCCGAGACAGATAGGAAGCCAGACGCTTCACCTGTCGCAGGTGGAAAAACGCGATTCTGCTGACATTGGAGATTTGGGTCTCCATTGACAGCAGAGGGTCCAAATGGACACCCAGGCTTTTTACTGACAATGATGGGCGTAGTGCCTCGCCATCCAGGGTCGGCAGTTGGATTTCCCTATCGCCCGGGCGGCCCAGCCAGAGGATCTCTGTCTTCGCCGGATTCACCTTCAACCTGCTAGCTCGCAGCCATCCAGTAACGGTTTCAAGACACAGATGAAAATTATTGGGTATGGAGTCAGGCCAGCCCTCCATCCTCAGAATGAGTTGAGTGTCGTCAGCGTACTGGTGACACTCAAGCCCAAAGCTACAGTATGTACCAGTTGAGCGAGTGGTCGCATGTAGATGTATAACAGGCCTGGGCAAACTTGGGCCCTCCAGTTGTTTTGGACTGCCAACTCCCACCATTCCTAACAGCCTCAGGCCCCTTCCTTTCCCCTCCCTTAGCCACTTAAGCAACTGAGGGGGGAAAGGCCTGAGGCTGTTAGGAAAGGTGGGAGTTGAAGTCCAAAACATCTGGAGGGCCCAGGTTTGCCCATGCCTGTGGTACCCCTTTTCTCCCTCAGCTGCTTTGAGTCCCCTGGTGGAGAGAAAAAGTGGGGTATAAATAAACATAACAACAACAATGCTTTGTGTAAAGAAAGGTACCATCCCCAGTCACTTCCTGCTTCTTGCATTGTAGATGATCAGCCCAGTGTTTGGAGCAGTGAAGACACACGAACTCCTGCACCGCATGACAGGGGAAGGGCTCTCGGTGGAGTATTACTTTAGCCGGCAACCATTTCCTCCTGACTCTCGTATGGTGGCCGTCCAAATCCAGATCTCCAACAACACGGCGGCTGAGGTGAAGAACATCCGTGTCAATGAGCCCAAGCTGATCTCAGGCATGCGGGTTCAGGAGTTCCAGGAGATTGGTAAGGTTTATGTGTGTCTGTTCGGTATGTTGGGAGTTCAGGAGGGAGATGTCCTTTATTCACAGGCAAGGGTAAACTTGGGCCCTCCAGGTGTTTTGGACTTCATCTCCCATAATTCCTGGCCTCAGGAAGGAGCCTGAGGCCAGGAATTGTGGGAGTTGAAGTCCAAAACATCTGGAGGGCCTAAGTTTACCCATATCTGAGTTAGAACAACTGTCTTCAGTTTGGAACCAGAATCATAGCAGTTCATTTACTTCTACTTCTAACTGGATACCTTTTCTTTTGGGTTTTGCAGAGACTTTACCACCTGGTGAAACGATCAATGTAGTTATGGGCATAGACTTTTGCGACTCCACCCAAGCTGCCAGCTTCCAGTTGTGGTATGTTCCTAACTTGCACAGATACACATAGGCATACTTTAGGCATAACAAGAGAATGCTAACAATCTCTATCTCTCTATATAATAAAAGGAAATGTTTGTATGTTTGTGGGTTTGTATGTATGTGCCAGCGTTCTGATTGGCTACCAGCCTCTAAATTCCCACCCTCTACATTCAAACATCATGATTGGTTGCCACTGAGGCAGAATTTGCTAAACCGCCTCTGATTGGCCACCATTGCCTCAAACAGCAGGATTGGTTACCACTGAGGCAGAATTTGCTAAACCGCCTCTGATATGCCACCATTGCCTCAAACAGCATGATTGGTTGCCACAGAGTGAGCATTTGCTACACCGCCTCTGATTGGCTGCCATTCCTCCATCCCTAATCTCTGAGGTCTCACAGAGAGGACTTGGCAAAGAGGCTTCCTTTAGCACAGTGCTGTCCAACTTCTACGGGGTCCAGGGCCGGATAAAAGGTCACTGATGACCTAGGGGGCCGCTCGGCCCCGCCCCCAGGCCCCGCCCTCTCCTAAAACGGCTGAAAAGGGCAGAAGGCGGCGTCAAGAGCAGCGCGTCACAGGCCTGGCGTGACGCGCTGCCCCCTTGGCACCGCCTACTCCTCCTTTTCGGTGCCCCTCCCTTCCTAGGGCGGAGGGGGGGCGCCGGTGGAGGAGTAGGCGGCGCCAGGGCAGCGCGTCACGCCAGGCCTGTGACGCGCTGCTCTTGACGCCGCCTCTGCCTCCGGCGGCCCCGCCCCTAGGTAGGGAGGGGGCGCGAAAAAGGAGGAGTAGGCGGCGCCAAGAGCAGAGCGTCACAGGCCTGGCGTGATCGCGGTTCTTGATGCCGCCTACCTCCTTTTCAGCGCCCCTCCTCCCTAGGAAGGGAGGGCGCCGAAAAGGAGGAGTAGGCGGTGCCAAGGAGCAGCGCGTCACGCCAGGCCTGTGACACACTGCTGTTGGCGCCGCCTTCTGCCCTTTTTCGGCGGCTCCCCCGCCCTAGGTAGGGAGGGGGGGGGCGCCGAAAAGGAGGAGGAGCTAGCTCTCTTCCTCCCTCTCTGCCCCGCCTCCTTCCTCGCCCCCGGCCGCCATTTTTTAAAAAAAAATCGATTTTTTTTTTTCTAATTTAAAAATGGCGGCTGAGGGCATAGGTGGGGCCGTGTCCAACAGGCTACGGGGCCGGATCCGGCCCCGGGGCCGCCAGTTGGACAGCCCTGCTTTAGCAGATTAGACAAACTACGCCTAGGCCTCACCTTATTTCACAGTAAGACCTACTTTACTTATTTCTCCTGACTACGCCCCCTACAAAAACATAAAAAGGCCACACTTTGCAAACAGCCCCCCCCCCAACCCACTCTACATCCTGGTGCACGTTGAGGGAGGGGGGACCACGGATGATGGGACTTCAAGTACCTTCACTCACTTCCTAAAAACAATGCAACCCTCATCCATTCACCAATACAGACCACACTTGGCACACAGAGCCCCCAAAACACAATCAACATCCTACTGCAATTTGGAGGAGGGTGGACCACAGATGATGGGACTTGCAGTACCTTCAGTAATTTCATGATACCACTGCAACTCCCAATAATGATGGATCAAGGCCTAACTTGCCAGACAGAGCCTCCATGACCCACTCTATGTCCTGGTGCTGTTTGGAGGAGGGTGGACCACGGATGATGGGACTTGCAGTACCTTCAGTAATTTCATGATACCATTACAACTCGCAATAATGATGGATCAAGGCCAAACTTGGCAGACAGAGCCTCCATGACCCACTCTATGTCCTGGTGCTGTTTGGAGGAGGGTGGACCACGGATGATGGGACTTGCAGTACCTTCAGTAATTTCATGATACCATTACAACTCGCAATAATGATGGATCAAGGCCAAACTTGGCAGACAGAGCCTCCATGACCCACTCTATGTCCTGGTGCTGTTTGGAGGAGGGTGGACCACGGATGATGGGACTTGCAGTACCTTCAGTAATGCCATGATACCATTACAACTCGCAATAATGATGGATCAAGGCCTAACTTGCCAGACAGAGCCTCCATGACCCACTCTATGTCCTGGTGCTGTTTGGAGGAGGGTGGACCACGGATGATGGGACTTGCAGTACCTTCAGTAATTTCATGATACCATTACAACTCCCAATAATGATGGATCAAGGCCAAACTTGGCAGACAGAGCCTCCATGACCCACTCTACATCCTGGTGTTGTTTGGAGGAGGGTAGACCATGGACGATGGGACTCGCAGTGCCTTCACTAACTTCCTGACACCACTGTGAGCCACATAAATAACAACTAAAGACCAACTACTACGTTTCTCCAAAAACCCGGGCACCGCCGGGTCCCCAAGCTAGTTAATTATAAAATGGAAGCCAGGGCAGCATATTCCACACTTAGCAATATTATGCAGTCTTTCTGCCAGCCTTCACATCGAATTAATAATTTGGTTCTGTCGTTTTGAGCCACAAACTGAGTCCCAGTGCCCCCAAGGCTCCTTCCCTCTCCCACCACCTTCCCAGGCTTATTTAATGGGAACAAGGAGAACATATCAGTTGATCGACTACATGTTTTAGCTCAGGTCATTTTATTGGCTCATTTTTTCACTGCTCATTTTAACTCTTTGTTTGTTTTGTGTCATTTCTCTTTTTTTATCATAAGACAGCATTGAATTTTTGCTGTGTTTGTTTTGGAAGCTGCCCTGAGTCCCTTTGTGGAAGACAGGGTGGGTTAGAAATAAAGTATTATTATTATGCGGAGTTATGGGCAGGTCTGTCACCAGTATGCGGACGACACCCAGCTCATTCTGAGGATGGAGGGCAGGCCGGAGTCCGTCCCCGATAATTTCCAACAGTGCCTCGAGGCCGTTGCTGGATGGCTGCGAGCCAGTAGGTTGGGGGTGAATCCGGCGAAGACGGAGATCTTGTGGCTGGGCCACCCGGGCGAGGTGGGTGCCCGGCTTCCGACCCTGGACGGTGCGGCGCTGCACCCAGCGCCGTCAGTGAAGAGCCTGGGTGTCCATTTGGACTCCCATCTGACAATGGAGGCCCAGGTCTCCATGGCCAGTAAGGCTGCTGTTTCCACCTCCGCCAGGCAAGGAGGCTGGCCCCCTACTCTCCCGGAGCGACCTAGCCACGGTGATCCAAGCCACGGTCATCTCGAGGCTAGATTACTGTAACGCGCTTTACGTTGGCCTGCCTATGTCGTCGATCCGGAAGCTCAAGCTGGTGCAGAACACTGCCGCCCGGCTCCTGTTTGGGGCTCCAGCAGGTTGCCGTATAACTCCAATCTTGCAGGATCTGTACTGGCTGCCTATTGAGCACCGGGTCGCCTTCAAAGTGCTGGTTCTTACCTTCAAGGCCATCTACGGCCTGGGGCCAGCGTACCTGAGGGACCGTCTCACTCCATATTGCCCATCGGGATCACTCCGGTCCGAGGAGGCCAACCTCTTGGTAATACCATCTGTAAAGTTGGCTCATTTAACATCTACCCGCCGGAGGGCGTTCTCCGTGATAGCCCCTACGCTATGGAATGCCCTCCCGGCCGAAGCCAGAGCCCTGAGGGACCTACTCCCGTTTAGACGGGCCTGCAAAACTCACTTGTTTAGGCAGGCCTTCGGTGAGTAGGCTCGTCTGTACATTCACTGGGCTATTACATTTGCTGCTGCTCTTTGTTTTTATTGTTGTTGCATGTTTTAATGGTGTTTTTAAGTGTTCTGTTTTTAACCCTCTGGCGCTGTGCCACTGGTTCTTGTGAGCTGCCGCGAGCCCTCGGGAGTCGGCGGTGTAGAAGTCCCAATAAATAAATAAATAAATAAATAAATTATTTGATACACAACAAGATTAGTACACGGCAAACAAGATCATCATGCTGGCTATTGTATTGGCTCACACGTCGGACACTTCCCATGTATCTAGGACTGTGTTATGTATCGGCAAATAATGCACGCAGATCCGAATAGGGTGGCCTTTTGCAGCTGACAGATGATAATTTTGTCAGCGCCAATTTTTTAAAGATAATCTTTATTAGGAGGGCTTTTGTAGGGGGGTGTACATTATTTGTGAAGATGGTGTTTACTTTATATAAAATTGGATATATCTCTACACCAGTGAACGTAAAAAGAGAGGGAAAAGAGAAGAAAAGGGGGAAAAAGAAAAATATAAGAATTATTTATTTATTTATTTGAATTTACCAGTCGCCACTCCCATTCGGCTCGGGGCGACTTACAAGCAGTAAAAATAAAACACCATATAACAACATTCATAATTACAATTTAAAATCCTAGGGTTAAAACAACAGCCATAAAAATACAAATACATAGGGCAAGATAATAGTAAAAGTAAAAAAGAACAACACGTTGAGATGTAAGTTGATGCTGTATAGTCTTCCCAGCAGCCCCTATATCTACTCATCTTCCACCTTCTGTACCGAAGCTTCCTTCTCTTGACTTTGTAATTGGTGGGCATTGAGGAAACTTCTGACTGAGGACCAGTGCCAATTATTTTTAAGTGCAGGCCAAGGTCTTTAGGCACTGCACCCAGTGTGCCCATCACCACTGGGATCACCTTTACTGGCTTGTGCCAGAGTCTTTGCAGTTCTATCTTTAAATCCTCTTTTCAAGTAAGCTTTTCCAGTTGCTTCGCATCCATTCTGCTGTCACCCGGGATTGCAACATCGACAATCCATTACCCCCCCCCCAACAATCATGAGATCAGGAGTCTTGTGCTCCAATTTATTTATTTACTTTATTTATATTCCGCTCTTCTCACCCCGAAGGGGACTCAGAGTGGATATACAGTACACATACTTTACAGACTATCCCTGCAGTTCAACATATGACATATAAACATGTGACATTTATCACAATACAGAACAGTACATACATTTTGACATTTAGACAAACAGAGGCGAACTTTCTGGCCACCAGGGGGAGCTGACGCATTCCTCATCCAAAAGTCTGTCAGTCTGAATTCGGAAGTCCCAGAGTAGTTTGACATGTTCATTTTGTGTAACTTTTTCAGGCTTGTGATACTGAAAAAGTTATTATTATTACTATTATTAGTATTATTATCATCATAATACTAGAAATGATCCCATTCATCTGAGTTTAGCAAATAGCTAGCTAGTCCAAGGCTTTGTGCTGTCTGAATCAGAGCAGCAAATAGTGTCCCACCTACCCACTTTAAACACGATATCTAATTCATGAAGCCCCCAAAGTGGTTTGGCACCCAAGGCAGAAAAACTCATAAACTGTTTCAGTGGGATTTCTATGCAAGCTGCTCACTGTGGATGGCCTGTTTCTCCTCCAGCACGCATACCCGCCAGTTCTACGTCTCCATCCAGCCTCCCGTGGGGGAACTCATGGCTCCCGTCTTCATGAGTGAGAACGAATTCAAGAAGGAGCAAGGTCAGTGCTTTGTTTGGGGCAGAAGGAAGTGCGCTCCTGTCCTTTTCTCCAGGGCAGAATTTGACAACGTGTTTGGCAAATCTTTTGCAAGAATGTCTTGGGGATACTCTTGCTTTGCTAACAGGCCTGGGTCCCGCATTGCCCTAGAAAGAAGCAAGGGTGTATTAAAGAAGGGAGAACCACATAGACCTATTTGGGTTCCTCACCCAATTTTTGCTGAAGGCTTCGGCCAAAAACTAGAAACTCCCCCAAGTGTGCATATTCCGATGGGGGATTCTGGGAGCTGTAGCATTGCAACAGTCTGGCTCTTCCAAAAAGGACTGTCAGACCAATCAACAGCCTGAAAATAAACATACTTGTGCCTGTTCCCTGCTTAAATTCCCCCCTAATTTGTGGGGTCCCTCAGGGGGCCATCCTCTCCCCTCTATTATTTAACATCTATATGTGACCACTTGCCCAGTTGGTACGCAGCTTTGGGCTTGAGTGTCATCAGTACGCTGATGACACTCAGCTCATTCTGCGGTGGAAGGCCGGCCCGACTCTGTACCTGATAATTTCCATCTTTACCTTGAAGCCGTCACTGGATGGCTGCGAGCCAGTAGGTTGAAGGTGAACCCAGCGAAGACTGAGATCCTTTGGCTGGGTCGCCCAGGCAGTGGGGAACTCCAGCTTCCAACCCTGGACGGCGCGGCGCTATGCCCGTCGTCATCAGCCTTGGAGTCCATTTGGACACTCGGCTTTCTATGGAGACTCACATCTCCATGGTTAGCCGAGTTGCGTTTTTTCATCTACGCCGGGCTCGGAAGCTGGCCCCCTACCTGCCCCGTCGTGACTTGACCTCGGTGGTCCAAGTGACGGTCATCTCAAGATTAGATTACGCTCTTTTCATTTGCCTTTCTTTGTCGGCGACCTGGAAACAAAAGTTGGTGCAGAACGCGGCAGCTCGTTTGCTTGCAGGCGTGCCCGCGTGCCACCATATTACGCCTATCCTTCAGGAGCTGCACTGGCTGCCTGTTGAATTCCGGATCACCTTCAAAGTGTTCGTTCTGACTTTTAAGGCCTTGTATGGTCTGGGGCCAGTGTACCTGAGGGACCGCCTTACCCCATATTGTCTCACGAGATCACTGAGATCAGAAGAGCAGGATCTTCTCTTTGTACCGAGTGCCAAAGCCTTTCGCCTGACTTCGACGAGGAGAAGGGCATTTTCCATCATTGCGCCCACACTTTGGAACTCCTTACGGCCGGAGATTAGGTCACTCCGCAACCTCATGGCGTTTCGGAAGGCCTGTAAGACCTGGCTGTTCCGGCAGGCTTTTGTAACCTTAGTTAGTCTAGTTGTATATGTTGATTTTACTGCTAAATGTTGTGGTTTTAAATTGTTTTAATCTGTATAATGTGCTGTGATTCGTTTGATTTGTGAGCCGCCCCGAGCCACCCGGGAGTGGCGGCCAAGAAATTCGAATAAATAAATAAATAAATAAATTGAAGAGACGGGATTGATCCCATCTCCCAAGCATAAGCCACAGAACGCATCACAATATTTGATGTTTGAAACTGCATTATGTGGTCAGTATAGACCAGGCATGGGCCAACTTGGGCCGTCTGAGTGTTTTGGACTGCAACTCCCACCATTCCTAACGGCCTCAGGCCCCTTCCTTTTCCCCCTCAGCCGCATAAGCGGCTGAGGGGAAAAAGGAAGGGGCCTGAGGCTGTTAGGAATGGTGGGAGTTGCAGTCCAAAACACCTGGATGGCCCAAGTTAGCCCATGCCTGAGCTACACTTTGTGACAAGAAGAAATCCCTCTGCGTATCACCCAGCCCGAACGACTCCCTCCATGCCTGTCTCTCTGGGTCGAGTATCATTTGCCCCATACTTTCATTTTTTCCAAATGTTTTACATTTTTGTGCCTCCTCTTGCTGAAAAATTGGCCCAAACTCCAAAAGAGGCTCTTTCCCACGAAGGAGGCCATCCGTTGAGGGCCCACTTTTCACCTCCTTTGAGCTGGCCATGGTTGCGGGGAGAGCACCTGGGCGCCGTGCCATCCGCAGATGCTAACCGTGTGTTTTGTTCTCCTCTGCTGCCTTGTTGCATTCTTGCTTCTTTGTTTTTTTCCCCTTCAGAGCAACTGTTAAAGATGGGTGTGGGTAAGTGCCAGCCAGCACAGGTAGTCCATTTTCCTACGGATGCTGCCGCTCTTTGCTCCTTCTAGCCTTAGCTAGCTCTGCTTCCACTGGGTGGTCTCTTTCCTCTCCTAGCCATAGTAAACATAGCACTGCTTCCACCCCCGGGGAGCCCGTCTCTTTTCTCACAAGCACCGCTTCTAACTGCAGGCACACAATCCCTTCTCCTTGCTCCTTCTCCGCTCCCTTTAACCCCTCTTCCTAGGAGTAGTGCTGCTTCCGTTGTAAACAAACCTACTTTCTGTTGCAGTTCTTTTGATTCTTACCCTCTCTCCTGATTAAGGCACCAGAGAAATGTAATTAAATAGGGCAAGAAGGCATAACATGTGACTCCTGCAAGAATAAAATCCATATGTGCAGTTCACTTCTAGGAATTTTCTAGTTTCGCATGTGTCAAACTCAAGACACATGGGCCAAATCCAGCCTACCATGTCATTTAATATGGCCCTGTAGTTGCTGAAGTACAGCTCATCTATTAGACATCAACCCCGCGGTGGTGCAGCAGTTTAAACCGCTGACCTACTGAATTTGCTGACCAAAAATATCCAAAAAATATGCTGCAGGATATCCTGCAACAATTAAGTTTTTGCAATTTAATAAACTTTTTCCATGTTTTTATGATAGACCCAATTAGGAAATGACATTTATAACCCAGGAACAAAATTGTGTTCCATAGTATTGTTACTATTGTTTTGATTCACTTCAGTTGGTACTAGCTGCTTCCGATATTCCTATGGCGCCCCTTGGTGGCACAGTGGGTTAAACCGCTGACCTACTGAACGTGCTGACCAAAAAATATGCTGCAGGATATCCTGCAACAATGAAGTTTGTGCAGTTTAATAAACTTTTTCCATGTTTTTATGACAGACCCAATTAGGAAATGACATTTATAACCCAGGAGCAAAATAGTGTTCTATAGTATTGTTACTATTGTTTTGATTCAATTCTGTTGGTATTAGCTGCTTCCAATATGCCTATGGGGGCCCCTGGTGGCACAGTGGGTTAAACCGCTGACCTACTGAACTTGCTGACCAAAAATGCTGCAGGATATCCTGCAACAATTAAGTTTTTGCAATTTAATATTTTTTTTCCATGTTTTTATGATAGACCCAATTAGGAAATGGCATTTATAACCCAGGAACAAAATTGCGTTCCATAGTATTGTTACTATTGTTTTGATTCACTTCTGTTGGTATTAGTTGTTTCCGATATTCCTATGGGGCCCCCTGGTGGCACAGCGGGTTAAACCACTGAGCTGCTGAACTTGCTTGATCAAAAGGTCAGTGGTTTGAATCCGGGGAGCTGGGTGAGCTCCCATTGTTATCCCCAGGTCCGTGCATAATTTTTGCCACCACAGACAAAGAAAAGTCCTCACATAATAATCATTATGCCCTGCCCCATTTGAAGAGCCTTCTAGCTGAACCGTTTGCAATTTGGATTGTTGTGTGTTTTCTGGGCTGTATGGCCACATTCTAGAAGCATTCTCTCCTGACGTTTCGCCTGCATCTATGGCAGGCCTCCTCAGGTAAATGTCAGGAGAGAATGCTTCTGGAACGTGGCCATACAGCCCGGAAAACACATAACAATGAAAGCCTTCGACAGTACATTGTTTGCAATTTTTTGTGTGTGTCAGGAGCAACTTGAGAAACTGCAAGTCGCTTCTGGTGTGAGAGAATTGGCCGTCTGCAAGGATGTTACCCAGGGAATGCCCGGATGTTTTACCATCCTGTGGGAGGCTTTTCTCATGTCCCCACATGGGAAGCTAGAGCTCAGACAGGAGCTCACGCCGCTCCCCAGATTCGAACCACCAACCTGTTGGTCAGATAATATATGTAGATGTGGCATACTTAGATTATTCCCTTTCATTCTGTTGCGGTCCACAAAGTTGGGACTTGAGAACTTCGCAATCGAGTTACCAAAAAAAGTTTGAGTGTTTTAAATTAGTTTATGATTTTGTATTGGGTTGCATTCATAGGTGTCCTGGGCCACATGCTGCCCGCGGGCCAAAGATTGGATAGACCTGATTTAAATAGAGCAGGGGTGCCCACACTTTTTCAGCATGCAAGCTACTTATAATAAAACCAAGTCAGAAAGATCTACCTACCTCCTCAAGGCTGGAGAGGGGAGGGGAAGGGGCGGGGCTTGGCCAGAGGGGGGGAGCCAGGCCACGACAAGCCCCTCCTCCTCCCTTTTGGTTTTGGAGCTCCCAGCAGCTTCTCCAGGCTTGAGGATGGCAGTGCCAAGCCTGTGGTGGCATAGCTAGCACAAGGCTGGCTTGGCACTGCCATCCTCAAGCCTGGAGAAGCTGCTGGTAGAGCTGAAGCCAGAGGGGGGCGAAGCCAGGCTGCACCAAGCCCCTCCTCCTCCCCTCTGGCTTTGGAGCTCCCAGCAGCATCTCCAAGCTTGAGGATGGTAGTGCCAAGCCAGTGGTGGCATAGCTAGCACAAGGCTGGCTTGGCCCTACCCTCCTTATGCCTGGAGAAGCTGCTGGAAGTGCCAAAGCTGGGGAGGGGGCGGGGCTTGGCATGGCCTGGCTCCGCTCCCTCTGAGAAGCGCCCCATCCAGCTGGGATCGACCTTCTTCAGTCCCAGGATCGACTGGTCGATCGCGATCGACTTCCTGGGCAGCCCTGAAATAGAGTTTGTTACTATTGGCACAGTGGGTTAAACCGCTGAGCTGCTGAACTTGCTGACTGAAAGGTCGCAGGTTCGAATCAGGGGAGTGGCGTGAGCTGCTGCTGTTAGGCCCAGCTTCTGCCAACCTAGCAGTTTGAAAACATGCAAATATGAGTAGATCAATAGGTATCACCTTGGTGGGGAGGTAACGACGCTCCATGCAGTCATGCCAGCCACATGACCTTGGAGGTGTCTATGGACAATGCCGGCTCTTTGGCTTCGAAATTGAGATGAGCACCACTCCCAGAGACTTAATGTTTGGGGGGAAACTTTACCTTTACCCACTACTATTTATTAAATTCTCATTTCCACAGCAAGTCCAGGAATTTATCCTCCACATTGTATTGTATTGTAGGAAATGAATTTGCAGAAGGACCTGGCACGCATAATTGTTTTAGCCCTATATTGCAATACCAAATGTAATTGCAAAGATGGGAAATGGTTTGTTGAGTTCCCAGACTCCTCAGACAAGTGTGCGTTGATGTTGTTCACAGTTCACAACATCTAGATCAGGCCTGGGCAAAATTCGGCCCTCCAGGTGTTTTGGACTCCAACTCCCAGAATTCGGAATTGTGGGAGTTGGAGTCCAAAACACCTGGAGGGCCGAAGTTTGCCCAGGCCTGATCTAGAGGGCCATCTGTTCCAGTTCTATTGGAAAGTGAAGATTTGGGCATCAAAAATGGGGAAAGGGCTCTGATGCTTCCACCTTATGGCGGCCGCACATTTTTTGGCCTCTGCCTGCCTCCACAGCAGAGTTGCATGTATTTTGCATGTTCCTCCTGCGCTGCAGCAGAGCCCACCCGTTTTCCCAGGCCAGGGAGTGCGATTTTTCCCCTTCTCCTGTGACGTTCCCCCCTTCTTTTGACTATGGCAACAGCGCACCCAGCATCCCTTGGGCCGCTCCTTGAACACCAAAGGTTTCTGCATGGTCCAGTGAGGCAGCCTTTTGGCATGTGAACCCCACGCATCCAGACATCCCCTCCCTTTAGCACACTGAGCTTTCACCCATTCCTGCAAGGAAAGGGGTTATTAATCCGATGTAAGACAGCTGTTTACAAGGCCGAGAGAAATATACTTGTGTGATCGTAGGCACGCTTCTTGTGAAATTTTTCAAAATACTGAAATACACACATATATTGCAACAAGAAACCATTTGCTTACATAGAAGTTCTTGTGATCCCCATTAGTCCCACTTGTTGGCTTTTGTGTGTGTTGCTTAGTCAAATTGCAATGGAGAAGGAGTGCCCACACTTTTTCAGCACGCGAGCTACTTATAATAAAAGTCAGAAAGTCAGAAAGATCTACCTACCTCCTCAAGGCTGGAGAGAGAAGGGACGGGGTGGGGCTTGGCACGGCCTGGCTCCGCCCCCCTCTGGCTTCAGCTCTACCAGCAGCTTCTCAGGCTTGAGGATGGCAGTGCCAAGCCAGCCTTGTGCTAGCTATGCCACCACGGGCTTGGCACTGCCCTCCTCAAGCCTGGTGAAGCAGCTGTTAGAGCGGAAATCAGAGGGGGCGGAGCCAGGCTGTGCCAAGCCCCTCCCCCTCCCCTCTGGCTTTGGAGCTCCCAGCAGCTTCCCCAAGCTTGAGGGTGGCAATGCCAAGCCGGCTTTGTGCTAACTATGTCACCACTGGCTTGGCATTGCCATCCTCAAGCCTGGAGAAGCTGCTGGTTGAGCGGAAAACAGGGAGGGGCAGGGGCAGGCCGCACCAAGCCCCGCCCCTTCCCTCTGGATTTGGAGCTCCCAGCAGCTTCCCCAAGCTTGAGGGTGGCAATGCCAAGCCAGCTTTGTGCTAGCTATGCCACCACTGGCTTGGCATTGCCATCCTGAAGCCTGGAGAAGCTGCTAGGAGTGCCGAAGCCGGGGAGGGGGCGGGGCTTGGCACGGCCTGGCTCCACCCCCTCTGAGAAGCGCCCCATCCAGCTGGGATCGACCTCCTTCGGTCCTGGGATCGACTGGTCGATCGTGATTGACTTCCTGGGCAGCCCTGCAATGGAGGATCTGTTTGAGGATTCCATATGTTCAAATTAGCCTTTTCATTCTATGGGCAGTGGAGCCCTTTAGGGTCGGCTTTAGCACAGCAGGTTCACCCTTAGTTGCAGTAAATCTTGCGAACCAAAAGCTTGACACTTTATTTATTTACAGTATTTATATTCCACCCTTCTCACCCCGAAGGGGACTCAGGGCGGATCACAATGCACACAAACACCTGGCTGTGGTGCAGCTAGTTAGTAGCCAGCTGCATTAAAATACTACTGACTGAGAGGTCATGAATTCAAAGCCAGCCCGAAGTAAGTTCTCGACCATAAATAGTCTAGCTTGCTGTTGACCTATGAAGCCTGAAACACAGTTGCATCTGTCAAGTAGGAAATTTAGGTACCGCTTTATGCGGGGAGGCTAATTTAACTAATTTACGACGCCATAAAACCTTCTAGCAGTGTGAAGAAGGATGAGGAAGTACTCCATCAAAGGATCTTGTGTCACAAGTGGATGGTGAAGCGGGAGCTCCCTCTGTGGCTGGAACCGAGCATATCCTCATGAAGCCGGAAAAAGCTGGAATGTTAAATTGCCTCTTTGTCTGTATATCTGTTATATATCTAAATGGCATTGAATGTTTGCCATGTATATGTGCATTGTAATCCGCCCTGAGTCCCCCGCAGGGTGAGAAGGGCGGAATATAAATACTGTAAATAAATAAATAAATAAATAATAAACATTCAATACCGTTTTTAGACAGACAGATAGTGTAGCAACCCAGTTCCCTTTCGTGCCTGGGGGGCAAGGGGCAGCACCGGGGGTCCCACTCGCATTAGAACCAGCGGCAGCTGAGGAAGATTCTGAGGAGGATTTGGAGGGATTGGAAGAAGGGGTTAATGAGTTAGCTGGGCCTTCTTCTCCCACAGAGAGTCTGGCCTGGGATGATGGATGGCCTGACCCATACGAGAATGTAGAAGGTCAGAGGGATTCAGAGAGCAGTGATAGCGAAGGCTATGAGAAACCGGGGGGGGGGGGGGGCTCGGATCACAGGAACGAATGTGGGAAACGGAGGAGGATGAGTCCATGGAAGCGCAAGGGGAGTTTGACTCTCACGAAGATAGGGAACCAGGTGCTGGGAGGCAAGGTCGAAGCTTTGATAGGAGACGGAGCATTGAGGCTAGCAGGAGGGGCTGGCATCACAGCCTAGACCGGCCAAAGGGGGCGAGGGCCCGAAGCACAGATTGGAGGAGAAGCCTAGAGCGTCGGGGTCCTCGCCAAGGGAATTAAGTATAGGATCCGTGGGAACGGATCCTCAGTACCTCGGCCACTTCTAACCTAAGGAGGTGTAGCAAGGAAAAGACCACGGAGCCAAGTTGCGGCTCGTGCCCTGCCGAGAAGTTTCTTGGACCTTGATTGAACTCTGCCTTGTTTCTTGATCCGCTTGGTTTTGCGGAGCTTATGCCAAGCCTTTTGCCAAGACCCTTGCCTTTGGATTTGCTACGGACGCTTTGCTTTTGAGCTGAACTTTTCTATCTTATGGACAATTGCCTTTTTACTTGTTCTTTATTCTACAATAAAATAGTTAGCTGATTACCATCTCTGTGTGTGTGATTAACGGGCCGGCCGAGTCCTTGCATTGTGACAGATAGAGGTATCTTTGACATTTCAAATTCTGCGCCTGGAGGTTATGCTCTAATCTGGCCACAGGGGGTGCTGCCATTTCATCCACTATGATGCTGAGTCATTTTGATCGTATTTCCTCCTTGCTCTTTGACCGTCGGCATTTTTATGGTGTCATACAACACCTCCCCGCTTTAAGCAGTCCCTAATTTCTCTACTCACAGCTCAGCTATTTTCAAAATGCTTAGGTGGACAGTAAGCTAGGCTTAACAGTCAGGTGCTCAATCCGACTTGGGCTTCGAACTTGCCACCTTCCGGTCGGCAGTGATCTATTGCAGCTGGGAATTAACCAGCTGTGCTGCAGCCTAGTTCAAAGCAAGGTCAGAGTGAGCTCCTGACCTTCAGCCCAGCTCCCCGCCCACCTGGCAGATCAAGGAAGCACATTAAGCAGGGAGATTATTTCAGGCACAGCGTTTTGGGGGGTTTACAAACAAAGAAAGCTCTTTGGCAAGGAGGTGGAGCAACAGCACCCCCTTGTGGTTTGGAACCTAGCACAGCCTCCAAAGATGTCAAACAATGAGAAGAGCCTATATACATCTCTATCTGTTGTCTGTCTTGTCATTGTATAATCGGCACAAAATATGTTGTGACGTTCATAGTATAGTCTGAGCCCTTGATGGTTATTACAATAGTCAGTTTGGATATCCAACAGAAACAACTTACAGCTCGTTTCCTGGAATGTCTTCCTTAAGGCTGCGGATCTGCCATGATATCCTTGATTGCTTATCCATATGTTGAAAAATGGAACAAAAAAGCCCTGCATGTAGAAAATTAGCATGCTGGAGCGGCCAGTTTTCTCCTTTACCAGCTTTGTTTCTAAATGTGGGGACATCTCCTTCCCATCTTTAGTATAGATGTTATTCCTTCACGGCATCTTCCTTCAGGTGGTTTGCCCATGCCTGGTGTAACCTGTCCCAATTCCAACCTTCTACTACAAAAGATTACAAAACTAAATATTATAAAACTATATTTTTTCGTGTCAGGAGCGACTTGAAATAAAATTAAACCTATACAGGAGTTTTAATACACTATTCTAGTACCTGAAGAGAAGCAGCAAAGTCGGGTGTAAATATGTCCGCATCCACAGGATCGATTCCCAAGCAGAGAAGCCACTCACTGAACCCATCCCACCACCTCCAGAGAATTTGCACATCTCTATGTTTGGTGTCTGAACACAGAAGCAAAGGCGGGGAAAACAATTTCAAAGCCTCCAGCCTTTTCCAATCTGGTGCCTTCTGTTTGGGTCACATTGCATCTAATTTAGAAACAGCGGATTCCTGCTTTTTGCAGAAGGACCCGAAGCTGATGGCAAGCCGTAGGTAGAACCTTAGGTTGAAAGAGAATCAACGCTGTCTCCCCTCGTCTTGTTTTTGAAATAAGATTTTGCTGTTGGCCAGATGACTACTGATATCTTGCTCTTTCTGTCCTCCAGGGAAGTTGACAGGGATGAGCGAGATCACGGAGAAGCTGACGCTACCGGACAAATGCCAGAGTGACCATGTGCTTGTCCAGCAAGTGACAGCTGCGGCCAATGTGAGCCGTGTGCCCTGCGGCTCCGACAAGGAATACCGGTGAGATGGCCAAGAAATAACCACAGGAGTCTTTGCTGTCACTTGATCTCACCAAAGAGCCCTCTTTAGAAGTAAAATTAGAAATGGACCTCCTTCTCTGAAGGTTTTTAAGCAGAGGTTGTATGGGAATCTGTTAGGAATGCTTTGATTGTTTTCCTGCATAGCAGGATGTTGGGCAGATTGGCCCTTGTGGTCTCGTCCCACTCTTTTGGGCATTTAAAGCATTTAAAAACATTACATTCAATATTAAAAATCGTGCCACCCATAATTCTAGTCTAAACCTTTCCATAGTCATTGCCCACATTTCAAATCTGTTATTGCATTGCACTATTCTCCAAAAGCCTGCTCCCAAAGCCAAGTTTTTACTTTCCTACTGAAGGCTAAGAGGGAGGGGGCTGATCTAATGTTGCTGGGGAGGGAGTTCCATAGCTGAGGAGCCACCACTGAGAAGGCCCTGTCTCTCGTCTCCACCCATCTCGCTTGCGAGGGGTGTGTGACCGAGAGCAGAGATTATTATTATTAATTATTTTGTGGAGGACTCAGAGCGGCTTACATTGGCAGCAATTCGATGCCCCATATATACAATCAATAAAAACAATTACATAATAAAATAACAACATTCAACAGATTAAAACCATTGAAAAAGTGCAAATAATCCCTTGACAATCTTAATCTCCGAGATGGTTCATAAGGGGAGATGTGTTCAGACAGGTGAGCTGGGCAGGAAATGTTTAGGGCTTTATAGGCTAAAGCCAGCACTTTGAATTGTGCTCGGTAGCGGACTGGCAGCCAGTGGAACTGGCGCAACAGGAGGGATGTCTTCTCTGTACGCCACTCCAATGATCAACTTTGGCTGCTGACCGTTGGACCAATTGAAGCTTCCAAACAGTCTTCAAAGGCAACCCCACGTAGAGCGTGTTGCAGTAGTCCAGGGGTGCCCACACTTTTTCAGCATGCGAGCTACTTATAATAAAACCAAGTCAGAAAGATCTACTTACCTCAAGGCTGGAGAGGGAGAGGGGTGGGGGGCTGGCGTGGCCTGGCTCCACCCCCTCTGGCTTCAGCTCTACCAGCAGTTTCTCCAGGCTTGAGGATGGCAATGCCAAGCCAGCCTTGTGCTAGCTATGCCACCACTAGCTTGGCACTGCCATCCTCAAGCCTGGAGAAGCTGGTGGTGAGAAGCCAGAGGGGCGGGCCAGGCCAGGCCAAGCCCCCTCCCCTCTGGCTGGAACTCCCAGCACCTTCTCCAGGCTTGAGGATGGCAATGCCAAGCCAGTAGTGATATAGCTAGCACAAGGCTGGCTTGGCACTGCCATCCGCAAGCCTGGAGAAGCTGCTAGTAGAGCGGAAGCCAGATGGGGCGGATTCAGCCCCACCCCCCCCTCTTGCTTTGGAGCTCCCAGCAGCTTTTCCAGGCTTGAGAATGGCAATACCAAACCAGCCTTGTGCTACCTATGCCACCACCGGCTTGGCATTGCCATCCTCATGCCTGGAGAAGCTGCTGGGAGTGCCGAAGCCGGGGGAGGGGGTGGGGCTTGGTGCAGCCTGGCTCCGTCCCCCTCTGAGAAGCGCCCCATCCGGCTGTGATCGACCTACTTAGGTCCTGGGATCGACTGGTGAAGCCCTGGTTTAGGGCTTTATAGGCTAAAGGCAGCACTTTGAATTGTGCTTGGTAGCGGACTGGCAGCCAATGGAGCTGGCTCAACAGGAGGGATGTCTTCTCTCTGTACGCCACTCCAGTGATCAACTTTGGCTGCTGATCGTTGGACCAATTAAAGCTTCCAAACAGTCTTCAAAGGCAACCCCACATAGTGTGTGTTGCAGTAGTCTATACGGGATGTAATAAGAGCATGGACCCTCGTGGCCAAGTATGTTGTTGGACTTTCATTCACATCAGTCCTAACTAAGATAGGTAGTGATGAAGGGTGATTGTCATTGCAGTCTGGAAGACTATTTCTTTCTCCGCCAGTGCACTAATCGGTATGCAATAGTTGCTTGCAATGCATACAGTTATATCTTTTGCTTTTTTTCTTGGACTGTTTCCTCTGGAAAGGTTTGCCGCTAAGACGGTTAGCAGTGGAAGCCTGATCCTCATCACGCTGGAGAAGAAGACCGGCAATGTGGCCCACCTGAGCATCAACAGCGAGAAGATGTTGATTGGCACGATGCTGGTGAAGGACATTATCCACTCCTTGACACAGTGACCAGGCAGTCATGTCTGTTTTCTCACCCATTTTGGACACCCAACCCTCCTGCCTTCTTGCCTCGTCCACCCGCCTCTTTGTCTGGACATAAAGTGAAGCCTACAGACCGACAGAAGGGATGCCTCTGAAAACATCTGCAGCAGCAAATGGGCTGCAAACGTCAATATGGTGCCGAGAGGTTAGGCCAGCAGTAAATTCAGGGTGGAAGGTTCCTGCGACTGACTTTGACATCCTTGTGATCTGGTGTGTCTCCGTTCCTCTAGTTTTCTGTTCCATAGCACTATTTATTATTGGCAAAAGTGGTTCAATAAAAGTTCTTCCTTCACTCGAATTCTATCTAATGGGGTCTTTATGGAACGGCAACAACATGCCTTGCAACCCAAGAAACAAATGGGGCCACGTTGACATTAATGACAGAGTTTGGGCCGATATGATGAGTGGCAGACCCTGGCATATTAAGGCAGTGTTTTTCAACCTTTCTTGAGCCGTGGCACATTTTTTACATTTACAAAATCCTGGAGCACACCATCAACCAAAATGACATTCTAACACAGTAATACATATAGTTAATATGTTTTTAAATGTATTTATACACTCAGTGTGAAACCTGGACCTGTTTCGATGAACACAACATAGATATCCTGGCAGGAATGGCAGAAAGACACAAACTTCCCACACAGAACTCCCATAACCAAGAGAAAATACTATAAGAGTTTGGTGGGCATTGACCTTGGGTTTTGGAGTTGTAGTTCACCTATATCAATATCAACCCAGTGCGCAGCAGCAGCGAAAAAAGCAAATTCTATGCTTGGCATGATCAGGAAGGGAATCGAAAATAGGTCGGCAAATGTTGTATTGCCTCTCTACAAATCTATGGTGAGGCCACATCTGGAGTACTGTGTATAATTCTGGTCACCACACCTCAAGAAGGATATAACGGAACTGGAAAAGGTACAGAAAAGGGCAACAAGAATGATCCAAGGGATGGAGCAGCTCCCTTATGAAATCAGGTTGCAACGCCTTGGTCTTTTCAGCCTTGAAAGACGGCGTATAAGAGGTGACTTGATCGAAGTGTATAAAATCATGCATGGGATAGAAAAGGTGAATAAAGAAAAAATATTTTCTCTGTCACACAACACTAGGACTAGGGGGCACTCCCTAAAGCTCCAAGGTAGGAAAGTTAGGACTAATAAGGGAAATATTTCTTCACCCAGAGGGTCATTGGGTTATGGAACTCACTTCCAGAGGAGGTTGTGACAGCGGTCAGCCTGGACAGCTTCAAGGCTGGATTAGACAGATTCATGGATACCAAGTGAATCAGTAGCTACTGAAATGGACATCCAGTGCCACCTCTGTGTAGATTGAGGCAGGCAGGATTTCCCCCGGGTACTGGTTGTGGGGGGTCGGGAGCAGGTGAGGGTTTTGCCCTCCTTTCTGCTAGAGATCCCCGTGTACAACTGGTGGGCCACTGTGTGACAGAATGCTGGACTAGATGGGCTGAGGCCCGATTCAGCATGGCTCTTCTTATGTTCTTATGTTCTTATATCCAGAGAGCACTGTGGACTGAAACAATGTTGGCTCAGGACCAAGCTTGGCATGAATACTCACAGATGGAGTTTGGGGAAAATAGACCTTGACATTTGGGAGTTACAGTTTCTGGGATTTATAGTTAACACACAATCAAAGAGCATCCTGAACTCTTGCAATTGAACCAAACTTGGCATATTGGACTTCAGTTCCCACCATTCCTAACAGCCTGAGGCCCTTTCCTGCTTAAGTGGCTGAGGGGGGGAAAGGAAAAGAGCCCGAGGCTGCTAGGAATGGTGGGAGTTGGAGTCCAAAGCACCTGGAAGGTTCAAGTTTGCCCAGGCCAGCTTTCGACAGAGACCCTTCCTCCCCCTTCCCCTTCATGCCCTTTCTTCGCCCTCCTGCTGAACACTTACTTTTTCTTCTACACTGCCACTTTTGCTCCGAGGGGGCAGCGTGAGCGTGTTCAGGAGCGGAGGGGGAGGGAGGAAGATGTGACCCGTGCGGGCGCTACTGCGCAGACTCGCCCCAGAGCAAAGTGAGGCAAAGCGAGCAGAGCGAGGCTGGGAAGAAGGGAGTCCGAGGGGAGAAGAAAAAGTGTTCGGCAGGAGGGGGAAGAAAGGATATTGGAGGTTCAAATTTCCCACGGCACACCTGATGAATGCTCGCGGCACACCGGTTGGGAAACACAGCTCTAAAGGACTTTGGACCCCTTAAGTCCTCAATCTGGCCCTGTCTGCCAGTCACTATGGATGATTTAGGACTGATTCTAGAAGAAGAAAGAAGCTTTGGAGTTCAAGAATTGACTTTCTGTCTTTGATGGAAGAAGATGGCAGGCCAATAAGCAATGCATTCCCTGGTCCCCGGAGCCTTGCTTAAGAGCTAGTCTAGTTCAGCAGGGCATGCCAAGCAATGACGCCAATATATATATTTTTTTAAAAAAATATGCCCACTCATGCCATAGCTGTATTCAACTCAATGGCTATTTTCCTCCTGTCTGATCGGGTTTTGCTTTTTGCTTTTTGGCAATATAGAGAAGATTGCGGCTGTCAGCCTGCCTCCCGAAATGTCATTGCACACATTTTTGCAGGCAGAGAGCTCGAGGTTCAAGCCCTGCCATTTGCAGTTTGCAGAAAGAACCAGGTAGCAGATGGTTTGAAAGCACTTTACTTAAGATCCCAGCATACTACGGCAATTTGGTGCAGAAATCTAAAGTAATGACATACTGATTACCTGTTACTATCCAGTGCATATGACCCTCCAGATGTTGCAGCACTACACTTTGGATCAATACAATAAATAGCAAAGGATTGTGGGAGGTGCAGTTGGACTTCATATTTTTCATCCCTGGCTATGAATAATAATAATAATAATAATTAATTTATTTCTTACCTGGCCTTTCCTCGCGGCTTGAGGCAAGTTACAGCATAATTAAAGCACTTAAACATTGTAAAAATGCCACAAATATACACACGGAAATGTATTTCTATAAAAGATACATATTTGAATATAGATAGTCAGGGTTCATATGGTTCATAACATTAAAAAAATTTCAAAAAATTACCATCCAACTAAGGCAGTGTTTCCCAACCGGTGTGCCATGGCACACTAGTGTGCCATGAGCGATCATCAGGTGTGCCGTGGGAAATTGGAGATAGAAGAGAGAGAGAGAGAGAGAGAGAGAGAGAGAGAGAGACCTCCTGTTCTACCGGGAAGCCCTAGCCGGGGCTTGATCCCTTGCCTGAGTCCTTCAAACACAGCCTCCTTTTGGGAAGCCTTGTGCTGCCGGACTCACCACGTGCCTTCTTGGGCTTCCTCCTCCCTTCCGCTCCGTCCACGGCCTCGGAAGGGTTTGAGCCGAAAGGTGGGGACTGCGTCAGGCGGAAAGAGCCGCGCAGAGAGAGAGAGAAGATCCTGGGATGGGACTTCCCCGGGTCCCCCGGCTGCCTGGGGGCGGATCTACACCATAGCATTCATGCAGTGAGGCACCCCTTGGTCTTCCAGGGCTCAAGGCTGGGGAATCCCGGGATTTGTAGTTTGGGGAGGCTCAGGATGGTGTCAAACTACCACTCCCGTGATTCCCTCACACTCAGCCAAGGGGCATTCGGGACAAAGGGTTGAGGCACCTTTAAGCAGGGGCCGAAAACTAACAGGGTTTGCTCACTTAAGGCAGGCGTGGGCCAACTTGGGCCCTCCCTCCAGGTGTTTTGGCCTACAACTCCCACCATTCATATATATATATATATATATATATGCTGTATGAATTTATTAGCTGTGACCCGCCACACGTTGCTGTGGCCAACCTTCCCTCCTTCTTTCTCTCCTTCTCTCCCTCTTTCCTTCCTTCCCCCTTTTCTTTTCCTTCTTTCCCTTTTTCTTTCTTCCTTCTCTACCTGCTTCTTTCCTCCCTTTCTTTGCTCTTTGGTTCCATTCTTCCTTCTCTCTTCCCTTCCTTCCTTATTGATGCATAAGAATACAGAGAGAGACTAACAGCTGTTGAGCAAGACCTTCGTGTGTGTCTTTCTGCCATTCCTGCCAGGATATCTATGTTGTGTTCATCGAAACAGGCCCAGGTTTCACACTGAGTGTATAAATACATTTAAAAACATATTAACTATGTGTATTACTGTGTTAGAGTGTCATTTTGTGTCATTTTGGTTGGTGGTGTGCCCCAGGATTGTGTAAATGTAAAAAATGTGCCGCAGTTCAAAAAAAAAAAAGGTTTAAAAACACTGAACTAAGGCATTTCTCTCCAAGTCTAAGTGTGGCCTATGGAAACAATTTAAAGTATCCTTTCTCATTTATATTTTGTTTTGTTGTTGTTGTTGTTGTTGTTTCCAGGGTAAGAGAAGTAGATGACGGAAACAAAACGGCCTGCCTCAGGGGAACGTGCTTCCTCTATCAATGTTTAACATTTACACAAATGGCCAGCCACTGCCAGAAGGGACAGTTTCATCTATGCTGACGATCATGCCATCCCTGCTCAAGCAGTGAGCTTTGAAATGATTGAACAGAAGTTCTCCGAAGCTGTAGGTCAGGGGTGCTCACACTTTTTCAGCATGCGAGCTACTTATAAAACAACCAAGTCAAAATGATCTCCTTACCCACTACTCAGAGAGCCATAAAAGCAAAATATTTGGAAATTTATTTCAGTGAGAGCCATATAATATATTTTAAGACTGAATTCAACTAAATGTGAGTATGATAAGCTCCTGAATTTATTCATAATAATAATGATGATAATATTCATTCAGCCTCTGCTACTACTACTACTAATAATAATAATAGCAATAACAACAGGTTCCTAGAGGAGAAGGAGACCTCCAAGGGCCATCCAGTCCAACCTCCTTCTATCATAAGGGAAAAACACAATCAAAGCATTCCTCACAGATGGCCATTCAACCTCTGATAATAACAACAACAATGGGTTCCTAGAATAGGGGGAGACCTCCAAGGGCCATCCAGTCCAACCTCTGCTCCTGGGCAGCGTCGGGAGCCTGCGGGGCGGGACTGAGCCTTCCTCCCACCCTGCCTGCGATCTACCAGGACACCCTACGCCAGGGGTGCTCACACTTTTTCAGCATGGGAGCTACCATATGAAAAACCAAGTTTAAAAGATCACCCGGCGTGCGCGCAAGACTCCACTCCTGCTGCCACCTTCCATCCGCACGGGGCTTTCTTTCTTTCTCAGAAATATAAACAATGGACATGCTAAAATACACCCAAGTACCCATTTCTCCCTCCCTGCCATTTCCCCACAGATATAATCAGGCAGAAAGTAAACAGAGAGACCTGGTAGCTGCAAAGCCATTTGTTTCTCAGAAATATAAAGAATGGGACATGCTAAAATACACACAGGCACCCATTTCTCCCTCCCTGGCATATATACACAGATATTATTAGGCAGAAAGTAAGAAGACCAACCTTTGTGCTTCAATTTGGACAGGAAATGGCTCCCAAAGCATCCTTTTTTCCTTCTCCGTCATTGCTCCTCTTGACGCACTGCCTGCACGCTCCAAGCGCGCCTGAGACTCCAAGAGGGAGAATGGGCTGTTTTGCACATGCACGCGGGCCAGCTGAGCACCGCGTCATCCAACGCCGCCCTCCTCCTTTGCTCTGTGACGACTCTGAGAGGCTGGAGAAGGAGGGAGGGAGGGGGAAAGGGGAAGAGCCAAAGAGGGAGCGGGTGTGGATGCCATCGCGTCATCCACGCCGCCCCCTCTTTTACCCTTCTGCATTCCTCCTCCCTACGTCCTTCTCCGCCCACTCACAGACGTCACAGAGCAAAGGAGGAAGGCGCCGTTGGATGATGTGGTGCTCAGCTTGCCCGCATGCATGCACAGAAGTGCCCATTCTCCCTCTTGGAATCTCAGGTGTGCTTGGAGCGTGCAGGGGCGCGTGAAGAGAACCAACAGCGATTGACCTGGTCACGGGACTAAAGATCACCCGGATGAAACCCAAAGATCACCCGGGTGATCGCGATCACCGTCCTGGGCACCCCTGCCCTACGCGATCTACCTAATGAGCACCCCTGCTGTAGGTGCTCTTACTGCCTATTACAGGGGAAAACAGCTGATTCCTAATCCATCTAAAATGCAGATATATGCTTTTCACCTTAAAAACAGACAAGCATCTTGAGCTCTGAGGATTACCTGGGAAGGAATCCCACTGGTGCATTGCAGCACACCCAAATACCCGGGAGTCTCTACCATGCTCTGACTTATAAGAAACACTGCATGAATTTCAAGCAAAAAGTGGGTGCTAGAAATAATATCATATGAAAGCTGACTGGCGCAACCTGAGGATCACAACCAGACACAGTGAAGACATCTGCCCTTGCGCTTTGCTACTCTGCAGCTGAATATGCATGCCCAGTGTGGAATACATCTCACCACGTACTGCTTGGTCAGACACGACAAAACTTAATACCAAGGAGAAACCTTTATCTTTACTCTCTCTCTCTCTCTCTCTCTCTCTTTCACATTTCTCTTCTCTTACTCTCTCTCTATGTATAAAACCTCTTAACATTTTTCTCTCTATTGTATATACTATATATATATATATATATATATATATACAGGTCCAGAATATATACACACATCTTTTTTACATTTCTCTTCTCTTTCTCTATGTGTATATAGAAAACATATTCACATTTTTCTCTAATACATGTGTAATATATAATCTCTATATATGTGTATATATACAGTATATGTGTGTGTGTATATACCCTTTTCACATTTCTCTTGTCTTTATATGTATATATGAAATATATACACATTTTCTCTATTATTTTATGTCTATTATATATACTCTCTATCTATACACACACACCTTTTTCACATTCCTCTTCTCTTTACATGCATATATAAAACATATTCAAATTTCTGTATTTTACATCTCTTATATATATAATGGTAGAGGCTCCTTAAAAGGCTCCTTCTTTGGAGAGGCTGGATGGCCATCTGGCGGGGGTGCTTTGAATGCGATTTTCCTGCCTCTTGGCAGAATGGGGCTGGACTATCTATCTAATCTATCTGTCTAATCGAATCTATCTATCTATCAAATCTATCTATCTATATCAATCTAATCTATTTTTCTAATCTATCAATCTAATCTTGCTATCTAATCTATCAAATCAATCTATCTAACCTATCAATCTAATCTCGCTATCTAATCTATCAATCTAATATAATCTATCAATCTAATCTATCTATCTAGTCTAGCAAATCAATCTATCTATATCAATCTAATCTAATCTATTTTTTCTAATCTATCAATCTAATCTAGCTATCTAATCTATCAAATCAATCAAATCTATCTATCAATCTAATCTAGCTAGCTATCTAATCTATCAAATCTATCTATCAATCTAATCTAATCTATTTTTCTAATCTATCAATCTAATATAGCTATCTAATCTATAAAATCTATCTAACTGATGTATCTATTTATCTTTCGAATCTATCTATCTAATATATCTATGTATGTAATCTATCTATCTAATATATCTATGTATGTAATCTATCCAATATATCTATGTATGTAATCTATCTATCTAATATATTTATGTATGTAATCTATCTATCTAATATATCTATGTATGTAATCTATCTATCTAATATATCTATATATGTAATCTATCCAATATATCTATATATGTAATCTATCTATCTATCTAATATATCTATGTATGTAATCTATCTACAGGGCCGGACTAAGGTAATTTAAAATGGTAAGCGAACATTATTTTGGCGCCCCCTCACTCTCCGGCCTCATGGAGCGTGCGCATGCATGCCGGGCACGCATGCGCTGGGCCAGCTAGTTCTGCGCATGCGCCATTGCTGCGGAGGGACTCCAGATGGACCGAGATACCAATCGCCCTAAGTGAGGCCGGGGCATTTTGGCCGATTGCCGTCTCAGTCCAGCTGGAGTCCCTTTGCAGCAATGGCACATGCGTGGAACCTGGCGGCCAGATGCACCCCTGACTACGTGGCGCCCTAAGCGGGTGCTTACTTTGCCTAATGGCAAATCCGCCCCTGTCTGTCTGTCTGTCTGTCTATCTGTCTATCTATCTATCTATCTAATATACTGTATCTATGTATGTAATCTCTCTCTCTCTGAGCCACCCTCTCTCCCATGTGCCTAGGACAACCTGGTGTGGTCCCCCTGCTGCTATTTTCAAGTTGAAGTTTGCAAAGAGTGCGAAGTAAGGGAGGGAGGGGCTCCTTGCAGGGGGTTTGTTTACTTTTTAATTTTTTGGAGGGGGGTGTGTTCACTGGAGGGAAGAGCCGGGCTGTTCCCTGGGAGGGCGGCCCCTCCCTCCCTCCCTCCCTCCGCGGCGGCGTAGGTATAAAAGGCGCGCGCAGGGGCCCAGGCAGGGAGTTCGCGGAGGGCGCGTCGGAGATGGCGTTTCCAGCGCCGGTGAGTGAGTCCAAGGGGGGGAGGGGGGAAGGGCCAACTTGGGGCCCTCCAGGGGGTTTGGACTGCAACTCCCACCATTCCTAACAGCCGCTAGGCTGTTAGGAATGGTGGGAGTTGCAGTCCAAACCCCCTGGAGGGCCCAAGTTGGCCTAGGTGTGCTTGAGAAGAGCAGCCAGGCGCTCACGTGTCCTTGCAAAAAAAGCCCACGAGGGATATCTGAAAGCCAGGCTTTGCAACACCTGCATGCAGTTGTGCATTTGGGAGGATGCAAACACACACATGCATATGTGCAGACTATACACAAGCCTCAACACTCCCTTCCTATTAGGCCCCTTCCACACACACACCTTATCTGCTTTGAACCGGATTATATGGCAGTGTGGACTCGGATAACCCGGTTCAAATATTATATTGTATATAATATAGCCTAAGGCCCTACCACACAAACATATAACCTGGAATATCCAAGCAGAAAACTCATATATATATATTGTTGTGAATTTTCCAGCCTGTATGGCCATGTTCCAGAATGCTTCTGGAATATGGCCACACAGGCCGGAAAACTCACAACAACCCATGCTTAATACTATTTGCATCTTTTTAATTGTACTGTAATATGTTTTTTATTGTTGGCCACCTTGAGTCTCCTCGTGGAAATAAATATAATCCTAATAATGGACTCCAAGTCCCATCGTTCCCAGTTTTTGCAGGAATTGAGTTAAGTTCTTGGACTTGCTTTCTACTCCAGTTTGTTAATATTCCACTGCAGGGAGTTTCTTTCAATACAACCTACAAGACAGGTTTAGCCATTTATATACACACACAAACACATCTAAACGCACACAGACATCTATCTATACACACATACAAAGATATACACACATCTCCTTCTGGGAGATGGTGGCAGGGTATAAATAAAGTTTAATATACACACATATCAACACACATAGATAGACACACTTATCTACACACATATACATACATATCTACACACATGTACATAGACACACACGTACACACATATGTACACACACGGATATACACACTTATCTACACACATATATATACATACATATCTACACACATATACATAGACACTTATCTACACACATATACACACAAACACATCTATACACCCATACAAAGATATACACACATATCTACCCACATAGATATACACATTTATCTATACACACACATATACATACACATCTACACACATATATATATATATACATACGCTATCTACACACATATAATATACATACATACATACTATCTTTATCTACACACATATACACACAAACACATCTATACACCCATACAAAGATATACACACATATCTACCCACATAGATATACACATTTATCTATACACACACACACATATACATACACACTTATCTACACACAGTTGTGTGTGTGTATATATATATATATATATATACATACGCTCACATGTACACACATATACACACATAGATATACACACATAGATATACACTTATCTACACACAGATATATATATACATACATACATACTTATCTTTATCTACACATATCTACACACAAACACATCTATACACACATACAAAGATATACACACATATCTACCCACATAGATATACACATTTATCTACACACACATATATACATACACACTTATCTACACACACATATACACACACAAACACATCTAAACACACATCTGTACAGACAAAGATATACTCATTTATCTACACACATAGATATACACACTTATCTACATACAGATATATACATACACACTTATCTACACACACATCTATACACATACAAAGATATACACATATATCTACACACATAGATATACACACATAGATATACACTTATCTACACACAGATATATATATATACATACATATCTTTACCTACACATATCTACACACAAACACATCTATACACACATACAAAGATATACACACATATCTACCCACATAGATATACACATTTATCTACATACACATATATACATACACACTTATCTACACACACATATACACACACAAACACATCTAAACACACACATCTGTACACACAAAGATATACACATTTATCTACACACATAGATATACACCCTTATCTACATACACATATATACATACACACTTATCTACACACATATACACACACAAACACATCTAAACACACACATCTGTACACACAAAGATATACACATTTATCTACACACATAGATATACACACTTATCTACATACAGATATATACATACACACTTATCTACACACACATCTATACACATACAAAGATATACACATATCTACACACAAAGATATACACACTTATCTACACACATATACACATACAAACACATCTAAACACACACATCTATACACACATACAAAGATATACACGCATATCTACACACATATACACACTTATCTACACACAGAGATATATATATATACACACATACATACATACGCACTTACCTACACACACATATATACACACACATATATACATACACACACTATACATGCATGTATAACTATATAATTTTTTAATAGTAACTATATAATTTTTTCAGAAAAAAATCATAATGAATGCAGCATATAGTGGATTCCAGCCCAAAACTTGCTTTTGCTCTCAAACTTCTCTCCCCATTATACACACACACACATATATATATTTCTCTCATCCTTTTTACTGTTATATTTCCAAAAATGTTGAGAACCAGCGAAAAAAGGAAAGAAATAGGGGTTGCCTGGAATTATTGCTATGCTTCATCAAGGACCACTTTCCAAAGGCCTCTCTGCATGTAGGGGAGGTGAATGCTTCTCCTGGGGCAGAAAATCTATATTTTAGAGATATTTAAAGCAGGTATGGGCCAACTTGAGCCCTCCGGGGTGTTTTGGACTGCAAGTCCCACCATTCCTAACAGCCTCAGGCCCCTTCCTTGTCCCCTCAGCCGCTTAAGCGGCTGAGGGGGGAAAGGAAGGGGCCCGAGGCTGTTAGGAATGGTGGGACTTGCAGTCCAAAACACCCCGGAGGACCCAATTTGGCCCATACCTGCTTTAAATATCTAACTTTTCTGCTATTAGGGTTTTGCTGTGATCAGGGACTCTTGATTTTTTGCCCAAAGTTTGCAAAGAACACCTTGCATATAGTAAACAAAAGATCTGTTAACTAAAATCTTTGAAAATTCTACAGGTAATTATTGTATTATTTTTGCAGTATTCCAATAGTATTGATTTTGCAATTCTCTTTTTTCACCGGCCATAATAAAAAGCAGTTGGCTTCAACATTATCTGCAGGAGTTCCCATATATTGCCCTATTTTTCCTCTCTTTGGCTTAACTCTTCCACCTGCTTGCAAGAACTTTGGGATAGCGCTCTGAATAGGGGCAGAATTGTTGACACCTGGCTTCCCTGAGTAGCATCTCCACCAGCGCAGAAGAGCCGGAGAAAGGAGCTGTTAATGCCTTCCAGGCTCCTGATTGCACTTAGCTGCTCCTTGGTTCCCCTTGGCTGGTCTACTACTAACTATTCGTCCTTTTGGCCTCGTTGTAATACAGTTATTGTTCCTGGGTTTTATTTATTTACTTACGTCATTTATATTCCGCCCTTCTCACCCAGCAGGGGACTCAGGGCGGATCGCAATATACATATACAGGCAAACATTCAATGCCATTGACATACAACATATATAGATAGACATAGAGGCAATTTAACATTCCCGCTTTTGGCCACCAGGGGGAGCTGTCGCATTCCTTCATTCTTTTTTGTGTACTTCCTGGAGATTTTATGGCCTTGTAAATCAGTTAAATTTAGCCTCCCCAAAAAGTGGTACCTAAATTTCCTACTTGACAGATGCAACTGTCTTTCGGGTTGCAAAGGTCGACAACAAGCTACACAAATTGGTCGAGAGCTCACCCTGACCCGGGCAGGCCTCGAACTCATGACCTTCTGGTTAATAGAGATCTTATGCAGCTGACATCCAGCCAGCTACGCCATATTCTATATCAGGGGCTGTCCAACTGCCGGCCCTGCAGGTGTTTTGGACTTCAACTCCCAGAAATCCTAGCCAGTTTACCAGCTGTTAGATTTCTGGGATTTGAAGTCCAAAACACCTGCAGGGTCCGGCAGTTGGACAGCCCTGTTCTATATGCTTAAAGAATTGGGCTATGGACTAGTAGGCTGAATATAGAATGGTGGGAGTTGCAGTCCAAACCCCCTGGAGGGCCCAAGTTGGCCTAGGTGTGCTTGAGAAGAGCAGCCAGGCGCTCACGTGTCCTTGCAAAAAAAGCCCACGAGGGATATCTGAAAGCCAGGCTTTGCAACACCTGCATGCAGTTGTGCATTTGGGAGGATGCAAACACACACATGCATATGTGCAAACTACACAACAAGCCTCAACACTCCCTTCCTCTTAGGCCCCTTCCACCACACCTTATCTGCTTTGAACCGGATTATATGGCAGTGTGGACTCGGATAACCCGGTTCAAATATTATATTGTATATAATATAGCCTAAGGCCCTACCACACAAACATATAACCTGGAATATCCAAGCAGGAAACTCTCATATATATATATATATATATATATATATATATATATATATATATATTGTTGTGAATTTTTTCCAGCCTGTATGGCCATGTTCCAGAATGCTTCTGGAATATGGCCACACAGGCCGGAAAACTCACAACAACCCATGCTTAATACTATTTGCATCTTTTGATTTGTACTGTAATATGTTTTTATTGTTGGCCACCTTGAGTCTCCTCGTGGAAATAAATATAATCCTAATAATGGACTCCAAGTCCCATCATTCCCAGTTTTTGCAGGAATTGAGTTAAGTTCTTGGACTTGCTTTCTACTCCAGTTTGTTAATATTCCACTGCAGGGAGTTTCTTTCAATACAACTAGTAGGCTGAATATATACAAATTGTTTATGAGTAAACAAGATATGTTATTTTAAAAATAAGACTATTTGATTTTCATCTCTTGAGTTCATGTTTTAAACAAGAGGTTTTTAAGGGAGAGTAGATGGGCAACTTCAACTTCAAAAAATTTCTAATCCTCTGGTAACCAAATATATATATATATATATTTGTGTGTGCAGTGGCATGTCTTTATCCTTGTCAGTTTGAAGACATGGTTCTTCAGTTTAACAACTGAGTTACCTGTGTGCCATTACATGAATACTTGTGAGTATCACTTGTTCAAAGGGTTGACTTCTAACAGGCTCATGCTTTTCTTGACTAGTGGTTTTCAAAAGGTAGTCTCCACCTGTTCATGGAGATTCACATTTGCCAAATGTGAAAGGTTTAGACCTCAATGAAGGCGGATGCAGTTTGTCTCCTTTCAGACTTCAGTGAGTACAGCTTGGACTATATCTATCTGCTTAAAGAATTGGACTATGAACTAGTATTTATTTATTTATTTACGTCATTTATATTCCGTCCTTCTCACCCCGCAGGGGACTCAGGGCAGATCACAATGCACATATACAGGCAAACATTCAATGCCATTGACATACAACATATATAGACAGACACTCAGAGGCAATTTAACATTCTGGAAATCAGTTAAATTCAGCCTCCCCACAAAGTGGTACCTTAATTTCCTACTTGACCGATGCAACTGTCTTTTCGGGTTGCAAAGGTCGACAACAAGCTACACAAATTGGTCGAGAGCTCACCCCGACCCGGGCAGGCCTTGAACTCATGACTTTCTGGTCAGTAGAAATCTTATGCATTCTGACACCCAGCCAGCTGCGCCACATTCCCGATGCTTATAAATGTCATTTCCTAATTGGTTTTATCATAAAAACATGGGGAAAAAAGTGTATTGAACTGCAAAAACTGTTGTGGTGAGGCCCCCTTCTTTGGAGTCTTTTAAGTGGAGGCTGGATGGCCATTTAAATTTTTTTTAATATATGACATCTGGCCTGTCCAAACTTTGTGTACTTACTGTTATATGTGTATTGTTTTATTTGCTGCGGTGTTGTTGTTTTATTGCTGTGTTGTTGGGCTTGGCCTCATGTAAGCCGCCCCGAGTCCCTTCTGGGAGATGGTGGCGGGGTATAAATAAAGTTTAATAATAATAATAATCTGTAGGCCAGGGGTCGGGAACCTTTTTGACTCAGAGAGCCATGAAAGCCAAATGTTTGGAAATTTATTTCAGTGAGAGCCCTATAATATATATAATATATTTTAAGACTGAATTCAACTAAATGTGAGTCTATACGTGCATATTATGAGGAAAGGATTCCCCCGGCAGAATGACGGGACACTTCAGACCTGGCTCTGCAAAAGGCATGCTCAGGACTCTGGGAAGGAAGAGAAGGCGGAAGGAAGGAAGGAAGGGGGAAAGAAAGAAAGACGGGGGAAATAAAGGAAGGAGGGAGGGGGAGAGGAAGAAAGAAAAGAAGAACCAACTATGGAAAAGGGAGAAAAGAAAAGCAGGAGAGAGACAATAATAGGAAAAAAGAAGGAAGTGGGAAGGGAGGAAAGTGTGGGGAAAAGAAGGGAAAGGGAATGAGGAAAAAGTAAAATAATGAAGGGAAAAGAAGAAAAGAAAGAAGGGGAGAGAAGGGGCAGTGAAAAGAAAGGAAGGAGAAGGAAAGGAAGACTTGGGGAAGAATGGAAGGAGGAAGAGGGAGGGAGAATGGAGGAAAGACGGAAGAGGAGAGAAGGAGAAAGAAAGGGTGAAGGGGAGAAAGGAAGGAAGGAAGAGGAAGGAAGGGAGAAGGAAAGGGTGGAGAGAGAGAAAGAAAGGAAGGAAGAGGGAGAATGGAGGAAAGGAAGGGGAGAGGGAGGGAAAAGGAAGGAGAGAAGGAAAGGGTGAAGGGGAGAAAGGAAGGAAGAGGGAGAATGGAGGAAAGGAGGAAGAAGGGGAGAGGGAGGAAAAAGGAAGGAGAAAAGAAGGAAGAAGGAAAGGGAAAGGGGAGAAGAAGGAAGAGGGAGAATGGAGGAAAGGAAGAAGGGGGAGGGGAGAAAGAAAGGAAGGAGAAAGAAGGAAGGAAGTGAAGGGGAGAAAGGAAGGAAGGGGAGAGAAGGAAAGAATGGAAGAGGAAGGAAGGAAGGAAGGAAGGGGAGGGAGGAAAGAAGGTAGGGAGAGAGGGAGGAAAAATGATGAAACAAAAAGAGAGAGGCCCAACCCCATTTAAAGCGAATTAACAAGAGACAACTGGCTCCATAGATACATAATAAGTCCAATTTCCTGACTCGCGTATGTGTGTTTCTCCCACTTTTGTTGGATTTTGAAACAAATCCTGGTTTGGGTTGCTGTGAGTTTTCTGGCCATGTTCCAGAAGCATTCTCTCCTGAAGTTTTGCCTACATCTATGGCAGGCATCCTCAGAGGTTGTGAGGTCTGTTGGAAACTAGGCAAGTGGGGTTTATATATCTGTTGAATGTCTAAGGTGGGAGAAAAAACTTTTATGTATATATTCGAGTAATAGCCGACCCGAATATAAGCCGAGGCACCTAATTTTACTACAAAAACTGGGAGAATGTATTGACTCGAGTATAAGCCGATGGTGGGAAATGCAGAAGCTACTGGCCAATTCCAAAATAAAAATAGATACCAATAAAATTACATTAATTGAGACATCCGGTTAAATGTTTTTGAATATTTACATAAAACTGTAATTTAAGACAGTCCAACTCTGATTAAACCATTATTCTAGCCTCCTTCAACGTAAATGTGCTTACGTATCCTTCCAATAATAATAAATAGAGTAAAATAATAAAAGTAATAATAACAATAATAAACAGAGTCAAATAATAGATGTAATAATAATAGAGTAAATTAATAAATGTAATAAAAATAACAGAGTAAAATAATGTAAATGTAATAATATCAATAGAGTAAAGTAACAAATATAATAATAGAGTAAAATAATAAATGTAATAAATGTAATAAAAATAGAGTAATAATATAAATATAATAAAAATAATACTAATAATAGAGTAAAATAATAAATAACCTTGGCTCGAGTATAAGCCGAGGGGAGCCTTTTCAGCCTATAAAGGGGGCTGAAAAACTAGGCTTATACTTGAGTATATACAGTATCTGTTGGAGGCAAGTGTAAATGTTGTAATTGGCCACTTTGATTACCATTGAATGGCCTTGCAGCTTCAAAGCCTGGCTGCTTCCTGCTTGGGGAATCCTTTTTTCAGGAGATGTTAGCTGGCCCTGATTGTTCCTTGTCTGGGTTTTCCCTGTTTTCTGAGTATTGCTCTTTATTTACTGTACTGATTTTAGAGGTTTTCCATAATACTGGTAGCCAGATTTTGTTCATTTTCATGGCTTCCTCCTTTGTGTTGAAATTGTCCACATGCTTGTGGATTTCAATGGCTTCTCTGTGTATCCTGACATGGTGATTGTGAGAGTGGTCCAGCATTTCTATGTTCTCAAATAATACGCTATGTCCAGGTTGGTTCATCCAATGCTCTGCTATGGCTGACTTCTCAGGCTGAATTAGTCTGCATTAGATTTTGGAGTATTAACAAACTCTAAAATTAGGGCAGTAAACAAAGAACAACATCCAGAAAATGCACCGGGAATGTGGCGCAGCTGCATAAGATCTCTACTGACCAGAAGGTCACGAGTTCGAGGCCTGCCCGGGTCAGGGTGAGCTCTCGACCAATTGTGTAGCTCGTTGTCTGTCTATATATGTTGTATGTCTATGGCATTGAATGTTTGCCTGTATATGTGCATTGTGATCCGCCCTGAGTCCCCTGCGGGGTGAGAAGGGTGGAATATAAATGATGTAAATAAATAAATAATAAATAATATTGGAATTCCAGACAAGAAACAACCTGGGCCAGATAAAACCTCCCAACAAAGGATTTCCTTAGGCAGGAAGCCGACAGGCTTTGATGCTGCAAGGCCATTTAATGCTAAGCTGTTGAGGGGAAAAAGAAAATGGCCTGAGGCTGTTACGAATTGTGGGAGTCGAAGTCCAAAACACCTGGAAGGCCCAAGTTGGCCCATGCCTGTCTTAGGGGGCTGCCATAACTCAAAAATGACCGACACAAACATTAAAAATGCCGCATTGCTAACATCGTCCCCTGTCTTCCCAGCAGGAAGGAATTGGAAGGACAGCAAAGGATTGCTGGGACAACTGCGACATTCCAGCACTCACCACGTGCAGCAATGCCGACATTTTCCGCCATATCAATGCCATGTTGGATAACTCGCTCAACTTAAATGGAGTCTGTGCGACGCCCATGGCGAAAGAAAGGAGGGAGCTGCTACCAGGTAATTTATTTCGTTGGCATTGTTTTAAAAATAGCAGGCAATTTGGGTTTCCTAGGAGGAACTTGGATTTGTGCACTGCGAAATGAGCTTGGAGTTTTCTCAATGGCTTTCCTTTCTTTGGGAGGGATTGTTGTGAACTTCAAAGCATTTCGCAAAACATGGTTCCAGAAGAGGAATATAACCGATGAAGGATGAGAATGATATTCCTCATAATGTGTACATTAGCTCAGGAATAAGTGACATGCTCAAGTTTAAGTAAAGGTAAAGGTTTTCCCCTATACCAAACAAAAGGGGGGAGTTGCTAAAAGGCAACGCAACACACAAAGTGTAAGCAATCGGTAAAGTAACAAATTCATTTAGAAATTTCACAAGTGGTAATACATATTCATAAACAACTTATCACAAAATGTACAAATGATATATACATATAGTGCATGCCCGCTATGGGCTCCTACCCCGTACGCCAATGGCGTGAATCAATGTCCAGGTAACTTCGGGTTTGAAGGGAAACGCTCAAGGGTTCATTGAAGACGACAGGGTTCCAAGGTAAGTAAATAAGGGGAGGAGATACACAAGCCCAGCGGGGCTGTGTCCCAAAAAGAGCGGGTAGGCTAGCAAGCCGTGTTAGAAGTTCGGAGGAATGCTGTATCGCAGAGTTGTTCGCAGGCAGGAACCCAGGTAATTCCAATTCATATAGATGGTCGAACTTATTGCTGGGTCGCCTGAGCATATAACTGGGCTGACGGGGATACGCTGTACAATGGTCCCAACTCCCGTTTCGACCCTCCACACCGGGTCTTTCTCAAGGCCATAGATGTAAAGCAAAGCAACTCATGTCCATCCTGAAGCAAGTGCAAAGTCTGTAGACAATAAGCTAAAATGAACAAACTGCTTGGATAACGTATAATACACTTGAAAGCAACTCATACAGACATATCATGTATTAAATATGGGTACAGCCATAATAATATACGGTAACATACCTAGATCATAGAGGCAAATGCATGCTTATATGTCATGACCAACGGACGAAGCAAATACACAGTGCTACTTGGTCAGCTTATAAGCCCAACCAAAGACCAGGTGAAATCAATACAATGCGGTTTACCTAAAATCTACCGCAGGAGCTCCGTTAAGGTGATTTTATCATTGAGTCCTATAGGAATCTCTGTACAAAGGGTTTGGATGTAACGGGTTTCAGTCCTGCGGAGATACATGTCCAAATTGCCATGGGGGGGGGGGGGGGCTGGACACGTTTAACACCAAAGAACAATAGGTCATCAGGTTCATGTCGCACTATATGTATATATCATTTGTACATTTTGTGATAAGTTGTTTATGAATATGTATTACCACTTGTGAAATTTCTAAATGAATTTGTTACTTTACCCCTGACATTAAATCTCATTGTGTCTGACCCGCATTAAGACATTGAAATTTAAGTATTGTTATATTATGGTTATATATATTCTATATGTTATAATATAATATATTATATTTACATATGTGTGATATGATATTATATATTACTATATAATATAATGATTATATTTTATGCTATAATTATATTTATATGTCACAATATTATATCATAATAATTATGGTATATTATAATTGTGATTATATTATGATTATATTATATATGTTATAATCAAATGTTATATTTTTATATGCATGTTATTTTATAATATATGTTGTAATATTATATTATAATAGTTATATTATTAGTAAAAGTAAAGGATTAGTAAAAGTAATGGAGATGAGGGGTGGTGCTCATCTCCATTTCTAAGCTGAAGAGCCGGTGTTGTCTATGGACACCTCCAAGGCTATGTGGCCAGCATGATTGCACGAACTCGTGTTACCTTCTTGCAGAAGATGTACCTATTGATCTATTCACATTTGCATGTTTTTGAACTGCTAGGTTGGCAGAAGCTGGGGATAACAGCAGGAGCTCACCCTGCTCCCCGGATTCGAACCACCAACCTTTTGGTTGGCCAGTCCAGCAGCTTAGTGGTTTAACCCGCTGTGCCACTATTATTACTACATTTACATTATTTTACTCTATTATTATTTAACCCGCTGCACCACCTGAAGGCCTTTTCAAGTTTGGAAACAATTTTATATTTATTTATTTACAGTATTTTTAGTCCGCCCTTCTCACCCCAAAGGGCACTCGGAGCGGATTGCAGAACACACATCCATCAAACATTCAATACACTGACAAGACAGACAACTGTACATAGATAGAGGCATCGAAATATATAGGCTTTTCCATTTTGTATATATAAGCTTTCCCATCTTGGGCATCTTGGAGGCTTGTGCTCTCTTCCGGCCACAAGAGAGTGCTGTCGCTCCATCTTCCAAAGAGCTTTGTTTGTAAACTTCCTCCTTGATCAAATTGCTAGCATTTTTCTGGCATTTTGTTATAGGTGACTTAAATACCTTCCTGCTTTAAAATGATACCTATTTATCTACTCACATTTGCTTTCAAACTGCTAAGTAGGCAGAAGCTAGGTTCTGGTCCAACTTACCTGTCCGAACGCATCTCTCCCTATGAACCATCGAGATGTTTAAGATCATCCGGAGAGGCCCTGCTCTCGGTCCCGCCTTCTTAGCAGGTGCGATTGGCGGGGATGAGAGACAGGGCCTTCTCAGTGGTGGCCCCCTGGCTTTGGAACACCCTCCCTAGTGACATCAGATCAGCCCCCTCCCTCCTGACATTTCGCAAGAAAGTTAAGACCTGGCTGAGCAGGCAATTGCAGACGAAATATAACGGTTTTAATTAGATCTATGGAATGATGACGATGTGACGGAAAGTGATTTTGACGAGACACTGAGAATTGTATTTTTATATTTTTAATTGTTAGTTGTTTATATGGTTATTGTTTTAATTGTTTTAATTGTGTTTTATCTGGAGGGCAGTAATTGCCTTATGTAAACCGCCTCGAGTCGCCTTCGGGCTGCGTGGGGTGGTATAAAAATGTAGTAAATAAATAAATAAGGCTAAAGGCCAGGGCAGACCTGGGCAACCTACGGCCCACGGGCCGGATGCGGCACGGCAGCTGATTCTGTCCGGCCCGGGGAGAAGGGCAGCAGGGGTGGGGGCCAAGTGGAAGGGGTGCTGCTGCCGCTATCCCATCGCGGGCTCTGGAGCCTGTGTTGGCAGACAGGGAGCAGCGACTTTGGAGTGCCTGCCATCCCGGGAGGCGATCCGGGCCTGCAGCGGGAGCAGTCGGCGGTGGTGGTGGCTGATCGCCCTGGTGACCCGGAAGACTTTATCGTCTTCCGGTTCGCCAGGGCGATCACCCGCCGTAGCTCGCCGACTGCTCCCGCTGCAGGCCCGGATCGCCTCCCGGGATGGCAGACAGTCCATGGTAGGCAATCAGCTGGGGAATGGCTGGGGGCGAGAGTGGGCGGAGGCCTGCAGCATCTGATCGTCTGCTGCTCTGCTGCGGTGGCGGCTGGGTCCGCTTTGCCATACTCTGGGCTGGGGCCATTGGGCCATTCCATCTTGGGATCCTTCCTCTTGAGGATGTCAGCCTCCATCTTGGTTCGCACCTTGTCTTCTTGAATTTCATTTTATTTTATTTTAGTGGTTTTTATTATTTTATAATAATACTTTTATTATAATATAATAAATAATGTAATGTTATATTATATTATAATTTCAATATATTTTAGTGTCTATATATATATATATACGATAATATAATTATTATAATATTAATGCTAATAATATATGAATATTTCTTGATCTATTAATATGTTATGTGTAATATAGAATAAATAAATAAATAATGTAGATTAGAATGGAGTTCAGCCTTTAGATGCGGCCCTCCATAATATTTTTTGGTTCTCGTGTGGCCCCTTGGAAAAAATAATTGCCCACCCCTGGGCCAGGGACTCGCCCCATCCCGGGCTTTGAACTGTCAATCTTTTGATTCGCAAGATAATAGAAGGAAAACCCCCAGAATGTGAAAAGTATATTCATATATTCTAACCAAGATGCTCATATACCTTTGAGAGTAAATACCTTGCATAGTGGTTAGATGAATTATATGCGGACTGATGCCTTGACCTCTGTGTGCAGAGTGTCCATTCCATAACAGACTTTATGGAGAAGTATAGATTTTCTCTTAGGTCAAATGTGACCGTGAAACACAGGCCTTTAACTTGTCAGTAATCTTTTTTTCTTTCACAGGATGTGCTAGTATGAATATGCTTTCATAAATCCGAACCATGCTATCATGTCAATGGTGGCATGCCCTCAGGAATAATTTCTGCACAGTTTTGTGCCTTTTAAGATTGAGAAGTGAAACTGAAGCTAGTGAAGCCGCCACACTTAACTTGTTGGTGTGACTTACTATCAGTTTGACTTTGGTGTCCCTCCCCACTTTACAGATGCATTTAAACATTTATCTCCTCCTCAGTAACAAAATTATATAATATTAATATATATTAATATATAAAATTAAACAATGAAATCTAAAGCAATCATCCCAAGCCAGTGTTTTTCCAACCTTTTTTGAGCCGCGGCACATTTTTTACATTTACAAAATCCTGGGGCACACCACCAACCAAAATGACACAAAATGACACTCTAACACAGTAATACATATAGTTAATATGTTTTTAAATATATTTATACACTGGGCCTGTTCCTGTTTTTGTGCCTGTATCAGCTGATTACGATCAGCTGAGAGCAGCAGCAGCAGCTATCTCCGGCTTCGAGGAGGCGGCGACGCACAGTTGGCTACACAGGGCCTGGAGCCCATTCTTCTCTTTTTCCCTGGCCTGCCGGAGACCCTTTCTTTTTGGGCTCCCGGCGCTGCCCCCCTTTCTCTCTGCCTCCTCCTCTCGAGGCCTTGCCCCCACGCCGCCTGGTATCTCCCGCGGGGAATCCTGGCTTCCCCTGCGGGTGCCTCTGACTACCTACCTCCAGGCTCAGGCCCAGCTGGGCCTGCAGCGGAGCAAGTCCTCCCTGGGGCTTGGCCCATTCCTTGCCGAGAGGGGGCTTCCCCGAGATCCTTACCGGCCGTTCATTATCTGCTTTGAACTGGATTATATGAGTCTACACTGCCATATAATCCAGTTCAAAGCAGACAATGTGGATTATGTGATTTGTTAATCTGGATTATATGGCAGTGTAGAAGGGTCCTAAATCTGAAAAACAATAGTAGCAGTTTGTCCCCATTTTTTGATGTAAGAAAGTAATAAGTCCCAATTTTTCAAATTAGACCGGCATTTCTCATTGATCAACATTGCTAATTCACGCATCATGTTGCAGCGGGATAGCTGATTCTCACTATTGTGTCAGAAGCAATTTGAGAAACTGCAAGTCGCTTCTGGTGTGAGAGAATTGCCTGTCTGCAGAGATGTTTATATATTTCTTTACTTTATTTACTTTATTTATTTATATTCCGCTCCTCTCACCCCGAAGGGGACTCGGAGCGGATTACAGGTACACATACTTAGCAGACAATCCCTGCTGTTTCCACATACACAGTCCACACAGTACACAGTACACACAGTACACAGTACACACATATAGACGAAGAGAGGCAAACTCTGGCCACCAGGGGGAGCTGACGCACTCCTCATCTCTCAGCGTTCCCAGCATCCCTTGTTGTTCCTTCCGCATTGCTCAGCGTTCTTGGAGTTCTTTAATGGCCTCATAATTCAGTCAAGATTTGCCTCCCCACTTAATGTGGTACCTTAATCTCCTACTTGACAGATGCAACTGTCTTTCGGGCTGCAAAGGTCGACAGCAGGCTACACTGAAAGGTCGAGCACCCACCTCGACCCGGGCAGACCTCAAACTCATGACCTACTGGTCCGAGAGATCTTATACAGCTGACACTTAGCCAGCTGCCCCATATTCCCAGTGCCTGACAGATGGGAGCTCACCCTATTTTGCGGTTTTGAACCACCGACCTTCAGGTCGGCAGTTCAGCAGTTCAACAGCCACAAAGGTTTTAACCCATTGTGCCACCACAGCTCCTCTCACTACCATAATAATCATCATCTATATATATAAAAGGGAAATGGTTGTGCAACGGGGCAAATGCATGCCAAAACTACATTCAGCCACTCATCCCCACCACGAGTCATCACCCACCACAAAAACACCCCAAAAAGCAACAGAACACCCCCAAAACATCCCCTCTAAAACATTGCTACGCATGCGTAAAAAAAACCCCCATAAACACAAAATGGCCGCCAACAACACGTCACAAAACACAACACAATCCAGAACCCGGCCCCGTGCCACCGCCGCCATGCCCACCTCCTCCGCCGCTTCCACGCCGCAACGCCCGCACATCCTCCTCCTCCAACCCACCCTCCCACCCGGCTCCCCTTGGCCCCGGCCCTGGCCCCTCCTCCCTCCCACCCCACCCTCGCCGCCGACTCCTTACCCACCTCCTCCGCCGCTTCCACGCCGCTCCTGAACACGGGACACCCGGCTGCCGCCCTGGCCGCCTTCTCCGCCGCATCCTTAGCCCCGAGGAGAGGGCCAGAAGGCCAAGGACGGCACCGCAGCCTACAGAGGCCCAGAACGCAGCGGGAAAGGCGTCCCTGCGACCCGCCTCCATGCGGCGCCTGGAAGGTAAGTCAACTACACCTACCAGAAAGCTCCGCGCCGGCCCGTTTCCCAGCGACCGGCGCGGAGCCTTCTGGGAGGTGTAGTTGACTTACCTTCCAGGCGCCGCATGCAGACGGGTCGCGGGGACGCCTTTCCTGCTGCCGCTCGGAAGTAGCCCACAATGCCCACGCAGAGCATTGTGGGAGTGCCGGAGTCCCCGCCCTCTCCGCCATGCCCGCTTCCTCCAACCCCTCCGCAGCCTCCATTCCGCTGCCCGAGGACGAGGCAGAGGGGGAGCCGCATCTCCCAGCGCCCTCCTCTTCGAACAGCTGAAACGACACCGTGGAGAGGGCCGCGGGGTAAGGACATAGAGCGCTTCCCCATCGCCCTCCTCTTCGCCCTCCTTCTCTACACATACACACACACACATAACAAAATATATATATATAAAAGCCCACATAAAAACACATATAAAAACACAAACACATACAAACACATATATCTACACACCTAAACATACACATCCACAATAATACATACACATATATACACACATCCCCACCTCTCCATATATACCCATACATACATATACATACACACACATATATATACACGTACTCAAACACAAAACACCCACAGATAACAAAACACAAATACATACACACATACCTAAAAAAAAACAAACACACACACACATATATACACACACACACACACAAAACCATACCAGAGCACACACATGCACACAAACCCCCAAAAACACATACACAAAAACAAATAAAAACACACATACACACACATAACTATACACACAACAAACATGCACACATCACATCAACATACATACCCTCACATTCTCACATCATAAAAATAGGGCACAGCAACGCGTGCCGGGTACAGCTAGTGTATAATAATAGTCTGCTGTATTTTCGCTTGCCTTTGAAACCTCTGCTTCCTACCTGTCCTCATAGACCACCAAATTAAAAGTCAAAGGATTAAATGCAAAATTAAGTTTAAAAAGCATGAATAGGTATATTACTTTTGCAGGAGGAATGATTCTGTTCAAATGTTGTGTGGAAATGTGTTGGTTTATCCATGCCCGCTACTCCTCGCCAGACTGATGGTTTATTATTCCTGCTTTCTCTACCATACGCCTCCTGAAATCGTCACCGCCCAACATCAGCATTACTTGCTCTCTGTCAAGATACCTGAGGAATGCCATCTGTTCCTGTGTGTATAAATACTTCTATGAATATCTCCTTTGCACGGTGCTTTTGAGCAAGAGAGGGGGAGGATAGAGACAATAATAATATGCTTTATTTATATTCTGTGGATTATAATACACATATGAGGCAAACATTGAATGCCTTTTACACACAGTGAACAACATACAACACAGTGTTTCCCAACCTTTTTTGAGCCGCGGCACACTTTTTGTATTTACAAAATCCTGGGGCACACCATCAACCAAACTGACACTCTAACACAGTAATACATATAGTTAATATGTTTTTAAATGTATTTATACACTCAGTGTGAAACCTGGTCATGTTTCGATGAACACAACATAGATGAACCAATATAGATAAGTAATTTGAGCATTGGAGTTATGGGTGCATCTACACCAGGCATGGGCAAACTTGGGCCCTCCAGGTGCTTTGGACATCAACTCCCACCACTCCTAACAGCCTCAGGCCCCTTCCTTTTCCCCCTCAGCCGCTTAAGCGGCTGAGAGGGAAAAGGAAAGGGCCTGAGGCTGTTAGGAATGGTGGGAGTTGGAGTCCAAAACATTTTGAGGGCCCAACTTGGCCCAGACCTGGTCTAGATTGATCCATGCACACACAGGAGACTTTTGAATCTCAGTATGGGAAGCAGGGCTCTCTCTGTGTCGTGACTCTCCTTCACGCGCAGTCCTGCCCTCCTCAGGAAACAAGGGAGAAGGAGAGGAGGCCTCAGTCCAAAGGAATGGGCTCCTTCCAGTCCTCACCCGCTCTCTGTCCCGGGTTCCGTCATCGTCGTCTGGTCGTGAGCGGGGAGGAGGAGGAGGCAGGCTGCGTCCCCTTCGGTGGTGGCGGCGCCCTCGCAGGCCAGCTCGGGCAGCCCGTCCAGCCTCATGCTCCACACTTTGCGCAGCTGCTTCCGCCACCAGTCTGAGGCACGCGGCTCCCTGACCAGCACGACTTCTCCGTCACTTTTGCCACCACCTCCACTCCTCGCCAGCTTTAGACTCTGACCAGCAGCGGCAGCAGCAGCGAGGGCTTCGGTCCCTACCAAAGAGGCGGAGAGGTGGTTCGAAGCCATCCCTGGTCCTTGTCCTCCTCCTGCTGCTGCCGCCATTTTCTCTGGCGGCGGGTCACATCACATCCCACGAATGTGTCCCGAGAGTGCAGACAGCGAGCAGCGCAGGACTAATGGCACTGAATGGAGCGGTGACGGGCAGACCCAGCAGAGGCAGGGAAGGAGGATGAGAGGGGAGGGGGGCCGAGGGCCAAGCCAGGGGGCGGGGCCAGGAAAGAGAGGTTTTTCCACGGCACGCCAGGTGATCGCTCACGGAACACTAGTGTGCCGCGGAACAGCGGTTGGGAAACACTGCTCTATATTATATATTGTACATACATATAATATTATAATGTAATACAATATAATACTACCACTAATAATATATTATAATTATATATTTTATATTACATGTAATATTACTAATAATATTACAGTATAATGTTTTAGTACAATGTAATATAATATATTGTGCTATGGCAATAATACATTATATTTACATTTTACCTGTAAGCCGCTCTGAGTCCCCTTCGGGGTGAGAAGGGCGGCATATAAATGTCGTAAATAAATATATTAAAGCTTCGGCGTCTGGAGGCGATACTCGACTGGCCATGGGAAGGATCTCTTGTTCCATTTTTCCATGCTGAGGAGCCTGTTGTCCATAGACATCTCTGATTGTGTTGCTGACATGTCTTTTTACCTTCCTGCCGAAGCAGTACCTATTGATATACTCACATGCTTTCAAACTGCTAGGTTGGCAGAAGCTATGACCAACTCACGGCATCAAACAGCCGACCTTACGGTCTACAGCAGGGATATGAACTTGGGATTTCTTACATTCCAGTGCAAAGACACAGACTTTCAACTGCCTTAGCACTTAACTGGAGAGACAGTATGTCTTCTGATAGTATATAAATCAGGCATGGGCAAACTTTGGCCCTCTAGGTGTTTGGACTTCCACCATTCCTAACAGCCTCATGCCCCTTTCTTTCCCCCTCAGCCACTTGATTTTGAGAGAGAGTGACTTACTCAGTGTCACTCTATGGTGCAAACCATGATCTCTAAGACCCCTTCTACACTGCCTTATAATAATAGTAATAATAACTACTTGGGAAGCGTCCGACATGTGATCCAATGCAACAGCCACAATCGTGATCTCGTTTGCTGTGTATTAATCTTGTTATGTTTCTAATAATAAAAATACAAAATATGAGGATTTAAAGATCGAACTGTAAAGATTCTGGCACAAGCCAGTAAAGGTGGTCCCAGTGGTGATCGGCACATTGGGTACAGTGCCTAAAGACCTTGGCCTGCACTTAAAAACAATTGGCACGGACAAAACTACCATCTGTCAGCTGCAAAAGGCCACCCTACTCGGATCTGCACTTATTATTCGCCGATACATCACACATGGCATGGTGTGCCAGGGCTTTAGTTGTGCTTCTTTTTTGACTTGGGAGATGGTTGGAGTTGGAGTTTTTATGTAGGTTTTAGGTCTGGGCAATCCATGGTTCTAAATGGTTCTAAAGTACTTAGAAAAGTAAAGTTCTGGTGGTGAAAACTAGGTGGCGCTGGTGCTTTGCTTCTACGGTGTTGCTAAAGTTCTGGTGGTGAACATTTCAGAACTCTAACAAAACTTTCAAAATTTTGTTATAAATGGCAGTTCCTAATTGGTTCTGTCTTAAAAATCACCAATAATGAAATAATAATGAAGTTTTGAAAGTTTTGTTTGAGTTCTGAAATGTTCACCACTGGAACTTTAGCAACACTGTAGAAGCAAAGCACCAGCGCCACCTAGTGTTCACCACCAGAACTTTAGCCACACTGTAGAAGTAAAGCACCAACACCACCTGGTGTTCACCACCAGAACTTTAGCCACACTGTAGAAGCAAAGCACCAGCGCCACCTAGTATTCACCACCAGAAGTTTAGCAACACTGTAGAAGCAAAGCACCAACACCACCTAGTGTTCACCACCAGAACTTTAGCCACACTGTAGAAGCAAAGTACCAGCGCCACCTAGTGTTCACCACCAGAACTTTAGCCACACTGTAGAAGTAAAGCACCAACACCACCTGGTGTTCACCACCAGAACTTTAGCCACACTGTAGAAGCAAAGCACCAGCGCCACCTAGTGTTCACCACCAGAAGTTTAGCAACACTGTAGAAGTAAAGCACCAACACCACCTGGTGTTCACCACCAGAACTTTAGCCACACTGTAGAAGCAAAGTACCAGCACCACCTAGTGTTCACCACCAGAAGTTTAGCAACACTGTAGAAGTAAAGCACCAACACCACCTGGTGTTCACCACCAGAACTTTAGCCACACTGTAGAAGTAAAGCACCAGCGCCACCTAGTGTTCACCACCAGAACTTTAGCCACACTGTAGAAGCAAAGCACCAGCGCCACCTAGTGTTCACCACCAGAACTTTAGCCACACTGTAGAGTGTTCACCACCAAAGTACCAGCACACTGTAGAAGCACACCAACACCACCTAGTGTTCACCACCAGAACTTTAGCCACACTGTACAAAGTACCAGCGCCACCTAGTGTCCACCACCAGAACTTTAGCCACACTGTAGAAGTAAAGCACCAACACCACCTGGTGTTCACCACCACCACTGTAGAAGTTCCACCACCTAGAACCACCAGAAGTTTAGCAACACTGTAGAAGCAAAGCACCAACACCACCTAGTGTTCACCACCAGAACTTTAGCCACACTTTTGTTCACCACCAGAACTTTACTTTTCTAATTACTTAAAAACCATTTAGAACCATGATTGCCCAGGCCTAGTAGGTATCTATCCATGTGTGTAGTTTATCTGCTTTGATCTGGATTATATGGCAGTGTAGATCCCAGCCTTAGTGAACTTTGCAAAACCCAAAACTGCCCCAAGTAATGAATCTTTGGGTAGCTTCAAAAACTGTATTCCTAAAAACAAATGCATGTAATTTCTCTAATAGGTTTTAGGCAGCTTGTTAAGAGAGACAAATGGCTGTGATGACGCAAGACTGAAGTCTTAGCATAGTGTTAAAGTGTAATGAGGTTTGGGATTAAAGAATATAACCAGCACGAAGGGAAACCGGGTTAAGTGAGTGTGCATAAATATTACAAACCACCTAGTGGCACTTTAAGGACTGACCGCGTTCTTTTTGGCACATGTATTTTGTAGACTTTACCTTTTTCTAATGGTATTTGTGGGCTCTATCTCATTAGGCAGCTGTTTTTACAGATGTTTCAGCAACAGGGACTTCAGTTGCAGCAAACGAATAATGGGTTGCTGTGATTTTTCCAGGCTGTATGGCCATCCATGGCAGGCATCCTCAGAGGTTGAGGGGGTCTGTTGGAAACAAAGTGAGGTTTATATATTTGCGGAATGTGTGAATGTTACAATTGGCCACCTTGATTAGCATTGAATAGCCTTGCAGCTTCAAAGCCCGGCTGCTTCCTGCCTGGGGGAATTCTTTGTTGGGAGGTCTTAGCTGGCCATGATTGATTCTTGTCTGGAATTCACCTGCTTTTTGAGTCTTGCTCTTTATTTACTGTTTTGATTTTAGAGTTTTCACACATACCTCAAGTAGGCAAGAGTTCTTTCCCCCACCATAGACATTCCACAGATATATAAACCTCATTTGATTTCCAACAAGACCCTTAATCTTCTGAGGATGCCTACCATAGATGTGGGTGAAATGTCAGGAGAGAACGCTTCTGGAACATGGGCATTCAGCCCCGAAACATCACAGCAACCCATTGATTCCGGCCATGAAAGCCTTCGACAACAAACTAGTATTGACTGGCATTTCCCCGAATAATATCCAGAAATAATTATTTCCAAGTTTCCTTCTGTTTTATTATTTCGAGGAAACGCTTATTCCCCGAAAGCATTGAGGGATTGAGACTCCTGTGCTAGGCCTGGGCAATTATGGTTCTAAGTGGTTCTAAAGTACTTACAAAACTAAAGTTCTGATGATGAACACTAGGTGGTGCTGTGTTTTGCTTCTACAGTGTTGCGAAAGTTCTGGTGGTGAACATTTCAGAATTGTAACAAAAATTCGTTATAAATGGCAGTTCCTAATTGGTTCTGCCTTAAAAATTGCAAATAATGAAATAATGAAGTTTTGAAAGTTTTGTTAGAGTTCTGAAATGTTCACCACCAGAACTTTAGCCACACTGTAGAAGCAAAGCACCAGCGCCACCTAGTGTTCACCACCAGAACTTTAGCCACACTGTAGAAGCAAAGCACCAGCGCCACCTAGTGTTCACCACCAGAACTTTAGCCACACTGTAGAAGCAAAGCACCAGCGCCACCTAGTGTTCACCACCAGAACTTTAGCAACACTGTAGAAGCAAAGCACCAGCGCCACCTAGTGTTCACCACCAGAACTTTAGCCACACTGTAGAAGCAAAGCACCAGCGCCACCTAGTGTTCACCACCAGAACTTTAGCCACACTGTAGAAGCAAAGCACCAGCGCCACCTAGTGTTCACCACCAGAACTTTAGCAACACTGTAGAAGCAAAGCACCAGCGCCACCTAGTGTTCACCACCAGAACTTTAGCCACACTGTAGAAGCAAAGCACCAGCGCCACCTAGTGTTCACCACCAGAACTTTAGCAACACTGTAGAAGCAAAGCACCAGCGCCACCTAGTGTTCACCACCAAAACTTCAGCCACACTGTAGAAGCAAAGCACCAGCGCCACCTAGTGTTCACCACCAGAACTTTAGCAACACTGTAGAAGCAAAGCACCAGCGCCACCTAGTGTTCACCACCAAAACTTCAGCCACACTGTAGAAGCAAAGCACCAGCGCCACCTAGTGTTCACCACCAGAACTTTAGCCACACTGTAGAAGCAAAGCACCAGCGCCACCTAGTTTTCACCACCAGAACTTTAGCCACACTGTAGAAGCAAAGCACCAGCGCCACCTAGTGTTCACCACCAGAACTTTAGCCACACTGTAGAAGCAAAGCACCAGCGCCACCTAGTGTTTACCACCAGAACTTTAGTTTTGTAAGTACTTTAGAACCATTTAGAATCATGATTGCCCAAGCCTAACCTGTGCTATAGTTATAATTTTAGTAATGAGCACATATAGCACTTGAAGTATATCTGAACTGTGTTTACTTTTTGCAGAGAGAGACCTGAAGTGAGGCTAGGCCAGGTACGGGCAAACTTGGGCCCTCCAGGTGTTTTGGACTTCAACTCCCACAATTCCTAGCAGCCAGAGGCTGCTAGGAATTGTGGGAGTTGAAGTCCAAAACACCTGAGGGCCCAAGTTTGCCCGTACCTGGCCTAGCCTCAGTTTACCACACACTTAACCAGAAGTACATTCTGATTTTGTCCTTTTCCAGGTATGATTGAAATCTTGCATCTGAGTAAAATTTGCAAAGGAGACAGTTCATATTCTTGAGTGCGTATCATCAGAAGTTACGGATGCAAAAAAAAGAAGGGTGTACTTTTGCATAGTTCTGTTGCCATGGGATGCCGGGCACTCCCCAGGACTCCTGGAAATGTTATGCAGCCATTCCTCTGGCTCTGAGAATTCACAGACGGTGCCCACACATTCAAGCATATCTTAGCAACCATAACACTGTGCCTTTCTTAGGGCTTCTTCATTACCGCGTGCTGCAGCTTTTGTGCTCTGTTTTGTATTCTGTGAGGGTTTTTTTCCCCCCACCTCCCGTATTTGCATGGAACCGCTGCTGCAAACACACCGCTGTGTCCGTAGCCCAGTCGTTGGCATCTTTAAGCATTTTCTCTCCAGATCATAATGGAGAAGACTCCTGGTCAAGTACTTGCAAAGTGTGTCATTTCTGAATAGAGCTTGAGAGCTGGTTTCAGGCCCATCTCTGCTCCAATTCTGTGGCTAAATGCTTATTATGGTACTATTGTAGAAATGCTGGACCACTCTAATAACCTACCATGTCAGACGACATAGAGAAGCCATTGAAATCCACAAGCATGTGGGCAATCGCAACAGAAAAGGAGGAAACCATGTAAACAAACAAAATCAGGACAGTAAATAATAATAAAAAGCAACACTCAAAAAGCAGGGGAATTCCAGACAATCAATCAAGGCCAGCTAAGACCTCCCAACAAAGGATTCCCCCAGGCAGGAAGCAGCCAGGCTTTGAAGCTGCTAGGCTATTCAATGCTAATCAAGGTGATCAATTGCGACATTCACACTTTCTCTCACTCTGGGCTTTATTGCGCAGATATCTAAACCGCACTTGCCTTGTTTCCAACTGACCTCAGAACTTCTGAGCATGCCTGCCATAGATGTGGGCAAAATGTCAGGAGAGAATGCTTCAGGAACATGGCCATTTAGCCCTGAAACATCAGAGCACCCATTGGTGCTTGCCTCCATTTCTAGGCTGAAGAGCCAGCGTTGTTCGTTCTCATATTATTATTATTATTATTATTATTATTACAGCAACCATTCTTTATTGATTAGTCAATTTTGACCATATCAAAACATACAATTATTATTACTGTTATTGTAACCATTGTCCCTTTTGTTTGGTAAAGGAAATAACTTACTTTGTTATTAGTAAAGGTAAAAGTTTTCCCTTGACATTACATCTAGTTGTGTCTGACTCTGAGGGAGGTGCTCATCTCCATTTCTAAGCCGAAGAGCCACCGTTGTCCTTGGATACCTCCAAGGTCATGTGGCTGGCATGCCTGCATGGAGCACTGTTACCTTTCCACTGGAGCAGTACCTATTGGTCGCAGGTTCGAATCCGGGGAGCGGGGTGAGCTCCCGCTGTTAGCCCCAGCTTCTGCCAACCTAGCAATTCGAAAACATGCAAATGTGAATAATGATTTCGATTTGCTAGGTTGGAAGAAGCTGAGACTAATATAGGGAGTTCACCCTGCTCCCTGGATTTGAACCTGCAACCTTTAGGTTAGCAAGTTCAACAACTCAGCGGTTTAACCCACTGCGCCACCATAACTTACCCGTTTCCTAATGTGCTTGCCTGACACATAAACGCACACGTCCCAACATAGTTCAGGCTCCACCGCTTTCTTGTCAAAGGTTACCCACAGTCGCAAACAATGCAGTGCCTGTGAGAACACAGCCGCCAAGTTGTTTGGGTTTTTTTGTACGCAAACAGATTGTGCCAGCAGAATTGTGGAGCTGTGCATTATTTTGCTGCTTCCAGGTCTTGCGCCAGCGGCTGGACGCGTTCCAGGGAGGAAAGGTTTTTTTGGGGTTTGTGGGCGGAGAGGGTGGGTAAGGCGGGGCCGGGGAGCACCGAGACAACAGTCGGGCACTCTCTCCGCCTGTGTGTGTTGACTCTGCCCTGCTGTGGGAGCGAGTGCTGGGAGCATGGCTGCTTATAGCTGCCTCCCTGTGGGGCTGCTTGCGCCGCCAAGGGCGCTCCCTGTTTAAGTGTGTTCCCCTGTCTGCCTGGGGCTTCTCCTGCCACATGCTGCCTCCTCGGCTCCCATGGGCAGAGTTGCTCTCCACGTCAACCCCAGAAGCGAAGATGTGGAAGATGTGGCTGTCTTGCACGGCCGAGTGACGTTTCTGGCAGCCCGGTGAGCATCAGCCGCTTGGTCACATGCTGGCCCAGTCAGTAGTGCAGGCAGCCGGGAGAGAGAGAGAGCGAGAGAGAGAGAGAGGGTGGAGGTGGGTCTGGTTGCAGGCCAGATGCTCCTCCGTGCCTCCTCTCCTCCGGATGTCAACCCATCGCAGGGCGATCTGGCTCTCTGGGAAACTCCCAAACTCTTAACCGTGTCCGTGTTTGTGTTCCTCCCCTTCCTCCCTCTCCCTCTGAGCAGACTTCCAGGACCTGGAGGGATCATCGGCCACCGCCAGCAGGATGCTCTTCCCACCTTCTGCGCAGGAGTCCTCTCCTCGCGGCCTGCCGGACGCCAACGACCTGTGCCTTGGGCTGCAGTCTCTCAGCCTGCCCGGGTGGGACCGGCCCTGGAGCACGCAGGACTCGGATGCAGCCCAGCCCAGCGCACAGTCGGGTGAGTGCAGCTCCTCTTTTTGACGCACAGCAACAGTTGCCGGACGCCGGCCCCCTTTGCAGCTTTGTCCCTTGGAGGTGTCTCTAGCACGGACACCTCCTTTTTTCAATCTTTGGGAGGGGGAAATAAATACCTGTTTCCTCAAACTTAAGAAACTAAACAGACCTTTGGAAGGAGGGATGCTGTTCGGAATTAGTCCTTATTGGTGTTTATTTATTTACTAGCTTGGGGACCCGGCCCTGCCCAGGTTATTTGAGAAAGGCATTGTGTGCCAAGTTTGGTATTTATCGGTCTTTCTTGGGGGCCACAGTGATCTCTGGGAACCAAAGTGCTTGGAAGTACTACAAATCCCATAATCCATGGTCGATCTTTCCCAAGATGCATTGGGATGTAAAGGGCATCATGGGGGTTATGTGTGCCAAGTTTAGTCCAGGTCCGCCACCCGTGCTGGTCAAAGTAAGTGAGTGAAGGTACTGCAAGTCCCATTATCCGTGGTCCACCCTCCTTCAAACTGCACCAAGACGTAAAGTGGATCTTAGGGGTTCTGTGTGCCAAGTTTGGTCTTGTTGTTTCATTGTTGGGGGCTGCAAAGTGTTTTGGACTTAAACTCCCACCATGCCTGACTGCCTCAGGCCTTTTCCTTACCCCCCTCTGCCACTGTAGAGTGTCGGAATGTTGGTGGTGGTGGCCAATCAGAGGTGTTATGCAAATAATCCCACAATGGGAGCCAACCAGAAAGCTACCACATATCCTTCCGCCCTTTGCGCACATACATACATACATACATACATTCTTTTTTATTATATATACAGATTTATCATATCAGAGGCAAACTGAGGGTACGGTTGTCATGTATTTTAAAATTTGGCATTATATTAAATGTTCTTTGACCAATAGCTGGCTACTTGGAGTGCCCCTGGTGTTCATGTGGCAGAGCAAAGGCTGCATTGTAATAGGTGGTCTGTGTTTGTCTTCTGCACACTCGCATGTCATGGGCTCCACGTTGTGGCCCCATTTCTGAAGGTTGGCTCTGCCTCTCGTGGTGCCACAGCGCAGCCTGTTCCGCGCCTTCCAAGTCGCCCACTCTTTTGTGTGCCCAGGGGGGAGTCTCTCATTCGGTATCAGCCACTGATTGATGTTCTGGGTTTTTAGCCTGCCACTTTTGGACTCTTGCTTGCTGAGATGTTCGTTCAAGTACCTCCCCCCGTGTTAACCAGGCCTAATTATTGCCTTTGGTTATGATTATTATCAATAATAATATATTATGATATATTATATTAATATATCATAACAAAATAATATATTATAATATATTAATATAATTACATATACATAATAAGATAGAATATATATAACAAAATAATATATTATAATTACAAAATAATATATTATAATATATGAATGTAATTATAGTTTAACATAATATTACATAATATTCAGTATGATATACATATACATAATAAGATATAGAATATATATAACAAAATTATATATTATAATAACAAAATAATATAATATATTAATATAATTATAGTTTAACATAATATTACATAATATTCAGCATGATATAATACATATAAAGATATAGAATATATATATATAACAAAATAATAATATAATAACAAAATAATATATTATAATAACAAAATAATATATTATAATAACAAAATAATATATTAATATAATTATAGTTTAACATAATATTGCATAATATTCAGTATGACATTATACATAATAAGATATAGAATATATATATTATTTCTTGATTTAAGGTGTTATCGGTAAGATAGTGGCAACATGGGAGTGCAAATGGGGAAGAATTGCTCCCAGGGACACTTTTAGTGATGCTTCAGTATATTAGAGAACCAAAGCAATGCCTTCAAAGTAGCTTTATGTAAAGTACTTGGAGTGCAGTTGAGTTGGGTCTGGGTCTTTTTACCCTGTTTTTCAACCCCAAATGAGACTCTGCAGGTGGAAAAGGCAGGTATGTACACAGAGAAGTCCAACCCATTCGCTGATTTCTTCTTGCATATTCTTCACTGGCTTTTGCTGCCTAAACCATGCCTCTAGGCAGGTGGGTCTAAAGCAGTGTTTCTCAACCTGTGGGTCGTGACCCCTGGGGGGGGGGGGTGTCACGAGGGGGTTCCAGAGGGGTCACCAAAGACCATCAGAAAACATATATTTCTGATAGTCTTAGGAACCCCTTTAGTTCACAGTGCTCTCCAGATGTAGGTGAACTACATTTCCCCAAAACCACTGTCAATTAGTCCCAAATCCCTCCATTGCAGTGGTTCTCAACCTGGGGTCCCCAGATGTTTTTGGCCTTCAACTCCCAGAAATCCTAACAGCTGGTAAACTGGCTGGGATTTCTGGGAGTTGTAGGCCAAAAAATTCGGGGAACCCCAGTTTGAGAACCACTGCTCCAGTGTTTTTTGTTGGTCATGGTGGTTCTGTGTTGGAAGTTTGGCCCAATTCTTTCAGTGGTGGGGTTCAGGATGCTCTTTGATTACAAGTGAACTATAAATCCCAGTAACTACATCCCGAATGACAAAATCAATTGGGCATATCGGGTATTTGTGCCAAATTTGGTCCAGTGAAAATACATCCTGCATATCAGATATTTACATGACGATTCATAACAGTAGCAAAATGACAGTTATTGAGGTAGCAACGAAAATAATTTTATGGCTGGGGGGTCACCACAACATGAGGAACTGTATTAAGGGGTCGCGGTATTAGGAGGGTTGAGAACCACTGGTCTAAAAGGCCCTTCCACACAGAATATGAAGGCAGAATCACCCACTGTATTCCCGCTGTCTAGTGCCTTAGAGTGTTGGAGTTCTGGGGCTGGCCAATCAGAGTCCTTTATGCAAATAATCTGGTGCCTTAGAGTGTTGGAGTTCTGAGGCTGGCCAGTCAGAGTCCTTTATGCAAATAATCCCACAGTGGCAGCCAATCGAAAAGCTAGCACATATTCCACCGCACCTCCCGCCCTCCACAAACACTGACTTTTATTATATACATATGATATATGGATATATGCCATATATCTCAGTTCAAAACAGATATTGTGGGATTTTATTTAACTGTGTGGAAGGGGTCATAGGTCTCCTTGTGCCTTCTGAGGAAGAGAGTATCTTTTGTGCAGTGATTGATGGCAATGACCTGTGTCTACTTGGGTGGGGTACGAATTCTCATTGGGATGCCATCCAACCAAATCCTTAGGGCAGACCTGGGCAAACTTCGGCCCTCCGGGTGTTTTGGACTCCAACTCCCACAATTCCCACAACTCCCACAACTCCCCGGCTGTTAGGAATTGTGGGAGTTGAAGTCCAAAACACCCGGAGGGCCGAAGCTTGCCCAGGCCTGCCTTAGGGTCAACTATTCCTTTGAGACAGAGGTTTGATAAAGCGGAAGGGCGTCATTGGCACCTGTTCCCTTCTTTTTTTGCTGACCGCATTTGTTGATCTGCCAATTTTGTGACGCTTTTTTGGGCGGGTGCAGCTTGGAGAGCCCAGCTGAGTTGAGCAACCATGACTAGGCAGTTGTGCTTAATGCAGTGATTGCAGGGCAATGGGTGTGGAATGTATAATAATAGGAAATAAGAAAGCAAATCAATTTATCTTATTGGAAATGGCACTTTGCAGATGCTTGTCTCAAGTGGCCTGAGATGTCAGTATGTGATTTGACAGGATTTTTTATTTTTTGCAACTCCATTAAGGATATTCAGTGCATTAGCATGCTATTTTAAATAGTCTTTTAAGTGGCTCTGCAGCTCCACTCATTAAAAAAAACAGCTTTAGGAAGAACTTGTCTGTGTTAAATGTATTGTCGAAGGCTTTCATGGCCAGAATCACTGGATTGCTGTGAATTTTCCAGGCTGTCTGGCCATGTTCCAGAAGCACTCTCTCCTGACATTTTGCCTGCATCTATGGCAGGCATCCTCAGAGGTTGTGAGGTCTGTTGGAAACAAGGCAACTGGGGTTTAGCTACCTGTTGGGTTGATTTCCCCATATTATTTTTTAAAAACCCTCCGGCTAGTAACATCCCACCTCTGTTCATGTCCAGTGTTTACTTACTTTAAATTTTAATATATTACGTCTAGCCCAGCCATTATGGTTTTAAACTTGTGTCTTATTGCTTATATTATTATTATTATTATTATTATTATTAAAACCCTCCGCCTAGATATATCTTAGCTCTTTACAATACAACACAGTGTTTACTATATTACATCATAAAACCAAAAACAATCGCCAATCATGTGAGCTTATTGATTGTACTGTCTTATTATTTGCTGCTGTGTTGTTTTTACTGATGTGTCATTGGGCTTGGCACTCCTGAAGGCCCTTCGGGAGATGGTGGCGGGTAACAAGTTATTACATTATTATTTAAATATTTATTATTTAAATATCTGTGAATAATGATTGAATGGGAGAAAGTTATTATTATTACTATTATTATTATTTAAATATTTATTATTTAAATATCTGTGGAATAATGTCCAGAATGGAAGAAAGTTATTATTATTATTTAAATATTTATTATTTAAATATTTATTATTTAAATATCTGTGGAATAATGTCCAGAATGGGAGAAAGTTATTATTACTATTACTATTATTATTATTTAAATATTTATTATTTAAATATCTGTGGAATAATGTCCAGAATGGAAGAAAGTTATTATTATTATTTAAATATTTATTATTTAAATATCTGTGGAATAATGTCTAGAATGGGAGAAAGTTATTATTATTATTTAAATATTTATTATTTAAATATCTGTGGAATAATGTCCAGAATGGGAGAAAGAACTCCTGTTACAATTGAGTCAAGTGTGAATGTTACAATTGATCACCTTGCTTTGCATTGAATAGCCTTGCAGCTTCAAAGCCTGGCTACTTCCTGCCTGCAGGAATCCTTTGTTGGGAAGTGTCAGCTGGCCCTGATATTTTCCTGTCTGGAATTCCCCTGCTTTTTGAGTGTGAAGTCTTACTTGGGTTGGGAGGTATATGTTGGTGTTCGGATGACAAGCCATCAGCAGGAACGTAATGGCTTCGGATTAAGTTGTGATCGTAGAACCCGGACTATTTATACTTTTAAAAATGGTTTTTAATCTAATTAATGTGTTATTTTATTATGTAACTGTTGTTTGTATTGATTGTATACGTGGGGCATCGAATCGCTGCTGGCTGTAAGCCGCCCTGAGTCCCCTTTTGGGGGGTAGAGAAGGGCGGGGTACACATATTTGAAGTAAATAAATAAATAATCTCGCTTCTGGGATGGCTTCATCACCGCATAGGCTGTAGGGTTTGTAGGCATCCACAGGCACGAGCAAACTTTGGTCCTCCAGGTGTTTTGGACTTCAACTCCCACAATTCCTAACAGCTGGCACTCTGTTTTAAAAATATTTCCCTTAAGTGTATTGGCCTAATGGCAGCAATAAAGAACGGGCCTTGATCTGCTGGCTGGGTCTTATAGCACAGCTATGGCTTGCCTTGCAGTTGAAGGTGGTTGCAGTGAATTGGGGCAAGAGCTTGGTGCAGACATCTTAAGGTGGGGCAGCATTGGCACTTGCTCAGCTATGAAGCGGTGCTTTGGCCCGCCTTGGAAGCCAGACTAGTGTTGGTTGGATTAGTAGGATCATCCTTGCCTGATCGTCCATTAGAATAACACAATGAACGCTATTGATAAAGGGGATAACATGCCAACAAGCACTTCTGGACAGTGCAGTGAGACCCTAAAGCCTCCAAAGAAGGCGAGGTACCTAACTATTGTATTTACTTACTTACTGTATTTTACTCCACTCTATCTCAACCCGAAAGGGACTCAGAGTAGCTTAGAAATTGGTAATAATTCAATGTCGCATTAAGACATTGAAATTACATTGTGCATTTAAGTACATTTAAATAAACAGTTAAAAACAAAGCAATTATTCCCGAAATCATAGTTCATAGTAATATATAATATTTGTATATGTGTGTTATAATATACGGTATACTATGTTAATACAGTATGTGTTATAATATTTTGATTATTATATTATATTATAATATATTTGTATATGTGTGTTATAATATATTATGTTAATATATGTTATAATATTACAATAATTATATCATAAGTATTGTTATATTATGGTTATATTCTATGTTATAATAGAATGTATTATATTTACATATGTGTGATATGATATTATATATTTTATATAATATAATACAATATTATATGCTATAATTATATTTATATGTCACAATATTATGTCATAATAATTATGTTATTATATTATGATTATATTATATATGTTATAATCAAATATGTTATATTTTTATATGTATGTTATTTTATAATAAAATATGTTCTAATATTATATTATAGTAATTATATTATTAGTAAAATTAAAGGATTCCCCTTGACATTAAGTCTAGTTGTGTCCAACTCTGAGGGGTGGTCCTCATCTCCATTTCTAAGCTGAAGAGCCAGCGCTGTCCATAGACACCTCCAAGGTAATGTGGCCAGCATGACTGCATGGAACACAGTTACCTTCCTGCCAAAGCGGTACCTATTCAACTACTCACATTTACATTTTTTAAAACTGCTAGGTTGGCAGAAGTTGGGGCTAACAATGGGAGCTCACCCTGCTCCCTAGCAAGTTCAGCAGCTCAGTGATTTAACCCGCTCCAGAGGCTCCAGTTATGTTATATATTATTATATTGTATAACAATAATTATAATATAATAATCAGTTATGTTATATATTATTATATTATTATATTGTATAACAATAATTATAATAATATAATAATTATATTATTATATTGTATAACAATAATTATAATAATATATTATTATCCGGATAGAGCGTGAATAAGCTCCCTCTGTCAGCTCCAGCTCCCCATGCGGGAACATGAGAGAAGCCTCCCACAAGGATGGTAAAACATCAAAACATGTGGACATCCCCTGGGCAACATCCTTGCAGACGGCGAATTCTCTCACACCAGAAGCGACTTGCAGTTTCTCACACACACACACACAAATGATTTATATATATACTGTGTGTGTGTGTGTGTGTATATATATATATATATATATATTATTATATTTATATGTGTGTGTGTGATATATTATAAATATATGTTATAATATTATTATGAGCTATCTTGTCTCCAAGGTTGAAAAAAAATGCTTGCTCAGACTTCCCCTAAACTATTACTTTGTGGACCAGCATAAAAACCCATAACTATAGCAGCTGCCTGAACAAAAGACTGTGACATTACTATTTTTGTCATACAGGCCTCCTGCGCTTGGCTCTATTATATTCCTGAGTCTGCAGCAAGATATCGCCAGAGCACGTTTTGTGGCGCAGATGGCAACTCGCTGGAAGATATTACTGCAAAATCACTTCCTTGTAAATAAGTGTCCAGCGGGTAGGAGTACACCAGCTCCAGCAAATGCTCTGTTTTGCCAAATAGTGCCTGTCTGTGGAGGAAGGCTTTGCAGATACCAAGTTCTACATTTCAGTTAGATTATCAATATTAAATTTCACCCACCTGGCTAGAGAAATTAGAGATGGGTTTACATGAGAAGTTGCTGCGTTTCCTCCTATTCTTCTACTGGTCTTTGAAGCTTTATAGGAGAGTAGTCTTCCTACGAAATACTGTCTGCATATGTGAATTATCCATTTGATGCCTTTTAAATGCAGCCCAGCCCCACCCGCTTGAACTGAAAATCTCTTGATCAGCTCTACGCAGGCTTTTATTAGGAGCACTACTGGGCTGTTCTCTACGGCAAAGCTGGAAATCAATATTCCCATCCCTGGCATATGTGTGTGTGTGTGTGTATACCCTTTAAACTTAAATATTCCTTGTTGACACATTTTCACAGGTTGTGAGTATGGTAATAACACTTTTACAAAGATTCCTTAGAGCAAGGTTTCTCAACCTTCCTAATGCCACACCTCTTTTGTTCGGAGGTGATTAGCTGGCCCTGGTTGTTTCTTGTATGGAATTCCCCTGTTTTTCAGTGTTGCTCTTATTTATTCTCTCTCTCTCTCTCTCTCTCTCTCTGTGTGTGTCTATATACTGTGTGTGTGTGTGTGTGTGTGTATATATATAATTTCTATTTCGCCCTTCTCACCCCGCAGGGGACTCAGGGCGGATTACAATGTACACATTACATTAAGACACACAAACACACAAGACAGACAGAGGCAATTTAACATCTGGCCACCAGGGGGAGCTGTCGCACTCCTTCATTCCTCAGCGTGTTTTTTGGAGATCTTTTTATGGCCTCGTAAATCAGTTAAATTTAGCCTCCCCACTAAATGGTACCTTAATTTCCTACTTGACAGATGCAACTGTCTTTCGGGTTGCAAAGGTCGACAACAGGCTACACAATAGGTCGAGAGCCCACCTTGACCTGGACAGGCCTCGAACTCATGACCTTCTGGTCAGTAGAGATCTTACACAGCTGACACCCAGCCAGCTGCGCTACATTCCCGTTGTACACACACACACACACACACACTATCTATCTATCTATATATATAAATAAAATAGAATACTGGTAGCCAGAGTTTGTTCATTTTCATGGTTTCCTCCTTTCTGTTGAAATTGTCCACGTGTTTGTGGATTTCAGTAGCTTCTCTGTGTAGTGCGACATTGTGGTTGTGAGAGTAGTTCAGCATTTCTGTGTTCTCAAATAAGATGCTGTGTCCAGGTTGGTTCATCAGGGAGAAAGGTGGGGTATAAATAAAGATTATTATTATTTCATCGCTGGAATCACTGGGTTGCTGTGAGCTTTCTGGGCCCATGTTCCAGAAGCATTCTCTCCTGACGTTTCGCCCACATCTATGGCCGGCATCCTCAGAGGTTGTGAGGTCTGTTGGAAAATAGACAAGTGAGGTTTATATATCTGTGGAAGGTCCAGGATGGGAGAAAGAACTGTTGTCTGCTGGAAGCAAGTGTGAATGTTGCCATTGGCTACCTTGATTAGCATTGAATAACCTTGCAGCTTCAAAGCCTGGCTGCTCCCTGCCTGGGGAAATCCTTTGTTGGGAGGTGTTAGCTGGTCCTGATTGTTTCATGTCTGGAATTCCCCTGTTTTCAAAGTGTTCCTTTTTATTTACTGTTATGATTTTAGAGGGTTTTTTTTTAAAAAAAAAATTCTGGTAGCCAGATTATGTTCATTTTCATGGTTTCCCCCTTTCTGTTGAAATTATCCACTTGTTTGTGGATTTCAGTGACTTCTCTGTGTAGTCCGACATCGTGATTGTGAGAGTGGTGCAGCATTTCTGTGTTCTCAAGTAATATGCTGTGTCCAGGTTGATTCACCATGTGCTCTGCTATGGCTGACTTCTCAGGTGGAATTAGTCTGCAGTGCTTTTCACTGTGAGTGAAACGTCAGGGGAGAATGCTTCTGGAGCACAATTCAAAGTGCTGGCTTTAACCTACAAAACCCTATATGGTTCCAGCCCAGTTTACCTGTCCAGATTCTCCCCTATGAACCATCAAGGACTTTAAGAACCTCCGGAGAGGCCCTGCTCTCGGCCCCGCCATCTTCGCAAGCGCGTCAGGTGGGGACGAGAGACAGGGCCTTCTCTGTGGTGGCCCCTCGGCTATGGAACTCTCTCTCAAGTGATGCTAGATCTGCCCCCTTCCCTGTTGAGGCTGGCCAATCAGGCACCATATGCAAATTAGTAGGTCAAGCTAACTTATTCATTGGCCAACTTGGGCCCTGCAGGCGTTTTGGATTCCAACTCATAGCATTCCTAACAGCCTCAGGCCCCTTGCTTCAGGAGGCGGGTGAAGACTTGGATGTGGAACGAGGCCTTCTCAGAATAAGCTGAGATTGATTTCAATCTGAAATGAGTGACCACTTTTATAGACCGAGTTGAGTGTGGTTTTAATGGCAAATGTGGTTTTTATGTATTTTAATATGCTGTTTTAAGATGTTTTAAATTTTTATAGCATTGAATTTTGCTGTGAGCCGGTCTGAGTCCCTCCTTGGAGGTGAGAAGGTCGGGGTACAAAAAATTTAAATAAATAAATAATAAATAAATAAATAAAATTTTCTCTGTAAGGCTTCCCTTGCTAAGCAAAGGACAGGGTGTTAGATCAAGAGTTGCGTTTCCAGCAGGCAGCTCCCTCTCTGTGTTTTCGTCTAGCAGCCGGCACTTTGGAAGCCTGTTTGGCGCACAGACTGGTGTGGTCTTTGAGGGGTATCGTTTGTCTCAAGACCCCCAGCCTTGTGGGTTGTGTGAGGGGCAGGAGGCCCTGCCAGGCGCACAGCTGCATTGTTGGTTCTCCGGCCGGCCGTTTGGAAGCTTCTATAATGACTCAGCTCTCCAAATCCAGAGGGATCTGGCTGGAAGTGCAAAAAGAACGCAGTCATGCTAGAAATACTCTCGCTGATCTGCGCTCCTGAAGTGCCGGCATTTGACTGCTGATCGGCTTGGGATCACTTGGTACTAAATTAGCATGCAGGTCCTGGCCATACATTGTATAATTAAACATCTCTTAAAGCACTTCTTTCCTGTGTTGTCAAAGGCTTTCACGGCTGGAATCATCAGCTTGCTGTGAGTTTTCCAGGCTGTATGGCCATGTTTGTTTATTTATTTTAAACGTTTGTACCCCGACCTTCTCGTCTCCATAGAGCAGGGGTGCTCATTAGGTAGCTCGGGAGCTACTAGTAGATCTTCGGCCCTTTTCCAGGTGATCTTCAGGCCTCACCAGCCAAATGGGGCGCTCCTGCCATGCGCGCGCGCACGCACTCCTGCTGCTGGCTTCTGCTCTCGCGATGCTTCTTTCGCCTGTGGGGCATTGCAGGAAGAAGGAAGCATGAGGCGGGGCCTCTGGAGGGAGCGCCCTGCCTCTCTTGTCCAGAAGCAGCTGTGCAGCCTCCATTGCCGACGAGACAGGCAAGGCGGAGCGCTCCCTCTGGATGCCCCGCCTCGTACTTTCTCCTTCCTACAATGCCCCGCAGGTGGAAGTAGCGCTGCACGGGCGGAAAACAACAGCAGGAGCCTGTGCGGTGGCAAGAGCGCACGGCGGCAGGAACGTGCGGGAGCGTGCGGTGGCGGGGGCAGGTAGATCTTTTGGACTTGGTTGCTTTAAGAGTAGCTCGCATGCTGAAAAAGTGTGAGCACCCCTGCCATAGAGGGACTCAGACCGGCTTACAGCAAGATTCAATACTATACAATTTAAAAAACATCTACAACAACGTATTAAAATACATGAAAAGCCCAAGACATAAAAATCACATTGCCATTAAAAACAATTCCACTCGGACTGTAAACATGGTCATTCATTCAGACTCTAACCAATCTCAGCCTATTCTGGGAAACCTTCATTCCACATCCAAGTCTTCACCAGCCTCCTAAAGGACAACAGAGAGGGGGCAAATCTAACATCACTTGGGGGAGAGTTCCATAGCCGAGGGGCCACCACAGAGAAGGCCCTGTCTCTCATCTCCACCAGCCGCGCTTGCGAAGATGGTGGGACCGAGAGCAGGGCCTCTCCAGAGGATCTTAATGTCCTTGATGGTTCATAGGGGAGAATCTGTTCGGACAGGATATATATATATTCTTTTTCTTGTGTTCATTGCTGGTGTTTTGATTTTATTTTATTGTAATTTGTTGTTTGGGCTTGGCCTCGTGTGAGCCGCCCTGAGTCCCCATTGGGGAGATGGGGTATAAATAAAGTTATTTTATTTTATTTATTACTAGCTTGGGGACCCGGCCCTGCCCGGGTTATTTGAGAAGCGCAGCAGGATGTAGAGTGGGTCATGGGGGCTCTGTGTGCCAAGTTTGGTCTTGATCCATCATTATTGGGAGTTGCAGTGGTATCATGAAAGTACTGAAGGTAGTGCAAGTCCCATCATCTCTATTCACCCCCCCAAAGTGTAGTAGGATGTAGATTGGGTCATGGGGGCTCTGTGTGCTAAGTTTGGTCTGTATTGGTGAATGGATGAGGGATGCATTGTTTTTCGGAAGTGAGTGAAGGTACTTCAAGTCCCATCATCCGTGGTCCGTCTCACAGTGAACTGCACCAGGCTGTAGAGTGGGTCATGAGGGCTCTGTGTGCCAGATTTGGTGTTGATCAGTCATTGGAATAGGTTAGTAGCAGGATTGGGAAGTGAGGGAAGGTACTGCAAGTCCCATCATCCATGTTCTGTCCCCCTCCAAACTTCAGTAGGATGTGGAGTGGGTCACTGGGGCTCTGTGTGGCAAGTGTGGTCTTTATCGGTGTTTGTTGGGGGCCGCAGTGGTCTGTGGGAACAGAGGGGTGTGAAAGTACTACAAATCCCATCATCCATTGTCAGTCGTCCCCCCGAACCTCACCAGGACGTGAAGGCAGTCATGGGGGTTCTGTGTGCCAAGTTTGGTCTCAATCAGTAATTGGATGAGGGTCGCAGCAGACTTGGGAAGTGAGTAGAGGTACTTAAAGTCCCATCATCCATGGTCCACCCTCCTCCAAACTGCACCAGGATGTAGAGTGGGTCATGAGGGCTCTGTGTGGCAAGTTTGGTGTTGATCAATCATAGGATTAGGTCTGTAGCAGTCTTGGAAAGTGAGGGAAGGTACTGCAAGACCCATCATCCATGTTCTGTCCCCCTCCAAACTTCAGCTGAGGACCGGCGGTGCCCGGTTATTTGAGGAAGGCATTGTGTGCCAAGGTTGGTCCGTATCAGTTGTTCATTTGGCTCGCAGTGGTTTCGGGAAGTGAGTGAAGGATTATGGACCATGGACCAAAGTCCATGGTCCATCCTCCTCCAAATTGCACCAGGATGTAGGGGGTTCTGTGTGGCAAATGTGGTCTTGAACAGTCATTGAATGAGGGTCGCAGCAGTCTCAGGAAGTGAGTGGAGGTACTTCAAGTCCCATCATCCGTGGTCCATCCTCCTGAAAACTGCACCAGGGTGTAAAGTGGGTCATGGGGGCTCTATGTGCCAAGTTTGGTCTTGATCAGTCACTGGATGAGAGTCGCAGCGGTCTCAGGAAGTGAGTAAAGGTACTGCAAGTCCCATCATCCATAATCCGTCCTCCCACAAACTGCACCAGAATGTTGAGTTGGCCATGGGGGCACTCTTTGCCAAGTTTTGTCTTTATTGGTAATTGGATGAGTGTCGCTGTGGTCTCAGGGAGTGGAGGTACTTCAAGTACCATCATCCATGGTCCATCCTACTCGAAGCTGTACCAGCATGTAGTGTAGGTAATGGGAGCTCTGTGTGCCAAGTTTGGTCTTGATCAGTCATTGGATGAGGGTCGCAGCGGTCTCAGGAAGTGGGTGGAGGTACTTCAAGCCCCATCATCCATGCTCTGCTCTTCTCCAAACTGCACCAGGACATAGAGTGAGTGGAGGTACTTCAAGCCCCATCATCCATGCTCTGCTCTTCTCCAAACTGCACCAGGACATAGAGTGGGTTATGGGGGCTCTGTGTGCCAAGTTTGATATTTATCGGTCTTTGTTGTGGGCCACAGTGGTCTCTGGGAAGCAAAGCGCTTTGAAGTACTACAAATCCCATAATCCGTGGTTCATCTTTCTCAAACTGCACCAGGACGTAAAGGGCATCATGGGGGTTATGTGTGCCAAGTTTGGTCCAGGTCCATCACCCGTGCTGGTCAGAGTAAGTGAGTGAAGGTACTGCAAGTCCTTCAAACTGCACCAGAATGTAGAGTGGGTCTTGGGGGGGGGGGGGGTGTCTGTGTACCAACTGTAATCTTGTTGTGTCATCTTTGGGGGCCTAGTCAGGAAAATAAAGTTAAGTAAGCCTTTCTGTCACTTCAGGCTGAGGCCTAGTCAGGAGAATCAACTTGAGGAAGCCTTACTGTGAATTCAAGCTGAGGCCTAGTATCGAAGATCAAGTTGAGGAAGCCTTACTGTCAATACAGGCTGAGGCCTAGTTTGTAAAATCAGCTGAAGGAAGCCTTTGTGTAAAGAACTCTGTCTGGCACCTTTGAGATTTGGGATGTTGGAATGCTGGCCTATCCATGGCCCAGCCTCCCTCAAACTGCACCAAGACGTAAAGTGGGTCTTGGGGGTTCTGTGTGCCAAGTTTGGTTTTGTTGTCTCATTGTTGGGGGCTGCAAAGTGTTTTGGACTTAAACTCCCACCATGCCTGGCTGCCTCAGGGCTTTTCCTTACCTCCCTCTGGCACTTTAGAGTCTCGGAATGTTCGTGGCTGGCCAATGGGAGTCGTTTATGCAAATAATGCTGCCACATATCCTTCCTGGCCTGTGAAAGTGGCTGCCACATATCCGCCCTTCCGCCCTCCGCATACACACATCTCCGCATCTCCCCATACACACATACAAACATTCCGTTTTATAAAGGTATACAGATACAGATTATAGGAGAGAAGGGCGGAATATAAATAAAGTGTATTATTAGTTTTATTACTGGACCTTCAGCAATGTTTAAACGTAATAGGCAGATAGGAATTGTGGGAGTTAAAGTCCAAAACACCTGGAGGGCCAAAGTTTGCCCATGCCTGGTATATACTGCCCTATTTCCTTCTAGCTTTTGGGAAAGAGCCAGCATGTTGTTGCATTTTGATGTGTTGGGATAGAACACTGGGAGGAGACCAAGGTGTGAATCTCCACTCATTTATGGAAACCCACTGACTGATCTTAGGCAAGTCACATATTCTTTGCCTCAGTTGAAGGCAAAAGCAAGCCATTTATGAACAAATTCTGCCAAAAAAACCCACCTCTGGAATATGTTCAACTCTGTGGCCAACACCCGCCAGAGTCAATCCCACAAATGTGGAGGGCAGACCGAACCTTAAGATTATAAAAATCCCATTTCTTAAGACTTAGAGCATCATCTGTGCTCGGTGCATACACCAGACTCTTGCTTTGCAGCTTCTCCAAAAGTCCCTGTTTTGTTCTCCCCTGTGGTTTGTTTTCCAGCGTCTTCTGAGAAGATCGCTGACACCAATCGCTCAAGGTTCAGCCCCCAAGGCCTTGTCAAACGGATCAGAGTTAATTCCAGACTACAAATAAATCAGTCTCTCTTAGCTTTTTGCGTCTTCTTGCTAGGCCAAGAATCGAGGGAACGGCAGTGCGTTGCTGTGTTGGAAGTGACAAGCACATTGTCATACAAGATTTATGCATCTTTACCACAGTACCTTCCTTTTCTGTGCTTCTCCAAGCAAGATTCGTTAGCGATTCAGATCATTATATAATATGTTTTGGATGTGGTGGCTTTCGTATATCATTGTTTCCTATTGAAATTGTAGTAGAAGGACCGAAGTTGCGTTTAGAATTGAAATGACCAGTCTCAATCATCAGTAATGGCCAATATGTGGCCTTATAGATCAGGCATGGGCAAACTTTGGCCCTCCAGGTGTTTTGGACCCCAACTCTCACAATTCCTAACAACCTCAGGCCCTTTCCTCCCCCCCCCCCCATAGCCGCTTAAGAATGTCAGAATGTTGAGGCTGGCCAATCAGGCACCATATGCAAATAAGTAGGTCAAGCTAACTTATTCATTGGCCAATTTGGGCCCTGCAGGTGTTTTGGACTCCAACTCCCACCATTCCTAACAACCTCAGGCCCTTTCCTCCTCCTCCCCCCCCCCCGCATAGCCGCTTAAGAATGTCAGAATGTTGAGGCTGGCCAATCAGACACCATATGCAAATAAGTAGGTCAAGCTAACTTATTCATTGGCCAATTTGGGCCCTGCAGGTGTTTTGGACCCCAACTCCCACCATTCCTAACAGCCTCAGGCCCCTTCCTTTTCCCCCTCTGCTGCTTAAGAATGTCAGAATGTTGAGGCTGGCCAATCAGACACCATATGCAAATTAAGCGGCTGAGGGGGGAAAGGAAAGGGCCTGAGGCTGTTAGGAATGGTGGGAGTTGGAGTCCAAACACTTGGAAGGCCAAAGTTTGCCCCTGCCTATACTAGATGTTGCTGAATGATGAAAAGAGAAGAGACCCGGTGAATGAAATCGTATTTCCTGTCTTCAAGATATAGACAGGATATAAATAAAGATAACAATAATGTGTTGTCAAAGGCTTTCATGACCAGAATCACTGGATGGCTGTGAGTTTTCTGGGCTGTATGGCCATGTTCCAGAAGCATTCTCTCCTGATGTTTCGCCCAATCTATGTCAGGCATGCTCAGAAGTTGAAGGGTCTGTTGACAACTAGGCAAGTGAGGTTTATATATCTGTGGAATAATGTCCAGGGTGGGTAAAGAACTCTTGTCTGGGTAAGCAGGTGTGAACATTGCAATTTGCCACCTTGATTAGCATTGAACAACCTTGCAGCTTCAAAGCCTGGCTGCTTCCTGCCTGGGGAAATCCTTTGTTGGGAGGTGTTAGCTGGTCTTGATCGTTTCATGTCTGGAATTCTCCTGTTTTCAGAGTGTTCCTTTTTATTTACTGTTAGCCAGATTCTGTTCATTTTCGTGGTTTCCTCCTTTCTGTTGAAATTGTCCACTTGCTTGTGGATTTCAGTGGCTTCTGTGTCGTTCGACATGATGGTTGTGAGAGTGGTCCAGCATTCCTTTGTTCTCAGATAATATGCTATTTCCAGGTTGGTTCATCAGGTGTTCTGCTTTGGCTGACTTCTCTGGTTGAATGAGTCTGCAGTGCCTTTCATGTTCCCTGATCCGTGTCTGGGCAGCGTTCGACATGATGGTTGTGAGAGTGGTCCAGCATTCCTTTGTTCTCAGATAATATGCTATTTCCAGGTTGGTTCATCAGGTGTTCTGCTTTGGCTGACTTCTCTGGTTGAATGAGTCTGCAGTGCCTTTCATGTTCCCTGATCCGTGTCTGGGCAATGCTGCTGCATTTGGTGGTCCCTGTGTAGACTTGTCCACAGTTGCATACTATATGGTAGACTCCTGAAGAGGTGAGAGACCCCTCTTGTCCTTTGCTGAATGTAGCATTTGTTGGATTTTCTTGGTGGGTTAGTAGATCGTTTGTATGTTGTGTTTCTTCATCAGCTTCCCTCTGCAGTCAGTGGTTCCCTTGATGTTGATTTTGATACGGGAGGGGCTGAGTTTGATTCCGGGGGGGGGGGGGGCGCTGAGTCTGGGGTGGGAGTCTACCTTAGCAAACCTTTTGTATCGTTATCCCAATACCCCCATGCATATGGGATATATTGAGCATGGTGATCAGATCATGATATGAATAAACATGCCAGTTTAAATCAGTGTTTCCCAACAGGTGTGCCGCGGCACACTAGTGTGCCGTGAGCAATCAACAGGTGTGCCGTGGGAAATTGGAACCTCCAATACCCTTTCTTACCCCTCCTGCTGAACCCTTACTTTTTCTTCTCCACTCGGGCTCCCTTCTTCTCAGCCTCGCTTTGCTCACGCTGCCGCTTCTGCCGCCATTTTGATCCGAGGGGGCAGCGTGAGTGTGTCCAGGAGCGGAGGGAGGAAGACGTGACCCATGCGGGCGCTACTGCGCAGACTCGCCCCACGTCTTCCCCCCCTCCCTTCCTGAACACGCTCACGCTGCCTCCTCGGATCAAAATGGCGGCAGGAGCGGCAGCGTGAGCAAAGCGAGGCTGGAAAGAAGGGAGCCCGAGTGTAGAAGAAAAAGTAAGTGTTCAGCAGGAGGGGGAAGAAAGGGCGCGAAGGGGAAGGGGGAGGAAGAGGTCTCTGTCAAAAGCTGGCATGGGCAAACTTGGACCTTCCAGGTGTTTTGGACTCCTACTCCCACCATTCCTAGCAGCCTCAGGCCCTTTTCCCCCCCCCCAGCCACTTAAGCAGGAAAGGGCCTCAGGCTGTTAGGAATGGTGGGAGTTGAAGGCCAAAGCACCCAGGTTTCACATTGAGTGTATAAATACATTTAAAAACATATTAACTATATGTATTACTGTGTTAGAGTGTCATTTTGTGTTATTTTGGTTGGTGGTGTGTCCCAGGATTTTGTAAATGTAAAAAATGTGCCGCGACTCAAAAAAGGTTGAAAAACACTGGTTTAAATAATGTACCAGTACGGCATTCTCGTGGACCACCCTGACTCTCATGGCTTGTTTTCAGTCTTGCAGCTCTTCTGAGGTCTGTGGTGGAATCTCCATCGGCCTGTAGAGCCCAGTTTAGATCGTTCAGTTCGTCGTGGAGGAGGAGGGCTTCACAGATTCTTTTTGTACGGTCCGCCAGGGCTTTAATTGTGCTTTCTTCTTTTAACTTGGGTGATGGTTGGAGTTTTTATGTAGGTATCTATCTGTGTAGGGTTTCTGTAAACTGTGAGGCCCAATTGTTGGTAGGGTTTCCAGGTAACCCAAAAACAACAACTCTGGCACAAGCCAATAAAGGTGATCCCAGTGGTCATCGGCACACTGGGTGCAGTGCCTAAAGACCTTGGCCTGCACTTAAAAATGATCGGCACTGTCAAAATTACCATCTGTCAGCTGCAAAAGGCGGCCTGACTTGGATCTTCACACATTATTCGCTGATACATCACGCAGTCCTAGACACTTGGGGAAGTGTCTGACGTGTGATCAAACACAACAGCCAGCATAGTGATGTTGTTTGCTGTGTACTAATCATGTTATGTATGAAATAATAATAATAATTGTAAATAAAAGTTGAGGAGATGGGGTGATCACAGTAGTTGCCGAAGTTGCATATTATACCAATTTATTTAGCGCAGTGAAATTGCAGTGGAAGAGCTCTAAAAATATGCCTCCAAATCTGGCGATAACCACATTTCGGATTCAGGATGAGTGGGTGTGAAGTGATGGACACCGAGGCAAAACAATTCTCTTTTTATTGATATGCTGATATGACATGACATGGTTTACCTGGGACTTACCCAAAAAGCTCTTGGGGCTTGGCATAAAGTGAACTGAAAAGGTCATCTCGGTATGATGTGGAAGTATTTGCAGGAATAGTGAGAGAACCACTAGCAGGGTAATTAACCTTAAAGTAGGCACATGGAAAATAATTGGCCGGGATCCTTTCGGTGCACCATGGGGAAGTAGTAGGCTCAGCAGTGGCAAAAGGAGGCCGAGAAAATGGCCGCTGAAGTGGGGAAGGTAGGCTGCCATCTCTAAGCAGCCTGTTTTTGGAATACTTGTCCTCATGGGAGATCCTGGTGGTATATTATTATTATTATTATTATTATTATTACTTCAAATTTCTAGACCGCCACTCCCTGAGGGCTCGAAGAGGTTTACGGCAAATAGAAGTATAACGTGAACAAGCAGATATAACAGTTATAAAATACACAAGACAAGACATATACTATTAAGTACAACAAACAAATTATGTCATTCCTAGCTAATCCTAGCTGGACCTCGGCTGCAGGGCTCAAGGAGGGATCGATCATAGACAAGGGGAACCTTGGCAGCCTGGGTCTTCTTAGCCCCAGCCTTAGGGCTATGGGAGCTGGATCTAACCCAGCTCCCAAATCCTAGTCCCCAAAAAGCTCTGGATCTATATTTCTTGTTCTTACTCTTCCCCAAAGTAATGTCCGGACTTGTTCCAAGGCTGTCCCGATCTTCAATAGTCACCCCAGAGTTAATAGGGATGGCTTGGTGATCTCGGCGAGCCTTCGTGTTGTCTTTATTTGTCGAAGAGAAGTCCAACGCCCTGGAAGCGCCTGTCTCCTGGGGGACTATTGCCTCCGAGTGGTTCGTTGACGGACCGGAAGTCAGAAGTTTCCCTGGCTTCCTCTTCCGGCGTTTCCTCCGGCGCTTGCGCAGTCGCCTCTTCTGGCCTGGGGGATGGGGGGAAGAAGGAAGATCTCCTCCTCTCGGCGTCGTCAAGGCCGTCTGCCGTCCGCCATCTTGATCCGTCCCTCATGCTCCCGTTTCGGCACCAGGCAGTGACGACGTCGGAGGCCCAAGCCAGAGTGCCAGTAACATCCAGGCATGTCTGGTCTCTCGACCGACAGCCTCGTGGTACAGGGCAGCTGGGCTGGTCGGCAGCATGCTCGATCGGCCATGGACAACAAGTTCCTGTCTCGGTACCCCAACCAGAGTCAGGCACGGTTGGGGAAGGGTCCACCGCCGGGGCCAAAGGTCTTTCCATATGTAGGAGGTATACGAGGAGTGTTCATTAAAGATTTCCCCTGACCCACTTCCTGTGAACTGAGAGCAATGAGAACACAGGGACCTAGGGACACATAGCCTACTTCTCCTATCTTTTTAAGCAACTGTAAACACCTCGCTGTAGAAATCGACATGTTGCTCCAAAGGCCACATTGAGACTTTGGAAATCAGAATCTCATCATCTGACAAATTCCTGCCTTTCAAAAATAACTTCTTTGTTGGAAAGAGGTGGAAGTCCGAGGTCGGGTGAATAAGGAGGATACGGTAGAATTTCAAAGCTGCAGGAGCATGCTTCCATTTGGGCAACATGTAAGTTGTGAACTGGTGCGTTGTCTTGCGGAAGGCGGACACCTTTAGTGAGCATGACACCTCTGCCTCTTGGTTTTGATGGCCTCCTGCAATGTCTGCAGCCATGAAGCATAGCATGCCCCAATAAATCATGGTCCCCTTTGCTAGGAAACCCATCCATACTATTATTTATTTATTTATTATTTGGATTTGTACGTCGCCACTCCCCGAGGGCTCGGAGTGGCTCACAATCACATGAAAAAACAACAGGAGTAAAACAACATGTTAAATTAGACTAAAAAGTAAGGTTTTCCAGCTTAGCAATCAAAGGCTAGCCGGAAAAGGTGGGTCTTGCAGGCCTTGTGGAAAGATAGTAAATCCTGCAAGGCCCGCACATCACAAGGGTATTCCAGATTGACGGCACTACTACAGAAAAGGCTCTGCGCCAGGTCGATGTAAGACTGATAGCTTTAAAGGACGGCACTTCAAGGAGGTTCAGTTCTTCAGAACGAAGTGACCTCTGGGGTTGAAGGGGGAAGAGACGGTCCCTCAAATACAACGGCCCCAGACCATGCAAGGCCTTGAAAGTTAACACCATCACCTTGAAGGTGATCCGGTGCTTGACTGGAAGCCAATTAAGCTGCTGGAGGAGGATGGGTGTTATATGACATCTCACTGGTGTCCCAGAGAGGAGTCGAGCAGCGGCATTCTGGACAAGCATAAGTTTCCGGATCACTGACAAGGGCAGGCCAATGTAAAGGGCATTACAGTAGTCCAGTCTCGAGATGACCGTGGCTTGGAGCACTGTGGCCAGGTCGTCTCTGGAAAGGTAGGGGGCCAGACGTCTAGCTTACCGTGCTGGTCCCAAAACACTATGAGCCTGACCTTGCCTGCGAAGAGTTGGGCACGTGCCTTCTTTGGAGGCGGTGAGTTACGACGCTTCCATTGCATCGTCTGGATTTTAGTCTCAGGATCAGAGTGATGGGCCCAGCTTTCCTCCTGTGTGATCAGTCTGTTGAAAAAGTCCACCTGGTTTCCATGGCACATCGTCGTCAATAGAACCTGAGAGCATTCGACTCATTCCTGCTTCTCGAAAGGTGTGTGCAGCCAGGGGATCCCACGGGGGTATATCTTCTGCATGTGAAGGCGGTTTTGGGTGATTTTTTCCACGGACCCCACACTCACTTTGACATTTTGGGCTAAGTGGTGAATGGTTATGGGTCAATTTTCCAAAATGGCGACCTCCACTTGCTGGATGGTGTGTTCCTCAATAGCAGAGTGGGGTTGTCCTGGAATTGGAGAAGTTTCCACCAAAGTCCGATCACATTTGGATTGACAATGCGAGTTCTTGACTCCATCATATGATAGGGAATCATCTCCATCAACCTCTTTCATCTCGTCGAACATCTCCTTTGGTGTGCGGCCTTTCAAGTCAAGGAACGTGAGGACTGCTCTGTATTCCACTGTGTCCATTCTCAAACCTCACTCACTTCAGCACCTGTAACATCAAGACTTTTCTCAGTTCTGAGTTGTAGATTGGCACATAATGTATAGAGACTTATATCAGTGTTTCCCAACCAGTGTGCCGTGAGCAATCATCAGGTGTGCCGTGGGAAATTGGCACTTTTCCTCTTCCGAGCAGCCCCCTCACAGGTTTCCAAGAAATAAATTGAGCCTCTCCACTTGGAAATGTTTTAGGTTTTTTAACTATTTTACTGGATTTTTTGAGAGTTGCCTCCCCCCCCCCAAAAAAAGGAACAGCTTCATGGCATCCATAGTTAACTGGAAGCAAGTTTCACTCAGGGTGAAATTTCACAAAGGTCTGGAGAACAAGCTCTATGAGGAGCAGCTTGAAGAGCTGGGCATGTTTAGCCTGAAGAAGAGAAGGCTGAAAGAAGACATGATAGCCATGTATAAGTATTTGAGAGGAAGTCATATATATGTTGTGTTCATTGAAACAGGCCCAGGTTTCACACTGAGTGTATAAATACATTTAAAAACATATTAACTATATGTATTACTGTGTTAGAGTGTCATTTTGGTTGGTGGTGTGCCCCAAGATTTTGTAAATGTAAAAAATGTGCCGCAGATCAAAAAAGGTTGAAAAACACTGACATTACACATGGGCAGTTCCAGTGTCCTGTGATAATTAGAAGTGGGTCAGGGGAAATCTTTAACCAACGTCCCCTTATATATACTGTGTCCCTAATGCAGCAAACCTTAAGAGACTGTATGTGCAGCTTGCTATGATTAGATCATTGTCCGCAGTCTATTTAGATCTCCACGCAGACCTAATTTAATTGGGAGATCTCCCTTTCTCGAGAGCCCTGGCATCGGAGAAGAGCATAATTGCCTTCCAGCTCAGAAGCCCAGAATGTTGGGCTCTCAAGCCTCTAATGATGAATGCCGTTGATGCGGCAGAATTCTGAGAATGTGCACAGCACGTGGGCGCCTTTGTCAGTGTGGGAAAACATGGATTGAAGATCTGAATCAGGTGGGCAGCAGAGAGAGAGAGAGCCTTTTCAGCAATGGCATTCCAGTCGCAGTTGCACCCTACGGAGAGGTTGCCTGGCACCTAGAGTTGGCCCTCCACTTTTGGGAATTTGGCTTTTGCAGATGTTATCATTCACAAATTTGATTCCTCTGAATCTCTTGGTCCTGCAGCACAATCCTATGTTAACTGGCTAACTCTTAAAAAGTTGCTGCGGAGGATTTAGAGCAGGCGTGAGCCAACTTTTTCGGAGGCAGAAAGCAAAGGAAAGATGGAAAATGTTTGGATCTCAAAAGGTCAGGATGAGATGGTGGATGGAAAGAAAAAGTGTCTCCGTGAGACCCTGTATTGGCCTCTCCTGATCTCGAATCCTAGAGCTGGAGGAGACCTCCAAGCACCATCCAGTCCAACCCCCTGCCATGCAAGAAGGCGCAATCTAAGCCAGGGGTGGACAATTATTTTTTCCAAGGGGCCACACGAGAGCCAAAAAATATTATGGAGGGCCGCACCTAAAGGCTGAACTACATTCTAATCTACATAATTTATTTATTTACTATATATAGCACATCATAAATATTAACAAAATAATATATCAAGAAATATTCAAATATTATTAGTATTAATATCATAATTATTATATTATAGTATATATAGACATAATATATTGAAATTATAATATAACATATTTTATTATATTATTATTATTAAATTATTATTATAAAATAATAATAAAAACCACTAAAATAAAATGAAATTCAAGAAGACAAGGTGCTAACCAAGATAGAGGCTGACATCCTCAAGAGAGGAAGGATCCCAAGATGGAATGGCCCAATGGACCCAGCCCAGAGGATAACAAAGCAGACCCAGACGCCACCGCAGCAAAGGAGAGCAGAGCAGCAGACGATCGGAGGCTGCAGGCCTCTGCCTCTTCGCCGTTTCCCAGCTGATCACCCTGCCATGAAGTGCCTGCCATCCCGGCTTTGGAGTGCCTGCAGCGGGAGCAGTCGGCGAGCTGCGGCAGCTGATCGCCCTGGCGAACCGGAAGACGATCAAGTCTTCCGGGTCACCAGGGCGATCAGCTGCCGCAGGGTCGCCGACTGCTCCCGCTGCAGGCCCGGATCGCCTCCTGGGATGGCAAGCACTCCAAAGCCGCCGCTCCTTCTATTGTTCTCCGGAGCGGCGGGCTGTCTGCCGATGCAGGTCCCACAGCCCGCGATGGGATGGCGGCAGCGGCACTCTTTCCTCTTGGCCCCACCCCAACGCCCTTCTCCCCGGGCCGGACAGAATCAGCTGCTGGGACGCATCCGGCCCGTGGGCCTTAGGTTGCCCAGGTCTAATCTAAGCACTCCCAATAGACAACCTCTGCAGAAAAGCCTCCACCACACTCCGAGGCAGCCTTTGCCACTCTCCACCAGCTCTTCCTCTCAGGAAGTTCTTCCTGATCTTTTCAGTCGTATCTCTTTCCCTGTCTTTTCAAAGCATCGCTCCCTTGCGGCCTGGTCCCTAGAGCAGCAGAAAGTCACCTTTCCCCTTCCTCTCCTCAATGGGACACGCTTTGAAATCTTGAAACATGGTTCTCGTGTTCCCGCTCTACCTCCTCTTCTCCCAGGAGGAAAGGAGGGAGGAAAAAGAGAAGGAAGGAAAGAAGGGAGGAAGAGAAGGATGGAAGGAAAGAGGGAAGGAGACAAAAGGGAAAGAAGGGAGGAGAAAGAGGGGGGAAGGGGGGAGGAAGAAAAGAAGGGAGGGAATGAGGAAAGAAACAAAATAGAAGGAAAGAAAGACAAAAGGGAAGGAGAACGAGAAGGGGAAGGAAGGAGCTAAGAATATGGAGGGAGGGAAGGAAGGAAGGAGAAAAAAGGGAAGGGGGAGTAAAGAAGGAAGGAAGAAACATTGAAATGGTGGAAGGAAGGGAGAAAGAGAGGTAAGGGAAGAAGGGAGGGAATGAGGAAGGAAAGACAAAAGAGAAGGAAAGAGACAAAAGGGAAGGAAGGAGAAAGGAGGAAAGAAGGAACTAAGGAAAGAAGGGAGGGAGGGAAGGAGGAAAGAAAGAGAAGGAAGGAAGGAGCAAGAAAGGGAAGGGGGAGGAAAGAAGGAAGAAACGTTGAAATGGTGGACGGAAGGGAGAAAGAGACTTAATGAAAGGAGGGATGGAGGAAAGAAGGAAGGAACGGAAGACAAAAGGGAAGGAAGAACAAAAGGGTGGAAGGAAGGATGGAAGCAAAAAGAAGGAGGTAAGGAAGGAGGAAGGAAATAGAGAAGGAAGGATAGGGTCGTGGGAGGAGGGCCTGAGAGAAGACCCCAAAGGGCCATATCTGGGCCCCGAGGCTGGGTTTGCCCATACCTGACTTAGAGGCTGCTAGTGAGAAACCTTTCTAGGCCTTTATTGGTCTGGCAGTGTGATTCTATAGCCAACTTCTGATTTAACCCATTGCGCCACCAGGGACTTCTTTTTAGAGAGATATAGCAAGGTAGAAATCATAATAATAATAATAATAATAATAATGTTTTCCCACTTTTACAGAACCTTGCACTCCTAATCCCAGTGAATGTGGAGGGGCCCACTGTACTATCTTGCTCTCATTTTTGTTTTTTTTTTTTTTGGGGTTATAGCTAAAGGTTTCCCCTTGACATTAAGTCCAGTCGTGTCCGACTCTGGGGGTTGGTGCTCATCTCCATTTCTAAGCCCAAGAGCCGGTGTTGTCCATAGACACCTCCAAGGTCTTGCTGCCAGCATGACTGCATGGAGTGCCGTTACCTTCCCGCCAATGCACTACCTATTTACTCACATTTTCATGATTTCGAACTGCTAGGTTGGCAGATGCTGGGGCTAACAACGGGAGCTCACCCTACTCCCCGGATTCGAACCACCAACCTTTTGGTCAGCAAGTTCAGTGGTTTAACCCGCTGCCCCACCAGGGTTTTTATATGCATTTTTAATCATGGCTGTTCCTTTGATATATTTTTTGGCTTTCAGATTGTTGCACTGTATTATTATATTTACATGTTCATTGATTTGTTCTTCTAAACTGCGCCGGGAGTGTAGCTTGAAGGGCAGTATCATATATAATATTTGCAATAACTAATAAATATGGGGGTGGTGAATCTTGGGTTTCCTAGAGACCGTCTCTTTCTTCGTGTAGCACAGCCTGCAAATATCATAGGTAATCTACCGGTATGATAAAAATGGAATGAACAAAATTTTGCCAAATGTGTAGTTGGCTCCAAACCAACACTAATTAGGAGGCTTCATTTATTCTATATTGGTGTGTGAGATGTAGGAACCCATCATTTCTCACCATTACCTGGTTGAAGAACTATTTTTTGGTAATGGCTAAAGTTGCTTTCAGTGAGCCCCTGGTGGCGCAGCGGGTTAAACCACTGAGCTGCTGACCTTGCTGACCGGAAGGTAGGCAGTCCGAATCCAGGGAGTGGGGTGAGTTCCCGCTCTTAGCCCCAGCTTCTACCGTGTTTCCCCAATAGTAAGACGCCCCCGATTGTAAGACGTGTCAGGGGGGTCGGCTAATGTAAGCCGTACCCCGAAAGTAAGCCGTACCCCGAAAGTCCATGCGAAGGGAGGGGGAAAGAAGGAGCAAGAGGCGGGCGAAGCGGCGTCATCAGAGGCCTGGCTGTGACGCGGCGCCCCTTAGCGCCGCCTCTTGCTCCTTCTCTTTCCCCCTCCCTTCCTTCGTTCACTCAAATGGACGAAGGAAGGGAGGGGGAAAGAAGGAGCAAGAGGCGGGGCGAAGCGGCGTCGCGTCAGAGGCCAGGCTGTGACGCGGCGCCTTAGCCCGCCTCTTGCTCCTTCTCTCCTTTCCCTCTCCCTTCCTTCGTTCACTCGAATGGACGAAGGAAGGGAGGGGGAAAGAAGGAGCAAGAGGTGGGGCGAAGCGGCGTCGCATCAGAGGCCTGGCTGTGACGCGGCGCCCCTTAGCGCCGCCTCTTGCTCCTTCTCCTTTTCCTCTCCCTTCGTTCACTCGAATGGACGAAGGAAGGGGGGGAAAGAAGGAGCAAGAGGTGGGCGGGCGCATCAGAGGCCTGGCTGTGACGCGCCCCTTAGCCGCCTCAGAGGCCAGGGAAGGAGGGGAAAGAAGCCGAGGCGGAGCGAGAGGCGTGCGTCAGAGGCCCAAGTGGCGGTCGGCCCGTGTGGCGGCTGTGCGGCGGCGCGGCGCGGCGGCGCCTCACAGGTGCCGTCACCCCTCACAGGTACCGGCGCCCTACTGGGTGAAGAATTCGTTCGGGGAAGGTCCAATAGACGACGTACCCTGAAAGTAAGACGTAGTGGGGCTTTTGGGGTAAAAGAAAGTAAGACATCGTCTTACTTTCGAGGAAACACGGTACCAACCAAAAACATGCAAATGTGAGTAGATCAATAGGTACCGCTCTAGGTACATGCTCCATGCAGTCATGCTGGCTGCATGACCTTGGAGGTGTCTAGAGAAAATGCCAGCTGTTCGGCTTAGAAATGGACATGAGCACCACCCCTGAGTTGGACACGACGAGACTTAACGTCAAGGGGAAACCTTTACCTTTACTAATGACAAAGCAACAGGGACAATGGTGACAATAATGATAATAATAATTATTATTATTATAGCTCATTGGCTTAGAAATGCAGATGAGCACCAACCCCAAAAGTTGGACATAACTAGACTTAATGTCAAGGGCAGGCCTGGGCAAACTTTGGCCCTCCAGGTGTTTTGGACTACAACTCCCACAATTCCTAACAGCCGGTAGGCTGTTAGGAATTGTGGGAGTTGTAGCCCAAAACACCTGGAGGGCCGAAGTTTGCCCAGGCCTGGTCAAGGGGAAAGCCTTTATCTTATAGTTGCTTTCACTTGTATCTAATTATTCATTACAATTGTAATCTAATTACTAATTATATGCAGGCTGTCCCCAAATTATGAACAAGATAGTTTCTGTGGGATTGTTCTTAAATTGAATTTGTATGTAAGTCGGAACAGTTGGATGTTTGTAACTCGGGGACTGCCTGTGTTGCTTCTGGTGTCATGTGATCTTAACTTTTTTTGCAAGCTGGTTATCAAAATTAGGGAAGAGGCAAAGCAGGAAGCAGCCAGGCTTTGAAGCTGCAGGGCCATTCAATGCTGGAATTCCCCTGTTTATTTAATGTTCCTCTTTATTTACTGCCCTGATTTTAGTCATCTTTAATACTGGTTTAATGAGGGCCAGTTAACACCTCCCAACAAAGGATTTCCCCAGGCTTTGAAGCTGCAAAGCCATTCAGTAGTAATGAAGGTGGTCAATGGCGAGTCCTAAATATATATTTTCAATTGGTGCCAGCTTTGCAGTTAGGGATCACCAAAGCAGCATTGCAGTGTGCTGGCGATCTATCTCTAGGGCTGGGCTGGGTTGTTGTTGCCAGTGTTGTCAGAGAGACCTCAGTTAGTTGGCAACCAGGAAATACTAGAAGGGATACAATCTCATTGAGATCCCTGTGCTCAGGAAATACCAATTAGACACTCAGGAATGCAGCACAATGGAGACAAATAGTGGGCAGAACTAGTGAATTATTATTACGGCATGTTTGGTAGTAGAGCAGGGCTGTCCAACTGGCGGCCCCTGGACCGTATACGGCCCCCCAGCCCCTTCCCCACGGCCCCCTACCCTCCTGCAAGATATCTGCCTTTTAAGATTTTTTTTTAAAAAAAATTAAAATATTTTTTGGAATATTTTTTTTGGAATATTTTTTTTTTATTTTCGGTGGTGAGGCGGGAGGGGAGGAGGACAGGCTCTCTTCCTCCTCCTACTTCCCTCCCTCCTTCCCCCTCTCTCTCTCCCTCCCTCCTTCTTTCTCTCTTTTTCCCTTTCATTCCTTCCCCCTTCCACCACCTGAAGGAAAGAGGAAGGAGAGAGAGTGCACGAAAGTGAGAGGGGCGTGGCTACAGAAAAAAGGGGCGGGGCCGAATTCGAGCACGGAGGCTCATCCAGTCCCGTTCCGGCTTCCTCTTCTTCTGAGGCTTCGTGCCAAGTTTGGTCCTGATCCATCATTATTTGAGTCCACAGTGCTCTCTGGATGGAGGAGAACTACAACTCCCAAACTCAAGGTTCAGTACTTTCTGTTGCTCTCATGAGAGTTTAGGTTTGATTCAACATGGCTGAGGAATGCTTTGATTGTGTTTCCCCCTTATGGCAGAAGGAGATTGGACTGGATGGCCCTTGGAGGTCTCCTATTCTAGGAACCCATTGTAATTATTATTATTATTATTATTATTATTATCAGAGGCTGAATGGCCATCTGTGAGGAATGCTTTGATTGTGTTTTCCCCTTATGCAGAGGCAGAATGGACTGGATATCATGCCTTATTATCATTATTATTATTATTAGCAGAGGCAGAATGAATATTATGCCTTATCATTCAGGGTTATAGGCCTGTGTGGAAGGGCCCTGGCTTCTTATTTGACTTCCTTTCCACACATCTGAATAAAATCCCATGTTATTTGCTTTAAACCAGATTATATGAGTGTGGACTCCGATAATCCAGTTCAAAGCAGGTATTCTGGGTTATATGGCTGTGTGAAGGGCCCTGAGTCCACACTGCAATATAATCCAGTTCAAATCAGGGACTGGGACTTGAGACTGGGATTTTGGTGTTCATCTCTATCTCCAAGTCAAAGCCCTGGTGTCCTCCACAGACACCTCAAGGCGGGGGAGAGGGGCGGAGCCGGGAGGGGCGGGGCAGGGGTGGAGCCAGGGAGAGGGCGGAGCCGGGGAGGCGGGAGCCGGGGGAGGCGGAGCCAGGGGCGGGGCAGACCCTTCGGCCCCCCAGGTCATCAGTAACTGGAATTCCGGCCACAGGTCCGGTAGAAGTTGGACAGCCCTGTAGTAGAGCATTAAGCCCATGTAAGCCGCCCCGAGTCCCCATTGGGGAGATGGTTGCGGGGTATAAATAAAGATGATGATGATGATGATTCTCTCAGCATTACTTCGCGAACAAAGATTCTTAGGAAGGACTCATCCCACGCTTTTTACAAGCGCATTGATGACTAAAAAGGTCAATCTGAGATAGGCAAGTCCGATTGCAGAAAGCACAGCAGAAAGTCTCCTTGGGTGATGTTATTTCCAAGTTGCGGTTCTTTCTGCGTTGTCGTATCTCTTCGAGACCCATTCGGCGTGTCTTCTCAAAAGAGGCTGCAGCGTTATGGATAGTGCGTCTCCATGCCTCCCAATGTGAGGCCAGGGTGGATCATTTTTAGTGATCAATCTGGCCGAGCCTGAGATGTTGTTTCAGGGAGTCCTTATATCTCTTTTTGGGGGCGCCTCTCTTGCGCTGACCCGTGGCGAGTTCACCATAGAGTAGTATCTTTGGGAGGCGGTGGTCCTCCATCCTAGAGACGTGCCCTGCCCAGCGCAGCTGTGTTCTCCATAGCATGGCCTCAATGCTGGTGATCCCTGCTTGCTCAAGGACAGCAACATTAGTCACATAGTCGGACCAGTGTATATTTAGGATTGTGTGAAGACAGCGCTGATGAAAGCATTCGAGGAGTCGTAGATGTTGGCGATAGGCCACCCATGTTTCAGAACCATACAGAAGAATAGACAGTACGATAGCTCTGTACACACTGATTTTGGTGCTTTGCCTCAGGTGCTTGTTGCTCCAGACTCTTTTGTGAAGCCTTCCAAATGCACTCTATGTCTTTACTAATCTGTGATCTATCTCTTCGTCAATCTTGGCGTCTGAAGAGATGATGCTTCCCAGGTAGGTGAACTGCTGAACGGACTTCAGCACAGATTTGCCTATGCTGATGTGGGGATGGTGGTGTTCTTCCTGTGGTGCGGGCTGGTAGAGGACTTCCGTTTTCTTCAGGCTGACTTCCAGCCGAAACAGCTCTGCAGCTGCTGCAAAGCAGGATGTTAGGTGCTGCAGGGCTGCTTCTGTGTGGGCGACAAGGGCAGCATCGTCAGCAAAAAGCAGCTCATGGACTAGATAGTTTATTATTATTATTATTATTATTATTAAAGCTTTAGACAATTATAGGGTCAATGGGTTATTACGAGTTTTAGTGAGGTTTATATATCTGTGGAATGTCCAGGGTGGGAGAAAAAACTCTTGTCTGCGGGAGGCACGTGTGAATGTTGCAGATGGCCAGCTTCATTAGCATTGAATGGCCTTGCAATTTCAAGGCCTGGCTTGTAGCTGCCTGGGGGGATCCTTTGTTGGGAGGTGTTAGCTGGCCCTGATAGTTTCTTGTTTGTCATGCCCCTGCTTTTTGAGTGTTGCTCTTGATTTACTATGCTGATTTTAGAGTTTTGTAAAAAATAATACCGGTAGTTAGATTTTGTTCATTTTCACGGTTTCCTCTTTCCTGTTGAAATTTTCCACAAGAAAAAAAAATCAGGGCCAGCCAACATCTCCCAACAGGGCCCCAGAGCCAGCATTTTTATTCTAGGGGGAGGGGGAGCTGAGTTTGATTCCGAGCTTTTTATTCCTGAGTTTGATTCGGGGCTTGCCAGGATTTTTATTCCGGGGAGGGGGGCTGAGTTTGATTGGGTGGCATAGCCAGGATTTTTATTCCGGGGGGGGGGGCTGAGTTTGATTTGGGGCGTAGCCAGGATTTTTATTCCGGGGGAGGGGGGCTGAGGTGGATTCGGGGCGAGCCAGGATTTTTATTCTGGGGGAGGGGGCTGAGGTGGATTCGGGGCGTAGCCAGGATTTTTATTCCAGGGGAGGGAGGCTGAGTTTGATTTGGGGGGGGGCATAGCCAGGATTTTTATTCCGGGAGGGGGAGAGGGGCTGAGTTGGATTCGGAGGAGGGGCGTAGCCAGGATTTTTATTCCGGGGAGAGGGGGCTGAGTTGGATTCGGGGGGCGTAGCCAGGATTTTTAATCCGGGGAGGGGGACTGAGTTTGATACAGCGTTGGGGCATAGCCAGGATTTTTATTCCGGGGAAGGGCCGGCTGAGGTGGATTCGGGGGGCATAGCTAGGATTTTTATTCCGGGGTAGGCTGAGTTTGATTCGGGCTGCCAGGTTTTTAATCCGGGGGAGGGGGACTGAGTTTGATACAGCGTTGGGGCATAGCCAGGATTTTTATTCCGGGGTAGGGCGGGCTGAGTTTGATTGGGGGCGAGCCAGAATTTTTATTCCGGGAAGGAGGGGGCTGAGTTTGATTCGGGGCGAGCCAGGATTTTTATTCTGGGGGAGGGGGCTGAGTTTGGTTGGGGGGGCTGAGTCTGAGAGAGAGGTTCTACCTACTAAACCTTTTGTATTGTTATCCTAATACCCTCATGAATATGGGATATATTGAGCATGGTGATCAGATCATGATATGAATCATCATTATCATCATCACTTTATTATTTGTTAATTGCCCTCCATCCAGGATGCTCTGGGCGATTTACATAAAAACAGGAAATATGAATAAATGTAACAGTTTAAATAATGTAGCAGTAAGGCCTTCTCGCTGACCACCCTGAGAATTTGTGTGGGGGGGGTGAAGCCCCCAAGTCCCCACCCCCCGGCTACATGCCTGCCTCCCAACAAAGGATTACCCCAGGCAGCAACAACCCATTCGTTGAAACTGCAAAGTCATTAAATGCTAATCAAGGTGGCAAATTGCAACATTCACACGAAACAATCAGGGCCAGATGTGAAACTATCAGGCCAGCTAATACCTTCCAACAAAGGATTCCATTAAGCAGGAATTAGCTAGGCTTTGAAGCTGCAAGGTTTTGTTGGCCTTTTAAGTGTATGAGGTCTAGAAACTTTTAATACAAAAAGGGAGTTAATCATCCCAGGTTGTTGTGTGTTTTTTTTAAATGTGCATGGCACTTATTTACAGTACTAACCTAGTATGGCACTGCTTCACTTTTTGCACTTTTTCTAGCCATAGAGCTTCTAGCTGTTTGCTTTAAGAGAAAACCTACAAGCATCTGCGTCTTCCTTCGTAAGGAATGGGCAAAGGGAATGCCAACGTTTTGGCAGAACACTTGCTTTTGCAAAACAAACTGTGCCGGTTTCTGGCTGGAATACGCCGTCTTTAGCATGTGGTTGGTGACTGGCCCAAGTACCTTTGGAATAACTATAGAAACAGCGGCGATATGTAGGAGGCAAGTTGTGAGATGGCTTTGTGTGGGATGGGGAGAGCGGGCTCTGAAAGAGATGCTGACTGTTTGCTTTGGAGGGTTTTGTCGCCGTGGACAAAAATGGCCATGAGAATTATTTTGAGCTCCGAACGTTATGTAACAGCGGCTTGGCCAGTGTCCACTTGTAGGCGCATGCCTTAGAGTGGTTCATGTGCGCAGCAAGATAGGCCTTGACAATTCTGACAACAGTGTGTACAGTGAGGTTTCTGACTCAGGCTTTTTGCAGCTTTGGCCTATAGCTATAGATACTCTCATCTATAGGGCGTGCTGACCTATCATCACCATTAGTTGTGACTTCAAGATGTATCTTTGTATAGTGCAGCATTCGAAATGGTGATAGATCCCCTTGCGTGCCAAACCACAAGTGTCAAGGTGCTGATGGTGGCCTAAGAGTGAGAAAGCGGCAGCTGCTGCTTGCATAAATTGGCATTTAATTCTGTGTTTGTATCCAAGAGGATTGATTCTGGTGTGCTTGTCGCATCCCCATGGAAGCAGCTGAGCACAGCCACAAAGTTGGGGCGATGCTCCAGGACGGGGAGGGACAAGGAATGGCTGGTGGGCCACCTGCAGCTCCCAACCTTTGGTCCTCAAGATGCTTGGGACTACAACTCCTAGAAGGTCTGACCTGAACAACCCCATCCGTCTGCTTAAGGCAGTGTTTCCCAACCGCTGTTCCGCGGCACACTAGTGTTTCGTGAGCGATCACCTGGTGTGCTGCGGGAAAACCTCTCTTCCCCCGCCTGTCGAACTCCTGCTGCTGCCGCTTGGGGGAGGAGGAAGAGCTGGGCGGCAGCGAAGAACAGGCCGGGGCGCCGCCTCCTTTGGCCGTTTCCCCAGCCAGCCAGCCTCCAATCGAGGGAGGACAGGGAACAGAAGTGGAAGTGAGGAGCACAGTCCGAGGCAGGCCCACTGGCTTCTTCTTTCGAACTGCAGGAAGGAAGGAAGGAAGGCAGGCAACCACGGACCGAGTGAGTGCCTTCCCTTCTGGTGTAGAAGAGGCAGAGAGCCATTCAGGAAGGGAGACACCTGGGGGTTCTGTGTGGGAAGTTTGTCCCAGTTCTATCATTGGTGGGGTTCAGAATGCTCTTTGATTGTAGGGGAACTATAAATCCCAGCAGCTACAACTCCCAAATGGCAAGGTCTATTTCCCCTGAACTCCATCTGCGTTCATATTTGGGCATGTTGAGTGTTCATTTCAAGTGTGGTCCAGATCCATCATTATTTCAGTCCACAGTGCTCTGGGTGTAGGTGAACTATAACTTCCAAACTCAAGGTCAATTCCCAAGCAAACCCTTTCAGTACTTTCTGTTGGTAATGAGAGTTCAATATGCCAAGTTTGGTTCAATTCCGTTGTTGCAAGAGTTCAGGATGCTCTTTGATTGTGTGTTAACTATAAATCCCAGAAACTGTAACTCCCAAATGTCAAGGTCTATTTTCCCCAAACTCCATCTGTGTTCACATTTGGGCATATTGAGTATTCATGCCAAGTTTGGTCCTGATCCAACATTGTTTGAGTCCACAGTGCTCTTTGGATATAGGTGAACTACAACTCCAAAACTCAAGGTCAATGCCCACCAAACTCTTATAGCATTTTTTCTTGGTTGTGGGAATTCTGTGTGGGAAGTTTGTGTCTTTCTGCCATTCCTGCCAGGATATCTATGTTGTGTTCATCGAAACAGGCCCAGGTTTCACGCAGAGTGTATAAATACATTTAAAAACATATTAACTATATGTATGACTGTGTTAGAGTGTAATTTCTGTCATTTTGCTTGGTGGTGTGCCCCAGGATTTTGTAAATGTAAAAAAATTTGCTGCGGCTCAAAAAAGGTTGGGAAACACTGGCTTAAGTGACTGAGGGGGAAAAGGAAGAGGCCTGAGGATGTTAGGAATTGTGGGAGTTGAACTCCAAAACACCTGGAGGGCTGAAGTTTGCTCATTTCCGCCTATAAAGGCATTTTGTGTCTGGGTACCTTCATCTCGTGCAGTGTTTCTCAACCTTCCTAATGCCGCAACCCCTTAATACAGTTTCTCATGTTGTGGTGACCCTCAACTATAACATTTTTGTTGCTACTTCGTAACTGTAACTTTGCTACTGTTGTGAATCGTAATGTAAATATCTGATATGCAGGATGCATTTTCATTCACGGGACCAAATTCGGCACAAATTCCCAATACGCCCAAATTTGAATACGGATAGAGTTGGAGCGGGGTTTGATTTTATCATTTGGGAGTTGTAATTGCTGGGATTTATAGTTCATCTACAATCAACAAACATTCTGAACTCCACCAAGAATGGAATTGAACCAAACTTAGCACACAGAACTCCCACGACTATACTGGAAGGGCATTGACCTTGAGTTTGGGAGTTGTTGTTCGCCAACATCTAGAGAGCACTGTGGACTCAAACAATGATAGATCTGGACCAAACTTAGCACGAATACTCAATATGCCCAAATGTGAACACTGGTGGAGTTTGGGGAAAATAGACCTTGACATTTGGGAGTTGTAGTTGCTGGGATTTATAGTTCACCTACAATCAGAGAGCCCCTTGAACCCCACCACCAATCTTCCCACACACAACTTCATGATCAACAGAAAATACTGTTTTCTGATGGCCTTAGGCGACCTTTCACGACCCATTCTGAACTCCACCAACGATGAAATTGGGTTGTCAAATGAGTTGTCATGTGTTTTCCGGGCTGTATGGCCATGTTCCAGTAGCATTCTCTCCTGATGTTTTGCCTGCATCTGTGGCAGGCATCCTCAGAGGTTGTGAGATCTGTTGGAAACCAGGAAAATAGGGAGATATATATACAGTGTGTGTGTGTGTGTGTGTATATATATATATATATATATATATACACACACACACATACACACCTGTGGAATGTCCAGAACTCTTGTCTGTTTGAGGTAGGTGTGAATGTTTCCATTGGCCACCTTGATTAACATTTAATTGCCTGGCAGTTTCAGGTTTGGCGTCTTACTGCCTGGGGAAATCCTTTGTTGCGGGACAATTAGCTGTCCCTAATTGTTTCTTGTCTGGAGTTCCCCTGCTTTTGAGAACTCCCATAATGAACTGAAAATACTGGAAGGGTTTGGTGGGTATTGACCTTGAGTTTTGGAGTCGTCGTTCACACACATCGTGGACTCAATGATGGATCTGGATCAACCTTGGCATGGATACTCAATATGCCCAAATGTGAACACTGGTAAAGTTTGGGGAAAATAGACCTTGACATTTGAGAGTTGTAGTTCCTGGGATTTATAGTTCAGCTACAATCAGAGAGCCCCTTGAACCCCACCACCAAACTTCCCACACAGAACCTCCTGATCGACAGAAAATACTATCTTTTCTGATGGCCTTAGGTGACCTTTCACGACCCTCCCAGGGGGTTAGTGCTGCCCCAGCCCTTCTTGCAACAGTCCTCCTGTTTTTTGGCACAAGAGTTGTGATGTGGACAGTGTTTTATTATGCACGTTTGAGGCCTGTCGGGGTCTATCTCTTAATTAGTTTGATTTCTCTCCTTGTGAATGGGAAAGCACTTCCTGTTTTGAAACCAAATGCCTTCTGCCTTTTCAAGGGAAGGTGAATAACCCCTTTCCGTCTCGTTTGCAGTTCTTAACATGCTCAGCAACCCTCTGGGGAAGCCCCCGTTGGGTTTCCTGCCGCTGGACCCCATTGGCTCTGAGCTGACGGAAAGCCTCCCAGGCCCGGCTTTAAGGAGCTCCCGCCTGGACAGCAGCCGGTCACTCTTGTATTCGCGCTCCAGCAGCCCCTCCGACTCTGACACCAGCGGATTCAGCTCCGGTTCGGACCATCTCTCAGACTTGATTGTAAGTTGCTAGGGTTGATCTTGGTTTACTTTTATTGGTGTACACAGAAGCAAGAGATTGGGATATGTGCAATCTCTACGGAGTTGTGCAGAAAACCAAAATCCTCATTGGAATTAAAATAATTTAAGAAGCGGCCGTCTGAGTGGAGGCACTTTTCTCAACTTCTCAACCCACTTGCGGGGAAAGAAAAAAAAAGAAAACTTGAGTAATTGCCAATGTGTTTAAGCATCTGTTCTGTTCAAACACATTATTGTTTGAAGAAGAAACACACCTGCCTAAGAGGCGTATAATTATGGAGAATGAATGTTAGATCTTGAGCTAAATGCAAATGATAGTTCTTGCATGTTCCATTGATTTGGCTTTTTTAAAACTTTTGTCAACATATTTAATTATTTATTTATTTATTGTTCATTATTGTATTCCGCTCCTCCCAGCAGGCTCGGGCGGATAACAGTAAAATACACGGGCAACATGCCACAACAAGTCGACATGCCCCTACAATTAATAAAACAAAACCTAAAACCACATTAAATCACATTGCATCGTCAACACACGGATTGAGAGGACAAATAGCAAAGTTAGTTGGTCTAGTGTGCCTAGTTAAAGGCTAAGCCGAAGAGTTTCCGAATTGTCGACAAGGGCAGGCCAACGTGAGGGCATTACAGTAGTCTAGTCTCGAGAGGACCGTCGCTTGGATTACCGTGGCCAGGTCGTTCCTGGACAGGTAGGGTGCCAGTCGCCTAGCCTGTCGGAGGTGATAGAATGACGCCCTGCTGACCACCGAGACCTGAGCCTCCATGGTCAGCGAGGAGTCCAACGAAACCTCCAAGCTCTTAACCGATGGCGATGGGTTGCCATCCAGGGTAGGCAACCGGCACCCACCCAGTCCAGACCGACCAGGCCATAGGATCTCCGTCTTCGACGGGTTCACCTTCAGCCGGCTGGCACGCAGCCAACCAGTCACGGCTTCAAGGCATAGATGGAAACAATCGGGTACGGAGTCCGGCCTGCCGTCCATTCTCAGCAAAAGCTGGGTGTCATCAGTGTACTGATAACACTCCAGACCAAAGTCGCGGGCCAGCTGGGCCAGGGGGCGCATATAGACGTTGAATAATAAGGGGAGAGGATAGCCCCTGGGGGACCCTACACTTAAGTGGGAGTCTCCCGGAGACCTCCCCACCCCCCCTCCACACGCTGTCCCCGGTCCCGGAGGAAGGAGGCCACCCATTCAAGGGCAGTCCCCCCGACCCCGGCTAAGCGGTGGGTCAACAGTACATGATCTACAGTATCAAACGCTGCTGTCAGATCTAACAAGACAAGCAGTGCTGATCCGCCCTGGTCCAGCTGGCGGCGAAGTTGGTCTGAAGCGCTATCTATTGATCTACTCATATTTGTTTGCATGGGGAGGCCGTGCCCTCGGCCCCGCCTCTGTCTCAAACACGCTTGGCGGGGACGAGGGACAGGGCCTTCTCGGTGGTGGCCCCCCACCTGTGGAATCCACACTCTGGGGCAGGGGTGCCCACACTTTTTCAGCATGCGAGCTACTTATAATAAAACCAAGTCAGAAAGGTCTACCTACCTCCTCTAGGCTGGAGAGGGGAGGGGGCGGGGCTTGGGTGGCCTGGCTCCTCCCCCTCTGAGAAGCGCCCCATCCGGCTGGGATCCACCTCCTTTGGTCCCGGGATCGACCGGTCGATCGCGATCGACTTCCTGGGCAGCCCTGCTCTGGGGAAATTCGGTCATCGCCATCCCTCCTCACCTTTAGAAAGAAGGTAAAAACGTAGAATGTGGGACCAGGACTTCGGGTAATTAGGCGGAAATGACAATTGACAATGGCTTGGAAATGGATTATGGATAAGTTAAATGGAGTACTCAATCATAGCATATGGCTAGATAATGTCCACCAGACTGGTAATAGTTCGGTAGACTGCAAGTACATTGTTTTAATGTTTGTATGCTTTTAAGTATTGTAATTATTGGTGTTTTGTATTTTATTATGCGTGATCAAATTGTTGCCAATTGGAAGCTGCCCAGAGTCCCCCCAGGGGTTGAGAAAATAAATAAATAAATAAATTGCTGGGTTGGCCTCATTGGTCGGGGGCTGGGCTCGATGGCCTTGGGAGATGCCACCATGAATTCCGTTGTCTCCAAACTCTTGTTTCGAACGCCTGTCTCTTGCAGTCAAGCCTCCGCATCTCTCCGCCTCTGCCATTCCTGCCTCTCGGTGGCCTCGCCAGAGATTCCTTAAATGGAGCCGGCTCCCACCTGGATCAGGATCAAGCTACTTTGGCCGCAGTCACGTCCACCCCGACCGCCATCCCCAAGCAATGGCCCGGAGCCTCCACTTGGCCTTCGTGGAGCTTGCCAGACCCTTCCTCCCCGGAGGACCCCTTCAACATCGAACGGGAGGCAAAGCTTCACAAGCAGGCGGCAGGTGAGCCTTTGCTTTTGAGGAACTCGGAGCGGCTTGGGTGCGAAACGGATCCGGATTTCTGGATAACACTGCTTTTGTCTTCAGCCATGAATGAAGCCACCTGTACATGGAGCGGGCAGCTCCCACCCCGGAACTACAAGAACCCAGTCTACTCCTGTAAGGTGTTTTTAGGAGGCGTGCCTTGGGATATCACAGAAGGTGAGTACCTAGCAGCTTCTTAGGGCCCTTGGAGAAGCAGGTGAGTGAGGCTGAAGAACATTCACTCCATGCTGGCCTTTTCCCTGCTTCATCGCATACAGGTAAACCCTCTTCCCGTGAGTATTTCTCCTTGTTGGGTTGGTATGTTAACACTTAAGACTTAGACTTAGGACATTTTGGTACTTAAGACAGAGCTACCAGTAAGAATTACCCTATTAGTTTATAATCTAAAGAGTATAGTGTCCAAAGCACAGCAATATTATGTTAGTACAGGGCTGTCCAACTGGCGCCCCGGGCCGGATCCGGCCCGTAGCCTGTTGGACACGGCTCCACCTATGCCCTCAGCCGCCATTTTTAAATTTGGAAAAAAAAAATCGCATTTTTTTTAAAAAAATGGCGGCCGGGGAGGGGGGGCGGGCAGGGAGGAGGAAGAGAGCTAGCTCCTCCTCCTTTTCGGCGCCCTCCCTACCTAGGGCGGGGAGCCGCCGAGGACAGAAGGCGGCGCCAACAGCAGCGCGTCACAGGCCTGGCGTGACGCGCTGCTCCTGGCACCGCCTACTCCTCCTTTCGCGCGCCCCTCCCTTCCTAGGGCGGGGGCGCCGAAAAGGAGGAGGCGCCAAGAGCAGAGCCGCCACGCCAGGCCTGTGATGCTCTGCTCTTGGCGCCGCCTACTCCTCCCGCGCCCCCCCCTAGGGCGGGAGCCGCGGGGGCAGAAGGCGGCGCCAAGAGCAGCACGTCACAGGCCTGGCGTGACGCGCCACCCCTGGCGCCGCCTTCTGCCCTTTTGCCCTCCTTCCTAGGGCGGAGGGGGCGCCGAAAGGAGGAGTAGGCGGCGCCAGAGCAGAGCGTCACAGGCGTGGCGTGACGCTCTTCTCTTGGCGCCGCCTACTCCTCCTTTTCGGCGCCCCCGCCTCTAGGAAGGGAGGGGCGCCAGGAGGAGTAGGCGGTGCCAGGGCAGCGCCACGCCAGGCCTGTGACGCGCTGCTCTTGGCGCCGCCTTCTGCCCTTTTTCGGCCATTTTAGGAGGGCGGGGCCTGGGGGCGGGGCCTGGGGCGGGGGGCGAGCGGCCCCTAGGTCATCAGTGACCGCTTATCCGGCCCTGGACCCCGTAGAAGTTGGACAGCACTGTGTTAGTACATGCGATGCTTTGGGGAAAGCTAGGGCACTCAGCAGCATCCTCCATCAATCACTCAGTTACCATCCAAATGTGTTCCTAGTAGCTCCCGATACCATTGTTGGTAGTTTAGGTTGATGGAATTGAATCCAAAATATTTATATGGTGTCAAACCTGGGGAAAGCTATTTGAATGATGCGTAAGTACTGTATATACTTGAGTACAAGCTGACCCGAATATAAGCCGAGGCACCTAATGTTACCACCAAAAAAACTGGGAAAAAGTATTGCTTCGAGTAAAAGCCAAGAGTGGGAAATGCAGCAGATTCTGGTAAATTTCAAAATAAAAATAGATAGCAATAAAATTACATCAATTGAGGCACCAGTAGGTCAAATGTGTTTAAATATTTACATAAAAATAATTTAAGATAAGACTGTTCAACTCTGATTAAACCATTATTCTAACCATCTTCAATGTAAATGTGCGTATTTATCCTTCCAATAATAATAATAGATTAAAATAATAGAAATGTAATAATAACAGTAATAATAGCGTAAAATAATGTAATAATAACAATAATAGGTAAAGGTAAAGGTTTTCACCTGATATTAAGCCCAGTCGTGTCTGATTCTGGTGGTTGGTGCTCATCTCCATTTCTAAGCCGAAGAGCTGGCGTTGTCCATAGACACCTCCAAGATCATGTGGCTGGCATGACTGCATGGAGCGCAGTTACCTTTCCGCCGGAGCAGTATCTATTGATCTACTCACGCTTGCATGTTTTCGAACTGCTAGGTTGGCAGAAGCTAGGGCTAACAGTGGGAGCTCATCCCACTCACCGGATTTGAACCTGCGACCTTCCAATTATTATTATTAAGTTCAATCAGCAAGTTAACAATAATAATAAAGTAAAATAATAAATGGAATAATAACAATAATAAATAGAGTAAAATAATCAATGGAATAATAGAGTAAAACAATAAATGTTATAATAATAATAATGAAAGAAAAATAAATGGAATAATAACAATAATAAATAGAGTAAAATAATAAATGGAATAATAGAGTAAAACAATAAATGGAATAATAATAATGAAAGAAAAATAATATATAAATGGAATAATAATAAGTAGAGTAAAATAATAAATGGAATAATAATAATAATAACAACAGAGTAAAATAATAAAGAACCTTGACTCGAGTATAAGCCTGGGGGCGGGGGGGCTTTTTCAGCCTAAAGAAGGGCAGAAAAACTCTGCTTATACTCAAGTATATACGGTATTTACTCAGAGTCGTCATGATGCTCTTGCATAATTATTGACAACATCCATATAATGCTGAATTCTAGCAATAATGTGCTATAGATAAGAACATATGATCCTCAAGACTGTCAGGTATAACAAAAGAATTCGTACTGTGGGTATCTAATAATAATACTATGTCATTATTTTTAAATATGGGGAAGTTTCATCTATTTATAGATATTTCTTTGAACTTCCCACGTTAGTCAGAGGAGTATCATAATTATTAGCAGAAACCCACCTGTGCAGAAATAGTATTTTTAGGTTTTTTTTAAAAAATGTCCTCCACAAACACCATACTTGCCCACCATCCAAGTGAAGGCTTTCATACGGAGACAATTTCACCCTAGATTTTCTGTTTTTCCTCCACCAGAGACATCCCAGTGTTTCTGACTCTCTCCAATGGTGTGGAATTTGCATAACCCCGCCCACTGCCCCTCCCTTGACCCTTTCCTATTCTTTTCTATAGCACATGGCAAACAGAGGAATTGATCAGCAACCAAACATACTACAGAGGTTTGGGGAGAATTCACCATGACTTGCAGGAGTTGTAGGATGTATAGTTCACCTACAATCTAAGAGCACTAGCACATAGAACCCTTATGGCCAACAAAAAAAAATACTGGAGGTCTTTGGGGAAAATTCACGTCGATTTGGGAGAGTTGTAATTCACCTACATGCAGAGAGCACTGTGAACCCAAACACCAATGAACCAAACTTGGCACATGTACCTGATATGCCGAAATTTGGGGAGAACTGACTTTACTTTCTGGGAGTTGTAGTTCACTCGTAATCAGAGAAACTGTGATGTCCACCAGTGATAGACCTGGACTAAACTTGGCGCACGGAACCCCCATGACTGGGGGTGTTTGCGGGACTGTCTCACCATAGTAGGAGTTGTAGTTTACCCTACAGCAGGAGAGCACACTGAATCCCACCAATTAGGCATCTGGAGCAGTGTTTTTCAACCTGTTTTTGGGCCGCGGCCCATTTTTGACATTTACAAAATCCTGGGGCACACCACCCACCAAAATGACACAAAATGACACTCTAACACAGTAATACATATAGTTAATATGTTTTTAAATGTATTTATACACTCAGTTTGAAACCTGGGCCTGTTTCGATGAGCACAACATATATATGACTTCCTCTCACATATTTATACATGGCTATCATGCCTTCTCTCAGCCTTCTCTTCTTCAGGCTAAACATGCCCAGCTCTTCAAGCCGCTCCTCATAGAGCTTGTTCTCCAGACCCTTGTGAAATTTCACCCTGAGTGAAACTTGCTTCCAGTTAACTATGGATGTCATGAAGCTGTTATAAACAGTTCCTAGAAGGGGGGGAGGCAACTCTTGAAAAATCCAGTAAAATCCAGTAAGAACTCAAAAAAACCATTTCCAAGCGGAGAGGCTCAGTTTGTTTCTTGGAAACCTGTGAATGCTTCAGCCTCCCGATGCTCCCAGGTTCGCTCACTGCCCAATTCACCGACATCCAGCTTCCGGCTTTGGCTGTTCTCACAAGAAATCCAAGCCAACGCGAAAACGCCAACTCAATCACTTCCGCCCAGTGCTCTGCTTTTGCGGAGGGAGGAGGGAGGCAGCAAAAGAGGCCACACAGATCTATGAAACGTATAGAGTATGGACCCATGCTGAGTCGAGGCTCCTGAAGGCTTCCTCAAGGCGGGCCTGGCCCTGGCATTCGGCGGAGCCCTTCCTTTGCCTCGGGGAGGATCTTTGGGGAGGGAAAGAGGGAGAAAAATCTGCTAGGAGGGGGAAGAGTGCCAATTTCCCACGGCACACCTGATGACCGCTCACGGCACACTGGTTGGGAAACACTGATCTAGAGCAAACTTGCCCAGCATAACAATCTTTAAGTACTGATTGAGTTTTTTCAGGTTAACCTGGCATGATGTGAGTTGTAGTTCACCCTGAATTTGTGTACTTCTTCAAATAACCCAACCAGTCATAAATAATTATGGGAGTTGTAGTACAAAATGTGGGTGGGGGAATAGGTTCCTTCTGGCTCATCCTTGCTGGGTGCAGCCAAAAACAGAAGGCAAGCATTCCCTTGGGTGGGTTCTTCTGGCCTCTAAATGCATGTCTCTCTTCCGCACAGCGGGTCTGATCAGCACTTTCCGTGTGTTTGGTTCGTTGAGAGTGGAGTGGCCTGGTAAGGATAGCAAGCACCCTCGCTGCCCTCCCAAAGGTAATATGCCTAAAGGTAATACAGACGTGGTAGGAAACCCTTTTATCCATGTTATAGAGCACAGAGGGCTGCATGCTGGTGGCTGGAGAGGTGGAAGCCCCATAGGAAGGAGGCAGGGCCCACCCAGGCGCACCGTTTTTTTTTCCAATTGAGGTCACTTCACCTGGTAATTTGCTTGACTGGGAGTGGTGTGCAGAGGAACCCACAAATTGGTGGCACTTCGGGATAGAGGGAACAGGTATTATTTGGAAGGGAAACCGTTCTCGTATTATTATTATTATTATTATTATTATTATTATAGTCACCATTGTACCTGTTGTTTTGTCAAGGAAATAACTTGCTTTGTCATTAGTAAGGGTAAAGGTTTCCCCTTGACATTAAGTCTAGTCATGTCTGACTCTGGAGCGTGGTGTTCATCTCCATTTCTAAGCCAAAGAGCTGGCATTGTCCTTAGACACCTCCAAGGTCATCCCTTACCTTCCCACTGAAGCAGTTCCTATTGATCTGCATGTTTTCAAACTGCTATGTTGGCAGAAGCTGGGGCTAACAGCAGGAGCTCACCCTGCTCCCCGGGTTTGAACTGCCGGCCTTTTGGTCAGCAAGTTCAGCAGCTCAGTAGTTTAACCTGCTGCGCCACCTTTGGTTTGTCATTAGGACGGCCATTTAAAAGTGCCTTAATCTTGCATGGGATTTTTTGATCCTATAGTTTATTTATTTATTTTATTTACTTCATTTATATTCCGCCCTTCTCACCCCGCAGGGGACTCAGGGCGGATTACAATGTACACATTACATTTAGACACACAAACACACAAGACAGACAGAGGCAATTTAACATCTGGCCACCAGGGGAGGTGTCGCACTTTTTCATTCCTCAGCGTGTTTCCTGTATATCTTTTTATGGCCTCATAAATCAGTTAAATTTAGCCTCCCCACTAAGTGGTACCTTAATTTCCTACTTGACAGATGCAACTGTCTTTCGGGTTGCAAAGGTCGACAACAGGCTACACAATAGGTCGAGAGCCCACCTCGACCCGGGCAGGCCTCGAACTCATGACCTTCTGTTCAGTAGAGATCTTATGCAGCTGACACCCAGCCAGCTGCGCCACATTCCCAGTTTGGTTTAGGAATCTTGGGGTGGCAGGATGACTATAGCTGTTTGTTTTGATACAGTAACAAACAATTCCATGTTTTCTAAGCATGATTGAGATTGCACCTGCCCTGTTGTCGTGTGACTTATTTCTTCCTCTCCCATCAAAGGCTATGCTTACTTGGTGTTTGAGTCCGAGAAATCTGTTCGCGCCTTACTCCAGAATTGTTCCCGTGATGTGCTCAGCCCCAGCGGCCTCAGCGAGTACTATTTCAAGATGTCCAGCCGCAGGATGCGCTGCAAAGAGGTGAGCAGGTGAACTGTTTCGTGACCCCAATAGAAATAGAGTAAGTGATCGACACTCAGTCCTTGCTTTAGCTCCCATGTGCTTCGAAGCACCAGCTTTCCATGCTTTAGAGCAGGCCTGGGCAAACTTCGGCCCTCCAGGTGTTTTGGACTCCAACTCCCACAATTCCTAACAGCCTGCTGGCTGTTAGGAATTGTGGGAGTTGGAGTCCAAAACACCTGAGGGCCGAAGTTTGCCCAGGCCTGCTTTAGAGTATATTTCTCATTTCTCATTCTCATTGAAAGGAATATACGGTCAGCCCCCCCCCGGATGCACACACAATCACTTAAACGTAAAGCAGTGTTTCTCCACCTTCCTAATGCCGCGACCCCTTAATACAGTTCCTCATGTTGTGGTGACCCCCAGTCCTAACATTATTTTTTTGTTGATACTTCATACTGCAATTTTTCAATTTTTATGAATTGTAATGTAAATATCTGATATTCAGGATGTACTGTATTTCCATTTATTGGATCAAATTTGGCACAAATGCACCGAAATTTGAATACAGTTGGGGGGGGGTTGATTTTTTTCATATGAGAGTTATAGTTGCTGAGATTTATAGTTCACCTACAATCAAAGAGCATTCTGAACTCCACTAATGACAAAATTGGACCAAATTTGGTGCACAGTAGCCTTATAGCCCAGTGTTTCCCAACCAGTGTGCCATGGCACAATAGTGTGCTGTGAGCAATCATCAGGTGTGCCGTGGGAATGTGGAACCTCCAATACCCTTTCTTCATCCTCCTGGTGAGCGAACACTTTTTCTTCTCCACTCGGGCTCCCTTCTTCCCAGCCTCGCTTTACTTGCTTTGCCTCGCTTTGCTCTGGGGCGTGTCTTCATAGTAGCGCCCGCACGGGTCACGTCTTCCTCCCTCCCCCTCCTGAAGAACGGAGCCCGAGTGGAGAAGAAAAAGTAAGTGTTCGGCAGGAGGGGGAAGAAAGGGCGCGAAGGGGAGGAAGATGTCTCTGTCGAAATCTGGCATGGGCAAACTTGGACCTTCCAGGTGTTTTGGACTCCAACTCCCACCATTCCTAGCAGCCTCAGGCCCTTTTCCTTTTTCCCCCTCAGCCACTTAAGCAGGAAAGGACCTCAGGCTGTTAGGAATGGTGGGAGTTGAAGTCCAAAGCACCCAGAGGGCCGAGGTTTTCCCATGCCTGTTTCAGGGACCTAAAAGTGGTGAGCCTCCTTCCAACATTGTGATTCTGGATAGAAAACAAACAACATAACATAATATTGTTTGAGTCCACAGTGCTCTCTGGGTGTAGGTGAACTACAACTTCCAAACTCAAGGTCAATTCCCAAGCAAACCCTTTCAGTACTTTCTGTTGGTAATGAGAGTTCAATATGCCAAGTTTGGTTCAATACCATTGTTGCAAGAGTTCAGGATGCTCTTTGATTGTGTGTTAACTATAAATCCCAGAAACTGTAACTCCCAAATGTCAAGGTCTATTTTCCCCAAACTCCATCTGTGTTCACATTTGGGCATATTGAGTATTCATGCCAAGTTTGGTCCTGATCCAACGTTGTTTCAGTCCACAGTGCTCTCTGAATATGGGTGAACTACAACTCCAAACACACCAAACTCTTATTGTATTTTCTCTTGGTTATGGGAGTTCTGTGTGGGAAGTTTGTGTCTTTCTGCCATTCCTGCCAGGATATCTATGTTGTGTATGAACACGAAACAGGCCCAGGTTTCACACTGAATGTATAAATACATTTAAAAACATATTAACTATATGTATTACTGTGTTAGAGTGTCATTTTGTGTCATTTTGGTTGGTGGTGTGCCCCAGGATTTTGTAAATGTAAAAAATGTGCCGTGGCTCAAAAAAGGTTGAAAAACACTGTTATAGCCAACAGAAAATACTGGAAGGCTTTGGTGGGCATTGACCTTGAGTTTGGAAGTTGTAGTTCACCTACATCTAGAGAGCACTGTGGACTCAAACAATGATAGATCAGGACCAAACTTGGCACGAATACTCAATGTGCCCAAATGTGAACACTGGTGGAGTTTGGGGGAAATAGACCTTGATGTTTTTGGAAAGCCCCCCTGTGCTTTCAAACAAGGCCTGTGCCTTCTGCAAACCTTCTTCTTAAAGATTAGAATACAAACTTCCAGCAACAAATAGTGTCTGTACCTCTGCGCAGACTGATAGATGGTGCCAGGGGCTGCGTGCAAGGCCCGTCGTGTTAGAATTGGCAGCAAGGGCTCTGCATAAATCTTTCTCAACAATAGGCCCCTGATTCAGGTGGCGATGGGATGAGCAGGAAATCCATGAGCAAAGCAGTCTGTGGATGGATGGCTCCTGGCCTCCTGCCCAAGGTCTTCCGCCTGCATCTTGGCTGCGGATGTCTTTGGCAGGCTGTACATAGAATGGAGATGGGGGAGTGGGCTTCGACCTTTATTCCTTGCCATTGTCCCATAAGGGTGTTTGGAGCTGTCAAAGTTGAGAACCCTGTGACTTTCCAAATCTCCCCGAGCTAACAAATCTTGGGAATACTACTGTATATACCAGTCATGGGCAAACTTCGGCCCTCCATGTGTTTTGGACTTCAACACCTGGAGGACCAAAGTTTGCCCATGTCTGGTATGTACACATGTGTAAGTTGACCTTATGTATATGTTGATGGCAGGCTTTTTGGGCAAAGCTTTGGATACTGGCATGACCTGTGGGTATGTTTATAGTTATTCCACAGAGAGAGGAAAGCAGTGATGGCACTGCATGGACCCAGACATTTAAAAAGGGCTAAACACTCCCTCCTCGACTTTAAGAAACCGTTGAAGACCTACTTCTGCTCACTGGCCTACGAGGAGGGGGGGATAGATTATACTATTATACATTATAATTATGCTATTATACCTCTGAGTAACATCTGCAGTCCGTACTTGGGTCTTTCTGCCCCGCTAGCTCAGTTGACATCTTGATAGGTGTCAGGTTTCCCTTTGACATTAAGTCCAGTTGAGTCCAACTCTGGGAGTTGGTGCTCATCTCCATTGCTAAACCGAAGAGCACCTCCTAGGTCATGTGGCCAGCATGACTGCATGGAGTCCCGTTACTTTCCCACTGAAGCGGTACCTATTGATCTACTCACATTTGCATGTTTTCCAAATGCTCCTCAGATTCGAACCACCAACATGTCAGACAGCATGTTCTGTAGCTCAGCGGTTTAACCCACTGCACCACTTGAGCAATCTTGAGCAATAATCAATTTATATGCCCCCAAGGAACTGTGATGACTCTGGGAAATTGACGCATCTGTTTTATGTATTATGTTTGTTTTATGTCTGATATAATAGGTTGTGTTTAAATCTAATTCTAATTTGCTAAGTTATATGCTGTGGAGTTTAATTTTTCGTTATGTGTCTATCAGTTGTTATGTTCAGGCATTGAATGTTAGCCTTTTTTGTGACTGGAGTCCACCCTAAGTCCCTTCAGGAAGATATGGCAGAATATAAATAAAATTATTATTATTATTATTATTGCTGCACCAAGACTGAATAGTAAGGGTCAGTTCTCCTGGGATGGACTAAGACACTTGTCTTTGCCACTCTATTATTATTATTATTATTATTATTATTATTATTATTAGATATGCAACAAGATTAGTACACAGCAAACAAGATCACTATGCTGGCTTTTGTACTGGATCACAAGTTCACTATTTCCCAAGTGTCTAAGTCTGTGTGATGGCGAATAATGCATGCACGTTGAGTAGGGTGGCTTTTTCCATCTGGCAGATTGTGATTGTCTCAGCTCTGATTGTTTTTAAGTGCTGGCCTTTAGGTACCCCACTCAATGTGCTGATCACCACTGGGACCATCTTGATAGGCTTGTGCCAGAGACTTTGCAAGTCGATATTTACATCCTTGTAGCGTGCATGCTTTTCCAGTTGCTTCTCATCAATTCTACTATCACCTGGGATTGCAACATTGACAATCCATACGCTGTTGTTATATTTATTTATACTCCTGTATCTCTTCCAAGTCTAACCACATAATCTCAAGAGTCACTATAAGTCAGACATGGGGAAATTTCGGCCCTACTGGCTGTTAGGAATTCTGGGGAATGAAGTCCATAACACCTGGACGGCCAAAGTTTGCCCATGCCTGCTGTAAGTTGACAGACTTCTACATAAACTGTCATAATATCCCATGTGCTTTTGGATTTCAGTTCCTAGAAGGTCCAACCAAGATATGTCAGGCATTCTGGGAGGTGAATAAGGAATATTTGAAATGGTTTGTAGATGACTGAATGGTGCCCATGGTGTCTCAGGTGCAGGTCATTCCGTGGGTCCTGGCGGACAGCAACTTTGTGCGCAGCCCAACCCAGAGGCTTGACCCGGGCAAAACAGTCTTTGTGGGAGCTCTCCATGGCATGTTGAATGCAGAGGCCTTAGCAGGGATTCTCAATGACCTGTTTGGAGGTGTGGTGTACGCAGGCATCGACACGGACAAGCACAAGTACCCCATTGGTGAGTGGGTCCTAGCCGTGACCAATCCGCTTGGGTATCCAAGGGGTTTGAGAAATAAATATTGAGAACAATATTTATTTGCATATTCTTTGATTTATATGTATGTACTTTTATTGTGTTATTGTTGATGTTTTGATTTTATTTTATTGTAATGTGTTGTTTGGGCCTGGCCTCATGTAAGCCGCCTTGAGTCCTCATCAGGGAGATGGTGGCGGGGTATAAATAAAAGTTATTTTTTTTTATTATATTAAGCTAACATTCCTTTTCCGGCCCCCCCCCCCCCCCCAATATGTATTTGGACGCTTTTAAACCGCAAAGAGGTCACCTAAGTTCCCATCCACACCTTAGTACAGGCTTGAGCAAACTTCGGCCCTGCAGGTGTTTTGGACTCCAACTCCCACAATTCCTAACAGCCAGTAGGCTGTTAGGAATTGTGGGAGTTGGAGTCCAAAACACCTGCAGGGCCGAAGTTTGCCCAGGCCTGCCTTCGTTTGAGAGGTGTGATTCAGGGAGATTTCATGCAGGGATTTCCAAACAGCGCTCTGAGCCTTCTCTCCTCGTCCTCTGCTTCCATTATGGCAGACTTTGCAGTACATCATGCGTGTGCTGACTCACAAGTCTTGCATTTCGCTACTCTTGGCTCATCCGTTCTGGTGCCGCATATTTATTGCACTCAAAAGGGCTGGTTTGGTTTCAGGATCCGGCCGTGTCACCTTCAACAACCAGCGCAGCTACCTGAAAGCGGTGAGCGCCGCGTTTGTGGAGATCAAGACGACCAAGTTTACAAAAAAGGTAGGACACATCAAATAGAAACAGAAAGCTTGCTTGTATAAATACGCACGTTGGCAGAGATAACACAGCACTGCAGACTTTCTGTAGAATCAGGGCAATTTATTTATTTATTTATCATGTCAGGAATGGACCATTATATTTGAGAAAACACAAAGTTTAAAAAATTGGCATTCTATGTCCTTTGACCAGTAGCTGACCACTTGGAGTGCCTCTGGTGTTGCTATAAGAAGGTCCTCCATTGTGCATGTGGCAGGGCTCAGGCTGCATTGTAATAGGTTGTCTGTGGCTTGCTCTTCTCCACACTCACATGTCGTGGACTCCACTTGTGACCCCATTTCTTAAAGTTGGCCCTGTGTCTCGTGGTGCCAGAGCACAGTCTGTTCAGCGTCTTCCAAGTTGCCCAGTGTGCCCAGGAGGGAGTCTCTCATTTGGTATCGGCCTTGGATTGAGGTTCTGAGTTTTAGCCTGCCACTTTTGGACTCTTGCTTGCTGAGGTGTTCCTGCGAGTATCTCTGTAGATCTTAGAAAACTATTTCTTGATGTAAAGCAGGGGGTGGGCAACCTGCTGCCCGCGGGCCGGATGCAGCCCGGCAGCCGATTCTGTCCGGCCCGGGGAGAAGGGCGTCGGGGGCGGGGCCAAGAGGAAGGGGTGCTGCTGCCGCCATCCCATCGCAGGCTCTGTGGGACCTGTGTCGGCAGACAGGCCGGAGTGCCTGACATCCCTGGAGGCGATCCGGGCCTGCAGCGGGAGCACTCGGCAACCTGCAGGGACTGATCGCCCTGGCGACCCGGAAGACTTGATCATCTTCCGAGTCGTCAGGTTGAATAAGCCGCCACAGATCGCTGACTGCTCCCCCTGCAGGCTCGGGGATGGCAGGCACTCCATAGCAGGGCGATCAGCTGGGGAACGGCGGAGGGCAAGAGCAGGCGGAGGCCTGCAGCCTCCGATCGCCTTCTGCTCTGCTGCGGCGTCTGGGCTGGGTCCATTGGGCCATTCCATCTTGGGATCCTTCCTCTCTTGAGGATGTCAGCCTCTATCTTGGTTCGCACCTTGTCTTCTTGAATTTAATTTAGTTTTATTTTAGTGGTTTTTATTATTATTTTATAATAATTTCATAGTAATAATATAATAACATAATAAATGATATAATATAGTAATGCTATATTATAATTTCAATATATCATAATTTCTATATATATATATATACTATAATATAATAATTATGGTATTTTAATACTAATAATATAGGAATATTTCTTGATACATTAATATGTTAATATTAATGATGTGTAATATATAGTAAATATGGTAAATCAATCAATAAATACAGTAGATTAGAATGTAGTTCAGCCTTTAGGTACAGCCCTCCATATTATTTTTTGGCTCTCGTGTGGCCCTTTGGAAAAAATAATTGCCCACCCCTGATGTAAGGTGTTGGCCTGCTGGCTGATATCTCAACAGGGGATGGGCTGGAGATGTCACTGCCTTGGTCCTTTCATTATTTGCTGCTACTTCCTGGTGCATGTCAGGTGGTGCAATACCGGCTGCACAGTGTAATTTCTCCAGTGGTGTAGGACGCAGACGGCCTGTGATAATTCGACATGTTTCATTAAGAGCCACATCCACTGTTTTAAGGTGGTGGGGTGTATTCGACATTGGGCATGCGCACTCTGCAGCAGAGTAGCAAAGTGCAAGGGCAGATGTCTTCACTGTGTCTGATTGTGATCCCCAGGTTGTGAATGATACTGTTCTAGCACCTACTTTTTGCTTGGTATTCACCTGAAAACCAAGGGCAACGATGCCTGATAGGAAAGAATAGGGGAGCTGCTAAGGGGGGGAGGGGAGGACAACACACTCATCCCTTTCTCTTCCGCCCCAATAAAGAACTAGAAGTGACAAGATGGCTTTAGAAAAAGGCTGTTTCCGATCCAATATAGACTAATAGGGAGATGCTTTTAACTGCTGGGGACTCAGGTAGCCATTTGGGGATTACTTGGGGATCCGTGGTTATAGAGGCATACTCTATAGCAGGCATGGGCAAACTTGGTCCCTCCAGGTGTTTTGGACTTCAACTCTCACCAGTCCTAACAGCCTCAGGCCTCTTCCTTTTCCCCGTCAGCTGGTTAAGCTGTTCTAGTTCATGTCAACACATAATGTGCTTATTACATGCTTATCATCTGCAAGCATTGCCTTTGATCATAATGAAGAGATCTCAACATTGAGGCCTGCTTCAGTGAAAGCAATGTAGGGACGTGGGAGAGGGCCTTCTCACTGGTGGCATCCCTTTGGAGGTCTAGCTGACGCCATTCCTGGTTTCATTTAGATGCCACAAATAAAAGTTAGTGAACCCTTTGAGCTTCACTAACTGATACAATTATTATGATTATTATTATTACTGTTATTTTATTTCTTACCTATCTCTTCCCGTACCTCAAGGCAAGTTACAGAATAATTAGAAAACATAAACATTGTAAAAATACCACAAATACACATACTAAAATGTATTTCTATAAAAGTAAAAGGTAGTTGTACACGACTAGACATTAAGTCGACTCTGGGGGGCGGTGTACGACTCTGGGGGTGGTATACGACTCTGGGGGGCGGTGTACGACTCTGGGGGCGGTGTACGACTCTGGGGGTGGTGTACGACTCTGGGGGCGGTGTAGGACTCTGGGGGTGGTGTACTACTCTGGGGGCGGTGTACGACTCTGGGGGCGGTGTACGACTCTGGGGGCGGTGTAGGACTCTGGGGCGGTGTAGGACTCTGGGGCGGTGTACGACTCTGGGGGCGGTGTAGGACTCTGGGGGGCGGTGTACTACTCTGGGGGGCGGTGTACTACTCTGGGGGCGGTGTACGACTCTGGGGGGCGGTGTAGGACTCTGGGGGTGGTATACGACTCTGGGGGGCGGTGTAGGACTCTGGGGGGTGGTGTACGACTCTGGGGGGTGGTATACGACTCTGGGGGGCGGTGTACGACTCTGGGGGGGGTGTACGACTCTGGGGGTGGTGTAGGACTCTGGGGGGTGGTGTACTACTCTGGGGGGGTGGTGTACTACTCTGGGGGCGTGGCGACTCTGGGGGCGTGTAGGACTCTGGGGGCGGTGTAGGACTCTGGGGGTGTACGACTGGGGGCGGTGTACGACTCTGGGGGGTGGTGTACGACTATGGGGGCGGGGTACGACTGGGGGGGCGGGGTACGATTCTGGGGAGTTGTACGACTCTGGGGGCGGGGTACGACTGGGGGGCGGTGTACGACTCTGGGGGGTGGTTTATGACTGGGGGCGGTGTACGACTCTGAGGGCAGTGTACGACTCTGGGGGGTGGTGTACGACTCTGGGGTGCGGTGTACGACTCTGGGGAGCGGTGTACAACTCTGGGGGGCGGTGCTCATCTCCATTTCTATGTCGAAGAGCAGTGGCTTCAGACTACAAAGGAGATTCCACCTGAACATTAGGAAGAACTTCCTAACTGAGAGAGAACTGTTCAGCAGTGGAACTCTCTGCCCAGGAGTGTGGTGGAGGCTCCTTCTCTGGAGGCTTTTAAGCAGAGGCTAAATGGCCATCTGTCAAGGGTGCTTTAAGTGTGATTTTCCTGCTTCTTGGCAGATGGCCATCCAGCCTTCATTCAAAAGCCTCCAAAGGAGCTTCCATCGCACTCCGGGGCAGAGAGTTCCACTGGTGAACAGCTCTCACCATTAGGAATGTTCAGGTGGAATTTCCTTTTCCTGTAAATTGAAGCCATTGTTCAAGCCTGCTCCTCCTCCCTATGACTTTGCAAAATCCTTTTAGCTCGGCCTGTAATGTGTTCTCTGCCGTGCCTATGGGATCTGTCCTCTTCTTCCTTGTTATCATAAGCTGTGGGATCCGACTGTGTTGCTTGTTCCTCCCTCTGCCCTCCTTCCTTTGTGGTATTATTATTGCATTGTACTTGTTTTCTGGGCAGGTTCAGATTGATCCGTACCTGGAAGATGCCATGTGTCAAGTCTGCCGTGCTCAGCCAGGTCCCTTCTTTTGCAGAGACCAGGTATTGCCTTGCTCTTCCTTCCTTCTGTGGCCGAATTGAGAACATAGATTTTCCTCCCTCACTCCTTCCCTCCAACTACAATGTATTCCATGATTACTCAGAGCAGTGGTTCTCAACCTTTTTAATGCCGCGACCCCTTAATACAATTCCTCACATTGTGGTGACCCAACGATAAAATTATTTTTGTTGCTACTTCGTAATTGTAATTTTGCTTTGGCTGCCGAAGGTTGCCTGGCAGCCATTCCAGGGACGCAAAGGGGGCGGGGCCAAACGAAGCAGTCCTGTGACCCCTCAAAAATTGCCAGGCGACCCCTCTGGGGGTCACGACCCCCAGGTTGAGAACCACTGGCTCAGAGTAATATTTCCAGACTTTGCATGTTGAAAGCCCACAGGGCCAAACGAAGCAGTCCTGTGACCCCTCAAAAATGGCCAGGCGACCCCTCTGGGGGTCACGACCCCCAGCTTGAGAACCACTGGCTCAGAGTAACATTTCCAGACTTTGCATGTTGAAAGCCCACAGGGCCAAACGAAGCAGTCCTGTGACCCCTCAAAAATGGCCAGGCGACCCCTCTGGGGGTCACGACCCCCAGGTTGAGAACCACTGGCTCAGAGTAACATTTCCAGACTTTGCATGTTGAAAGCCCACGGGGCCAAACGAAGCAGTCCTGTGACCCCTCAAAAATTGCCAGGCGACCCCTCTGGGGGTCACGACCCCCAGGTTGAGAACCACTGGCTCAGAGTAACATTTCCAGACTTTGCATGTTGAAAGCCCACGGGGCCAAACGAAGCAGTCCTGTGACCCCTCAAAAATTGCCAGGCGACCCCTCTGGGGGTCACGATCCCCAGGTTGAGAACCACTGGCTCAGAGTAACATTTCCAGACTGTGCATGTTGAAAACCCATAGACGAGGCATAGGTAACTTTGGATCTCCAGGTGTTTTGAACTTCAAAAAACAAAAAAGTCCAAAACACCTGGCGGGAGGGCCGAAGTTGGTCCATGCTTGTCAGTGTTTCTTAACCTTCCTAAGGCCGTGACCCCTTAATACACTTCCTCATGTTGTGGTGACCCCCAACCATAACATTATTTTCGTTGCTACTTCATAACTGTAATTTTGCTACTGTTAGGAATCGTAATGTAATGTAAATATCTGATATGCAGGATGTATTTTCATTCACTAGACCATATTTGGCAAAAATACCTAATACGCCCAAATTTGAATACTGGTTTGGTTGGGGGGGGCATTAATTTTGCCATTTGGGACTTGTAGTTGTTGGGATTTATAGTTCATCTACAATCAACAAACATTCTGAACTCCACCAAGAATGGAATTGAACCAAACTTGGCACACAGAACTCCCAAGACCAACAGAAAATGCTGGAAGGGTTTGGTGGGCATTGACCTTGAGTTTTGGAATTGTAGTTCAACTACATCCAGAGAGCACTGTGGACTCAACATTGATGTATCTGTACCAAACCTGGCACGAATACTCAATATGCCCAAATGTGAACACTGGTGGAGTTTGTGGAAAATAGACCTTGACATTTGGGAGTTGTAGTTGCTGGGATTTATAGTTCGCTTACAATCAAAGAGCATTCTGAACCCCACCAATGATAGAATTGGGCCAAACTTCCCACACAGAACCCCCATGCCTTGAAGGGACTTGCTGGCACAAGCCTCCGTCCAGGCTCGCATGCTTTCCCTCCCTCACCCACACATGTGTGCCAAGCATGCCTGCTCTCCCCTCGCCCGCTTGGAGTCTCAGAAACAGCCCTCCCCTTGGCTGAGATGCCGACCAATCACAGCGGAGGAGTGCTTTTCTGGTAGGATTTGCCACCTGTTTCCAAAAAGGGAGAGAAGGACAGGCAGAGAGTCCTTCAGCCTTCTCTGCCAAAGGGGTTCCTGAGACCATCAGAAATATATGCTTTCTTAAGTTCTTTGGTGACCCCTCCGAAACCTCCTCACGACACACCCCCCCCCCCAAGAGGTCCCAACCCCCAGGTTGAGAAATGCTGCTTTAGAGGCACAGGATCCCTGTAAAATAGACACTGAAGACATTGCTATTCTTTTACCTGAGATAATACTTCTCTAGGAATTTCTGGGTCCTCCAAAAAGACTCTACACTAGGAATGGGCAAACTTGGCCTTCCAGGGGTTTTGGACTTCAACTCCCACAATTCCTAAGAGACTCGGGCCCTTTCCATTTCCCCCTCAGCTGCTTAAGGAAGGGGCCCGAGGCTCTTAAGAATTGTGGGAGTTGAAGTCCAAAAACCCTGGAGGGAGGGCCAAAGTTGGTCCACGCTTGTCCTAGATCAGGGCTGCCCAGGAAGTCGATCGCGATTGACCAGTCGATCCCAGCAGGATGGGGTGCTTCTCAAAGGGGGGTGGAGCCAGGCCCCACCAAGCCCCGCCCCCTCTCCGGCTTCGGCACTCCCAGCAGCTGCTCCAGCCTTGAGGAGGGCAGGGCCAAGCCAGCCTTGTGCTAGCTATGTCACCACTGGCTTGGCATTGCCATCCTCAAGCCTGGAGAAGCTGCTAGGAGCTCCAAAGCCAGAGGGGAGGGGAGGGGCTTGGCATGGCCTGGCTCCACCCCCTTCTGCTCTACCAGCAGCTTCTCCGGGCTTGAGGATGGCAATGCCATCCTCTAGCCTGGAGATGCTGCTGGGACCTCCAAAGCCAGAGGGGGCGGGGCTTGGTGCGGCCTGGCTCCGCCCCCTCTGGATTTGGAGCTCCCAGCAGCTTCTCCAGGCTTGAGGATGGCAGTGCCAAGCCCGCTTTGTGCTAGCTATGTCACCACTGGCTTGGCATTGCCATCCTCAAGCCTGGAGAAGCTGCTGGGAGTTCCAAAGCCAGAGGGGAGGGGGCGGGGCTTGGTGCGGCCTGGCTCCGCCCTCTGTGGCTTCCGCTCTACCAGCAGCTTCTCCAGGCTTGAGGATGGCAGTGCTAAGCCAGCTTTGTGCTAGCTATGCCACCACTGGCTTGGCATTGCCATCCTCAAGCCTGGAGAAGCTGCTGGTAGAGCGGAAGTCAGAGGGGGCGGAGCCAGGCCGCGCCCAGCCCCGCCCTCCCTGCTTCAGCTCTACCAGCAGCTTCTCCAGCCTTGTGGAGGTAGGTAGATCTTTCTGACTTGGTTTTATTATAAGTGCTGAAAAAGTGTGGGCACCCCTGTCCTAGATAGACCCTGACGCTTCTCTTGCCCCCCCCCCCCCAATTCTCTCTGGAGTAGATCTGCTTCAAGTACTTCTGCCGCTCCTGCTGGCACTGGAAACATTCCATGGAGGTCCTGCACCACCACCGCCCGCTGATGCGCAACCAGAAGAACCGGGACGCCAGCTAGACCCCAGCGCGGCTGCCTTCTGTTTCACCTGCCACAAGGAAGGAGAGAGAGAGAGGAAGAGGGAGCCCTGGCATGCTTTCCGGTGTCACGCCAATGCCTGGGAGGTGCCCGTCTTGGAAGGACTATGGGGGATTCTTGCCTTCACGTTTGCACTTGCTGGTCTTTATTTGTTTTTCTGCACTTTTTAAATGCACAGTGGATTTTTTGTCGGGGGGGGGGTTGGGGGGGTTGGGGTTTGTTTGAGAGGGGAGGGCTCCCTCCATCGATTCTGCAGTTCCCAGATTTAGGTTCCTTGTTGCTGACGAGAAGCATAAAGGGGCCTTGCGTTTGTTGAGAAGGTGTTGGATGCGGATGCCTTCGCTTCAGTTTCTTATTTATCAAGGGCCCTTTTTTTACATTCCTTGCAATACTGGTGGTAATAATGCAGGTCTCATTGGCTCGGTTGTTTTGCAGTTGCCATACAGTGCCTTTCCATTCATTTAAACCCCCCTCCCCGCCCCCTCCACCTGAACGGAGTTAAACCCAATGTTCAGCTGGCGTTTTTTACTGTACCAACAAGGAGTCTTTGCTCTTCACTTAAACCAAATCATATATTTCCTATTTTACGCTCCAGGATTTTTACCAGTTCCTTTTTACACTCTTGGAGAAAAAAAAAACAAGGTTTTTAAGTCGTTGGAGACTAGAATTTTTTTCTTTCCTGGCAGCTTTTAACATCATTGCAACTTGTGTCTGGGAGCTGTTAGTTTAAAAAAAATGATAATTATAATAATTATAATAAGTTTCTCAGTTGCGAATCGCGGTATTTGCAACCCTGAAAAGGACGGGATTTTTCGGATTTTTGAAACTGGACCGGATAAACGGATCTCCGAGCTGCTGTATATAGTTCGTTGCACTTTACGTTGCACTTCAAGGGGGGCTTGATAAACAGGTTTTTAATCACAAAGTCACAAGACTTCAATTTACTTTTTTATAACTGAGCTGATTCGAGGGCTGCGGCGCTTTAAGGGTTCCCCAAAACCCTTTTTTTTCCTGTTGAGAAGAGAGAGAGAGAGAGAAGTGCGAAAGGAGAAGCGCGGCCCGCAGATTGTGCCGGGAGTTGAAGTTTTGATTTTGTTTTATTTCTTTCCCCCCTCTTGATTAGAAGCTGTGTGCCAAAGAACCCGTGTCATATGTTCTCCCTTCTTCCTGCTGAGCTGATGATGTTGCGTATTCCAGCTGCTCTTTGTGGGGTCTTGTGAACCAGTATGTGAAGTCTCTACCTCATTGTAGTATATGCAGGCAAGACTGCACTCTCCTACGGATGTGTGGAGTAAGCTGTGATGTAGTTCTTGGCACATAATAAACACGTTGCAGCAGACCCTTCGCCTCTTCTCTATTCAGCCTGTGTTTCTCAAGGATTGGGTGCACCCAGTTCAATGTTTACAATTGTGGCTTTTCGCCAGGATTTGGGAACAGGCAGACCCTGAACCTGTGTGGGATCCACTGCAAATATCTCCAGGGTGAGGATTGTACCTCAGTGTAATAGAACACACAATTGAAAAGCAAGTTTAACCATATACCATATATACTCGAGTATAAGCCGGGTTTTTGGCCCTTTTTTCGGCTGAAAAGCCTCCCTAAGCTTATATTCGAATCAAGCTTATTTATTATTTTACTGTGATTATTATTATTACATTTATTATTTTACTCTATTACTATTATTTTACTCTATTATTTTTATTACATTTATTATTTTACTCTATTACTATTATTACATTTATTATATTACTTTATTATTGTTGTTGTTACATGTTATTTTAATCTATCGTTATTTATTTTACCCTATTATTACTGATATTATTACATTTTCATTATTTTACTCTATTATTACATTTATTCTTTTACTCTATTATTATTTTTATTACATTTATTATTTTACTCTATTACTATTATTACATTTATTCTTTTACTCTATTATTTCTGTTACATTTGTTATTTTACTCTATTATTATTATTATTACATTTATTCTTTTACTTTATTATTATTACCATTACATTTATTCTTTTACTCTATTATATTTATTTTACTCTATTACCATTATTATTTTCCTCTATTATTGTTATTATATTATTTTTCTCTTATTATTGGAAGGATACGTAAGCACATTTACACTGAAGACGGTTAGAAAAATGGTTTAATCAGAGTTGGACAGTCTTTATCTTAAATTATAGTTTTATGTAAATATTCAAAAACATTTAACCTACTGATGCCTCAATTAATGTAATTGTTTTGGTATCTATTTCTATTTTGAAAAGTACCAGTAGCTGCTGCATTTCCCACCCTTGGCTTATACTCGAGTCAATACATTTCCCTAGTTTTTTGTGGTAAAATTAGGTGCCTCGGCTTATATTCGGGTCGGCTTATACTTGAGTATATGCAGTACTTATTTTCTAAAGTGGTCAGAACAGCATCACCCATACACTTAAGATGCAATTTATTTCTCCAGGAGGCTGGACTCATACCCTCTCATTTGCAATAGAAGTTCGGCTGCTGTTCGTCCTATAGTCCTTATCGGCTGCACCTTTGTGCAACTACGCCACAGTATGTGTGCTTGCCATAATGGCACACACTTCTCTCACTTTTCTGTGCCTTTATTTCCCCTTTTTGTGACTATTTAAAATCTCAACCTCCTTTCTGTTGGGGACCGGTTACATTCTTTATAAAGCACCATAATGCGAGACATAACTGCCACCTGCAATGAAAAACGATACAATGAGCACGACTTTACAGGAGTTACAGGGATTTGGTGTACTTTACTGGGCAGGTTATGCGCAAGCAATCATTAAGAAATCATTTCTGAAAGATGATCCTGCATCCGGCAACAGTGATAGCAGCATCTGGCTTCTCGGACAAAACAAAACAGACAAAGGTTGGCAGTTCCAGAGAAAGAGCCAGCACAGGAATGACCCAGATCTCCCTTAAAGGTACACAGAGCTTTGCTGGCTCCAAATGTGATCGTATTGGTGCTTGTGCTGATTTGGGTTGCCAGTTTGGTCTTGTCCCAGGCCATATAAAATCCAGACTATCTGCTTTGAACCGGATTATATGGCAGTGTATTTATTTTTTTACAGTACTTATACTCTGCCCTTCTCAGCCTAAAGGGGATTTAGGGCAGATTATAGGTCACACATATATGGTAAACATTCAATGCCGATTATACAGTGACAAGACACATAACAGACAGAGGTATAGTTAGGCTTTTTCTCATTCGGCATCTTTGGAGGCTATGCTGGGTTCTGGCCACAGGGTGGTGCTGTCGCTCCATCTCCTTGCCGAAGAGCTAGCTTTGCTCGTCAACTTTCCTCCAAAACGCTGTGCCTAAGTCTGCCAGGGCCTGCAACCGAGTGCCGAATAAGCACTCCTCACTTGGCGCTCAGCTGCAGGCCCGGGTGCTTTGAGCCTACATTCCCAGGTCTGCCAGGGCCTGCAACTGAGTGCCGAGTAAGCACTCCTTTCTTGGCACTCAGCTGCAGGCCCAGATGCTTTGGGCCCACATGCCCAGGTGTGCCAGGGCCTGCAACCGAGTGCCGAGTAAGCACTCCTTTCTTGGCACTCAGCTGCAAGCCCGGGTGCTTTGGGCTGACATGCCCAGCCAGGGCCTGCAACTGAGTCCCGAGTAAGCACTCCTTTCTTGGCCCTCAGCTGCAGGCCCGGGTGCTTTGGGCCCACATGCCCAGGTCTGCCAGGGCCTGCAACCGAGTGCCGAGTAAGCACTCCTTTCTTGGCACTCAGCTGCAAGCCCGGGTGCTTTGGGCTGACATGCCCAGGTCTGCCAGGGCCTGCAACTGAGTCCCGAGTAAGCACTCCTTTCTTGGCCCTCAGCTGCAGGCCCAGATGCTTTGGGCCCACATGCCCAGGTGTGCCAGGGCCTGCAACCGAGTGCCGAGTAAGCACTCCTTTCTTGGCACTCAGCTGCAAGCCCGGGTGCTTTGGGCTGACATGCCCAGGTCTGCCAGGGCCTGCAACTGAGTCCCGAGTAAGCACTCCTTTCTTGGCCCTCAGCTGCAGGCCCAGATGCTTTGGGCCCACATGCCCAGGTGTGCCAGGGCCTGCAACCGAGTGCCGAGTAAGCACTCCTTTCTTGGCACTCAGCTGCAAGCCCGGGTGCTTTGGGCTGACATGCCCAGGTCTGCCAGGATCTGCAACTGAGTCCCGAGTAAGCACTCCTTTCTTGGCCCTCAGCTGCAGGCCCGGGTGCTTTGGGCCTACACGCGCAGCAATCGACTGCACAGTACCCGCTCCCGCCTGTCTTTCGTATCAAGTTGTTTTTTGTTCCAGGAGGGCCCTTCCCGTTCCGTGCCATCCGAATGGACGGAACGAAACAAAAACACGAATCAAACGGATGATACCGATGCCGGGCCCATGACTAGTACTACAGCCAACCCAGTGAAGATTCATACAATCCAGATTATCAAAGCAGAAAATCCATAACCTCTGTTTTGAACTGGATATGGCATAATAGAAGGGGCCTAAATTGCTTCTAGAGAGAGAAGAGATGGAGAGCAGAGGGTGAGTCCTGGCACTGAAATGACTGGAAGGAAAGAAGGAAGCAAGTTATTACATAGATCATCTAAACTGTGTGGCCATGTTCCAGAAGCATTCTCTCCTGACGTTTTGCCCACATTTATGGCAGGCATCCTTCGAAATTGTGAGGTCTGTTGGAAACTAGGCAAGTGGCGCTTATATATCTGTGGAATGTCCAGGGTGGAAAAAAAATAATTCTTGTCTGCTTGAGGCAAAATGTGAATGTTGCAATTCTCAACAAATAATTCCCCCAGGCAGGAAGCAGCCAGGCTTTGAAGCTGCAAGACCATTCAGTGCTAATCAAGGTGGCCAGTTGCACAATTCACACTTGCCCCAGGCAGACAAGAGTTCTTTCCCCCACCCTAGACATTCCCTAGATCAGTGTTTTTCAACCTTTTTTTGAGCCGCTGCACACTTTCTACATTTACAAAATCCTGGGGCACACCACCAACCAAAATGACACAAAATGACACTCTAACACAGTCATACATATAGTTAATATGTTTTTAAATGTATTTATACACTCAGTGTGAAACCTGGGCCTGTTTCGATGAACACAACATAGATATCCTGGCAGGAATGGCAGAAAGACACAAACTTCCCACACAGAACTCCCATAACCAAGAGAAAATACTATAAGAGTTTGGTAGGCATTGGCCTTGAGTTTTGGAGTTGTAGTTCACCTATATCCAGAGAGCACTGTGGACTCAAACTATGTTGGATCAGGACCCAACTTGGCATGAATACTCAATATGCCGAAATGTGAACACAGATGGAATTTGGGGAAAATAGACCTTGACATTTGGGAGTTACAGTTTCTGGGATTTATAGTTAACGCACAATCAAAGAGCATCCTGAACTCTTGCAACAACGGAATTGAACCAAACTTGGCATATTGAACTCTCATTACCAACAGAAGGTACTGAAAGGTTTTGCTTGGGAAAAAGTGTTCGGCAGGAGGGGGAAGAAAGGGGATTGGAGGTTCCAATTTCCCACGGCACACCTGATGATCGCTCACGGCACACTAGTGTGCCATGGCACACTGGTTGAGAAACACTGCCCTAGATATATAAATATGTGGATTCTGGCCATGAAAGCCTTCGACAACACAATGTTGTTGTTGAAAACGATAGCGAATTAAGGACAGCCAATTCATTCCAGGCCCTGTGCGGCTACCCATGTCAGGTTTCGAAGACCTGCAATTTTTGACTCAATTAGAGCAGCAAGCGTCACATTTCCATTTGAAGCACTTGTGAATAATGAATGAAATGCAATATGGGCCCAGGATCGGGACACGAACGCTCCCAAGGGAAGGAAACCTGAGCTGCCGAATCATTCTGCAGAGAACAAGCCGGGCCAGTAAAGGCACCGCTCGCTCTTAAACAGACCGCGTGAGCTGATGTGCCTTTCATTTTGTACTCGTTCAGGACAGCATTGCCTTGCTGGGATCAATTATTTGATCCCCTTGCTTTGTGTAAACTCTGCAGAATAATAATAGCATAGTCGAAACAGCCTTGCAGTAGGTCAGCCCGTATACTTCTGCTTAAAAGCTTTGTTTTGCTCTAATAGTCCATTCACATCTTCCGGACAAGGAACGAGAACCCCTGTCACTTCTATTTCCAGCTTTGGAGAACCCTAAGAAGAAGGCCTACCTGCAAGAGCGCCCCTGGGAATTTTGCGCTATACGCAAATGCGTAATTAGCATAATGGTTCGGCCACCCCTGCATGCGCCCCTTGAATTTTGGTTGCCTTACATACTGCACCCGGGTGGGCGCCTCTGGGGACGCGGCACCCTACGCAAATGCGTAATTTGCGTACAACTTGAGCCGCCCCTGCCTACCTGCTTATTGATGGTGACAATTCAGTGTTAAAATTTATTTATTTACTTTATTTCTATTCCGCCCTTCTCACCCCACAGGGGACTCAGGGTGGATTGCAATGTACACATTACATTTAGACACACAAACACACAAGACAGACAGAGGAAATTTAACATCCGGCCACCAGGGGGAGCTGCCGCACTCCTTCATTCCTCAGCATGTTTCCTGGAGATCTTTTTATGGCCTCGTAAATCAATTAAATTAAGCCTCCCCACTAAGTGAAGGAGAAGAAAGAACCACGAGACGTATGCATCCGATTTGGTTACTCCATTGTGGGGAAAAGGCCATTCACCAATTATTTTAAGTACGGAGGGAAAAAAAAACATTTTCAATGGTCTTGCAACACACGATATACTACAATAAGACTGAGGCATACGTGGGATTAATGCATCACTATGACTGTGTTCAAGGACCCCCTAGTGAGATAAACTGCTGAACTGTTTAACTTGCTGACCGAAAGGTTGGCAGTTCGAATCCGGTGAGCTCCCACTGTTCGGCCCAGCTTCTACCAACCTAGCAGTTTGAAAACATGCAAGTGTGAGTAGATCAATAGCTACCGCCTTGACAGGAAGGTAACAGCGCTCCATGCAGTCATGCTGGCCACATGACCTTGTAGGTCTACGGACAACGCCGGCTCTTCGGCTTAGAAATGGAGATGAGTACCATATCCCAGAGTCGGACACGACTAGACTTGATGTCAAGGGAAAACTTTTACCTTATGATCGTGTTACAGCATGGTGTGACAACACCCCAAAATATTAAAATCCTCAATTATTTAGAGCTCTAAATGTCACTAACCACTTTCTTGATATTGGCGGCGAGCTGGCCCGGATTACCCATAAGGCCACCATAGGCCATGGCCTAGGGGCGCAAGCCAAGGGGGGCGCAGTTCACACGGACCAAAAAAAAATTGAAACAAAACCGCAACGCATGGCATGGAGATGACTCACTCTCTCTTGGGGGAGGGCGGGGGGAGAGCGCTGCGAGGGGGTGGGGGAGGAGGGAATGGCGCCCCCCCACCATCGCCCCCGCCCTCTTGTCAAGGAAGGAGGGCGCGAGGAGGAGGAGGTGGAGGGAAGCCCCCGGGGCCGCTGCCGGGCATGCGTGACACTCAAGAACATGGTGGAGGAGGCAGAGGCACTCACGCCCTCTTGCTGCGCATGCCCGGCAGCGGCCCCGGGGGCGGGGTTTTCTTCTGCCACCTCCTCCTTGTGCCCTCCTTCCTTGACTCAAGGAAGGAGGGCGTGCGGCGCTGCGAGGAGGAGGAGGTGGGGGGTGCGGTAGAGGTTGGTTTGGGGGCGTAATTCGAAAATGTGGCCTAGGGCACCAAAAGGGGTTAATCCGGGCCTGGCAGCGAGTGCAAATATACTTCAAAACCAGTGTGATGTGGGGTTTCTTTGTGTCATGTTCCAGATTCTCCACCAAGCAAAGGTAGGTAATACATTTGTTGTTGCTTTTATTATTGCCTATTTTTGTTGATTTAAGTTAAGTAAGTAACCCCAGAAGAAAGAGCTTGAAGTTGTAGTCGCTGAACCTCATTATCTGATGCCCGAAGCAGCCATTACCATCACACCTTGCACAATTATAGGGCCAGCCTATCAATGACTGTAATGTGAAAAGCAATGAATGCTTGCAGGGCCGTAGCCAGGATTTTGATTCGGGGGGGGCTGAGACTGGGTGGAAGAGGGTCTACCCTAGCAAACCTTTTGTATTGTTATCCCAATAACCCCATGAATGTGGGATATAATGAGCATGGTGATCAGATCATGATATGAATAAACATAACAGTTTAAATAATATACCAGTAAGGCCTTTTCGCGGACCACCCTGAGAATTTCGGGGGGGCTGAAGCCCCCTTACCCCCCCCCCGGCTACATGCCTGAATGCTTGGTATCTGCTTGTGGCTTTTATAGGGATCATCCCTTGGAAGCCCCAACACAGCCATGTCAGAAAGAGGTGGAGGTTAGGACCCAGTGGGATTTTCTGTACCTTCACAGCTGGGTTGTTTTAGCCATTTGCCTTTGGTGCAAACCCAGGTAACAACCCACAGTGCTTGTATCAGACATGCACCGAGCTTACCAGCCTCTCCTGCCCACCGCCAACAGGTATCTGCAGGAGAAATGGGACAAGGCCAATTACAAGAACCATCGCAAAAAGGTAAACAGCCTGGATGGCCATCTGTTGGGGGTGCTTTGATTTTGCTTTTCCTGCAAGCAGGGGTGGATTTACCATTAGGCAAAGTAAGCACCCGCTTAGGGCGCCACGTAGTCAGGGGCGCATCTGGCCGCCAGGTTCCACGCATGTGGCATTGCTGCAAAGGGACTCCAGCTGGACTGAGACGCCAATCGCCCAAAATGCCCCGGCTCCGTCCCACCTGCAAAAAGTTTCTCCTTTTCGGCCTCACTTAGGGCGATTGGTATCTCGGTCCATCTGGAGTCCCTCCGCAGCAATGGCGCATGTGCAGAAGTAGCTGGCCCAGTGCATGCGTGCCCAGCGTGCATGTGCACGCTCCACGAGGCCGGAGAGCGAGGGGGCGCCAAAATAATGTTCGCTTACCATTTTAAATTACCTTAGTCCGGCCCTACTTATACCTGTCGTTATCAAGCGATGGGGGGGGGGTATAATATTTGCTTACTATTTAAAAGTACCTTCGTCCGCCCCTGCCTGCAAGGCAGAATGGGGTCGGACTAGATGGCTCTTGGGGTCTCTTATTTATTTATTTATTTACTATATTTACTATATATTTCACATCATTAATATTAACATATTAATATATCAAAAATATTCATATATTAGTAGTATTAATATAATGATTATATTGTGTATATATATAGACATTATAATATATTGAAATTATAATATAATATAACATATTATTTATTATATTATTATAAAATAATTATAAAATAATAAAAACCAATAAAATAAAATGAAATAACAGTGGGGGAGCTCCCACTGTTAGCCCCAGCTTCTGCCAACCCAGCAGTTTAAATACATGCAAATGTGAGGTCCTGCTTCTACAAGAAAGGAACATATACCACAGTGCATTCACATTAATAGACCCTGAGGAGGGACAGGCAAGATTTATTATTATTATTATTATTTCCAGACTTTTCCTATTGACAACGCTCTTTTCCAAGTGGGTCGTTCAGAACCCAGTAATTCAGTTTTACTAGGAAACCAGAGGTCGAGCCAAGCCCTTCTGAGAATTAGAGCAGTGGGTTCAAGCGCTGAGATGCTGAACTTCCTCACTGAAAGGTTGCCAGTTCAAATCTGGGGAGTGGTGGGAGCTCCCATTGTTAGCCCCAGCTTCAAATACATAGTAAACCACACACAGAGACCCCAACCCGCCTTTACCTCTTCCTTTTCTTTCCTCCTCTTTCTCGCCCGTGGCTTCCTTGCTGAAGAGAGGGAGGCGGGGGTGGGGGCGGGACGGCATGATGCTTTGTGTCCGGCGGGGGGGGAGCGAAGTGCCTTCTGTCCCTCGTTGCGGCTCCAGGGGAGCTTCCGCGTGAGGCCCTGCCTCCCTGAGGGTCTCTGCGCGATGCCGCCTGTGACCTCATTGCGCAGCACCATGCTGCCCCGCAGCCACCCCCGCCTCCCTCTCTGGCCTCACTCGGAGGGCCAGATCTGGCCTGCGGGCCGTAGGTTGCCCACCCCTGCTAAGAAGACTAGGATGCGGCAAAATGGCTTCAAAGTACAAGAAAGGAGATTCCACCTGAACATTAGGAAGAGCTTCCTGACTGGGCGAGCCATTCAGCAGTGGAACTCATTGTCCCAGAGTGTGGTGAAGGCTACTTCTTTGGAGGCTTTCAAACAGAGGCTGGATGGCCATCTGTCGGGGGTGCTTTGAATGCATTTTTCCTGCTTCTTGGCAGGGGATTGGACAGGATGGGCCACAAAGTCTCTTCCAACTCCTATGATTATATAAGAACAATAAATAAACAGTAATCCATGCATTCTTAATACAACTGTTACTAAAAACAAAAAGTCGGAAGTTGATTAATAGTTTTTGTCCTTTTGGTTGGAATTGAACTACTTTTTGCAATAATGCACGTGAGCCTCAAAAAATACGCTTTGTTTATAGATGAGCTCTACTGTCAAGCTTAACAGGTATTCCCCCTTTCATGCCCAAAGGGGGAAAAAACATCTCCTACAGACCTTGTATTTTGAAATGCTTGGAATTGGGTTTTCTGACCAATGTTTACAGTTGGTTTTAACAAGTAATGATGTGCCATTACACTCATTTAATCTGAGGATAACATTGTGGTGTAAGCATTGCAATCCTAGTCCTGTTCTGCCTTCAAGAGGGATCATACACAGCAATGCAAGCATCCCAGACCTTTAACACGTATTGGCATTTTCTGTTTTCAGCAACCACTTTCCGTCACGGTTTGGAGACGTTATATTAGGTGAAAACTCCCCCAATTCCCAGTGAATGTCGATTGTGGTCAGCGTAGTCCCATAAAGTAACTTTCCCTATCTCTATTCTGTTGGCAAACTGACCCAAGTAGTACTTAATTTCAGCACTCATTATGTTGCTACTTTGCATGGCCATAAGATCCCTCATTTTATTTATTTATTTATTTATAAATAAATAAATAAATACATTTATGTATATAATAAAAGTCAGTGTTTGCTGAGGTGCGGAGGAATATGTGGCAGCGTTTCGATTGGTTGCCACTGTGGGATTATTTGCATAAAGGACTCTGATTGGCCAGCCTCAGAACTCCAACATTCTAAGGCAACAAACAGAGGGGATTGGTTGCCACTGAGGGAGCATTTGCATAAAGGACTCTGATTGACCAGCATCCAAGAATCCAAGCCCCTACATTCAAACAACATGATTGGTTGCCACTGAGGAAGAATTTGCATAAGTTACAGATCGGCCATCTACATTCCAACATTCTAAGGTGACACAGAGGGGAAAGGAAAGGCCTCAAGCAGTCAGTCACTGCGGCCCACAGCAATGATGGATCAGGACCACACTTGGCGCACAGAGCCCCCATGACCCACTTTACATCCTGGTGCAATTTGGAGGAGGATGGACCATGGATTATGGGACTTGAAGTACCTTCACTCACTTCCCAATACCACTGCAAGCCAAATAAACAACTGATAAGGACCAAACTTGGCACACAATGCCTTTCCCAAATAACCCAGGCAGCGCCAGGTCCCCAAGATACGGTAGTAAATAAATAAATTATAGCTGCCCTTCTCAACCCCCGAGGGTGGGGTGGGGGGACTCAGAGCGGCTACCATAGGCAGCAATTCAATGCCACAAATCAATAACACAGTATAAAACCATAAATACATACAAAGTTAAAAACAGAACAATTAACTATATCCAAATTAACATACCAGTCATTAATAAAAATAATACACAGTATACAAACCCATTTTTAGGACTATAAAACCGTATCCTCCTATATATCACCTTACCAATCCATTTCCAATCCAAGTGCTACTTTATGTTTATTGTTCAAAAGCCTGGTCCCAAAACAAAGATTTTAATTTGTTAGGGAGGAATGGGGTCGATCGTATTTCATTTGGAAGTGCATTCCATAGGCAGGGGGCCACAGCTGAGAAGGCCCTGTCTCTAGTCCCCGCCAGCCAGGTTTGTGATGTTGGCGGGAGCGAGAGCCTCCCCGGATGATCTTAAGTTACGAGGTGGGTCATAGAGGCAGATGTGTTCGGACAAGTAAGCTGGCCAGAACCATATAGAGCTTTATAGGTCAAAACCAGCACTTTGAATTGAGCTCGGAAATGTTTCTTTGTATCAAGAAAAAGCAGGGTAATAATAATAAGAATAATGTTGCAACTGGAAAAACTTACACAATACGAGAATTTAAAGATCGAACTGCAAAGACTCTGGCACAAGCCTGTCAAGGTGGAACCAGTGGTGATCGGCACACTGGGTGCAGTTCCCAAAGACCTTGGCCTGCACTTAAAATCAATTGGCGCTGACAAAATCACCATCGGTCAGCTGCACGCATTATTCGCCAATACATCGCACAGTCCTAGACACTTGGGAAGTGTCCAACGCGTGATCCAAAGTGATTTGTTTGCTGTGAATTAATCTTGTGTATATAACAACAACAATAATAATACTTCTGGTTACCATTACTTCCACCTATAGGTATTTTGCTGAATTTGTTCATTAATCTGTTTCTTTCTTATAGGTGGAACTAGCTGTGCCTGTTGTGAACACAAAAACAACACCAACACCTTTCCACTTAGAGGTGAACTTGAAGAAAATACAGGTAAGGTTGGCTTAAATCAGGCCCGGATTACCCATAAGGCCACCCTAGGCCATGGCCTAGGGGTGCAAGCCGAAGGGGGCGCAGATCACGGACCCGCCCCCCCAATGTTGTCTTAGCCCGCCCGTGAGGGCGAAACGTCAGGAGAGCGCGCTTCTGGGAGGAAACAGGGAGAGCGTTCTCCTGGGAGGAAACCTCCAGCGAGATCTCCCTCCCAGACGGGTGCCGGCGGAAGAGAGCGCGCCCGGCTGCAGGCGCCTGCCCCAGAGGGAGGCCTCCTCCACTTGGGCGGGGGAGAGGGCCTGGCGGCGGCCTGGGGCAGGAAATCTCTCTCTCTCTCTCTCTCTCTCTCTCTCTCTCTCTCTCTCTCCTGAGGAGGCAGCAAAAGGCGGGAAAGGAGGCCACTCACCCAGGACGCTGCCCTTTCGGCAGAGGCAGGAGAAGAGATGGGGCTGCTGGCGCGCGCCTGGCCTCCGAGCCACCCCTCTTCGTCCTGTTGCGTCGAAATCCGAGGAGGAGGAAGGAAATGGCGCCCGCTTTGGCCGCCCCGCCAGCATCCTCTGCCAACAGCCTTTGCAGCAGGCAAGGAAGAAAAGGCAAAGCGCGGAGAGGAGCCCCTGCAAATCCCCAGCCTTGCTGCCTGCGGCTCCCGCGCCTTCCTCCTCCTTGGATTTCGGCGCAACAGGACGAAGAGTGGCGGCTCGGAGGCCAGGCACGCACCAGCAGCCCTGTCTCTTCTCCTGCCTCTGCCGAAAGGGCAGCGTCCTGGGTCCTCCTGGCCTTTTGCTGCCTCCTCAGTGGAGAGAGAGAGAGAGAGAGAGAGAAGATCCAGGGCCAGGTTTGCAGAGCGGAAAGAAAGCCCCTGCCCTGAGCTCCATTTCCGCTGACCACGGCAAGCCTTCCCCCACTCCCCAGGGCCGCCAGGGAGGGAGGGAGGAGTAGATAAGGTTTTATTTTTAGTGTGGGTCTGAGTGATGTGTGTGTGTGTGGGGGTGCGGTAGGGGGCGTCATTCCAAAGTGTGGTCTAGGGCGCAAAAAATTGTTAATCCGGGCCTGGCTTAAATGCTCAGTTGGGGCGATCAAGTTTCAGAATGTGATCTCCAAAACTTGATTTCTTTACCTCTTTGCACTAAAGAATGTAGAATGAATGCAGTTTGACACCGCTTTAACTGCCTTAGCTTACTGCTGTGGGATCATGGGAGTTGTAGTTTCTCCGCCAAAGAGTGCCGGTCTCTTGTGAAACTACAACTCCCAGGATTTCCCAGCACTGAGCCATAAAAGTCAAACTGCATTCTTTTTCCAGTGCAGACGCATCCTAAGTAATCCCAGTTGGAAATAATAGCCTTCTCAAGCCTCCACTAGTTATTTGTTGTGTACACAATTGCTTACTGTATTGTGTATGTGTGTATTGGTTTGCAATTTTACTCGAACTCTTTGTTGTGGGAGGGGCTGCAGACCATGTGATCAGAACTGGGTTGTTCAGGGCTCAGACTCCAGTTTAGATCTCAGTGTGCCTTTCGAAGACCGTAGGAATAATATAGTTTAGACTTCAGTAGAAAAGTATGTCTTAGGCTTCAGTAGGAACAATATGCTGTACACAAGCCATTAGACTCCACTAGACTCTGTTAGACTCTCAGGACAGAGAGATGCTTTGGACTATTGATTATGAGAAAGATGCCCTGTGTTACCTGCACAGAGAAACTACTTCAAATCCTATTTGTAAGTGGACTGATAAGCATAGTACCTGTATGCTGAATACATGAAGTTTGTGAGTAAACCAGCTATGTTACTTTTGAAGAAGTCTACTTATTTTGCCAAGAGTATGATTTAAAGGCAAATGTATTTTAAGGGAGAGTAGATGATATTGAGCAACTAAAAGGAACACTTCTGAAACTCTACCGACCGTGTGTATATGTATATGTTTGAATGCTGATGAATGCCATTTTCTCAAAAGGTTATGACTCTAACAAAGGGGTCGGGAACCTTTTTGACTCAGAGAGCCATGAAAGCAAAATATTTGGAAATTTATTTCAGTGAGAGCCATATTATTTATATATATATATATATATATATATATATATATATATATATATATATATAAAGACTGGATTCAACTAAATGTGAGTCTATACGTACATACTATGAGAAAAGGATTCCCCCGGCAGAATGACGGGACACTTCAGACCTGGCTCTGCAAAAGGCATGCTCAGGACTCTGGGAAGGAAGAGAAGACGGAAGGAAGGAAGGGGGAAAGAAAGAGGAAATAAAGGAGGGAGGGGAGAGGAGAGGAAGAAAGAAAAGAAGAACGAACTATGGAAAAGGAAGAAAAGAAAAGCAGGAGAGAGACAATAAGAGGAAAAAAGAAGGAAATGGGAAGGGAGGAAAGGAAATGGTGGGGGGGGAAGGAAAGGGAGTGAGGGAAAAGTAAAATAATGAAGGGGAAAAAGGAAAGAAAGAAGGAGAGAGGGGGAAGTGAAAAGAAAGGAAGGAGAAGGAAAGGAAGATTTGGGGGAAAGAATAGAAGAGGAAGGAAGGAAGAGGGAGGGAGAATGGAGGAAAGAAGGAAGGGATAGAGGGAGGGAAAAGGAAGGAGAGAAGGAAAGGGTGAAGGGGAGAAAGAAAGGAAGGAAGAGGAAGGAAGAGGGAGAATGGAGGAAAGAAGGAAGGGGAGAGAGGGAGGGAAAAGGAAGAAGAGAAGGAAAGAGTGAAGGGGGAAAGGAAGGAAGAGGGAGAATGGAAGAAAGAAGGAAGGGGAGAGAGGAGGAAAGGAAGGAGAGAAAGAGAAGGAAAAGGTGAAGGGGAGGAAGGAAGAAAGAGGGAGAATGGAGGAAAGAAGGAAGGGAGAGAGGGAGGGAAAAGGAAGGAGAGAAGGAAAGAATGGAAGAGGAAAGAAGGAACGAAGAGGGAGGGAGGAAAAAAAGGGAAGGAGAGAGGGAGAAAAAAGACTGAAAGAAAAAGGAAGAGGAAGGAAGGAAGGGGGAGGAGGGTGTGGGGCCAAGGCGGAATTTGGTGTCGACGTCGGAAAGGCAGTCCCTCTGGAAGGCGTCGAAGAGGCAGTGGCTCTTGAGCTGCCTGACGATGAGGGCGATGAGCTGGGCGTCCCCTGGGGGCAGCGAGGCCGGGTCCGCGGCGCCAGGGCCAGGCCCGCCTCCCCCCCCCCCCCCGGGACCCGTGGCGGAGGAAGAAGAGGAAGACGAGGACAAGGCGCCACCGCCGAGCTCTGCCATTCCCGGCGAAGAGGGCGCAGGGCCTCGAGAGCAGCGGGGGATGAGGAAGAGGCGGCAGTCGTGTCACTCCTCCCTGCTGCATGCTGGGAAACCAAGGCCCGCGCTGATCTGGAGAGCCAGATGCAATCATGAAAAGAGCCACACCTGGCTCCCGAGCCATAGGTTCCTGGCCCCTGCTTTAACAGGTCATGCTTTTTACCAAGAGGTTGTGGCATGATTTCTCAAAAGGTTGTGACTGCTAACAAGGTCATGCCTTTCCAAAGATCATAAAATCTCCCAAAAAAAGGTTATGGAGATTTCAATTTTCCAAAAATCCCAGGGTTTATCCAAAATGTGCAAATCAAAGCATCTATGGAAGTGTTGCTCTGCCCAAGACATATCCAGATTCAGTTCTGTTGCTGATTCATTATGCATATATATTCCGTTTCCTACATTTCAGCTGGAAAAAGAGCACCAAGTGCGTTGGGATCGAGAGAATCGTTTGCATTCGGCCAAGTTGTGGGGCATCAAACAGTCCCAGGGACGAGTGGACAACTGGAACGCCTACTGTACTCACAGGTCTGTAAATATGTAGGGGCATACGAGTTTCAACTGAAATATGGGGAGAAGTGATACAGTAAGCAATGGCTCTGTAGTTCTCCATATCCCATTGTTGAAGTCATAAGTAAAGAGGACTGAAGGGCTGTAGCTCTCGTTATCTCTTTGTGGGGACAATCCTATCAGATACCATCCTCATTGGACCATCTTTCTCCTCCTTGAGTTAAGTTGCAATCGCCACATTAAAAGTAGAGTGTTGTGAATAGGTTTTAATGTTTCAAACTGTGTATTTCTAATGGTTTCGGTGTTTAATCCTATTTAAATGTTTGTATGTTTTCTAAGTTTTTAAATAAGATTTTGTATTGTTTTTATTGTAAGCCACTTTGGGTTTCTTTTTTAGAGAGATGAAGTGGGATACTAAATAATAATAATAATAATAGTGATTGGCACACTGGGTGCAGTACCCAAAGACCTTGGCCTGCACTTAAAATCAATTGGCATTGACACAAATTGTTTTTGTATGTTCATATGACTTGTAAGCCACTCTGAGTCCCCTTCGGGGTGAGAAGGGCGGCATATACTGTAAATGTTATAAATAAATAAATAAATTTGCCATCTGTCAGCTGCAAAAGGCCACCCTACTCGGATCTGCACGCATTATTCACCAATACATCACACAGTCCTAGACACTTGGGAAGTGTCCAAGGTGTGATCGAATACAAAAGTCAGCATAGTGATATTGTTTGCTGTGGACTGATCTTGTGTATCTAATCATCATCATCATCAGAGCTGGTGGATTACTCAGAAGGAAAACGTTAAGACAAACCGAAATATTATCAAAATATTGTTTGTTTATTTATTATTTCGATTTATATACCACCCTTCCCAAAAAGGCTCAGGGTGGTTCACAACAATGAATACACAACACAACGTAGTTAAAAACAGAATAAAAACAGATTAGGACCTGAATGGAAAGCAAAACCTTAGAGATTAGATGCCTGGTGGAACAGGGTGGTCTTACAGGCCCTCCTGAAGGCCTGTAACTCCGTTATTGCTCATGCCTTTGCCGGGAGGGCATTCCACAGGGTAAGTGCTACTACAGAAAAGGTGCGCTGCCGAGTCGATGACAATCAGCAAATCTTGAGTGATGGAACCTCCAATAGGTTTTGGTCCATGGACCGTAGTGGTCTCTGGGGAATGTGCAGGGAGAGCCGGTCCTTCAGGTACACTGGCCCCAGGCCATGCAAGGCCTTAAAGGTTAACACCAGCACTTTGAAGGCAATCCAGTACTCAATGGGAAGCCAGCGCAAATGCTGGAGGACTGGTGTGATGTGGCATGTTTGTGTCACTCCAGCCAGCAGTCGAGCCACAGCGTTTTGCACCATCTTCAGTTTTTGGATTACCGACAAAGGAAGGCCAATGTAAAGGGTGTTACAGTAGTCCAGTCTCGAGATGACCATGGCCTAGATTACCGCGGTTAGGTCGTCACCGGAAAGGTAGGGCACCAGCCGCCTCGTTTGGCGCAGATGGAAAAACGCTGCTCTGCTCACGGTGGAGACCTGAGCCTCCATCGTCAGCAGAGGGTCCAGTTGGACCCCCAGGCTTTTAACTAGTGGCGACGGACTAACCACCTCACCGTCCATTATTGGCAGCTGGAACTCCCCGGGACGACCCAGCCACAGGACCTCCGTCTTTGACGGGTTCACCTTCAACCTGCTGGCCCGTAGCCACCCAGTCACGGCTTCCAGGCACTGATGGAAATAATCGGGTACAGAGTCCGGCCGGCCTTCCATCCTCAGCACCAGCTGGGGGTCATCAGCATACTGATGACACTCCAGACCGAAACTACGCACCAGTTGGGCAAGTGGACGCATACATATGTTAAATAATAGAGGAGAGAGGATAGCCCCTTGGGGGACCCCACAATTAAGGGGGACCCTTTCCGAGACCATCCCTCCCCTCTCAACCCGTTGTCCCCGATCTTGGAGAAAGGAGGCCACCCATTTAAGAGCAGACCCCCTCACAAAAATATATATAGAAAAATGCAAATTCGCTTGCTAATGGTTTATTGATGCTCAATAGCATCGTTCAAAATACAAAGAAATCTAACCATTTAGTAATCTGTAGTTCTAGTTTTTGACAATTTTCATAGGGCTGTTTGGTTGGATCTGCAACAGTAAAATAATATTCATTCTGATTTGTTTTCCTTTCGTTGGATTGTGTTTATTTATATCACTAGCTCTTTTGCAGTTAGAGCTTGTTGTGAGCAACTTTGAGCCCGTTTTTGGGGAACAGGCAGGAATATGGGCATCACATCAGCAAAGCAGAAATAACTGCTTCTCCTTGACCGTTGTGCAGCTTAAATGGGGAGAAGCGCCGCCAGGATCTTGTACGCATTTACTGGGAGAACCAACAGCTGCTGAAGCGTCTGGAAGGAAGGAAGTCGGAACTGGCTCAGGAGCGTTGGCAGGAAAACTGGCACAAGGAAGAGGCCATCCGCCATCGCATCGCCCATTATCCCCGCGGATGGGGAGGCTGCCAGGTAGCATTGTGGAGGAAGGAAAGGGGCTAAAGCAGTGTTTAGTCCCAACCTTCCTAATGCTGTGACCCCTTAATGCGGTTCCTCATGTTGTGGTGACCCCCCCCCAACCATAAAATTATTTTTGTTGCTACTTCATCACTGTAATGTTGCTACTGTTATGAATCATAACGTAAATATCTGATATGCAGGATGTATTTTCATTCACTTGACCAAATTTGGCACAAATACCCGATACGCCTGCATTTGAATACTGGTGGGGTTGGGGGTGTTTGATTTTGTCATTTGAGAGTTGTAGTTGCTGGGATTTATAGTTCCCCTACAATCAAAGAGCATTCTGAGCTCCACCAACAATGGAATTGAACCAAACTTGGCACACAGAACTCCCATGACTGACAGAAAGTACTTGGAAGAGTTTGGTGGGCATTGACCTTGAGTTTTGGAGTTGTAGTTCACTCAAACAATGATGGATCTGGACCAAACGTGGCACGAATACTCAATATGCCAAAATGTGAACACTGGTGGAGTTTGGGGAAAATAGACTTGACACTTTGGAGTTGTAGTTGCTGGGATTTATAGTTCACCCACAATCAAAGAGCATTCTGAGGTCCACCAACAATGGAATTGAACCAAACTTGGTACACAGAACTCCCATGACTGACAGAAAGTACTGGAAAGAGTTTGGTGGGCATTGACCTTGAGTTTTGGAGTTGTAGTTCACTCAAACAATGATAGATCTGGACCAAACGTGGCACAAATACTCAATATGCCAAAATGTGAACACTAGTGGAGTTTGGGGAAAATAGACTTGACACTTTGGATTTGTAGTTGCTGGGATTTATAGTTCACCTACAATCAAAGACTATACTCAACCCCACCAACAATAGAATTGGGCCAAATTCCCACACAGAACCTCCATGACCAACAGAAAACACTGTGTTTTCTGATGGTCTTTGGCAATCCCTCTGACACCCCCTCACGATCTCCCCAGGAGTCCTGACATATGGCATATACAGAGATACACTCATGACGGTAACAGACATCAGCATATCTGCACAGCGAGAAGCGAGAGAATCATGGCATGAGAAAGGACACACGCGTGTTGCCTTCTTTTATACCCATTGCTTCTCTGCATCAGGCAGGGACAAAAATGAATAATGCAACTCTTGTCATGCCTATCACATGGTCATGATTCAGCTTCTTTTACATGTCATGCCTACTTAACCCTTCAGTAGGTGTGTGATCACATGCCCATTAGAACTGTATTTTCCACCATTTTTGCACAACAGAATTACAGTCAATGCATCCCTGACTAACAACGCATTAACTATCTAACAGGGAACATCAACAATCATAGGATTACGGTATCTTACTGTATGTTTCCTCCCCAATCTGCATATTTATTTATTTACTATATTTCTACCCTGCCCTTCTCAACCACCGGGGGGACGGGATGGGACTCAGAGCAGCTTAATATTTAATATTATCTCTGTGTTGTTCCTATTCCGTGCCTTTGCTCTTGTTTTCCAGCCAAAGAAAGTGAGATGGCGGCAGCAGACGGAGAGCAAGGGTAGCCCCACTTCAGCAACTGGAGGCGGCCCCGTCTTGTCTTTGGGAAGAAGCCCTATACTTCGCAATACTAAGAATAACGAAAGCATGCTGGGCAAGAGCTTTTGGGGAGGTGGGAATGAGCCCCGCCTTGAAGGGTTGGTATCTGCTCCCAAGCCTTCAAGAACCCTTTGGAGGAAGAAGGATGTACGAGTTGATGCACCTGGTGACCTGGCCCAGAGGTCAAGCAAGAGAGGCGCCTCTTCTGCCAAGGCGGCCAATGGCTCCTCAGTCAAACAAGATGCTTTGATGGCTGCCACCAAGCCCCGTGCTTCCATAAGGAAGCACCTCAAACTCCCTGAGAACAGTCCAGATCCAGAGGAGACTCTTGAAGTCTCACCCACTTGGGATGTTGATGTTTGCTATAGAGGGAGTGAGAAGGGTCCAAAGCTGTGCCAAAAATCAATCCTGTGGACTTTAGTGCCTGCCGAATCCTGCAAACTATCTACCAGGAATTCTCCAGAGGGGAACTACAGCTGGAGCCGGAGTGAATTACTGAGCGGGTCTTCTACATCTTCTGCAAACTCTGTCAAGAGCTCCCTCTCTTTGGTCAAAGCAGATGAAAACAGCCCTAGAGCCATATAATCTTAGGGTGCATATATTATATTATATATTATATTATTATATTATTTAATATTATATAGCTATAGATATTATTGCAATATGACAGCCCTAGAGCCATATAATCTTAGGGTGCATATAATATATTATTATATTATATAACTAGCTGTACCCGGCACGCGTTGCTGTGCCCTATTTAGGAGTCTGACAGTTTGTTATGGGTCGGAATGTTCATGTTGGCTGGCCAGTACAGCAGTTATGCAAATCCGTCCTTATTGGCAGCCAATCATGTTGTCAGAATGTAGAGGCTGGGAGAGTCTTTGGCAGCCCCGGAGGATGCTGGGAAATGTAGTTTTATTTTTACTCGTTGTTTTGGGGGCCTTTTAGGTTTTGGGGGAAAGTTTCTTTGCTACAAACTTATCTTGCTTGAGGCCTATTTCTGTTGGCAAGTTTTGTGTTTCTGCGTTGTAAGGTTTCTCTGTTTGAGGTAGTCTTCACATGACGGCTCTTCCTTTATATATATAGATATAATATTATATAGATAGATCTTAGGGTAAATATTATATTATATAATAATATTATATTATATAGATAGTTATAGATATTGCAATATCATAGTCCTAGAGCTGAGTATAATTATATTAATATAATATTACATAATGATATATAGGTATTACATAGTGATACTGGTATATAGATATTAGATCAGGGCCAGCTAATCACCTCCCTCCCAACAAAAGATTCCCCCAGGCAGGAAGCAGCCAACCTTTGAAGCTGCAAGGCTATTCATTGCTAATCAAGGTGGCCAATTGCAACATTCACACCTGCCTCAAACAGATAAAGAGTTTTTTCTCCCACCCTAGAAATTCCACAGATATATAAACCCATTTTTCCTAGTCTCCAACAAACCTCACAACCTCTGAGGATGCCTACCATAGATGTGGGTGAAATGTCAGGAGAGAATGCTACTGAAATATGGCCATACAGCCTGGAAATCTCACAGTAACCCAGTTATTCTGGCCATGAAAGCCTTTGACAACACAATATATAGATATAGATATTATTATAATATGACAGCTCTAGAGCCATAGAATCTTAGGGTGCATATTATATAAAGCTATAATAATACATAATAATATATAGATATAGATATTATTACAATATGACGGCCCTAGAGCCATTGAATCTTAGAGGGCATATTATATAATATTGTAATAATACATAATAATATATTTATTTATTTACTTTATTTATATTCCGCTCTTCTCATCCCGAAGGGGACTCAGAGTGGACCACAGATACACATACCCAGCAGACAATCCCTGCCGTTTCCACATACACAACATATAGACGAACAGAGGCAAACTCAGGCCACCAGGGGGAGCTGACGCACTCCTCATCTCTCAGCGTTCCCTTGTTGTTCCTTCCGCACTCCTCAGCGCCCCTGGAGCTCCCCAATGGTCTCATAATTCAGTCAAAATTTGCTTCCCCACTTAATGTGGTACCTTTATCTCCTACTTGACAGATGCAACTGTCTTTCGGGCTGCAAAGGTCGACAGCAGGCTACACTTAAAGGTCGAGCACCCACCTCGACCTGGGCAGGCCTCAAACTCATGACCTACTGGTCAGAGAGATCTTATGCAGCCTACCCTTAGCCAGCTGCACCACATTATTACAATATGATGCCCCTAGACTGAGCCATCAAATCTTAGAGTGCATATTATATAACATTATATAATACTGTAATAATAATAAAGATAGATATACATATTATTACAATCTGATGGCCCTAGAGCCGTGAATCTTAGAGTGCATATTATATAACAATATATAGATAAATTTAGATATTATTACAATATGACATGGCCCACTATTTTTGCTTGTTTTTATTTGTAACATGTTGTATAAATAAATGGCGGTGATTATAGCGATAGTAATAATGTAATGTGTTTAATAAAAATAATACATTATTAACAATAATGAGTATGATAAGGATGATGTGGCCACTGAGACAGATTCTGAACAATTCTGTACACTGAACAATTATCGAGGATGATGGTCCTCTGGATTTGGTGTCTTGGTGGTGGAGCCCTATTCTTGATCCACATGTTCTCCCGCAGTGAGGACATCGGTTTCCAGACTGAAGGTGGGTACAGTCGGCTTGGCACGCCTTCCTCTTGGCACATTTCTCCCTTTCACCCTCTTTGAATTCTGCAGCACTGCTGGTCACAGCTGACCTTCAGTTAGAGCGTTCAAGGGACAGGGATTCCCAGTTCTCGGTGTCTATTATGCCACAGTTTTGAAGGTTGGCTTTAAGCCCACCATGACCTCTTATGTATAATAAAATCCCACGAGTTCAATGAAGAGCCGGAAGCATAGATTATATGGCAGAAGCATAGATTATATGGCAGAAGCATAGATTATATGGCAGAATATATAGATTATATGGCAGAAGCATAGATTATATGGCAGAATATATAGATTATATGGCAGAATATATAGATTATATGGCAGAATATATAGATTATATGGCAGAAGCATAGATTATATGGCAGAAGCATAGATTATATGGCAGAATATATAGATTATATGGCAGAAGCATGGATTATATGGCAGAAGCATAGATTATATGGCAGAATATATAGATTATATGGCAGAATATATAGATTATATGGCAGAAGCATAGATTATATGGCAGAAGCATAGATTATATGGCAGAATATATAGATTATATGGCAGAAGCATAGATTATATGGCAGAATATATAGATTATATGGCAGAAGTATAGATTATATGGCAGAAGCATAGATTATATGGCAGAATATATAGATATAGAAGATATAGGCATTTATATGGCAGAATATATAGATTATATGGCAGAAGTATAGATTATATGGCAGAATATATAGATTATATGGCAGAAGCATAGATTATATGGCAGAAGCATAGATTATATGGCAGAATATATAGATTATATGGCAGAAGCATAGATTATATGGCAGAATATATAGATTATATGGCAGAAGCATAGATTATATGGCAGAATATATAGATTATATGGCAGAAGTATAGATTATATGGCAGAATATATAGATTATATGGCAGAAGTATAGATTATATGGCAGAATATATAGATTATATGGCAGAAGCATGGATTATATGGCAGAAGCATAGATTATATGGCAGAATATATAGATTATATGGCAGAAGCATGGATTATATGGCAGAAGCATAGATTATATGGCAGAAGCATGGATTATATGGCAGAAGCATAGATTATATGGCAGAATATATAGATTATATGGCAGAAGTATAGATTATATGGCAGAATATATAGATTATATGGCAGAAGCATGGATTATATGGCAGAAGCATAGATTATATGGCAGAATATATTAGATTTATATGGCAGAATATATAGAAAATATGGCAGTAGTATATAGATTATATGGCAAAAGCATGGATTATATGGCAGAAGAATAGATTATGGCAGAATATATAGATTATATGGCAGAAGTATAGATTATATGGCAGAATATATAGATTATATGGCAGAAGTATAGATTATATGGCAGAATATATAGATTATATGGCAGAAGCATAGATTATATGGCAGAATATATAGATTAGATTATATGGCAGAATATATAGATTTATATGGCAGAATATATAGATTATATGGCAGAAGTATAGATTATATGGCAGAATATATAGATTATATGGCAGAAGCATAGATTATATGGCAGAAGCATAGATTATATGGCAGAATATATAGATTATATGGCAGAAGCATGGATTATATGGCAGAAGCATAGATTATATGGCAGAAGCATAGATTATATGGCAGAATATATAGATTATATGGCAGAAGTATAGATTATATGGCAGAATATATAGATTATATGGCAGAAGCATAGATTATATGGCAGAATATATAGATTATATGGCAGAAGCATAGATTATATGGCAGAATATATAGATTATATGGCAGAATATATAGATTATATGGCAGAAGCATGGATTATATGGCAGAATATATAGATTATATGGCATTATATGGCAGAATATATAGATTATATGGCAGAATATATAGATTATATGGCAGAAGCATGGATTATATGGCAGAATAGATTATATGGCAGAATATATAGATTATATGGCAGAAGCATAGATTATATGGCAGAAGCATGGATTATATGGCAGAAGCATGGATTATATGGCAGAATATATAGATTATATGGCAGAATATATAGATTATATGGCAGAATATATAGATTATATGGCAGAAGATATAGATTATATGGCAGAAGCCTTTTACACTTAGTGACATCAAGTGTATTTAGAGATGCATTCCTCCCTCCCCTCGCTAGGTGGCGGTGTTGAGCGGCGCGGCGAAGCCTTTCCCGGCAGCCGCTCTGGCCTGAACCGCTTTATAGCTCCGTTCCCGGCATCCTTTGCTCTCTTTTCCACCGGCTGCCGTCGCCGCCATGGTGAGTTGCGAGCGTGAGGGAGGCGGAATCCGGAGCCATCCGAGGCCGCGGGGCGGTGGGGAGGGGAAAGGGGGACGGCCACAGGTCCGGAAGGGTCTTCCGAGGCGAGGCCCACGGATTGTCTCGGGTCCGAGCGGCGCCTCGTCTCACAGGCCGAGGCATTTCCCGGAGGCCCGCCATAGTGCTTCCGGAGCCGAGTTGTACTCGATTAAGGCTTCAGGGTGGGAGCTAGGCCTCACAGGCCCAGCACTGTCTATGCGGGCTAAAGTAGGCCTTGACATCCGGGCCTTCTGAGTGGGAGAGAGGGCTCTAACCAGGGAAAGGGGCGAGGAAGGAAATGGAGGCCGCCTTGGCCTCCTTTTCTCTGCTTCCTCGTGATGGGAAAGGGCGGCTATAGGCGAGGCTGCATCTACACTTTAGAGTTAATGTTGATTGACTCCTTTTAAACCAGGCCTGGGCAAAGTTGGGCCTACCAGGTGTTTTGGACTCCAACTCCCAGCATTCCTAGCAGCCTCAGGCCCCTTCCTTTGCCCCTCAGCCGCTTAAGCGGCTGAGGGGCAAAAGGAAGGGGCCTGAGGGTGCTAGGAATGCTGGGAGTTGGAGTCCAAAACAACTGGTAGGCCCAACTTTGCCCAGGCCTGGTTTAAACCATCATGACGCAGTGCGATGGAATCCAGGGAGTTATAGGACCTCGTCGCACTCGAGAATGAATCCACCTCAAATCTGGTTTCTGCCTCCTGCAGAATTCTGGGACTTGTAGTTTAGTGGGGGCTGTTCCAGGCTCCTCCCGAAACCACAAACCCCAGAACGAACCCTCTGGGGAGTGCGATGAGGTCCTGTAGTTCGGGAGGCAAGGCCGAGGCCTTGTAAAACACCCCAAGTGTGGAGCCATGGCAGTTGAGCGTGGTGTCAAACTGCATTAAGTCTACAGTGTAGATGCTCCCTTGGTATGCTGAAATTCTTGGGAAAAGCAGCGTCATGGGTTTTGGGATGTTTCCATCTAGATCAGGGGTGCTCACACTTTTTCAGCATGGGAGCTACTGATTTAAAAACCAAGTCTCAAAGATCACCTACCCAGAAATGTAAAACGTATCACTATTTTCTTATTTATTTATATTTCTTATTCATTTTTATGTACCGCTCCTTCCAGCAGGCTCGGGGCAGTTTACATAAAATGAAGATATAAAATATCAACATTTCAATTTAATAACAACAATATAAAACAGAACATAAAAATACATCCAACCACCCCATTTCTCCCATAATGCCATATTACCACACATATTATCAGCCAGAAAATAAGAAGAGAGGCTGTTGAACTGCATGGCCATTTAATACTCAGCAGGGTAAACAAAGGGGCATGGAAAAATACATCCAACCACCCCATTTCTCCCACACAGCCATATTACCACACATATGATCAGCCAGAAAGTAAGAAGAGAGGCTTTTGAACTGCAAGGCCATTTAATACTCAGCAGGGTAAACAAAGAGGCATGGAAAAATACATCCAACCACCCCATTTCTCCCACATTTCCATATTCCCCAACATATATTTCTCAAGGAACAAAGCAAGCAGAGAGGCTTTGGACCTAAAATGCCATTTTTAAAAATAAAAAGGAAACAAAGAGACATGCCACAGTACAATCAAGCACCCACCCCAAAGTAAAAAGACCGACCTTTGAGATGCGGTAAGGAAATGACCCCAAAGCATCCATCCTTCTCCTCCGTCGTTGCTCCTATTTCCACGCTGCCAGCATGCGTGCCGCCTCCAAGAGCTCACGAGAAGTCCGAGAGGCAGAATGGGTGCTTCTGCGCATGCGCGCGGGGCCAGCCATGCATCACGTCATCCAGGCCCGCCCCCCTTGGTCTCCTACGACTCTGAGTGGCTGGAGAAGGACGGAGGGAGGAGGAGGAATCCAAAAGAGGGGGCCCATTCTGCCTCTTGTACTCTGGAGCTTTTGGAGGCGGCGCGCGAGCAGGGAGCGGGAAGGAGCAACGACGGAGGACTTCTTTGCAGCGTGCAGGGGCGCGTGAAGAGGACCAACAGCAAAAAAAACCTAGTCAGGGGCCTGAAGATCACCAGGATGAGGCCCAAAGATCACCCTGGTGATCGAGATCACCATTCTGAGCATCCCTGATCTAGATCTTTGAAATGGCAGGCAGACCTGGAAGCTCGCATACGTTTCATAATATAGACCTGTCTTGCAAACAATTTTATGCCTGGTATTTATAATAATGCTGTGCAATGAAGATGATGTCTGGGCGTTGAATCCTCAGCATCACCGTCTCTGCCATACATTTATTTATTATTTCTATTTCTATACCGCTTCATTCCCGTAAGCTCCGGGACAGTTTACATAATATGAAACCAACACAACAACACGAAATAAAAGCAACATTACTATTCAACACTACAGTGGATTAGATTGAACCAGAGATGTTACAATAGTTTAGACCAGTGAAAATGCTTGACGGAAGAGAACCGTTTTGCATGCCCTTCGAAATGAGGATAGTTCTCTAGTTCCTTGTACTTCATCAAGCAAGGCATTCCACATTGTCGGTGCCACCACCGAAAAAGCTCGCTGCCTGGTGGAGGACAGGTGGTATTTCCGAACATATTTTATTCTTCAGATTGGAGCGATCTCTGGGGAATATATGGGGAGAGGCAGTCCCTCAGGTACACAGGCCCTACCTAGACCAGTGATTTTCAACCTTTTTTGAGCTGCGGCACATTTTTTACATTTACAAAATTCTGGGGCGCACCACCAACCAAAATGACACAAAATGGCAGCGGAGTCGGTGCCGTCGAATCCCCGTGAAAGTGAATCCAAATGAAAGATGGCTTTCGCTGTATTGCCTCGAGCTCACCATCTTTTCTTTTTTCTTTTGTCCACCACTCATATTAGGGCCTTCTGTGTCATAATTTTGTCCAGGGCCCTGTTCGGCATTTGCATTTTCCCTTCTCAAAAACTTCTCCATCACTGTCACTCGCTTGTCTTGTTGTGATCCCAAATTGACGCGCAGCTGCAGCACTAACTCTACCTTTTTTTACTTAGCCGCGTCTGACCGAATCCAAGATGGCGCAACCATAGCACTCTCGCCTCACTTCTTAGGTGATGCGAGAGTGCTATGGTTCCATTTCTTAAAGGGACAGATGCACCTTATAGTTTATATATGAATGAAGTTCAAAAATAATTTTCCACGGCACACTAGTGTTCTGCGGCTCACTGGTTGAAAATTACTGCCCTAGACCATACAAGGCCTTAAAGCACTTTGAAGGCAATCCAGTAGCAGTGCAGTTGCTGCAGGATAGTAGTAATGTGACATCTCGCTGGAACTCCAGCGAGTAGTCGAGCTGCTGCATTCTGCACTAGCTTGAGTTTCCGGATCACCATCAAAGGAAGGCCAATGTAGAGGGCGTTACAGTAGTCTAATCTCGAGATGACCGTCGCCTGGATAGGTCGCTCCTGGATAGGTAAGGTGCCGGCCGCCTAGCCTGCCGCAGATGGAAAAACGCGGAAAAACATTTGGGAGATGTGTGGCATTTTGGATTTCTGGAGAAATTGTTATGTTTATTTATACCCTGCTTTATCTCTCCCAAAAGGGACTCAAAGCGGCTTAATGTAAAGCAATAGGGATGGATGGGCAACAGCCTTGCTGACTTGCTTTCTTAGTACCTTCCTGCCCCTTAATGAGAGGGAGGCCTCTTCTACACTGACCTATATCCCAGATTATCCACTTTGAACTGGGTTATATTAGTCTCCACTTCCAGAAAATCTGGGATCAGATCCTGGAATATACGGCAGTGTAGCTCTAGCTTGAGAAACCTGTCTCTTTATTTCTCCTTTTTTCTATCCTGGAAACAGGCAGGGATAGATGTGTGACACAAGAGTGTAGTGTGGCATTTAAACGACAAGAAAAAGCTAGCCTAGATATTTTCCTCTCAAATGGAATCCGAGAAGAGAAGTGACAACTGCAGTGTGTGCAGGTGTGTATATCAAATCAGTCTCTCCAACAAACATTTATTTTACATTTTTCAAAGCAGAAAGGAAACCTGCCCTGGTTTCAATCCCCCAACATTGGACTACTGTCCAATCTGAAATTGGTTAAAACTACTTGAAACAATATGGCATTTGTTTTTCAAAACCTCTACTTGGGTGACATTAAGGCCTTATTAGTTTGGTTTGGCCTTGGATATTGTATTGAAGGCATTCCTGAATCAGGTCTCCTCTCTTTGGAGAAAACACAAAAAATGTATTCTTCAAATGCTGTTTGACATCTCCTTCCTCACCACTCATTACATAGGCCAAGAGTTGAGGGAGGTCATCCAGCCCTGGCTTATAGGTTGCTTTCTCATGTTTGCCAACCTGTGACAATGAAATAATTCTTTGCACAATTCTCCAGCCCCACTTGACATTCATTGAATCCTCATTATGTTCAACCATATACTACCAGAAGAAAGGATGTAAAGTGGATCATATGGTAGCTGTTCTATTGTTGTTTTTATTTATCGTGTCAGAAGCGAATGGAGAATACAGTTACAATGTATAGAAGAACCACAAACAAGTTAAATATTTGGCATGATACTAAATTTCCTTTGACCAGAAGCTGGCCACTTGGAGTGCCTCTGGTGCTGTTATAAGAAGATCCTGTATTGTGCATGTGGCAGGGCTCAGACTGCATTTGAATAGGCTTGCTCTTCTTCACACTTGCGTGTTGTAGACTCCACTTTGTGGCCCCATTTCTTAAGGTTGGCTCTGCATCTTGTAATGCCAGAGCGCAGTCTGTGCAGCGCTTCCAAGTTACCCAGTCTTCTGTGTATCGAGGAGGGAGTCTCTCATTCAGTATCAGCCATGGCTTGAGGTTCCAGGTTGTAGCCTGCCAATTTTGGACTTTCGCTTGCTGACATGTTCCTGCAAGTATCTCTGTACAACCTGCCAATTTTGGACTCTCACTTGCTGACATGTTCCTGCGAGTATCTCTGTAGATCTTAGAAAACTATTTCTTGATTTAAGGTGTTGCTGTTGTTGTTTTCCAGTGATAGTTGCTAGCTTCCTTGCCAGTGATCCACCCTTCCCCTTGGTTTTAGTCTCAAATTTATGGGGATTATACAGGGTGCTGATCCTATTAAGATATGGGGTTCAATGTGCAGGATAGCATCCTTAAAATGTAGATTAAAGCCTGGAGGTGATTTATCACTCCATATATAAATTGTTATGATCCAAGATAGCTAGATGTACTGCATGTGAACAGTGCTCTATATAAAAATTAACAGATTGGGAATGTCATGTTGTACAAGTAGATTGCATTGGGGAATAATTTTGCCTTCACTTTCAGTAGTAAATAATGAGCTGTAAGTACCAATTAAATTAGTTGTCAGAATGAAGCTTTAAAGGGATTTTTCAGGGTTGGTTCCTGTGATGTAAAATTTTCTGAAGTTCAGACTAGAGTGGCCCATATTGAGTAACCACCATGGATTTGGTCTTTCCCCCACTACAGATACTTTCATTCTGTAGTCTACTTACAGTAGGGAAATGTTGTGGTAAGGGGCCTGGGAAAGAGCAGATTAAAAATTCTGGACCCACATTAAATCTTGATTATTTATTCTCTTTTAAAAAAATTCTTAGGGACGTGTGCGCACAAAGACAGTGAAAAAGGCTGCCCGGGTAATAATTGAAAAATATTATACGCGCCTTGGGAATGACTTCCATACAAACAAGCGAGTATGTGAGGAGATTGCCATCATCCCTAGCAAAAAGCTGCGCAACAAGATTGCAGGGTAAGTCGCTCCATTTTGATTTCTTGGACCACAGCAGTGCCGAACACACACTGATGAAAACCTCCCTCCAACTCTTGGGACTTCCAACTGAGATTTTGAAACCTGCATCGAAAGTGATTTTGGTCTTGTTTGTGGCCGAATCATTGATAGTGCAGGAACAGAATTCTTGACAGCATTTCCCGTGTTTGGAGGGCCACTCATCCCTATCAAACCCTGAGCTTTTCAGACACAACTATTAGTGGAGATTGAGACAGAGATTGTCTGCACTTACAGATACAGAGTTCAACACACTTATTCCTGACCTCTTGCCGCAGTTTTTCCTAATGGAACTAAAGAGACCACAATCATACTTCAGTGCTATTTCTTTGCAGGTATGTTACCCATCTAATGAAACGCATTCAACGAGGGCCGGTTAGAGGCATTTCCATCAAACTGCAGGAAGAAGAAAGAGAAAGAAGGGACAACTATGTCCCTGAGGTAAGTGTTAAAGATTCTGCTCAGGCTATCAAGATCATGGGCGTGATTGGCCTCTCATTTTGAGTCACTATATTAATTTGAAATGAAACATTTGTCTTATATATTTAATACATTGATTCATTCTCTCCTGAGAAGTATAGCCATCTTAGGAAAGTATACGAAATGGCTTTTCTAGCCCTTATCTGTAACAAAATGCTTTCTGACCAGCAAAATGTGATAATGAAACATTAACTGTCAATTTTAGTATGGATTGTAAATTGTGATTTTCAGTCTCTGTTTGGATATTGATTTGTTGATGGCCTTGGAAGTGGAAATAGGTATTTGCCCATAAATGAAGAGAACAAAGATGTGATATTAATGTGTGCACACAAACATAATGCTGGAGACAAATAAAGAATTAGTATGGGACTAATGGCAAATTTTGAGTGTGACATTCCTATACTGTTTGGGATGGTCCTTAAGAAATTTCATGCATGGAGTGAAGAGAACCTGTAAAAACATGGAATCTTGATCTTTGGCCCTTGGAATCTTGTTTCTCATAGCAAGCCTTTAGCATATCTGAGATTGCCCCGATGTTCTGCATCAGACCTGCATTCGAAAGTGATTGTGGCCTTTCTCTTGTGGCCTGGTCATTGATACTGCAGGAAGAGAATTCCTGAAAGCATTTCCCGTGTTTGGGGGGGCTCGTTACCATCCTTTCCAAACCCTGAGCTCTTCAGACATTTGTCATTAGCTACTTAGTGAACAAAGTGCAACAAGTGTGGGATTGTAGGCCCCAGCAATTGCTCGGCATTACCTAGGGCTGATAGCTACAGCTCAATAATTTTGCCTGCATTTGGCATGTCATTTATATGCGCATGAGGCTGTTCTAGGGTAGCCCTTCACACAATTAGTAAGACATTTAAAATGTTCCCTTTTAATGGAATGGTGACTTCGGCTTTGTGTTTATTTCTGTGGTGATGACACTAATTTTTTTTTTCTAGTAGAAAACTAGCTGTGAGTCCTTTGATAGACATGTAATGTTTTCTTAACAGTAAAGTAAGCTATTTCTGATCATTTTATCTTTTCTGATTTTAATGCAACATTTGAGTCTTGGGTAATAACTAAATTTTAGACCAAGATTTCTAGGATACTAGGACTGAATGTGGAGCAACATTGCACCTTTTAAAAAGGCATTTGACTACTGCATGGTGCAGCATAAAGCTCGAGTGTGAAGGAGAAAAATGCTCTCCTTTGTCATTGCATTTTGGCAGATTATTTTCTGTTCTTTAGCTCCCTTCACCTTTTTAAATACTACATAGCTATTTTTCAAAATGGACAAAGAGTTAACATTAAATAACATGGCATTACTTATTCTATAAGAATGAAGCAAATGATTGAGTAGTATCATGGTTCTGCACTGAAAAATGACGAACTCTGTAACAGACAGCCTGCAATATCTTCCGGGGAACAAGTAAAATATATGAAGAACTTCCCAAACTGTTTAGATGTTTCTGATGGAAGATCAAACAAACTGGAATCTCAACGGCTTGATTATCAAAAGCCAGTTGGGATTGCTGATTGCAGATACTATTACTTTCAGAATCACATGGGCGAGGAATTACTGTATTTTTTGCAGATATATGACAGACTTTCCCCTCATATCTCTCTCTCTAAAATGGGGTGCATCTTAGAATCGCAGGTGTATCTTATGTACAGTCTTCCCTCACTTATTGCGAGGGTTACCTTCCAGGACAACCCGCGATAAGTGAAAAACCGCAAAATAGGGACTCCCCTTCCCTCCCCACCCTCTTTACCTTCCTCCTCGTTGCCGCCTGGGCCTCTTGCCTCCTCTTGGCGGAGGTGTCACAGGGCCCAAGCAGCGGAAAGTGGAAAGAACCCCCGGTGGTGACCACAAGGAGGAAGAGGGAGGTAAATGGGGCGAGTGAAAAGGTAGAGCCGTCCCCTCGCCCCATTTACCTCCTTGTGGTCACCACTGGTGGTATACTGTGTTCCCTCGCGATATATATATCCATCCATCCATCCATCCCGCGAAACAGCGAGTCCACCCTAACTGAATTGCGAAACAGCGAGGGAACACTATTTTTATTGATGGTGCTACTGAAATTAGGATGCATCTTACTTTTTTAAATAAATTGTATTTATTTTATCATAATTTAATACATTTGTTATACATTGTTTGTTTTACAGCAGACAAATAGTATTCAATACAATCTACCATATATTAATTTTTGGCATCTACTGTTATTTTTATGCTTGTACATATTATGTATCCCTCACCACTGTGCTCCCCCCCGAGCCACTGTTTTTATGTATCTGTCCAAATTTTCATTTCCTCTTGTGGAGGTAACTTTCTATTTTTCTTTTTAGATCCTTTTTCAATACATTTTCTCTATGCATCATCAAAATCACTTTGTTTCCAAATCCCTCTTTTAACTTTTAATTTACATGTCAGCTTATCAGTTATTGCCAATTTCCATACTTCTTTATACCACTCCTCTATTTGTGTATTTATTTCTCTTTTCCAATTCCTTGCTATAAGTAGACTTGCTATTGTTAATAAGTTTGTTATCACATCTTTATCCTCTTTTTTCAGGTGTTTATTATTGTATAATGATAATAAAGCTATACTAGGACTTCAATTTTAATTATATCTTCTATTTCTCTAAATACTTTACACCAAAAATTAGTTACATATTTACATTGCCACTGCATGTATATATGCTCCCAATTCTTGGCATCTTCTCCAGCAATTTTTAAATAGTTTTTATTTATATTTGCTATTCTTATTGGTGTTAGGTACCATTTCTATATTAACTTATAATAATTTTTTTAACCCATATTGATAAATATTTCAAATGCGTTTGTCTCCATAATTGTAATCACTCCGTTTAATTTATTTTCATCCTTAAATCTTCCCAGATCTCCTTGAGGGTGTTATTATTTTTTCTTTCATTTATTTCAATTATTGTCATGTACTTTACTAGTTATTCCTTTCAAATTTTTTATTTCTCTATATCTTACGTTTTGTTTTATTTGTTCAAATGATTAAGCTTACTTCAATTTTTATTATATTTTACCCAATTTTTGAACCATTGTTCTAATTGTATGCAATTGAACCATGTCAATTTTATTTCTCTAAATTCTTCCATAATCATTTTTTTCTTCATTCCAACCTTTATCCAATCCCCTATTTTGTCTTGTTTTTTCCCCCTTAACTTTTTATCCTACAATTGAAGAAATACAATGCTCTCTGGTGCCTTTTTATGTTTTGTTTTATAGGTGGTGGATAAATCATGCTATCTCGTTTCTTTCTAGTTGTACACACCTAGCCTTTAGCGTCCTGTACATTTATCTAAGAAAAGAGAGCCATTCTGTTGTTCCTGGGAATATTTCTTTCTTTCTCTAAAAGTGTGTATAGAGATTTGGGTTTAGGGCACACAGATTCCCATTGGGTTATTTGTCCTGGTCCAGTGTTTATGGCATTGAATGTTTGCTGATATGTTAACTGCCCTGAGTCCCCTCGGGGAGATAGGGTGAAATATAAATAAAGTTTTTTATTATTATTCCCTCATGGATACCAAAATGTATGGATGCTGAAGTCCCGTTATATACATTGGCATTGTAAAAAGACGCCCCTGATATATAATGGCAAAATCAAGATTTGCTTTTTGAATTTTATTTTTTAAAAAATTTAAATCATGGATTGTTTTTAAAACTGTGGATCTGGAGGCCCCAACTGTATACTCACCTCCCATTGATTCCATGCTGGAAATGATTATTGCAGATTGTAACAGGCATTTAGAAATGGTCCACAATTCACATTGGAGCTGCATTTGTAGTATCATGCTCTCATATGAGTGCTAGGCTGTGTTAGGGTATTATTTTTGGGTGTGCATTGTTTTCTTGGATTGCCTTTCTAACCAAATCAACCTCATGTTTCCCCATCAGGTCTCTGCCTTAGATCAGGAGATCATTGAAGTGGACCCTGATACAAAGGAGATGTTGAAGCTGCTGGTGAGTTGGGGTAGGCCTGTATGGTTGGCAGCCAGCTAAAGGCCTATTTATTTTATTTATTATTCAAACGTATATATTGCCACTTCCCGAAGGCTCTATTAGGGTGGAGTCTGTAAGTTCCATTTGTGGCAATCACCAATCTCTTGTGAATGACTGTAAAGCAGCTTGCTTGCATGATGGGTTATTTGATGGGTTGTACTGGAAATCCAACCTTTTTGCTGTCTCATTTTTTGATGAAATGTTGTGCAAAACAAGTAGGCGATTAGGAATTGTGGGAATTGAAGTTCAAAACCTAGAAGAGGGCAGAAGTTTGCTCATGCCTGCTAAATCCATTACTTATGCTCCTAGCTTTACTACTAAACAACATCTTTGTGACAATGCAAAATGGGTGGGACCAGACATTTTCTGTCATTTCTAGAAACAATATATGTCCCAAAAACAGGCAGGTGTAGCCTCTTATTGGTCTGCAAGGTTGGAAAATAGCTTCAAAAATCACTACAGTTGTCCTTCCCCGATCTAGACAGTCACACGTTCCCTGGATCTATTACTTCGGTTTAACACGTATCATTGATAAACGAATGAGATCGGTGTCTGCTTGGTGTGGTTTGGGTAAATACTTTTGTTTTTTTCCCCTTCCAGGATTTTGGCAGCTTGTCCAACCTGCAGGTTACACAGCCCACTGTAGGGATGAACTTCAAAACCCCAAGAGGAGCCATCTGAAGAAATTTCTGTACTGGCACTTTTCCAATAAATGTATAAAAATAGAACATTCACTCGCTTGTGTTGATATTTTGCATTTTGGTTTTGTGGGCAACATAGTGAGCATATAAATTGTCTGTGGGCTTCATCGATTGGGCTACAATGTTGTTTGGAGAGAGTGTCTCAGTTAAGAGTGTTATTACAAGCACATACAAATCAATACGCATGCAGCTAAATTTCACTGTATTCATCAGAATGTCCACTAGGGGGCATATGGGAGCTTTCGATGGCTGTTTTCTATTGACTTTGGCAAGCATCATCAAATGACGAAAGGATACATTATAATTTTATTTTTATCCACTTCTGCTTGAGGTGGGATGCATCACCATGAAAACATTCAGTAAAATACACATGAAAATACATGGAGCAATTGAGAAGGCAAAGTTAAAAATGTATTGGGTTAACTGCCAGATATGTAGCCCTATAGATCAATGCTTCTTATCCTGTGGGATCCATTCCAAATGGTGTTTCCTTAATGCAATGTGCCACATAGAGGCTTCTGTCCAACCCTTAGGGCAGTGTTTCCCAACCAGTGTGCCGTGAGCGATCATCAGGTGTGCCGTGGGAAATTGGAACTTCCAATACCCTTTCTTCCCCCTCCTGCCCACAGTGCTCTCTGGGTGTAGGTGAACTACAACTTTCAAACTCAAGGTCAATTCCCAAGCAAACCCTTTCAGTACTTTCTGTTGGTAATGAGAGTTCAATATGCCAAGTTTGGTTCAATTCCATTGTTGCAAGAGTTCAGGATGCTCTTTGATTGTGTGTTAACTATAAATCCCAGAAACTAACTCCCAAATGCCAAGGTCTATTTTCCCCAAACTCCATCTGTTTTCACATTTGGGCATATTGAGTGTTCATGCCAAGTTTGGTCCTGATCCAACATTGTTTCAGTCCACAGTGCTCTCTGAATATAGGTGAACTACAACTCCAAAGCCCAAGGTCAATGCCCACCAAACTCTTATAGTATTTTCTCTTGGTTATGGGAGTTCTGTGTGGAATGTTTGTGTCTTTCTGCCAGGATATCTATGTTGTGTTCATCGAAACAGGTCCAGGTTTCACACTGAGTGTATAAATACATTAAAAAACATATTAACTATATGTATTACTGTGTTAGTGTGTCATTTTGTGTCATTTTGGTTGGTAGTGTGCCCCAGGATTTTGTAAGTGTAAAAAATGTGCCGCGGCTCAAAAAAGGTTGCAAAACACTGCCTTAGGGCATCCTTACCCATGTGCCCTGGGAACAGGCTCACTGACTGTGTGCAACTACTGTAGAACACCTCTCTAGGAATCTCTACTGTCTCCTGCAGCTCAATGACAGAAGTGTATCTTAATTGTAGAATGTATGCAGTTTCAATTTTTTTAATTGCCTTTAAATTACCACAGCTTAATGTTATGAAAACAGGAGTTGGTGTTTTGCAAGGTCTGAAGCCGCCTCTGCTGAAGAGTGCCAGTGCCTCACCAAATGACAGCTCCCAGGATTCCATAGCATTGAGCCATGGCAGTTAAAGTGGTGTCAAACTACATGAATCAAGCAGTGTTGATGCACCCTTGGAAATCTCAGCTCAAAAGCCTGAAAAGCATCTGAGGAGAGAAAAGGTGCATCCTCTAGCAGTGTTAAGTAAATAGAAGTAAGTATCTAGAGCAGGCCTGGGCAAAGTTGGGCCTATGAGGTGTTTTGGACTCCAACTCCCAGCATTCCTAGCAGCCTCAGGCCCCTTCCTTTTCCCCCTCAGCCGCTTGAGGGGAAAAAGGAAGGGGCCTGAGGCTCTTAGGGATTGTGGGAGTTGGAGTCCAAAACACCTGGTTGGCCCAACTTTGCCCAGGCCTGCTAGAGGAAATGAATTTGGAGAGGAAAAGAGGAGGTGCAGCTACTTTTCCCCATAGGAATGAATTGGGAAAATGTAAAGAACTGCACTTGGGAGAAATGCCCTGGCAGCAGAGGGAGCCCTCGGTGTGAATTCACCTGAATGTCTCTGTAAGAAGGACCTCAGTATGACAACGCCTCAGTGTGAAATAGGCCTCAGAGTTAGTAGTCTCAAGTGTGTGAAAGGCGTGGTGTGCATAGGCTTTGGTGAGAGAAGCCCCAGGTTGAAGGCCTTGTGTGTAAAGCTGTGTTTAGGCTGCTGTGTGTATGAAGCTCCTGTGTAACTTCAGTGTGAGAGGAGGCTCTGTGAGAGTGAAGCTGTTTATCTGCATGAGAGAGAAGCTCCAGCGTGGAAGCAAGTAAGGAAGTAACTTTGTTCGTGTTATGGAAACCTTGTCCCTGTAAATATTATTTTGCTATAAAGAAAAGCCTCCTATGGAAGAGATAACATTGGTCTGTGTGTTTTTATTCTTTGGCTACTCGTGCTGGGTCACGCTGCTGCTAAGAAGTTACTCTGCTGTACATTTATGAGGAGGGTCTTTCATTCATAAGCCCACTCACCCAACAACCTTTGATTTCGAATGCTTCTACAAGGGCGGGTCAATCAGTCTCTGACTTTTTGAATTTCCTGCCTCTTAACTGTGAGAGGGCAACACTGCTCCTGTCAACAGGTACCTGTCAGTTGACTCTTATCAAAATTTGAACAAGCTGCGTCATTTAGTTTGTGTTTGACAGCCATTGATAGACTACCACATGATTTGAGGAGAAAATGGAAAAAAATTAATTTTGTGTGCTCATTAAGCATTTTTTGTGGGGAAAAAACCTTCACTTAAACCAAGGCTAAGCTTGATAAATACTATGGGGACTCTGCACCATCAATTTCAATGGTAAAAAAGTGGTTTACTGAATTCTGTTGTTGCCGTACAAGCACGGAAGATGCCGAACGTTCTGGACACCCAGTTGAGGTCTCTACACCTGGAACAATTGAAAAAATTCACGATATGGTGTTGGCCGATCGGAGATTGAAAGTGCGAGAGATTGTGGAAGCCACAGGCATCTCACGTGGCTCAGTGGTTTCAATTTTAAAGGATCACTTAAAATTGAGAAAGCTTTCCGCAAGACGGGTGCCGCATTTGCTCACAATCGACCACAAACGCAATCGTGTGACAATTTCGCAGGAGTGTTTGCTGTTGTTCAACCGCAATATGGACGGGTTTCGTAACCTTGGACGGAACGTGGATCCACCACAACACACCAGAGACCAAACAGCAGTCAAAACTGGGTTTCTCGGGCTGAATCGGCGCCAAAGAAGGCCAAGGTGGGTTTGTCAGCCAATAAAGTCATGCCAACAGTTTTTTGGGATGCACGCGATATAATCCACATTGACTACCTTCAAAAGAGTAAAACAATCAATGGCGAATATTATGCCAACTTATTTGGTCGATTTAATGAGGATTTGGGGAGGGGGGGGGAGAACCCCATTTGGCAAAAAAAGAGAAGAGTTCTTTTGCACCAGGACAATGCAAGGGTGTACACATGTGCAGTTGCTATGGCAACAATCCATGAATTGGGATACGAATTGCTCCCTCATCCGCCCTATTCTCCGGATTTAGCCCTGAGTGACTATTTCTTGTTTCCAAACCTGAAGAAATGGCTCGGTGGAAAGAGATTTGACTCCAACAATGAAATCATCTCACAAACAAATACTTATTTTGATGACCTCGACAAATCTTATTTTTTGGAAGGGATAAAAATTTTTTGGAGAAACGTTGGACAAAGTGTATAGAGATCAAAGGAGACTACGTTGAAAAATAAAATGTTTTTTTATCCAAAAACCTGTGTTTTATTCAAAAAGTCACTGACTTACTGACCCGCCCTTGTATGAAAGCCAACTATTTCATGCACAATTTTTTTAAATCTAGGCTAAGTTTATAAAGTGTGTATGAAACAGTTGGATTTCGTGTTCAATAATAATAAAAATAACAGTAAATGTTACCTGCCGCTCCTTATGGCTCAAGGCGGGGTACAACACATCCAAATACCAAAAGACATAGTACAAATATTTAAACGCGAGACGAATTTACAAATCAAAATTTATAGGCCTCCCAGAAGTGATAAACGTACACTGCTCATTTAGCTTAGTTTCGACTTAGAATCACATCGTTGAAAGAAGACCCTAAGGACGTTCGGCATCCACAGATGGCCATTTTAAAAATTATTACACTATTGTGTGTAATGGGACTTGAGCATCCATGTATTTTGGTATCCACAGAGAGGTTATGGCAGTGTTTCCCAACCAGTGTGCCGTGAGCAATTATCAGGTGTGCTGTGGGAAATTGGGACCTCCAATACCCTTTCTTCCCCCTCCTGCCGAACACTTTTTCTTCTCCACTCGGGCTCCCTTCTTCCCAGCCTCGCTCTGTGAGCGTATTCGGGGGAGGAAAACGTGGGGCGAGTGTGCGCAGTAGCGCCCTCACAGGTCACGTCTTCCTCCCTCCCCTCCTGAACACGCTCACACTGCCCCCTTGGATCAAAATAGCGGCAGAAGCGGCAGCGTGAGGATGGGAAGAAAGGAGCCCAAGTGGAGAAGAAAAAGTAAGTGTTCAGCAGAAGGGAGAAGAAAGGTCGTGAAGGGGAAGGGGGAGGAAGAGGTCTCTGTCGAAAGCTGGCATGGGCAAACTTGGGCCTTCCAGGTGTTTTGGACTCCAACTCCCACCATTCCTAGCAGCCTCAGGCCCTTTTCCTTTTCCCCCCTCAGCCACTTAAGCAGGAAAGGGCCTCAGGCTGTTAGGAATGGTGGGAGTTGAAGTCCAAAGCACCCAGGGGGCCACATATCTGTGTGAGATGATGAGCTTCTCTAGCTTGACTGCGATAAAAACTAAACACAGAGACTGACAGGTGTTGAGCAAGACCTTCGTGTGTGTCTTTCTGCCATTCCTGCCAGGATATCTATGTTGTGTTCATCGAAACAGGCCCAGGTTTCACACTGAGTGTATAAATACATTAAAAAACATATTAACTATATGTATTACTGTGTTAGAGTGTCATTTTGTGTCATTTTGTGTCATTTTGGTTGGTGGTGGGCCCCAGGATTTTGTAAATGTAAAAAGTGTGCCACGGCTCAAAAAAGGTTGAAAAACACGGGGTTAGGGTACCAAATCCTAGTAGATACTAAGGACCCACTGTATTCTGGCCCCAAGAATTTTGCATAAGGGATACTCAATTTGTCTTATCATTTATCATCACAACTCTTTACAAGTAAAACAACCCCCAAACATAACAGTTCTTGTCAAATGCATACAGTCTGAAATATGTGTGTATACACATGCACACAGAGATGAAGCGAAGGAATAATAAAATATAAAACTATACAGTCCAATTGTACTATTAGTTATCCTTTTTAAAAAAAAAATAACCTAAGCAGACTGATGAATATGTGTAATCAAAACATAAAATATTAAACTCCAATTCCAAAATAAATAAATAAAAGCCACTTTTTCCAAGCCTTGGAAAGGAACCGTGACTTTTGCCAGTTTTAAGCTGGTAAGTAATTTGTATGGGTACCCTGCACTCAATAAAATAAGCAACATAAAACAAATTTATGTTAAAATCTAATTGACAGGTCTGAAGGTTAATCCTATTTCTCCAGTAAAGTCATAGCTACCCTCATTGGCTTGAGAAAAAGTCTTCCTGTCTTGGCAGTTTAACGAAACAGGATGCTGCCTGGACATTGAAGGCCTCAATCGCAACTGGGGGCCCCTCTACAGTCCTTGCATCCTAGGAACTGATCCCAAATTATCTTCTTATCCCAAATTATATGGCAATGGAGACTCATATAATCTAGTTCAAAGGAAATAACCTGGGATCAGATCCTAGAATCAGGTTTCATACATTATCTCTAAATTCTATGGGAATATTTTTCAGGTTCTTCTTTAGCGTCATCCTAACTTTTGATATTGGTAGTTCATGGTCTGTGGCAAGCTCTTACCTCCTCTTGTTTTTGCAAAGATCTTCTCCATCTTCTGCTTCAGACTATGCGTCAGGCAATGTTCATGTATACCACTGGCTTCCAACATTTTTAAAAACCAGGAACCACTTTGACCAGGGTTTGTTTGACCTGGGACCATTTTAACCAGGGACCACTTTGAATAGGGACCACTTTGACCAGAGGACCAGGGATCACTTTGACCAGGGACCACTTGACCAGGGACTTGACCAGGGATCACTTTGACCAGGGACCACTTGACCAGGGATCACTTTGACCAGGGACCACTTGACCAGGGATCACTTTGACCAGAGAAATTTTGACCAGGGATCACTTTGACCAGGGAAATTTTGACCAGGGATCACTTTGACCAGGGACCACTTTGACCAGGGATCACTTTGACCAGGGACTTGACACACTTTGACCAGGGACCACTTGACCAGGGATCACTTTGACCAGGGACCACTTGACCAGGGATCACTTGACCAGGGGATCACTTTGAAATTTTGACCAGGGATCACTTTGACCAGGGAAATTTTGACCAGGGATCACTTTGACCAGGGACCACTTTGACCAGGGACCACTTTGACCAGGGATCACTTTGACCAGGGAAATTTTGACCAGGGATCACTTTGACCAGGGACCACTTTGACCAGGGACCACTTTGACCAGGGATCATTTGACCAGACACCTTTTTGAATAGCGACCACTTGACCGGGGACTGGTTTTAATAGGGACCACTTGACTGGGGATCAGGTTGACCCAGGACCACTCCTCAAGATTACAAATGTACAAGATGTACCAAAAGGGTTACAAATCAGTTTTGGTCAACTTTAGATTCAGTTTGGTTATTTGGGGTGCTGATTCAGAAAACTGCATTGGATAGACCACATCAGCTCTAGTTTCTGATACAGAACATTTGCCATCCAGTAGTCACCATCTGCTTGCCCACAGAAAACCATATTTAATAATCTTAGAGGCGTGGACCTTATTTTAGGTTGCACGGCCCAGACAACTCTTTGGTTGCTTGAAGAACAAATTGTTGCCCACACAATTTGTTAAGCAGCTGAGGGGGAAAAGGAAAGGGCCTGAGGCTGTTAGGAATGGTGGGAGTTGAAGTCCAAAACACCTGGAGGCCCCATGTTTGCACATTCCTGCATTACAGTCATTGCCAATTAGGACAAGCTCATAGCTGCATTTCAAACCAGTTACTGAATTCTGGTTGTTGTTTGGAAAACGACCTCCAGGTGGCACCAGAGAGCCATGTCCCACATTCTGTTTTTAAAAACAAAGACAAGACTATTAAGGTGCCTTAAAAGAAAAGCAGGGTGACCAGAGGAAAGGCCAAAGTCCACTGTGTAGCCAACTTGGGCACTTAAATTCCTTTTTAAAAAGTTTGCAAACAGTCAGGTGGATATTATTCTACTTTGAGGAAGCACGGTTTTGTAGATGTATCTGAGATTATGGGGCTAACATCACTAAATGAGCAGTAACAATAATAAGCAGCCAACCTTGTCACTACAGATATATTCAGAAGGAAGAACAGGTAGAAACACCTTCCTGTCTCAATAGTTAATAGTTACACTGAGAAAGGATCCAGCAAACTCTCGCCCTCCATGTGTTTTGGACTTCCAACTCCCACCATTCCTAACAGCCTTGGGGCCCTTTTCCTTTTACCTTTCCACTTAAGCCAGGCATGGGCAAACTAAGGCCTGGGGGCCGGATGTGGCCCTCTGGGCAATTATCTCAGGCCCTTCTCATTTTCCTTGTCTTCTTGGCAGAAGGAAAAGGTGACCCAATGCATCCTTATACCAAAAAGATGAGGGAGGAAGACGCACAGCAGCAGCAGGGAGACCTCTGGAATGCACTCAGCCACCATGTCTTGCCCTCCTCCTGGCATAAAGATGGTGCAAGCAGTCCCATCCTTATGCCAGGATAGCTTGAGGAAGGTACACTATGGCTGAGAGCCTTCCAGAGCACTCTCAGCCACCACCTGTCTTGCCCTCCTCCCAGCATAATGCCAAGAGGACAGCATCAGGATCGGGGAGGAGGATCAGGGCAGTCGCTGCATGTGTTTCTTGCCTTTCTCCCAGCATAAGGATGGGGTGAGCAGCCCCATCCTTATGTCGGGAGGACAACCTGAGGATGACCCGGGTCCTGCCCTACTTCCTTCTGGCCCTGCCAGGGGTGGATTTTAGTGGAGGCAAAGTAAGCGGCCGACTAAGGGCGCCACATGGCCAAGGGTGCATCTGGTCGCAGCCGCCAGGTTTGGCGCATCATGCTGCAGGCGGGTGGCGCGTGGGCGGGAGGCTCCGCCCCGGCTGCAAAATGTTCCCTGACTTGTCCTTTTCATCCTCTTGGGAGTGCTCTGTTTTAATAGGGCATGTGCAAAACTTTCACGCATGCGCTATTGGGACCGAGTGCTTCTGGTGGAGGGGGTTGCTAAACGCACTCCCAAGAGGCCGAAAAGGACAAGCCAGGGAACATTTTGCACCCGGAGGCGGGAGGCTCTGCCCCGGCTGCAAAATGTTCCTCCGTCCTTTTCATCCTCTTGGGAGTGTGTTTCGCTACTCCCTCCACCAGAAGTGCTCGGTCCCAAGAGCGCATGCGCGAAACTAGCTGTTTGTGCGCACGTGTGCTCCAGCGTGCGTGCGTGCGCACCATAATCACCATCAAGACCCAAGGGGCGCCAAAAAAAGGTTGGCTTACTATAATTGTTTGCCTTTGTCCGGTCCTGGGCCCTGGCCTCTCCCAGACCCACCCCACCCAGCATGGGCCCGACCCCCCTCTCTCCTGGCCTGGTCCACAATGCGGCCCCAAGGCAAAAATGTTTGCCCATGCCTGGCTTAAGCAACTGAGGGGAAAAAGGAAGGGGCCTGAGGCTGTTAGGAATGGTGGGAGTTGAATAATAATAATAATAATTTATATTCTGCCCCATCTCCACAAAGGGACTCAGGGCGGATCACAGTACACATACACAGTAAACATTCAATGCTGTTTGGACGGACAGGACAGAAACAAACAGAAAGGAGGTATGTTGTGTCAACTTCCAGCTTTTTGGGGCCTTGGAGGTTGTTCTCGAATCCAGCCACAAGGGGGTGCTGTCGCTCCATCCTCTATGACAAAGAGCCGTCAGGACTTCCTCCTTCCTTTTGGTCGCAGGGCATTTTCTGATCTTTTTTTTTTATGGTGCATTTTAGTGGTACCTAATATCTCTACTTACAGCTCTAAGCTGTTTTCAAACTGCTTAGGTAAACAGTGAGCTGGGCTGATAGTCAGGTGCTCACACCTACCCAGAGCTTCGAACGGGCAACTTTTCTGTTGGTAGATCTTATTGCTGCTGGTGATTTACCAGCCCGGCCCTTACATCCTGCATATCAGGTATTTGAAGTCCAAAACCCCTGGAGGGCCAGAGTTTGCCTATGCCTGAGCTAGCTTCACATTATGCTTCCCATTGACAACACCTACCATTGGCTCTTACAATATATGGATATTATGCACAAACCCATCTGGTTCTGCTTTACATGAAGCTGGTTATGACCTAAAAGCTCGGAAATACACACAAATAGTGTTTCTACGCTAGGACCCAACGCTGCTGCTATGACCTACTTTGATTATGATGAACAATGTATGTGTTCATGTGCAGCAGCTCTATGTAAGGCTGGGGGTGTCAATTATTCATGCACAGTCCATGTTAATGCAGGATTTAAGCAATCTCTTCTATAATTCAGAGGGCAGGGTGCTCCCACTGTTGGCTCCGGTGCTCCCCAGGGGCCCTTCATGCTCAGGTGAGCAAAGCCGAGAGATGTGGCTGGTTGGACAGACAGGGAAGGAGAGAAACCACTCGACTGGAATGGCTTCGGAGACTGAACAGAAGCCGATGGGGAAGAGAGAGGGCTCCGGGGCCCATAGACTGGCGGTGGCAGGAAGGGGACACAATCAAAAGTCCCCTTAATACAGGTCCTCATGTTGTGGTGACCCCCAACCATAACATTATTTCCGTTGCTTTTGGTACTGTTATGAATCATAATGTAAATATCCAATATGCAGGATGTATTTTCATTTTCATTAACTGGGCCAAATTTAGCACAAATACCCAAGACACCCAAATTTGAATACTAATGGGTGGGGGGGGGGGGGGGGTGATTTTGTAATTTGGGAGTTGTAGTTGCTGGGATTTATAGTGAACCTATAAAAGAGCATTCTGAACTCCACCAATGAGGGAATTGAACCAAACTTGGCACGCAGACCAATAGAAAATACTGGAAGGCTTTGGTGGGCATTGACTTTGAGTTTTGGAGTTGTAGTTCGCCTACATCCAGAGAGCACTGTGGACTCAAATAATGATGGATCTGGACCAAACTTGGCATGCATATCCAATATGCCTAAATTTGAATACTGTTGGGTTTTGAGGGGAATTGGCCTGGACATTTTGGAGTTGTAGGGGAATTATAGTTCACCTGCAATCCATGAACACTATGAACTCCACCAAAGACGCAATTGGACCAAACTTGGCACACAGAGCCCCCAAGATCAGCAAAAAATACTGGGAGAAATTCACCTTGATTTCGGAGAGTTGTAGCTCACCAACATCCAGAGAACAATGTGAACCCAAACACTGTTGGATCTGGACTGAACTTGGCACACAGACCTGATACGCCAAAATTTGATTACCAGAGGGGTTTGGGGTGAACTGACTTTCCTTTCTGGGAGTTGTAGTTCATCCACAACCAAGGAAATTGTGACTTCCACCAATGATGGACCTGGACCAAACTTCGCACACAGAACTCCCATGACCAACAGAAAATACTGGAAGGGTTTGAGTTTTGGAGTTGTAGTTTACCTATACCCAGAGAGCACTGTGGACTCAAACAATGATGACTCTGGACCAAATTTGGCACAAATACTCAATATGCCCAAATGTGAATACTGGAGGGGTTTAAGGGAAATAGACCTTAACTTTTGGGAGTTGAACAATAAATCCAAGCAACTGCACCTACAATCAAAGAGCATTCTGAGCCCCACCAACAATAGAATTATTATTATTATTATTAAACTTTATTTATAATTGGGCCAAACTTCCCACACAGAATCCCCTGCCTTGAAAGGACTCGCTGGGACAAGCCTTCCTCCAGCCTTACATGCACTCTCCTCCTCGCATCCGCATCACTCGAGCACGCCTGCCATCCCTCCCAACACTCCAGAAACAGCCCTCCCTTTGTTGAGAGGCCAGCCAATCACAGTGGAGGAGGGCTTTTGGTGGGAGGATTTGCCATCTGTTTCCAGAAAGGAAGAGAAGGACAGGCGGAGAGATCTTCAGCCTTCTCTGCCAAAGGGGTTCCTAAGACCATCCGAAATATGTTTTCTGATGGTCTTTGGTGACCGCTCTGAAACCCCCTTGCCGACCCCTCCAGGGATCCCAAACCCCAGGTTGAGAAACACTGGAATAGTGTCTGCTAGGGATCAGACCAACTACACTTAGAAAAGTGACTTGATTATGATGTAAAACCCTTGAATAATAAAATACAACTCAGTCGCCATGTATGGGCTTATTTATGCACCACCAACAGCAAAGAATGTATTTTTAGAGATGACTCAGGCCTCTCGTTTGCTTCTAAGACATTTCACTTTACTGTCAGGCCATTATTCCTTTTGTCTTAATTTCTGGCAAAGCGGCATGGCACAACAAGACAATACTGTGCATTGAGAGAGAGAGGAAGGCAACAGGCTTTGTGTGATAAATAGGAAAAATAACCAAGATTTGTCACAATAGGCTCAAAGCTAACTTTAAAAAGTGTGGCATAAACATCAAGAATGGGAAGCCCTGGCCCTCAAGCAACTAACTCAGCATGGGCAAACTTGGAGGGATGGGGTCGTTCGGGTTGGGCGATAGGCGGAGGGATTTCTTCTTATCACAAAGTGTAGCTCAGGCATGGGTGAACTTGGGCCTTCCCTCCAGGTGTTTTGGACTTCAACTTCCACCATTCCTAACAGCCTCAGGCCCTTTCCTTTTCCCCCTCAGCAGCTTAAGAATGTCAGAATGTTGAGGCTGGCCAATCAGACACCATATGCAAATTAGTAGGCCAAGCTAACTTATTCATTGGCCAACTTGGGCCCTGCAGGTGTTTTGGACTCAACTCCACCATTCGGCCTGAGGCCCTTTCCTTTCCCCCCTCAGCCTGCTGGGGGAAAAGGAAAGAATGGGCTGGGAGTTGAAGTCCAAAACACCTGGAGGGAGGGCCCAAGTTTGCCCATGCCTAATATCTATATATACAGTATGTAAATCTAATTTTCGTTTGTGGTAGAAATATAACTCAGAAACCACTGGATGAATTGTCAAGAAATTTTGACACAATACATCTAATAGTCCAACGAGTGTCCATCACCCCTAAAAACATACAAAAAACCAGCAGAATGGACTTAACCCCCCCCCAAATAAATCATATATACATATACAGATACTTACACACACAGACACACATATATATGGAAGCACACACAAATATACAAATATACACACATGCATATACACCAACACACATACATACACACATATGCATATACACAAGCCCTCACACATTATAGTAATAATAATAATATAAAACTTTATTTATAACCCGCATCATATACATATACTCATACACACATACTTACATACACACACACACACACATATGGAAGCACACACAAATATACACACACATACATATACACCAACACACATATACATGTACACATACATACACACAAGCCCACACCCACAATAATAATAATATAAAACTTTATTTATAACCCGCATCCGTCTCCCCAAATATATACAACTAGCCTTTCCCTGCCACGCGTTGCTGTGGCCCAGTCTGTGTATATGTGTCCTGTGTGTGTATATTTGTGTATAACAACTGAAAACCTGGTTTTTCCACCGGGCTTTTGGAGATTAGACTCCCCAAATGCCCCCGTCTTTGGCGAGACCTCTTCCCCTATGTGATCCTTTATGTTTGACACTACTCCAGTTATCTCCCTCGAGTTTTTAAACATTTTATACGTACATGTGGCCTCGCCCTGTCGTTTCTGTTTTAGATTCACCTATGTTCTTGTGTTTTCAAAGATGTATTTATTTCATTGTGTTTATTGCTTTTATTGTGTTTATTGTTTTCTGATGTCTTTGATATTTTTTTGTGATGTGTTGTTCGGGCACGGCCCCATGGAAGCCACTCCGAGTCCCCTTTGGGGAGATTATAAATAAAGTTTTATATTATTATTATATATGTGTGTGTGTGTGTATATATATATATATATATATAGAGAGAGAGAGAGTGTTCCCTCGCTACTTCGAGGTTCGCTTATTGCAGACTCGCTGTTTCGCAGATTTCAAAAAATATGAATTTAAAATATATATCATGGTATTTTTCCTGTTTTGTGGGGTTTTGCCACTGCCACTCTCCAAGGTGCTTTCCCTCCTCAGTCCTCCCTCCCTCCCTCCCTCCCAGCCTTGAAGGGCCTTTCCTTCCTTTCCTTCACTTTATTTTAAGTTTATAGAGACTTAAAATAGTGTATAACTACTAAAATAATATATAAATATTAAAATAAATAGAGCATCCCTACATCACGGTTTTTCACTTATTGGAACCTAACCCCAGCAATAAGTAAGTGAGGGAACACTGTGTGTGTGTGTGTATGGTTTTGTGCATGCGTTGTAACGTATTTTTTGGCTTTTTAAGTCTCTTCTGCTGTGTTTTTCAGTATTTTTATGAGTGATGGTCACTCGTTGGCCTGAGTGGTGCACTGTGTCCACATTTGGTGTCAATTCATCCAGTGGTTTTTGAGTTATGTTAATCCTACAAACGAACATTACATTTTTATTTATAGAGATATACATATACACATATAAACACAGAAATACACACATATATGCACACACATATATACGCACACAAACACACATATACACAAATATATACACATATATACACACAAAACACATATACACAAATATATACACACACAAAACACATACACAAATATATACACACAAAACACATATACACAAATATATACACACACAAAACACATATACACAGACTGGGCCACAGCAACGTGTGGCAGGGGGCGGCTAATAATATATAAGGGTGAAGCAGAAACACCGCTGAAAACACAAGCCAGTCCAATGTGTTTTGAGTGATTCAACAGGATCCGTTTTTCCGCTCATCTTGGAAAACAAATAAATTATAATTTTTGACTCGCATCTCCCCAACTTGCAAAAGCATTCTCGTCCCTCTTCCTACAACTGCTTCCCAAAATCTCCCACTCTTTCCTATGTACTTGGAGAGTCTGCCGCTTGGCTGAGCACTTGCTTCAACTTGACTGGCTAATCGTTATCATTTATTCATCCAAAGAGCTCCTGCTTTTCGGAGATGGCCGTGAAACTTGCCTGTCTAATGGAGCAGGTGCATCCGTGCAACCCCCCTCCCAGCAGGCCCCAAAAGGAAGGTCCTCCCCATCAGGTGCCAAAGCGTCTCTCGGAAGAAAGAGAGGCTGGTCTTGACAGCTTGTGCTCCTGTGCAAATGCGCACCCTGGCAGCAAAGGAGGAGACACAGCAGATGGCGATGACCTAGGGCAAACCGAGAACGAATGGAATGGTGATCGTTCAAGTGAGGAGACGTTGCCACTGGACTGGCGACTAAGCTCATGTCCCTGTTGTGAAGGCCATGTGAAAGAGTTAAGTATCACCCGTTTCTATTGTTTCTCTTTCCTTAATGAGATGAAAGTTAACAGAAATATGGCATAGACACCGAGAACTGGGATGCCCTAACCCTTGAGCACTTTAACTAGAGGTCAGCTGTGACCAGCAGTGCTGGGGAAGTTGAAGAAGCATGAATGGAGAGGAAAAGGAAGAAACGTGCCGAGGGAAAGGCAGGTCAAGCCAACCTTGACCGGGACCGCTTTCCACCTGCGGAAGAACATGCAGATCAAGAATAGGTCTCCACAGCCACCTACGGACCCACCACCAAGACACTACTCTTGGAAGGCCACCATACTCAGGCTACGAGGGATCATCTAAGTAAAGTAAGTAAGTAAATAAGTAAGTAAATAGAGCTGGTCAACACAAATTTTGGTGTGTCAAATGTTAACTGTGTTTCTGGGTTTATCTGACCTGCTGATTTCCAAAAATAGCACCAGTTTTCACCTATCAGCTCTAGTTAGTGATATACATAACATATGCCATATACCAGTTACCCATAGGAAACCATTATAACCATATTTAAGACGCTAGAATGGATCTGGTCTATCCAATACAATTTTCTAAGGAGGAGAGCGGCCTTGCTCTCCTCCTACCTCGGCCCATGCACGATGGCAGCTCCAAATAACTTGAGGAACAGGCATAAAAACCAAGGGCCATCTAGTCCAACCCCCTTCTGCGTTCATGCAGCAGAAGCACAATCAAAGCACCCCTGACAGATGGCTACCCATCCTCAATAATAATAACAATAACATTAATACTAATAACGAGTTGGAAGTGACCCCAAGGGCCATCTAGTCCAATCCCCTTCTGCCTTCATGCAGCAGAAGCACAATCAAAGCACCCCTGACAGATGGCCATCTAGCTTCAATAACAGTTTAATAATAATAACACTAATAATAACACTAATAAAGAGGGTTGGAAGAGACCTCAAGGGCCATTTATCCAACCCTCTTCTGTCTTCATGCAGCAGAATCACAATCAAAGCATCCCTGACAGACGGCCATCCAGCCTCAATAATAGTTTAATAATAACAATAACAACACTAATAAAGAGAATTGGAAGAGACCCCAAGGGCCATCTAGTCCAACCCCCTTCTTTCCCTGCTCCGCTCTTGCATGCCGCGAGCCTTCCTCGGTGGTGGCACTGAGGGCAGAGGAGGGAGCCCCCGTGGCAGTGGTTTCCGTGGCCTTGCTCTCCTCCTCCCTCAGCTCATGCACGGTGGCGGGGGCAGCTGCAAGAGGAGGCAGAAAGGTGCAGGTCTTTCCCTCCTCCCTTGCGCGCCTTTCCTGCTTCCACTGCTGAGGGAGGGAGGAGGGAAAGGTGCGTGCCTTTCCCTCCTCCCTTGCCCCATGTGTGGCTTCTCTGTCTCCTCTCACCACTGTCCCCACAGCCGCACGTGGGCTGAGGGAGGAGAGCAAGACCTGCCGTGGGGGCTCCCTCCTCCTCTGCTGTCAAGGCTCGCCTTTCCTTCCTTCCCCTCATTCCATGCGCACCTTCCTCAGATGAGGATGGAGCCGCGACCGTGGGGTTTGTCCATGGCCTCGCTCTCCTCCAGGCTCGTGGGGGGCGAGGGAGAAGTAACGAGGAGCTTGGCGGGTTCTTCTTTCAGCCCCACACATTCCCACCAGGAGCCTCACCCGAATGTAAGCCGATGAAAGGTTTTTCAGCCTTAAAAAAGAGCTGAAAACCTCGGCTTATATTAGAGTATATATGGTAAGTGGTGGAAACATTGCAGAATTGAAAGATATTGATGGGAAAATCAGTGGGGAGGCAAACCAGTACTAGGATGCACATGGCGTTTTGTGATTGGAGCTGTCACCAAAGATGACAGTACAGCTGCAATGCCGGTTTGCCTGCTTCGTGTGATAAAGTCCTGAGACCATGTTTCACAGAACAAGCCAAGTGAGATTTCGCACATTCAAACCAAATTATGTGCTCCAAGTGTTCTAAAAAATAACGCAAGGAGAGAAGTTTGACTTTTCCTTGTGCTATATTGCTACGAGGTGCACATCTGTTCAGGATTGTGAAGAAAATGTGGTAAAGTGGTATGCAATTGTAATTCACTTATTTACGCAGCGTCATTACTATAACACAGCTTAGTATTTTCCTTATATGTGCATATAGGCTTTGTTGTTTACAGCCACGCTCCACGCCAATATAAAAATATCCATATTCCTATAGGTTAGGTCAGGCCTGGGCAAACTTGGGCCTTTCAGGTGTTTTGGACTTCAACTCCCACAATTCCTCACAGCCTCAGGCCCCTTCCAAATGAAGGGCCTGAGGCTGTGAGGAATTGTGGGAGTTGAAGTCCAAAACACCTGAACGGCCCAAGTTTGCCCAGGCGTGGGTTCGGTTAACCAACTCTTATCTGGATTTCCACAATGCGCCAAAATGCAAAATTGTCCATATAGGTGGCTGAGATAATGACACCTTTGCTTTCTAATGGTTCAATGTACACAAAGTTTGTTTCATTCATGACATTAATTTCAGGCTATGTGTATAAGGCACATATGAAACAAATGAATTTAGGTCCCATCTCAAGATCTAGCATTATGCGCAGGAATGATCTAGAAACTATAGCTACACAGGCATGACTGTCAAGCAGAATATGGTCTCCAGAATTATTTTCGGAAAGCCGCAGCAGTTCCTTCGAACTATTAGATCAGTGTTTCTCAACCTTCACAATGAATGACCCTTAATGTTTTTATGGACCCCAGAGTGAATGTGTATGGTGCTAATGTAGTTGTATTTTATGTATTTTTAATGTATTTTAATTGTTGAAGTGTTTTGGGGTTTATATTGTTATTATGTGGGCATCAGTTCCTACTGTAAGTCGCTCTGTTGGGGGTGTGACCCCCAACCATAACATTATTTTCATTGCTACTTCACAACTGTAATGTTGCTACAGTTATGAACCGTAATGTAAATATCTGATATGCTGGATATATTTTCATGCACTAGACCAAATTTGGCACAAATCCCGGATATGCACAAATTGGTTGTTAGGGGTTTATTTTGTCATTTGGGAGTTGTAGTTGCTGGGATTTATAGTTCACCTACAATCAAAGAGCATTCTGAATTCTACCAACGGAAATGACCAACGGAAATTACTCCCATGACCAACAGAAAATACTGGAAGGGTTTGGTGGGCATTAACCTTGAGTTTTGGAGTTGTAGTTCACCTACATCCAGAGAGCACTGTGGACTCAGACAATGATAGATCTGGACCAAACTTGGCACAAATACTTAAGATGCCCAAATGTGAACACTGGAGGAATTTGAGGAAAATAGACCTTGACATTTGGGAGTTGTAGTTGCTGGGATTTATAGTTCACCTACAATCAAAGAGCACTCTGAACCCAGCCCACAATGGATCTGAACCAAATTTGGCACACTACCTACATGGCCAGCATTGGATACTGGTGTGGTTGGGGGGTGTTTCTGAATTCTGGGGGTTGTAGTTCAACACCAAAGGAAGAGGACAAGCAGAGAAATCTTCAGCCTTCTCTGCCAAAAGGGTTCCTAAATACAATCTGCAATATGTGTTTTCGGATGGATTTTGGTGACCCTTCTGAAACAAACCCTCACGACCCCCCAGAAGTCCGAACGCTTAGGTTGAGAAACACTGTATTAGATGAATCCTTTGGGACGCTTCCCCTCCCTGGAAGACACTAGAAACTGACTATGTCCTCAAAACATACCTGTCTCCTTTTCCATAGAATCTATATTGGGCATTCCTAGAGGGGAGGGATTCCGGAACCGGGGTGCCACAACTGAGGTCATGCTGAGGTCATCCCAGAGAGAAGCTGCCAACAGAGGTTTCGTGATCCTGAGGCAAGATATATTGGATAGCCAAAATGACAGGCCCCTGGGGATTAAAGTCCTGCTGCTGAAAGCCAGGTCCGTAAATGGTAAAACAGCTACCATTCAGGATCTGATCCTGGCCTGCATCACCAAAACCTGCCTGGATGAACTGGGGGGGGGGGGGGCTGGCTTTGGAATGCTCTTCCTAGAGAGATTAGATTATCCCCCACTCTCCAAGTTTTCCAAACAAATCTGAAAACATGGCTCTTTGATCAGGCCTTCGACCAGGTCCAGAATCTAAATTGAGTAACCCGAGGCCCGAGCAATTCGTTTACCCCTGCACTTTATAGGACTGATACTTACTCAGTTATTGTATTCTTGCAGTTCATTACTGTGTTTTACTGTTTTAATTACCTTGATTTTCATGAGGTTTTGTGTATTTTGATTGTAAATTTATTTTGTTATTGTCTTATTGCAATGTACGTGCTGTATTTGATCTATGTTTCACCATTGAGTGTTTTTGTGAGCTGCCAGAGTCCCTTCAGGGAGATGGTGGTGGGATACAAATAAAGGTGGCTGTGGTTGTTGTTATATATGCAAAATCCAGAAAAAATCTATTCCCAAGCATTTCGGATAAGGAGTGCTCAATCTGTATATGTCTACTCTATTCTAGTGCAGGGGTGCTCATTAGGTAGATCGCAATCTACTGGTAGATCGCGTAGGGCGTCCTGGTAGATCTCAGGCAGGGTGGGAGGAAGGCTCAGTCCCGCCCCGCAGGCTCCCGACGCCGCCCAGGTGCAGAAGGAGGTTGGACTGGATGGCCCTTGGAGGTCTCCTCCTATTCTAGGAACTCATTGTTATTATTATTATTATTATTATATTATCATCAGAGGCTGAATGGCCATCTGTGAGGAATGCTTTGATTGTGTTTTTCCCTTATGGCAGGAGGAGGTTGGACTGGATGGCCCTTGGAGGTCTCCTACTCTAGGAGCCTATTGTTGTTGTAGTTAGCAGAGGCTGAATGAATATTATCATCATTATTATTATGAATACATTCAGGGGCTTATTATACTCACATTTAATTGAATTCAGTCTTAAAATATATTATATGGCTCTCACTGAAACAAATTTCCAAATATTTTCCTTTTATGGCTCTCTGAGTAGTGGGTAGGTAGACCATTTTGACGTGGTTGTTTTATAAGTAGCTCACATGCTGAAAAAGTGTGAGCACCCCTGATCTACAGAGATACTCACAGGAACACCTCAGCAAAGGAGAGTCCAAAAGTGGCAGTTTAAATCTCAGAACCTCATTCAGTGGCTGAGACTGGATGAGAGACTCCCTCCTGGGCACAAAGTAAATTGGGCGACCTGGAAGGTGATGAATAGGATGTTCTGGCACCACGAGATGCAGAGCCAATCTTAGGAAATGGGGCTAGAAAGTGGAGTCCACGACATGTGAGTGTGGAAAAGAGCAAAACCACAGACCACCTATTACAATGCAACCCGAGCCCTGCCACATGCACAATGGAGGACCTTCTCACAGTGACACCAGAGGCACTCCAAGTGGGCAGCTTCTGGTCAAAGGAAATTTAGTATAATGCCAAGTTTTTAACTTACTTTGTGGTTTTTCTATACATTATAACTGTATTCTCAATTCGCTTCTGACATGATAAATAAATAAATAGACAAAAGATGTAGACTGCCCTAAGTGTGAGCACCCCTGTTCTAGTGTATTGTCTCCTTTAAAACCAATGATTTCAGCTCCATGTTTTTGTTCAGAGGCTTTGTCAATGGCATCAAAATATTTTAATATAATACCTCCAAAGATTTCCTGAGGGCGCATTTTCCTCACAGTCTTTTGGCTGGCTTTTGTGGTTTGCTCTGAAGTGTATTTCTCCCTCATTCTCTCCCAAACATGCAAACATACATTTGCATATGTAAACATATCCGTACAACTATGCACTCATGTATGCCCCGCTCTGTGGACTCTGGGAATAAGAAGTAAAGACCACACACCATCCACCTCCATTCAGTAAAGAGTCAACACACCACTGAGTACAATTCATATATTATCCAGTTTCACATTCTCATAGGATATAGCAACTTATTCTCAAGGATTTTAATACAAGTGAGACAGCCATGGTCCAATATAATACTTAAAGCACTTCCAAATACCAAGCAATAAAATGTCAACGAAAAATTGCACAATTTCTTGTTACTATGCCTGACTGAATCAGTTACAGAAAAAAGTCTTTTTTTCTCTCTCTCTTCAAGCTTTTAAACTGAACATTAAACTTATTTTACAGATTACAGTTTCTCTTTAATAATAATAATTAATTAATTGCACAAAACCACACAAAATCTTTTTTTTTATGATGCATAAATATTTCCTTATTACACATGGTACAAAAATACTCGTACATCTTTGTTCGATATTCCCATAAGGATGGCTGATTATTTGGCAAGACTGGATTCTCTCCAATCAGAGGGATGTGGAACAAAAAAAAGGTTAAATATTTTACAGATGTTCTATATATAGAAGCTTGGACAGAAAAAACAAAACACAACCCTGACTTGAACTGGAGAAGGGGGGGGGGGGAAATGGACAAGGAACCCAGTGCATTGTACTTTTTGGAGAAGGAAAGTCGAGTCAAAGAAGAAGAAAACGAAAAGGCTGAATGAAAGGAGAAGAAGGGAAAGGAAAGAAACCAGGACAGGGCCAAACTAGGATAGTGTTTTTCAGAAGCCAAGTCTTCACAGAAGCAAGATGGGAAAAAAAACTTCAGTGATCAATAGCTAGGCCAAAACCCGCTGCTATGGTGACACGAACGCCAGAACAAAAACAAAGCTTTGCACACTCACACACGCACACACCCACCACCGAGTTTTAAAGTGTTTTAAATTCATGCCAGAAAAAAACATGCAAAACCGATTGTCTTTCGCTCCCGTCGGCGGAACTGCATCAACAAGGTTTAGGGATAAGAAAGGCTTGGGTTATTGCACTGTACACGGCTAGACGACGTTTCACGCAAAAAGGGGTCTCTCATCGAGAACTGGTCTCTCCAAAAGAGGGGAAACTCAGCAATGGGGGTTTGTTACTGGGAGGCAGGCAGGCAAGCAAGCGAGCGAGCAAGCAAGGAGCGGACACAGACCATGCAGCCGAGGAAATTGGGGGACGAGGCCGTTCACAGTCTCGGGACGGGAAGCCCACGGAGTCGTTCGCGAAAAAAAGGGAGCGTTACTGCAATTGGGCACCTTGCCGGCGTCCACAGGAAGGGGTTGGAGGGAAGGTTTCCAGCGATCCACAGACTACTTCATCCCTGGCACATCGCTCCACGGAGAGACAAGGAAGGGAAATGTGGGCCAAGAGGCGAGTCTTGGGGGGAAAAAAGAGCAAGGACACATCATAGATGCCTTGTGCATCATAGCATGGAAAGCGGGCAACTTCCACTCCTAGCCTCTGTATCTGCTCTAGGGTTGAACAGTATTATTCTATGCACAGCACTGGTCTACAGTCCCGGTGGAGCAATGGGTTAAACCAGGCCTGGGCAAACTTGGGCCCTCCAGGTGTTTTGGACTTCAACTCCCACAATTCCTAACAGCCGGTAGGCTGTTAGGAATTGTGTCAGTTGAAGTCCAAAACACCTGGAGGGCCCAAGTTTGCCCAGGCCTGGGTTAAACTCTTGTGCCGGCAGGACTGAAGACTGACAGGTTGGAGGTTCATATCCAGGGAGAGCACGGATGAGTTCCCTCTGTCAACTACAGCTTCCCATGCAGGTACATAAGAGAAGCCTCCCACAAAGATGGTAAAATATCCAAACACCCGGCTGTCCCCTGGGCAACACCCTTGCAGACGGCCAATTTTCTCATACCAGAAGCAACTTGCAGTTTCTCAAGTAGCTCCTGACACACAAAAAATGTCTACAAAACTCCTGCGAGCCCATATACAACAAAACAAGATACTCACTAAAAGTTGTACAACAGGCACGGGCAAACTTCGGCCCACCAGGTGTTTTGGACTACAGCTCCAACAATTCCTAACAGCCGGTTTGCCCATGCCTGTTGTACAACATATCTTTAAATGGCATGGAAAGTGGATAACTCCCACTCCTTGGGTTGCTGTGAGATTTTTAGGCTGTATGGCAGGCCTGGGCAAACTTCCAGGTGTTTTGGACTCCAACTCCCACAATTCCTAACAGCCTACTGGCTGTTAGGAATTGTGGGAGTTGGAGTCCAAAACACCTGGAGGGCTAAAGTTTGCCCAGGCCTGCTGTATGGCAATGTTCCAGTAGCATTCTCTCCTATAGTTCCACCTGCATCTGTGGCTAATGGCATCTTCATAGGTTCTGTTGGCAGAAAAGCAAGTGGAGTGTGTCTATACTTGTGGGATGCCCAGGGTGAGAGAAAGAACCCTTGTCTGTTTAAAGCAAGTGCCACTGTTGCAATCAGCTAGATTGAATTAACATTTGAGTAGCCATGATAAAAACAACCTGGACACAAAATACTATTCGAGAACACAGAAGTCATAACAACAACAACAACAACAACAACTTTATTTTTATACCCCGGCATTATCTTCCCTAGAGGACTCGGGGCAGCTTACGGATAAAAACAGAAACACAATTGGTAGATCACTCTGACAACCATACACAGAGAAGCCATTGAAATCCACAAGCACGTAAACAATTTCAACACTAAGAAGGAAACCATGAAAATGATCAAAATCTAGCTACCAGTATTACAAAACACCAGAATCAAGACAGTAAATAATGAACAGCATTCAGAAATAGAACTCCAGACAGCAAACAATCAAGAGCCAGTTCACACTTCCCAAACAGAGGGTGCCTCCAGACAACAAAGGCAAGGCTACCTCTATGCAGATACCCTCACAGATTGAGTTTGCAGCTTCTTGGCTACTCAAATAGTAATTCAAGCTTGCTTTTTATTGTGTCAGAAGTGACTTGAGAACATACTGCAGGTCGGTTCTGGTGTGAGAGAATTGGCCGTCTACAGAGACGTTTCCCAGGGGACGCCCGGATGTGTTAGCTAGGAGGCTTCTCTCATGTCCCTGCAAGCTAGAGCTGACTGATGGGAGCTCAGCCCATCTCATGGGTTCAAACTAGCAACTTTCAAGTCAGCAACCCAACCTTCAGGTCAACTGTTCAGAGTTTAACCCAGTGGTTCTCAACCTGTCGGTCCCTAGGTGTTTCGGTCTACAACTCTCAGAAATCCCAGCTAGTTTACCAGCTGTTAGGATTACTGGGAATTGAAGGCTAAATCATCTGAAGACCCATAGGTTGAGAACCACTGGGTTAACCCATTGCGCCACTGCAACTCTGTGTGGATGATGTACCAACTGTGTATCTTTGGACAAGTCACTCTCTCTTAGCGTCTGAGAAAGGCAAACCTCTTCTAAACGAATCTTGGCAAGAACCCTATGATGGGGTTGTCTTGGGTCACCATAGGTCATCAACAACAACAACAACAACAACAACAACAACAACATTCCAATTAAGCCTATGAGCATACTTCGTTATGAATGCCAAGCCAAGATTCTTATCAGTTCTGGTTTAATATTATGTTGAAAGCACGGTCCATGACACTATACTAGTTAACCTCCAACCATCAATCCCATTGTTTACAAAGCCACTCTCTAGGACTCTGGGATTTTGTTTATTTCCCACTGTTTGTAATAAAAAATGCCTTCCCCTCGGTGCAGTCTATTAAAAACCAGTTTTTAATATTTTCACTACAGCTTGCTAATTGCAGATGTATATATATATATATATACACACACACACATAAGTATAGTTTATTGCATTAGCCGCAAGGCCATATCAATATATACATATATACATACACACATACACACACACACAACTTGCCTCATCGCCAACAGAACCTCTGAAGATGTCTGCCACAGATGTAGGCAAAACATTAGGAGAGAATGCTGCTGGTACAAGGCCATACAGCTCAAAAATCCCACAGCAACCCAGTGAGTCCAGCCATGAAAGCCATCAACAATACAATCCCATATCTCAGGGCACATCTACACTGCAGTTTTGACACTACTTTAACTGCCATTGCTCAATGCTATGGGATTGTGATGCGGCACCAGCACTCTTTGGAAGAGAAGACTTGAGAAACGACGACTCAAAGTGGTGTCAAACTGCAATAATTCTACAGCAGGCCTGGGCAAACTTCGGCCCTCCAGGTGTTTTGGACTTCAACTCCCACAATTCCTAACAGCCTACGATAGGAGTCCAAAACACCTGGAGGGCCGAAGTTGGCTCAGGTCTGTTCTACAGTGTAGATTTACTCTCAGGTAAGTTTTAGGGCCAGCATTGTTTACAGAGTCTCCTTCAAGCCCAAATACAGCAAAAGAAGATACTTACTAAAACTAACAGAACTGACGAGACTTCCATCCTTGTTGGGTGGCTTCGGACGGAGGATACCAGCGCATCTAGAAGAGAATGACAGGATGTGACAGACGGGAAGTAAAGCAACCCAAACAATGCAGTTTTGGGTAATTCTGCATAGGACCTCTTCCCCAGTTATCAAATAGCCAACAGACATAGTTCATGCATCCTTTTCCATAGCCAGGCAGGAAGATGCACGTGGTAGAAACACAATTATTGTCCTCCCTGCTCAGCAAGATGTCTTCACATTCAATGACGTGAATGACGTTAAAACAGCTTTAAAATCATGAGTCACAAAGCAAAACCCTGAATTTATCCAGAATGGTTTTGATGTCTAGGTTAAATAATGGCGCAAATGTGCACAAAATGTGACAACGTTGAACTGTAGTTTTGTTTAGAGCAGTGATATTCAACCAGTGTGTCGCGGCACACTAGTGTGCCGTGAGGGGTCATCAGGTGTGCCGTGGTAAATTATTTTTGAACTTCATTCACATATAAACTATAAGGCGCATCTGTCCCTTTAAGAAACGGAACCATAGCACTCTCGCGTCACCTAAGAAGTGACGTGAGAGTGCTAAGGTCGCGCCATCTTGGTTTCACTCAGACGCGGCTAAGTAAACAAAGTTAGAGTTAGTGCTGCAGCTGTGTGTCAATTTGGGATCACAGCAAAACCAGCGAGTGACAGTGATGGAGAAGTTTTTGAGAAGGGAAAATGCAAATGCCGAACAGGGCCCTGGACAAAATTATGACACAGATGAAGGCCCTAATATGAGAGGTGGAGAAAAGAAAAAAGAAAAGACGGTGAGCTTGAGGCAATACAGCGAAAGCTATCTTTCATTTGGATTCACTTTCACCGGGAATGTGACGGCACCAACTCCACTGTGAGTGTATAAATACATTTAAAAACATATTAACTATATGTATTACTATGTTAGAGTGTCATTTTGTGTCATTTTGGTTGGTGGTGTGCCCCAGGATTTTGTAAATGTAAAAAAATGTGCCGCGGCTCAAAAAAGGTTGAAAATCACTGGTTTAGAGGACAGTTCAGGCTATGGTCTGTAGCAAAATCTGCTGTCATAGGTTCATTCATAATGTTTTTATGACACAGGAGGCAAAACTTTTTGACCCACCCTCATTCTCTATCTATCTATCTATCTATCTATCTATCTATCTATCTGGGAGAGGCTGTTTGCCTGGAGCCAAGACCCACCCAACCCTCCAGAGTGATTCCCACCCAACTATCCATGTTTCACACTTCCGTCTCTCCCTCCCTCCCCACCACCATCACCACCCTCTTTCAAGCTGCGGCTCATAAGCATTTCCCAGATTCCGGCATCCATCTCCCCCGCACATCTGGAACTAGTTTGGTCCATTCTGTTCAAGAGCTCAGTGGAAATGGGAAGTTTCGTTTGCTAGTCTGCACAGTGCTCTTTAACCCTGGAAAGAGAAGACTTAACCCACTGGACTGGCAGCATCCTGCGAGCCACAAATATCCTGTCCAGCCCAAAATGCAAGCGGCCCAATGGATGGCAATCAGCTTTAATTGTTGGAAGCCGGCCTGAGTCCCCATGGGAAGATAGGGCAGTATATAAATGAAGTTTTTAAAAAAATATATTACTATTATTGAGTTATTGTTGATACCATATAGCTTTTGTTGACCCTCCTTTTCCACTTACATACAGGTCCTTCTCAAAAAATTAGCATATAGTGCTAAAGTTCATTGTTTTCTTTAATGTAATGATAACAATTAAACTTTCATATATTGCACACCAACTGAAATATTTCAGGTCTTTTTTTGTTTTGTACTGATGATTTTGGCATACAGCTCCCGAAAGCCCAAAAATACTGTCTCAAAAAATTAGCACATTTGGTCAGATGGAATATGCTAATTTTTTGAGATATGTATGCCAAAATCATCTGTATTAAAACAAAAAAAGACCTGAAATATTTCAGTTGGTGTGCAATGAATTGAAAATTTATGAAAGTTTAATTTTTATCATTACATTATGGAAAATAATGAACTTTAGCACTATATGCTAATTTTTTGAGAAGGACCTGTAGCTAGTTTACTGTTTTTCTTTGAAATGTGGGAAACATTTAAAAACATTTAACCTACTGATGCCTCAATTAATATAATTTTATTGGTATCTATTTTTATTTTGGAATTTCCCACCCTCGGCTTATAGTCAAGTCAATAGGTTTCCCCAGCTTATATTTGGGTCAGCTTATAATCAAGTATATTGGTAACTATAAGCATAATCATCGCTACCATCATAATTATCAATGAAAGGGATAGATATGACAGACTATCAGTGAAAGAGGGAGGAGGAATTACCCAAGAGAGAAGGGAGAGAGGATATTTCCTGAAAGGGTTTGGATGCAAAGCCATGAATATGCAGAAATAATCAAAGAAAATTGAAAAATCTCAATACTTCCAGGCACCTTTTTTCCTTTCTGGACAAGCCCTAAAACGAGGCAGGAAAAGAAAACAATTTTAACAACATTTACTGGTTCTGTAAGGAGAAAGGCTGTGAAGGAAGATTGTTCAGACTCCGGTCAAGGAAGGGGTCTGCCCCCCTTGACGGAGTCCACAGCGTGACTGATGTGTGCCAGTTGACGGTGCGGGAAGGAAAGGTCAATCTGTGTGTGCTGTTGTTGAGGCTAAGGCTACCACCACAGCCCCCCTCCCTCCCGCCACGTGACTCTGGTGAGTGAAACAAGGTGGGTGGAAAAGAGCCCGCCCCCCGAAGCCCCCCATGTGGCTGCTCGGCCGCCTCCTCCTCCTCCTCGCTGAGGCCCCTTCCCTCCCGCCGGCAGGACCAATCCATCGCTGCGCGGCGGGAGCGCCCTGGACCCAAGAGGTGCCATGCTGTGGTGCCATGTCATGTGCGCCAAGTTGGCAAGAGGTGGGTTAGAGAAATGCCTGGCATTTCAAGTTTTGCCTGGGCTTTGGGTGTGTGGATAGCGTGTAGGCCCATGCACTTGGAGGATGGCTCAGGAAGAGACGGGGCAAAAAAAGAAAAGTAAAAAAAAAAAAAGCTTGCGGAAAAAACCCCACCGTGGTGCCCAAAGAGATGTTGCGTTACCTTACCAGCCTTTTTTTCCAGACGGGGCCCACCATCCTTAAAGGTTTCTAGGAATGAAGCTGCTGTACAGCCACTCCTTCCTCTCTAGCGGGGATCAGCCAGGGCTAGGCTGCCCCACACTTCCATGGCCAGCTCTGAGCTTCAGGGCTGGCCTGCGTAGTAGGTGTCTGTCTGGCTGCGGGTCACTGAAGACATCAAAGGAGGGATCATTTCAATCACTGGCTGGCCACCGTGGAGCCCCTTGGGGAGCCAGAGGGACTCCTCTGACAGCCACATCCCCCATGACCACTGGATGCAATGGAAGAGCAACTCCTACTCAGGCTGGCGCTAGGGACCTCAAGCAGAAGGAGATGGAGAGGCTTCGAGCATTATGTTTGGGCCGTTGACAAAGTCAGTAGAGACAGCCCAACTCTGAGCTTGCTTCTTGAGTCCCATCTAGGACTAATCAGGGCCATGTGGATGCTTTCTTTCTCTGCCATTTGTCCATTGGTTCAACTAAGGGACTTCATGTAAAGGAGCACATTTATTTCTGAGATGTTCTGGCAAGTTTGAGGTCATCAGCAGGTACCTGCTCATTGCAGACCTTTAATACTAAAAGCTTTCATAAAATTATATTTTTCTCTGCACCACATCTCACAACTAATTCTAAATGGGTTGGTTGGATCCAATTTACTATGGTATCCTTGGTTGGTTATATATGAATATAATATAACATAACATAATGTGCATTATGGTCCCAATTACTATGTCATCATTGGTCGGTTGGGTCCTATTGACTATGGTTTCATTGATTGGTTATATATGAATATCATATCATATCATATCATAGTCCCATTTACTGTGTGATGCTTAATTGGTTGGGTCCCATTTACTTTGTTGGTTAAATGATAATATAATATAACATAACATGTATGATTGTCCCATTTACCATGTGATCCTTGGTTGGATATAATATAATATAATATATAGTGGTCCCATTTACTATGTGATCATTGGTTGATTATAATATAATATAATATAATACAATATATGCATGATGGTTCCATTTACTATGTGATCATTGGTTGATTATAATATAATATAGGGATGATGGTTCCATTTATTATGTGATCATTGGTTGATTATAATATAATATAATATAATATAATATAATATATGCATGATGGTTCCATTTACTATGTGATCATTGGTTGATTATAATATAATATAATATATGCATGATGGTTCCATTTACTATGTGATCATTGGTTGATTATAATATAATATAATATATGCATGATGGTTCCATTTACTATGTGATCATTGGTTGATTATAATATAATATAATAATATAATATATGCATGATAGTTCCATTTACTATGTGATCATTGGTTGATTATAATATAATATAATATATGCATGATGGTTCCATTTACTATGTGATCATTGGTTGATTATAATATAATATAATATATGCATGATGGTTCCATTTACTATGTGATCATTGGTTGATTATAATATAATATATGCATGATGGTTCCATTTACTATGTGATCATTGGTTGATTATAATATAATATATGCATGATGGTTCCATTTACTATGTGATCATTGGTTGATTATAATATAATATATGCATGATGGTTCCATTTACTATGTGATCATTGGTTGATTATAATATAATATAATATATGCATGATAGTTCCATTTACTACGTGATCATTGGTTGATTATAATATAATATAATATATGCATGATGGTTCCATTTACTATGTGATCATTGGTTGATTATAATATAATATATGCATGATCACTATGTGATCCTTGGCTGATTGGGATATGCCAGATGGCTAAGAGAGCGGATTAAGCCAGTGCCAACTTGGTACTAAAATAGTTAAGACATGGAAGCTTTTATTTAAAGTGCAAGGTTTTCTTCCTCCCCTCTGAAAACTACAAGGAAAATGGAAGACCGTCGGTCAGAATCCTAACTGTGACCCAAGAAAGGTTGCCTTGTTTGCGAAGGCTATTATACTATCCTAGTTCTGCAACAAAGGGAGTCACTTCGCTGATCTTAACCACGTCGCGGGGAACTTAACAAACCCCTTTGGGTTGTGCGCCCTTTGTAAACTCAAGAGTAAGTGTCCTGCCCTGACTTTGACTCACCAAACCTCCAGCTAATTTGTGTTTGGTGGAGTTTTGAGCTGGCAGTTGCCTAGCGAGGAGGCCGAAGTAATGTTTAACACTATAAAAACTTTATTGGTAACACATTCATTTGTTTTAAGGGAAGAGCTTCCAGAGTTCGCCCGGCAGAACGATCTCTCCAAATGGACAGCAGGAAAAACAAAACAAGACCAAAAAAAACCCCCCACTGTTCTCGTCTCTCCAAGTTACAGAATCAGGGAAGTTACATCTGGCTAAGCTCCTCTCATGGGCAGAGCAAAAGTTCCTTATGCATTGAATCCTTTGCCTGAACAAGACCTCCCACGGAGGGAAACATAGTCAGCCAATGGGAATTATCAGCTTGAGATAGTTAATACAGAGAAGACTCCCAATGGCGGGCAAGGGTTACACAACAGGAGGTCATACGGGGAGATCTGCCAGATATTAAGCAAGTATGTTGTGGTCATGGTTTTGTACTGCGATGTGTACAATGAGCCAGTACAGACTTAATCAAAACGTTTTTCAAAAGACTCGCCTAAAAGTGGTATCTTTCTCTTTAATTATAAGTTTATTGGAAATCACCTTAAAAGGCAGTTAAATTCCTTCCACCTTCAAGTATATATATTTATTAGTATTTGTGCAAGTTTAATCCCATTTTTGTGTGCATGTGATTTGAATGGAGTATTTTTCTCTCAGTATTTGCATTGTTCACACAACACCTTTTCTAATTCTCAGATTTTTTTATGGAGCAAAGAGAAGCAAAGAAGGTGAGACAAGAGAATGACAGGAGGCATTACGATATCAAAAAAGCCAGGAAAGCCACTCTTGACAACAATTGTTCCTTTTGGTAAATTGTGTGAACGCAACCCTGTACAAGTCATGCTCGAACGCCTTGGCTTTTTGCTGGAACTCTGGAAAGGTTTGACTTGTTGGAAATAGCAATCTTCCAAGACTTCACTATTTGTGTGTTAATGTATATATTTGCTAACCTGTATGTATTGTATGTATATATATTGATTTGCCAATTTGACTGACCTCTTTGGTGTGGGAGGGGCTACAGGCATGTGATTGTACTGAGCATGTTTAGACCCTAGTCCAGGCCTGGATCACCCATAAGGCCACACTAGGCCACGGCCTAGGGGCGCAGCCGAGGGGGGGGCGCCAGATCCAGACCCCCCCCCAAATTTTAAGTCAATCTTTGGGCGCTTCTGGGAGCGGGGCTTCCCTTCCTCCTCCTCCGCGATACGCCCGGCTTTTTTGAGTCAAGGAAGCCGGGCGCATGGCAAGGAGGAAGAGGAAGGCTCGCCCCCGGGGGCGGGTCTTCCCTTCCTCCTCCTCCGCGACATGGTGGCGGGGCTTCCCTTCCTCCTCCTCCGCTTCCTTGAGGAGGAAGGAAGGGAAGGCTCACCCCCGGGGCGCACGGAGGAAAGAGGCGTGTGGAGCCGCAAGGAAGAGGAGGTGGGTGGGTAGTGCGGTAGAGTTTGGTTTGGGGGCGTAATTACAAAGTGTGGCCTAGGGTGCCAAAATTGGTTAATCCGGGCCTGCCCTAGTCTCCGTTTTGTTATCAGTATGCTTTTGGATTTCAATGTTAGTAGTTCGTTTTAGACCTCAGTCTTCGCTTGAGCGTCATCAGATCGCCTGTTCTAGTAAACATCAACCTGGATCTTTCTCCTGAAGCTTTGGACTCTAACTATAGTTGGGGGATGATGGGGGATGCAGTCCAACACACCTGAGATATATACACACAGGCATGGGCAAACTTCGGCCCTCCAGGTGTTCTGGACTCCAACTCCCACAATTCCTAACAGCCTCAGGCCTTTCCTTTTAACAGGCAACTCAGCAGTTAAACTGATAAGCCATGTCTTTGAACTGCCAGGGACGAAGACATGCCACTGTACAAAAAGAAAAAGGAAAGGGCCTAAGGCTATTAGGAATTGTGGGAGTTGGAACCCAAAACACCTGGAAATTTGGTCTCCATGCCTGATATATATGGATAATATAGGAATTCCTGTCTAGCCAGACTAAATTTAATTTTCAGTGCAAGGATCACTTAAGTACACAGTATGACGGGCAGAAAGGACTGCAGTTCAGAACAATAACCACATTCCAACCAGTCCTTTGAGTCTAGAGCAGGCCTGGGCAAACTTCGGCCCTCCAGGTGTTCTGGACTCCAACTTCCATAATTCCTAACAGCCTATAGGCTGTTAGGAATTGTGGGAGTTGGAGTCCAGAACACCTGGAGGGCCGAAGTTTGCCCAGGCCTGCTCTAGAGATTTCTTTCTGTTGCAAGAAAAGCTGCAGAGGATTTTTAAAAAGGTGTAGGGCTATTGGGATGTCAAAGGAGGGAGCGATTCAAGTGGTGCAAAGCTCCATCCATCCTGAAATGGAAGTTTTAAATAACACCGTTTAGCCACAGAGATATGTCTGGACAATTCCAAGAGAAGAGAAAGGTAGCTCTCCATTCCTATCCACCCCAAAGAAGGGAAAGTGGAGGTATGGACTCACCTGAGCGTGAAGGGCGGCAGCGGCTGCGGCGGCAGCTGGATACGTGAAAGCGGCGTGTGGGATGGCAGGGGTCAACTCTGTGGTGTAGAGTGGATAGGGAGCCCAGGCCTCTGGAGATGCGGGGATCAGGGCTGCTCCAGTCAGGTCATCTGGAGAGACAGGGAGTGACAGCATGTCAGCCTCTGCCCTGGCTGTTTAAGAGACAAGTGGCACTGAGTGACATTAAGAGACAAGTGGCACTGAGTGACAAGTGGCACTGAGTGACAACCCATAGGCAGCTCTACCCAATGGGAAGACAGTAAGAGAAATGAACCTGGAAACACATCATTTAGCCCAGGCATGGGCCAACTTGGGCCCTCCAGGCATTTTGGACTTTAAGTTTACTTAAGGTTATAATTGTCTCCCTTGGGCGATAGGCAACGGAATGGATGGATGGAGTTGTTCGAGTTGGGTGATAGGCAGAGGGATTTCTTCTCACAAGGCATGGGAAAACTTGGGCCCTCCAGGTGTTTTGGACTTTAACTTCCATCATTCCTAACAGCCTCGGGCCCCTTCCTTTTCCCCCTCAGCCGCTTAAGCTGTTGGGAACTGTGGGAGGTGAAATCCAAACACCTGTATGGCTGAAGTTGGCCCAGCCTGTTATAGATACTGTGCTTTTTTTGCACCAGATGGAAATGCCTGCACAAGCATTGTTTCACGTCTATGACAACATGCACAAACATTTGCTGGCACGCCTAGACCTGAATCTTGTTGCTAGAATAGATGCATTTGCTACACGATCCAACAAGTTGACTAAATGGGAAGTTGGGACACACTAATAGGATATCAGCCGTGTGTAACATTCTCAGCTTCATCGTATCCACACCTGCACCATATAAGTGCAGGGGAAGAAGTTTGCTACCATGAGAAGTGGCGCAAAGCGACTTCAAGCGAAGGGGGAAGTGGCAGGTTTGCCTCTCGGGTAGGAGCACCTAACCCCAATGCGTTCCCATTCCCTGTGGATCTCCTCCCCTCCACCAACTCCTCACAAGGATCCCGTGCAATGAAGTGCGCTCCGAGTGCAGGGTGGAGGTTGGTGGGATTCGGTGTGGCCATCAGCTTGCTTTTCGCCATCTTGGTGTTGGCTTTGGCAAACTCTAACCGCAGCGTCTGGGGGTTCTCCGGGTCAAAGCGGATGCCCTGAAGGAGGAGACAAGGAGAGAGATTACAGCCTACCCTCTATATTCACTGGATTTAGGGGGCACAGGACCAAGGCCAAAAATTCCTAACAGCCTCAGGCCCTTTCCTTTTCCTCTCGAGCAATCTCTAGGCCAGGCCTGGGCCAACTTGAGCCCTCCAGGTGTTTTGGACTTCAACTCCCACCATTCCCAACAGCCTCAGGTCTGGGGCTGTTGGGAATGGTGGGAGTTGAAGTTCAAAACACCTGGAAAGAGGGCCCAAGTTGGCCATGCCTGATTTATACCACAGGTCTAAAAACTGAAATCACCGTCTTAAAATATTGGGATTGAAGAAAGGAGGAGTTAATGCCATACTATTCCCATTTAAGTGATAAAGTCAGCTTAATGTTGCATTTTTAAAATATTTATACAAAGTCTTTTTGGAGTCCGTTGAATGTTAATCTCAAGTGCGAGAGAAGATGGCACCAGATTTAGATTGGACACATTCTATGGTTCTATATACACTTAAAGGGTCCGGGTTTTAGCACAGCAGATTAACCACCAGCTGCTGTATATCTTTGCCAATCGAAAGGTTGACAGTTCAAAGTCAGGGTGAGCTCCTGGCCTTTAGCCCAGCTTCTGCCTACCTAGCAATTCGAAAACAATATGTGAGAATATAAATAGATAACATTCAAGTGGGAAGTTATTGAAGGCACCCATAAGGAAATGAGTAGCTCTGTTCTAGAGATGGAATCTGCTTTTGTTTTAGCTTGTTGTAGAAGTTGGATAGCATCCGGGTGGCAGCTTGATGGTAATCTGAAGTGTGAGTGGAATTACGTTTGAGTCTGATTAATTGTGAATAAGGAAGATTTTGTTTGAGGGAATGTGTATGAAAACTGGAATAGTGTAATATTGAGTTGGTATCCGTGGGTTTATGATAGTTTTTTACTTGTAGTTTGGAATTATGTACATATACTGAGACACCAAGGAAATTGATACAGGAATGACTGCATGTTATGGAAAATTTGATGGACTCATGCCAAGAGTTGAGCCAGGAGGAGAAATTTATTTATTTATTTATTTATTATTCAGTATGCCGGACTTTTCACAGGAACCAAAGGTACAACTACACACAAGCAATGCGATAAAATGATTAAAATCAGTACCGGATTTTAAGACGACGAATGCGTCATCGATGTACCTCCAAAAACATTTTATCTTGGGGTACATAAGGTCAGTGGCACACAAAAAAATGTCCTCTAAATGACTCATAAACAAATTAGCCACGGTGGGAGCGACAGGGGAGCCCATGGCTACACCGCTGACCTGGAGGTAGAAGATGTTATTGAATGCGAAATAATTAAACTCAAAAATGCAGTCAAGGAGATCTAATAAGCAACGTGTGGGTGGTATATTAGACCCCCCAACAACCCATAAGGAAATGTCAGGAAATGTCGGTGATTTGATCAAGGAGGAAGTTTACGAATAAAGCTCTTCGGCAGGGAAGATGGAGCGGCAACAACATCCTGCCTCCCTGGTCGGAACTGAGCACAAGCTTCCAAAATGCCGAATGTCCTCTATCTATGTACAGTTGTCTGTCTTGTCAGTGTATAATGGCATTGAATGTTTGCCTTATGTTGTGATCCGCTCTGATTCCCCTTTGGGGAGAGAAGGGCGGAATATAAATACTGTAAATAAATAAATAAAGTCGATGGTACTTACATTCAATGCATTCTTTGCAGCTTCCGCACCAGACCGGCTGTCGAAGGTTACAAAGCCTACCGGCTAGGGAAGAAAGCACATGATTTTAGGTATGCAGTCATGCAATATCTACCACATTGCTAAGTAGAAGTATTAACAGTAATGGCAAATAGGCAACAAGATGTGTAGCAGCATCACCCAGCAAGAAGGACCCAGGAAATAAGATTTGGCACCATACTCCTTTAGTAAATTGGGAGTATTTTGTCAACTCGGCAAATCTTTTCCCATAAGTTTTTCAAAGGGTTCGCTATAATATTGCAGTTCACTATAGTACACTATAATACAACAAATACAAATTATTATTATTATTATTATTATTATTATTATTATACAGAAGGAACCCCTGGTGGCACAATGAGTTAAATCATTGTGCTGGCAGGACTGCTGACCGAAAGGTCGGTGGTTTGAATATAGGGAACGGGGTGAGCTCCCGTCCGTCAGCTCCAGCTTCTCATGTGGGGACATGAGAGAAGCCTCCTACAGGAGGGTAAAACATCTGGGTGTTCCCTGGGCAACGTCCTTGCAGATGGCCAATTATCTCACACCAGAAGCGACTTGCAGTTTCTCAAGTCGCTCCTGACACAGAAAAAAAAATTATACAGAAGTATGGAGAATTATGTGATTCTTCAGTATGCAACTCCTTGCATTCATTCCTGTTAGCTAGGCTGGCTAACTGCTGGGAGCTGCAGTCCAACATCTCATGGACAGCCAACAAAAGTCCCACCTCGGCCCTACATAGAAGATCACAAAAATGCCAAAAGTGGAAAAAGGCTCTAGATGGGTTAGTTGAAGCAGCAGCTATAATTGAGCACACAAAATTGCTCGTCTCTTTTTTTGTAACTCCAGAGCAGGGGTGCTCACACTTTTTGATCATGCGAGCTACTATATGAACAATCAAGTTGAAAAGATCACCTGTTGTGCATGTGAGCGTGCTTGCGCACATGCGCAAGACGCTCCCTACTGCAGCCTTCCGTCCGCACAGGGCTTCTTTCTTGCCTGCCCACGAACTCACCGCCGCACGCACCGGGAAGGGGAGCCTCCTTGCCTGCGCGAGCGCCTCTCTAATGTCTTCGTTGCCTTCCTGCTGCGTGCTTTTGCGAAGTCCCCATCCCGTCCTGCTTCTTGCGTGCACAGCAGGCCCCTCCCATGCATGCAGCAGGATATTTATAGGCACACCCGCCAGCGCTCTGGCCAAATATGGCTTCGGCGGCCGCTCGGAAGGCGCAGGGCTGGGAAGAGGGGCTGCCTGGCTGCTGCCTGGGCCAGGAAACTCAACCGAGAGAGGGAGCCACGTGAGGCTGGAGCCTCCCACGGCAGCCTCCCCTCAATCCTCCCTCGAGGTTTCCTTACCTGGGCAGTAGAAGGAAGAGTGGAAGAGGTGCTTCCCTAGGTGACAGATGCAGCAGGGGGCGCCTTCCTTCTTTCCTTTCGAGGGTGTCACCAGAAAGGACGCCAAGTGGACAGCTGGCAGGAAGGAGGACCCCTCCCACTGGTGGCAGTCCCTGCCCACGGGAGAGAGAGAGAGAGAGAGAGAGAGAGAGAGAGGGTGGCTCTTCCTAGCCCTCTCTCTCTCTCTCTCGTGGGCCCTCGCCGCCTTTCTCCGTCGAGGGCGAGGGAGGGCGAGGCGGAGAAAGGCGGCGAGGGCACAAGCAGCAGCAGCACGTGGAGTCTCCCTCCCTGCAGCCCCCTCCTCCTTGGGTTCCGCCCTAGGAACACGGCGGAGCCCTCCCTCCTCGCCCCCAACCAAGGAAAGAAAGCAGCCCCACACAGCTCGCTCGCCCAGGTCTTGGCTTGGAATGGGAGTCCCGATGGCAGCAGCAGGGCTTGCGGCAGGGCTTGCTTGGCTTTGCCCCACTTTGCCCGGCCTCCTTCACCTCTTTTTCTCTCTCTCTCTACCTCTCTGGTGAGGTCCAAAGATCACCTGGAAGAGAGCTGAAGATCACCTAGGTGCTCCCGATCACCATAATGAGCACCCCTGCTCCAGAGCTAGGAACTGCATACCCCTCCTCCTCCTTAATTAAAATATTTCATCCTAGATTCAAGTAGTTAAGAGCAGCATTGGGTAGGCGCCAAGAAGAGGACGAAAGGAGGCATTACCTGTTTTGATGTTAGTTTGATCAGCGATCCTTCATAACCCTGAAAAGAGAGAAGCCGGCAACTTAGCTATTAGGCTCCTTAAAAGGAAAAGAAGAAGGGCGATGAGGCCAGCTGCGTGCCCTTAAACAGCATATTCAAGTGCCAGACATACTTTTCTAGGCCTTTGTAACAAGCTAAAACTGAGTGGATATTATAAGTATTGCCAACACACACTCAGGGTACGTCAACCAAAAGCTTGTCCGGGCACTTCCATCTGGTGCAAAGAAAGCACAGAATCAATAACAGGCATGGACCAACTTGGGCCCTCAGGTGTTTTGGACTTCAACTCCAACTACTCTAACAGCCTCAGGTCCCTTTCCTTTTCCCCTCAGCCGCAAGCGCTGAGGGGAAAAGGAAAGGGACCTGAGGCTGTTAGGAGTAGTTGGAGTTGAAGTCCAAAACACCTGGAGGGCCCAAGTTGGTCCATGCCTGATATAATGTCAGACCACGGTCCAGTAGTTCTATACTTTGGCTAGCAACAGTATCCCCAGGCTCCCAGAGAGCGATCTCCCAACCCTACAAACATGAATGCCCAGATAGCTATAGGTGCTTGAACCTGAACATTTAATTGAATTATCGTTCAATTCCTAAAGATGTGTTTCAATTCACTGCCGTCGTACTTGACAGGCCAGCTACCTTCTGCAGCCTCAGTCTTTCCATCTACTCACCTTGAATGGCCGGAAAAGCAGGTAAAGCTCTCTGGGCTTGATGTCCACAGGAAGGCCACTGACAAATAGTGTCCGTACCTAGGAGAGAAGGAGGACACCAAGCAGGTTCAGATCTCAGATACGATTATGGTCTCAACATCCATAGTTTAAGGTTCTTCAGCTACTAAGACATTTGATCTAGCAAATTTGTCATATGGATAATGGTTTAAGTGAAATTGGACCAGTAGGTTACAGACTTGTTCTGTGTAGTAATAACTGATATCTATGGTGATGAACTGGTATGGATGACTGCATGTGGCATCCTTCTCTGAAGTTTGGAGATACAATCCAAAGAGAAGCCAAGAACCTGGGGATCACAACCAGACACAGGTAATAGCAAATGCTCGCTTGTCAAACTTCGACCCTTAGCAACAACCCGCTGTTTAAATACCAGGACCTTGATATGCTCACTTATTACATATAAATGAACTAATTTATTTATTTATTATTTGGACGTGTATGCCGCCACTCCCCAAGGGCTCGGAGCGGCTTACAATCAGGTAAAACACACAGAGGTGAAAGCATACATATTAAACTAGCTTAAAAAAGATTTCTGGCTAGCCGGGAAAGGTGAGTCTTGCAGGCCTTGCGGAAGGAGAGAAGGTCCTGCATGGCCCGTACATCACTAGGAAGAGTGTTCCATATTGATGGCGCCACTACAGAAAAGGTTCTGCGCCGGGTCGATGTAAGATGGATTGCTTTGAAGGCCGGTACTTCAAGGAGGTTCATTTGTTCGGAACGAAGTGACCTTTGGGGTTGGTAGGGGAAAAGACGGTCCCTCAGATACAGCGGCCCCAGACCATGCAAGGCCTTGAAAGTTAACACCGTCACCTTGAAGGTGATCCGGTGCTCGACCGGAAGCCAATGAAGCTGCTGGAGGATAGGTGTTAGGTGACATCTCACTGGAGCCTCAGTGAGAAGTCGAGCAGCAGCATTCTGGACAAGCTTAAGTTTCCGGATCACTGACAAGGGCAGGCCGATGTAAAGGGCGTTACAGTAGTCCAGTCTCGAGATGATCGTGGCTTGGAGCACCGTAGCCAGGTGGTCTCTGGATAGGTAGGGGGCCAGACGCCTTGCTTGCCGCAGATGGAAAAAGGCGGTTGTTCTGACGCTGGAGACCTGGGCCTCCATCGATAGCAATGGGTCAAAAACGACCCCAAGGCTCTTAACTGAGGATGTCGGGCATAATGCCTCGCCATCCAAGCTAGGCAGTCAGGCCTCCCCACCAACTGGGCGGCCCAGCCACAGTATCTCCGTCTGCTGGATTCACCCTCAATATACTGGCAGCAGCCAACCAGTAACGGCTTCAAGGCACTGTTGGAAACAAGAAGGTACGGAGTCCGGCTGGCCTTCCATTTTCAGAACGAGCTGGGTGTCATCAGCGTACTAATTCCAGCCCAAAACTTCAAACCAGACCAGCAAGTGGTTGCATATAGATGTTAAATAATAAAGGGTAATTCATACAAATGATCAGCCACTGCCAGAAGGGACAGAGAGTGTCATCTATCCTGACAACTGTGCCATCACGCCTCAAGCAAATAGCTTTGAAGTGGTTTAACAGAAGCTCTCCGAAGCTTTAGGTGCTCTTACTGCCTATTACAGGGAAAACCAGATGATCCCTAATCCATCTAAAAAACAGACGTGTGCTTTTAATTTTAAGAACATCCAAACATCTCAAGCTCTGAGGATTACCTGTGAAGGAATCCCACTGGAGCACTCCAAAATACCCGGAAGTTACCCTGGACCGTTCTCTGACTTACAAGAAGTACTGCTTGAACATCAAGAAAAAAGAGGTGCTAGAAATAATATAGGAGAGCTGAGGATCACAACCAGACCCAGAGAAGACATCTGCCCTTGTGCTTTGTTATTCTACTACTGAGTACGCCTCTCCGTTGGCGCCTCCTTGCCGTGGGGGAGAGGCTTGCGTACCCTAATGAAGTTGTGAGCTATGCTGGCGGTAGCAAAATAGTCACTGGTAGGGCCTCCCATGCCAGACAGGTCACAACCGAAGGGTCTGACAAAGAGCATCAATGGGCAGGATGGGCTCTCTAGCCTTTTGGCAACCATCCTAAGAGAAGGAAAACTCTAATTTCAAACCCGGGCAGATGGTGCTCGTCTAACCCTGTAAGGTCAACCATCTAAGAGAAGATAACTCAAACCAAACCTACGCTGCCACCATCCAAGCTTGCTAGGCCCCGGCAGACGAACCTTTGGTTTAAAGCAGTGGTTCCCAAACTTTTTTGGCCTACCGCCCCCTTTCCAGAAAAAAATTTACTCACCACCCCCCTAGAAATTATTTTTTAAACATTTTAATAGCAATTAAAGAGAAAGATATATGTATTAATATTTCTACCTTTTCCGTAAAATATAATGAAGTTGTAAATTAGAAACATTGAGGTTTGAAATTATGAAACTATTTACTGAACTTAGAAGAGAAAGGTAATACAAAAAAAGTTAAAACATTCGAAATCATCTTAACGAGAAGGATGAACATGGCATGCTGCTAGCAATCTAGTAATCCTCGGCTCTATTTTCGTCAGCAATAATCTCAAATCATCACGATTGACTATTTTGAAGTCGGTTTCTTTTTTTTGTTAATAAATTGGTTACCGCACTGAATCCATGTTCCACTAAATATGTTGGAGGACATTATTATTATTGTTATAAGACTCAACCAGTTGGAAGGGAACGCCAAAGGTGGTATTATTATTATTATTATTATTATTATTATCCCTTGCTTGGCGAGAGGAGGAGGGAGCAGGAGGAGGGAAGAGGAGAGAGAGACACACACACAAACACACAGAGATGGATGGTAGCCTGTCACCTGGCTCACGCCACCGCCCCCACCGCCCCCTTACAGGGGTTCAGCGCCCTCCAAATTCTCCTGAGCCTTCCAGCGCCCCCCTAGATCGCCCCACCGCCCACCAGGGGGTGGTACCGCCCACTTTGGGAACCAGTGGTTTAAAGGGTGAGGCCGGTTCTGAGCGCCAATGCCTTAAATCAGTGGTTCTCAAACTTTTTTGGCCTATCACCCCCTTTCCAAAAAATGTTTTACTCACTGCCCCCCTAGAAATTCTTATTTTTTTAATTTAATAGCAAGTAAACAGAAAAAATATATGTATTAATGCAGTAGTTCTCAACCTTTCTAATACCGTGACCCCTAAATGAGATTTCTCATGTTGTGGTGACCCCCAACCATATTTTTGTTGCTACTTCATAAACAATTTTGCTACTCTTACGAATTCTAATCCAAATATCTAATATGCAGGTCAAAGCAAAGAGGGCGGGGCCAAAGAAGAGGGCCACGCAACCCCTCCTAAATGGCCAATCGTTCACCGCCCCCCAAATTCCCCTGAGTCTCCCACCGCCCCCTTGGATCGCCTCGCCACCCACCAGGGGGCGGTACCACCCACTTTGAGAATCAGTGCCTTAAATCGAGAAATAGCTTCCTAAGATCTACAGCAGGGGTGCTCACACTTTTTCAGCATGCGAGCTACTCTTAATGCAACCAAGTCCAAAAGATCTACCTGCCCCCGCCGCCGTGCACTCCCGCGCGCTCCCACCGCCGCGCACTCTTGCCACTGCGCGTGCTCTTGCTGGTGTTTTCCGCCCGCACAGCACTTCTTCCGCCTGCGGGGCATTGCAGGAAGGAGAAAGCATGAGGTGGGGCATCCAGAGGGAGCGCTCCGCCCTGCCTGTCTCGCCGGCAACGGAGGCTGCACAGCTGCTTCTGGACGAGAGAGAGACAGGGCGCTCCCCCCAGAGGCCCCGCCTCGTGCTTCCTTCTTCCTGCAATGCCCCGCAGGCGAAAGAAGCAGCGTGAGAGCAGAAGCCAGCAGCAGGAGCGCGCGTGCGCGCAGGGTGTGCACGCACATTGCAGGAGCACCCCATCCGGCTGGTGAGGCCCGAAGATCACCTGGAAGAGGGCCGAAGAGCTACTACGGTAGTAGCTCCCGAGCTACCTAATGAGCACCCCTGATCTACAGAGATACTCACAGGAACACCTCAGCAAAGGAGAGTCCAAAAGTGGCAGGTTAAATCTCAGAACCTCATTCAGTGGCTGAGACTAGATGAAAAACTCCCTTCTGGGCACAGAGAAAATTGGGCGACCTGGAAGGCGCTGAACAGGATGCTCTGGCACCACGAGATGCAGAGCCAATCTTAGAAATGGGGCTAGAAAGCGGAGTCCACGACATGCGAGTGTGGAGAAGAGCAAACCACAGACCACCTATTACAATGCAACCTGAGCCCTGCCACATGCACAATGGAGGACCTTCTTACAGTGACACCAGAGGCACTCCAAGTGGCCAGCTTCTGGTCAAAGGAAATTTAGTATAATGCCAAGTTTTCAACTTACTTTGTGGTTTTTATATATATCATAACTGTATTCTCAATTTGCTTCTGACATGATAAATAAATAGACAAAAGATGTAGACTGCCCTACAAGACTGTGGGAGATGGCTAAAGCACATGTTCCGTAAGCAGTGAGTCCCAAGTCCAAACCTGGACTATCTGGTTAAAGGACAATGGAGGGAATTATTTTAAAAAAATATCTCTGAACTATGCATGGAACAGTGTTACAGAATAGCCTTGTTTACACTTGAACAGGATTACATTTACAGGCTCCCCATTCCACCCCAAAGTGAAGTGAATTCACAGCAATGCACATCTTATCAAGAACCAGAGAAACACTGACCCATAATCCACTTGTTTTTCAAGTACTTCAAAGGTTGCAATCCATTGCAATTTGGCCCTTAAGGTACTCATATTATATACTTTTAGAAAATATATATAAATTACTTAATAATATAGTCATGAAGTCAGCTTATTAAAAAGCCCTTGAGCGACTTTTTTTTTAAAAAAACCCAGTAATTTAAATCTTTGAACCAAACTTAAGGTTTACAGTAATTTTCATTGTTAATTATCCTATCAGATGGCGCCGCTACTTTTTAGGAAGCCTCCGTTCCATTCCTCTTGCATCAACCATTCCAGATTTCGGCCCTTGGCTCTGAACGAGGGAGCGATCTGCATCTTCATAACAACTTAGGCATCTCGTAAGGCATTACAACGTCCACGTTGCTCAAAAGGACCACAGTGAAAAGCAAAACAACGGGGCTCTTTCCAAAGCGACCTGGCACAAGCCTCAACAAGTCAATCTGGAGATGGCAGGCGTCCAAGTCCAAGATGGCAGTCGTTCAGGTTTGATCCCGACGAAGAAAGAAATGCTGGAATGGAACGCACTTTGCCTGGAATGACTGCACAGGACTGATTGGCCCAATGGAGTTTCTAATGGTCAACCCGACATCCGAACCCCAGGGTTTTCCATAAAGGGCACAACTCCATCATCACAAGATTGTATCTAAGCCATGGTGGCACAATGGGTTAAACCCTTGTGCAGGCTGAACTGTTGACCTGAAGGCTGGCGGTTCAAATCTGTGAGACAGGGTGAGCTCCCATCTGTGAGCTCCAGCTTCTCATACGGGGTCATGAGAGAAGCCTCCCACAGGATGGTAAAATATTCAGCCATCCCCTGGGCAACACTGTGATGCAACAACTGAAAAGGCCAATGCAATTCTAAGCTCAGTGCCTATATCAAGGGAAGTAATATAGAATATAGATAAGTGACGCCTATCATGTAAACAGTCCATGCATCTAGTAGTAGACCGCAAGCTGAGCATGAGCCAACAGTGTGATGTGGCAACTGAAAAGGCCAATGCGATTCTATGGTTAGAGTATATATCACAGAAAGTAATGTAGAATATAGAGAAGTGACACCAATCATGTAAACTGTCCATGCATCTAGTAGTAGACCGCAAGCTGAGCATGAGCCAACAGTGTGATGCGGCAACTGAAAAGGCCAATGCGATTCTAGGCTTAAAGTATATATATCAAAGGAAGTAATATAGAATATAGATAAGAGACGCCTATCATGTAAACAGTCCATGCTAGTATCTAGTAGTCAACAGTGTGATGCGGCACCAATGCGATTCTAGGCTTAAAGCTGAGCATGAGTCAACAGTGTGAGACCGCAAGCGAGCAACAGTGAAAAAAAGGCCAATGTGATTCTAGGCTTAGTGCCTATATCAAGGGAAGTAATATAGAATATAGATAAGTGACGCCTATCATGTAAACAGTCCATGCATCTAGCAGTAGACCGCAAGCCGAGCATGAGCCAACAGTGTGATGCGTCAGCTGAAAAGGCCAATGCGATTCTAGGCTTAGAGTATATATATCAAAGGAAGTAATATAGAATATTACTTCCTTTGATATAAGTGACACCTATCATGCAAACAGTCCATGCATCTAGTAGTAAATCGCAAGCTGGGCATGAGCCAACGGTGTGATGCGGCAGCTGAAAAGGCCAATGCGATTCTAGGGTTACGGTCTATATCAAGGGAAGTAATATCTATATATATATAAAGGAAGAGCCGTCATGTGAAGACTACCTCAAACAGAGAAACCTTACAATGCAGAAACACAAAACTTGCCAACAGAAATAGGCCTCAAGCAAGGTATGTTTGTAGCAAAGAAACTTTCCCCCCCAAAACCTAAAAGACCCCCAAAACAATGAGTAAAAATAAAACTACATTTCCCAGCTTCCTCCGGGGCTGCCAAAGATTCTCCCAGCCTCTACATTCTGACAACATGATTGGCTGCCAATAAGGGCGGATTTGCATAACTGCTGTACTGGTCAGCCAACATGAACATTCCGACCCATAACAAACTGTCAGAGGGGTGCCACAGCCTCCTCCAACACTTTCAAATCAGAAGACCATGATGGAGATCAACACCATTCAAGGGGAGCTCTTCTTCCTTTCCCAAAAGATCTCCAGTGGCTTGGCATTCCACATTAATAAGAGGACCATCCAGCAACAATGGGGTTTGCCAAGGAGGGTGCTCCAGCCCCTCTATATGCTGGCTCCAAGGGATGGAGGTCATCACCAAGTACCTTCTGATGCCCAGCGCTGGAAGAGCTCCCTCAGATGGCCTGTCCATGAGGAAAGCCTCATCGGACATCGACCAATGGGTGCAAAAGACACAGAGCAGGACATCTTGAAAAAGAGAGGAGCAGAAAGTAAGCTAGACATGAAGATCTTGAGAAAGGTGGCTAAAAAGGATACGGAAAGGATTTTTAACAGTCCCCCAACAGACACTGGACGCACCTGTGAAGATAGGGATCCCCTGACAGGACAAGCCCTCCCCAAGCTGATCCGTCCTGGCCATGGTACAAGTCAAACCCGAAGGACTGCAGGCAAAGAGCTGAGGCACAAACATAAAACACCCAATTCACTTCAACACCATAAGTCACATCAATTCCAACCCTTACATACTCAGACTTTCTCGCATCTCCTAAATAGGGCACAGCAACGCGTGCCGGGTACAGCTAGTAGAATATAGATAAGTCGCTTCTGACACACACACAAACATCTAAGAGCAGATCCCTCTAAGCCTGAATGATGGTGGAATTTGAATCTTACAACCTATCAAGTAAAGTCACAATGATAAGGACAGCATGGCCAAATCCTGCCATAGAATACCAGCGCATTGCAAGCTACTCTACAATAATATTTTTCCAGTCTAAGATAAGTCACCAGCACAAGCTTCACCCATCCAATATCCTTTTGGGCTCACTAATTTTAGACCCGAACAACTCTGCAACTTGGTCCTTGCTTCCAGGGTTATTTGGCTTTAACTATGAACGCCATGGAGCAAAGGATACTGCAGGGTGACCCAAGACAACCTGCAGTCATCCTTCCACATTTGCAGGTTTCCCTTTTATGGATCTGATTATTTACAGAGTTGATGTTCTCTCTAGGAATCTCTATATTCTCCAGGAAAATAAGGCCCTGAGGCTGTTAGGAGTAGTGGGCGTTGAAGTCCAAAATACCTGGAGAGAGGGCCCAAGTTTGCCCACGCCTGAGCTACACTTTGTGGCAAGAAAAAATCCCTCCGCCTATTGCCCAACCCGAACGAACCCATCCACCCATCCCTCCCTTGGCCTACTGCCCAAGGCAGACAATTATAGCATTAAGTAAACCTTTGTATTTTATACTACAGAGGAAAGGACAATTCCTTCTCCCATAGTAGAATCCAGAATTTCAGACACAGCAGTGAACAGCTTTTAATATTGTGGGACTAGGACTTGTGTTCTTTACCTTCCCTTAAACCAGGGGTCGGGAACCTTTTTGACTCAGAAAGCCATGAAAACAAAATATTTGGAAATTTATTTCAGTGAGAGCCATATAATATATATATATATAATATATTTTAAGACTGGATTCAACTAAATGTGAGTCTATACGTACATACTATGAGAAAAGGATTCCCCCGACAGAATGACGGGACACTTCAGACCTGGCTCTGCAAAAGGCATGCTCAGGACTCTGGGAAGGAAGAGAAGACGGAAGGAAGGGGGGGAAAGAAAGAAAGAAAGAGGAAATAAAGGAGGCGGGGGAGAGGAAGAAAGAAAAGAAGAACGAACTACGGAAAAGGAAGAAAAGAAAAGCAGGAGAGAGATGAGGGGAAAAGAAAGAAGGAAATGGGAAGGGAGGAAAGGGTGGGGAAAAGAAAGAAAAGGGAGTGAGGAAAAAGTAAAATAATGAAGGGAGTAGAAGAAAAGAAAGAAGGAGAAAGGGGGGAGTGAAAAGAAAGGAAGAAGGAAAGGAAGACTTGGGGGGAAAGTATAGAAGAGGAAGGAAGGAAGGAGAATGGAGGAAAGAAGGAAGGGGAGAGAGGGAAGGAAAGAGAGAAGGAAAGGGTGAAGGGGAGAAAGAAAGGAAGAGGAATGGAGGAAAGAAAAAAGGGAGAGAGGGAGGGAAAAGGAAGGAGAGAAGGAGAAGGAAGAGGGAGAATGGTGGAAAGAAGGAAGGGGAGAGAGGGAGGGAAAAGGAAGGAGGGAAGGAAAGAAGGGTAGAGGAAGAAAGGGAAGGAAGGAAGGAAGGAAGAATGGAGGAAAGAAGGAATGGGAGAGCCAGGTGCAATCATAGAAAGGGCCACATCTGGCTCCCGAGCCATAGGTTCCCTACCCCTGCCTTAAATTTTTTCACCTTGGCGAAACCCAATTAGGCCACCACTGATATTAATTTATATTCTGCCTTTCTCCTTGAAAAAATTGGGATTCAAGGTGGCTCAAGTAAGAAAAATACAACTAAAAACATTACAATTGATATTCACAATATTAAAACAATGCATGCATATACTTTATGGGACTGTGACAGTGCAGCGGGTTAAACTGTTAAGCTGCAGAACTTGCTGACTGGAAGCTCGGCGGTTTGAATCCGCAGGACAGGGTGAGCTCCCATTGTTAGCCCCAGCTTCTGCCAAGGTAGCAGTTCAAAAACATAGTAACGCTTCAGTGGGAAGGTAATGGCACATAAGTGGCTGGGGGGGGAGGAAAAGGACCTGAGGTTGTTATGGTGGAAGTTGAAGTCCAAAATACCTGGAGGCCTGAAGTATACCCATACCTGAACTAAAAGGTATTAATTATGGCGAGCAATACAGTTATTGAAGGCAGAGGTAATTACATTGCAAAACCTGAGGCATCGTTATGCTGTTATGGATCTGAGTTAGTGTCCTTTGCCTTATTTTCATTTAAGAAGGGTAAAATTCTTAAATGAAACTCCAAAACTCCAAAGCCGCTGCTCCTCCGATTGTTCTCCGGAGCGGCGGGCTGTCTGCTGACGCAGGCCCCACAGCCCGCGATGGGATGGCGGCAGCGGCACCCCTTCCTCTTGGCCCCACCTCCAACACCCTTCTCCCCAAGCCAGACAGAATTGGCTGCCGGGCCACATCTGGCCCACGGGCTGTTTGGGAGAAGGCAAGGCCCCAGAGGTGGCTTCTCCATTTGCCCGAGCCGCCTTCCGCATGCGGGAGAGGCTCGGCAAACAGAGCAGGCACCCCTGGGGCCTTGCCTTCTCCCAAACCACTGTTTGGGAGAAGGCAATGCCCCAGAGGTGGCTTCTCCATTTGCCTGAGCCGTTCTCGCATGTGGAGGAAGGCTCAGGCAAACAGAGAAGCCACCTCTGGGGCCTTTTCTCCCAAACAGCAGTTTGGGAGAAGGCAAGGCCCCAGAGGTGCCTGCTCTGTTTGCCCCATATTTCCCCCCCTCCCCCTGCTGTGGTTCCCTTGGCTCCTGTCAATTTTCCCCAAACTCCATCTGTGTTCACATTTGGGCATATTGAGTATTCATGCCAAGTTTGGTCCTGATCCAACATTGTTTGAGTACAGAGTGCTGTCTGGATGTAATGAACTACAACTACAAAACTCAAGGTCAGTTAAATATATGCATTACTGTGTAGAGTGTCATTTTGTTTCATTTTGGTTGGTGGTGTGCCTCGGGATTTTTAAATGTCAAAAATGTGCCTCGACGCAAAAGCCTGAGAAACACTGCTCTAAGGCACCAGACAGAGGTGATTGTTGCCACTGACATACAATTTGCATAAATGACTGTGATAGGCCAGCAAAACAGAATGCAACTGAATGCTTGCGTGCAGTGCATATAGCCACTGATTGGCGACAGTTGACAGTTTTTTTCCATTGACAGTTTTTTTCAGTTGGCAATGGAATGTTCATTTTCTGAGAGGAGTTCACTACAGGCACTACTAGCATTACAAGCAAAGCCCAAAAATAGACATACATCCTTCCAGCCAAAGGTGAAAACACTTTTCCCAACAGGCCTCAGCCTGAATTGACAGCAAGGCTTCCTAGGCCTCAGCCTGAATGGACAGTAAGGGTTCCTAGGCCTCAGCCTGAATGGACATTGATAGTACGGCTTCCTAGGCCTCAGCCTGCATTGACAGTAAGGATTCCTAGGCCGCAGCCTGAATTGACAGTAAGGCTTCCTTAGGCCTCAGCCTGAATTGACAGTAGGCCCTCAGCCTGAAATTGACAGCCTTGAAGTAATGCTTCCTAGGCCTCAGCCTGCATTGACAGTAAGGCTTCCTAGGCCTCAGCCTCAATTGACAGTAAGGCTTCCTAGGCCTCAGCCTGAGCCCTAAATTGACAGTAAGGCTTCCTAGACCTCCGCCAATTGACAGGCCTCAGCCTGCATTGACAGTAAGGCTTCCTAGGCCTCAGCCTGAATTGACAGCAAGGCCTCAGCCTGCATTGACAGTGCCCTCAGCCTCATTGACAGTAAGGCTTCCTAGGCCTCAGCCTGAATGGACAGTTAATGCCTCCCTGAATGGCCTCAGCCTGAATGGACAGTAAGGGTTCCTAGGCCTCAGCCTGAATGGACAGTAAGGGTTCCTAGGCCTCAGCCCATTTCAGCCTGAATGGAACCCAGCCTGAATGGACAGTAAGGGTTCCTAGGCCTCAGCCCATTTCAAATAACCCAGGCACCGCCGGGTCCCAAAGCTAGTAAATAAATAAAATCTACCTTAAGAGAAAGAGAATTACACATTTGTGGGTAAAAGATATGCATGTTCAAAATGTTAGTTTTCATGCTGGTGGAAACTTTTATATCTCACCAGAGAATGCATCTACCTGCTTTTATAATGATAATAATAATATTATCATCATTACGTCCATTTAAAAGTCCACCTTCTTAAGGCAAAAAGGGCACGGTGTCCTTAGAGATGGCAAGAGATGGAGTGAAAAGGGCCGAACTGGGGCAGAGCTTGGGGGCAGTTTCCACAAGCCTTTCCCGGTGCGTCTCCTTCAGGCCTGGCGGTCCCGGCCGCCCTCCAGAGCCAGCTGTCAGGCCGATCCCAGAACCAGGGAGACGATGCAGCTGGAGCGCCTTGACGCCAGGCGGATGGAATGCTGGGCTGCGGCATCGGCGTCGAGCACCGGACTTATAAGGCTCTCTGTGCAATATCAAAACACACAGAGCACTTGCAAAACAAATGGTAGGAAGGGGAACATTTGGAACCTTCCAAAAACAAAGATTAGCTGCTAACTCGACAGCTCATTGCGGGAAAACGTAGCAACTTCATTAAGCCTCATATTCGCAAAGGAACATACCCATCTCTCGCTGTGGATGAAAAAAAAACTTGGACTGTATATACATGGGAAGTGAAACAGTGATTGAAGAAAGATTTTGGGTCCTGTTACAGAAAACCTCTTTTCTGCACGAGAGAATGGATGTTCCATGCCAATAGAACAAGCATGAGCAAACTTCAGCCCTCTGGGTTTTTTGGACTTCAACTCCTACAATTCCAAACAGCCAGTAGGAATGGTGGGAGTTGAAGTCCAAAACACCTGGAGGGCCAAAGTTTGCCTATGCTTGCATTACTACGGTTGTCAACGCTCTGGTCACATCCCGAATAGACTACTGCAACGCACTCTACGTGGGGCTGCCTTTGAAGACAGTTCGGAAATTACAACTAGTCCAACGGGCGGCAGCCAGATTACTAACGGGAGCTACATACAGTGAGCATGCCACCCCACTTGTGTCAGCTCCACTGGCTGCCTGTCCATTTCCGAGCTCAATTCAAAGTGCTGGTTTGGACCTTTAAAGCTCTATATGGTTCTGGCCCAGCTTACTTGTCTGAGTCTGAATGCATCAGCCTCTATGTCCCACCTCGTAATTTAAGATCATCCGGGGAGGCCCTGCTTTCGCTCCTGCCAGCTTCTCAAATGTTGGTGGGGACGAGAGAGAGGGCCTTGGCTCCCCGTCTGTGGAACGCGCTTCCAAGCGACATACGATCAACCCCATCCCTCCTGGCATTCAGGAAAAAAGTTAAATCTTGGTTGTGGGACCAGGTGTTTGCACATTAGCACAGTACAGCACTTTGGACTGGATTTGTAATGACAAGTTGATGGATATGGCTCAATGCTCCTGTTATGGACAAAATACTGTCTTAACTTAAGAGAATGTGTATGATGTGTTAATGTTAATTGTATTTTAATGTATTTTAATGCTATATGTTTTTGGTTTTATATTGTATTTATGCTGTAGAAATGTTGGAAATAAATAAATAATAAATTACAACTTTTTTTGGAAAACTCTTTACTTAAAAATGGCATCAACATTTTGAAGGAGACTAATAAAGTTTAATCCCATTGGTCTATCTAAACATATGATAAAAGTGAAAATACGTGTGTGTGTGTGTGTGTGTGTAGCTGGGGTGTCCACTTACACAGAGAAGCTCCTGCCACCACAAACAGCCCAAAATGCTCAAATCTGAACACTGGTGGAGTTTGGGGAAAATACACCTTGACATTTGGGAGTTGTAGTTGCTGGGATTTATAGTTCACCTACAATTAAAGGGCACTCTGAACCCAGCCCAAAATGGATCTGCACTAAACTTGGCATACAGATCTCTCCTGATCAACAGAAAACACTGGAATGGTTTAGTGGGCATTGACCCCGAGTTCTGGAGTTGTAGTTCACCTACATCCAGAGAACTGGACCATACTCAATCTGGACCATACTCAATATCTGGACCATACTTAATACGCCCAAATTTGAACACTGGTGGAGTTTGGGGAAAATAGACCTTGACATTTTGGAGTTGTAGTTGCTGGGATTTATAGTTCACCTACAATCAAAGAGCATTCTGAACTCCACCAACGATGGAACTGAACCAGTCTTGGCACACAGAACTCCCAAGTCAAAGAGGAAATATTGGAAAGCCTTGGTGGGCATTGACCTTGAGTTTTGGAGTTGTAGTTCACCTACATCCAGAGAACACTGTGGCCGCAAACAATGATATATCTGGACCATACTCAATACGCCCATATGTGAACACTGGTTGAGTTTGGGGAAAATACCCCTTGACATTTGGCATAAATACAGTTGTAGTTGCTGGGATTTATAGTTCACCTACAATTAAAGGGCACTCTGAACCCACCCCACAATGGATCTGCACCAAACTTGGCATACAGAATTCCTGTGATCAACAGAAAACACTGGAATGGTTTGGTGGGCATTGACCTTGAGTTCTGGAGTTGTAGTTCACCTACATCCGGAGAGAACTGTGGACTCAAACAATGATGGATCTGGACCAAACTTGGCACAAATACTCAATATGCCCAAATATGAACACTGGTAGAGTCTGAGGAAAATAGACCTTGATATTTGTAGTTGCTGGGATTTATAGTTCACCTACAATCAAAGAGCATTCTGAACCCCATCAACGATAGAATTGGGTGAAACTTCCCACACAGAACCCCGATTATCAACAAAAAATACTGTGTTTTCTGATGATCTTGGCGACCCCTCTGATACCCCCTTCTCGACCCTTTCAAGGGTCCCGACTCCTAGGTTGAGAAACGCTGGAATAGGGTAAAAACCAATGATTTCCAGGTCTCGCTTTAGATAGCAGAGTTAAATGCAGCCAATGAAGACACGTGCACTAAACAGCACTGACCTGAAACGTAACTATTGGAAGTGTCAAGCACAGTTAAAATGGGACCAGGCCTGGCTTCTCTGGGGGTCTGAACTATAGAAGCAGGGAAAGCATTAAAGTTCAGCAAACAATGTTGACTGCCACTGGGAAGCAAGCAGCATTATTCTCCGGAGCACAATGTTGAAGGACATGTCAGGTCTGTTCTGGTCAGCTCTTTCCACCCAGAACAACCATTCCCAATAGCCAGCCATCCAATAGGTCAAGTGCTGGGTCTCATATATGAATGTTGCACCAATCAATGTCTTTCTTGATGACGTAGATCAACTGTCTGCAAGAATAGAAACTAATCTTGGCTGAGTATTAGTGCTAGTTTCCACCCCCCTGCTTCCAAATATGGGTAAGCCTGCCTGACTCCTTCTTTGCTAATGCATGGGGGAGCCACGCGTGGTCCACACTGCACATTTTGCCTTTATGCCATATGACAGTCAAACGCTTTTTGTGCAGCTGAGCACAAACAACTTTGTAACACATTGTGGGTAAGCATGGCAGGCTGAGAGAAGCCTAACGCTTACACCAGCATCCTCAAAGAGTGTGCTTCCTTTATGGCCCCATAGTGAGGACAGGCAACAGGAGAATGTGAAACTGTTTAAGAGATGTCCCACCAAGACCCAGAAGGGATCCAGCTGTGAACGCAGATGGGGGCAGCGGCATGCGCTCCGAACACTGCTTAGGGAGAGAAAATGGTTTCGGAGCAGGTCACCCTTCAAACACTTGTTTCAAAGAGGAGAGGGGTCATTTTTGCACCATGGTTAGCAACTATGGCGGGGACAGGAAGCGCATCCTCCAAGACGGTGGGAAAATTGTGATCAATGTTAATTCTTGGATAGAGCAGCAGGAAGTGCACTGGCCAAGGTGTGCTATGGTCAGATCTGCCCAAAATCAAAATGCTGTTACACCAACAAGACAAGCGACACCTGGAGAGAGGGCCCAAGTTTGCCCATGCCTGAGCTAGACTTTGTGACAAGAAGAAATCCCTCCACCTATCACCCAACCCGAACTGTTGTGTCTGAAATTCTGAATTCTACTATGGGAGAAGGAATTGTCATTTCCTTTGTAATCTATCTATCTTCTATCTATATAATAAAAGTCAGTGTTTGCGGCGGTCAGGCATGTAGCCAGGGGGGGGGCTAAGGGGGCTTCAGCCCCCCCAAATTCTCCGGGTGGTCCGCGAAAAGGCCTTACTGGTACATTATTTAAACTGTTATGTTTATTCATATCATGATCTGATCACCATGCTCATTATATCCCACATTAATGGGGTTATTGGGATAGCAATACAAAAGGTTTGCTAGGGTAGACCCTCTTCCACCCAGTCTCAGCCCCCCCCCCGAACCAAACTCAGCCCCCTCCGAAACAAAATCCTGGCTACGGCCCTGGCGGCGGTGCAGCGGTACGGAGGGAGGAATATGTGCCAGCGTTTCAATTGGTTGCCACTGTGGGATTATTTGCATAAAGGACTCTGATTGGCCAGCCTCAGAACTCCAACATTCTACGGCCCCAGAGGGGATTGGTTGCCACTTAAATGGTATTTACATAAAGGACTCCGATTGGCCATCCACATTCCAACATTCTAAGGTGACTCATGAAAAGGAAAGGCCTCAGGAAGTCAGACACTGCGGCCCACAGCAGTGACGGATCAGGACCAAACTTGCCACACAGGGGCCCAATGGCCCACTTCACAACGCAACCCTCACCCAATGACCAATACAGACCAAAATTGGCACACAGAGCCTCCTTGACCCACTCTACACCCTGGTGCTGTTTCAAGGAGGATGGACCACAGATGATGGGACTTGAAATACCTTCACTCACCTTCCAAGACCGCTGTAACCCTCATCCAAAGAATGATCAAGACCAAATATGACACACAGAGCCCCCATGACCCACTCTATATCCTGGTGCTGTTTGGAGGGGGAAGGACCATGGCCAATGGGACTTGCAGTACCTTCATTAAGTTCCTGACACCACTGCAAGCCACATAAACATCTAATAGGAACCAATCTTGGCACACAATGCCTTCCTCAAATAACCCGGGCACCGCCGGGTCCCCAAGCTAGTATAAAATATGTTTACTTAATTGTCTGCCTTGGGCGATTGCCTGATAGCAATTTTAAAAAAGAGGATTCTTGAGTTTAGAATGGAGCACTGATTTATAGAGCTCTTCCACACAAGCCCTATATCCCAGGAACTGATCCCAGATTTTCTGTTTATCCCAGATTATCTGGAAGTGTGGACTCATATTATCCAGTTTAAAGCAGAAAACCTGGGATGATATCCTGGGATATAGGGTCTGCCTGGAAGGGCCCTTAGTCAGTGGACTCCAAAAGCCCCTTCCCCCCTTCCAAGCTCAATGTTTGGGTCACAAAAATTAGGCAACAGTAAAAGGTTTCTAAATGCCACGTAGCCATCGACACAAACCTGATAGCAATGGTGTGCAGAGTTTACAATGGATTCTGCAGAAAATCAGACTGTTCAACAAGGTTGCAAATACGGTACTAATGTATTTTCAGTAATTTTTATACCCATTTTATATACCTGTATGCCTGAGGTTATCCAAAAGGTATCTGGTAGAAAGAGGTCGCAAATAAAAAAAAAAGTTTAAGAAGCCCTGGATTAGAGTAAAAGTATGTAAAGGTTTCCTCTTGACGCTAAGTCTAGTCGTGTCCGACTCTGGGGGTTGGTGCTCACCTCCATTTCTGAGCCAAAGAGCCGGCATTGTCCGTAGACGCCTCCAAGGTCATGTGGCCAGCATGACTGCATGACGCGCCCTTATCTCCCTGCAGAAGCGGTACCTATAGATCTACTCACACTTGCATGTTTTCAAACTGCTACATTGGCAGACACTGGCGCTGACAGCGGGGAACTCACCCCGCTTCCCGGATTTGAACTGCCAACCTTTCAGTCAGCAAGTTCAGCAGCTCAGCAATTTAACCCACTGTGCCACCGGGGGCTTTTATATATATATAGATAGATAGATAGATAAATAGATAAATATTTATTTATTTATTTCATATCAAAAGCATTGCATAAATTAGTATAAAACTGATAAAAATAGAAGGATCACAAGTGGCTAAATATCTTTTGACCAAAAACGGGCAACAGCGACTGCTTGGTTTGTAACCTCTGTCTGTAGACTATATACACACACATATGTATACATATACATATATATAGAGTCTGGAGCAACAAGCACCTGAGGCAAAGCACCAAAATCAGTGTGTACAGAGCTATCGTACTGTCTATTCTCCTCTATGGGTCTGAAACATGGGTCACCTATCGCCAACACCTATGACTCCTCGAACACTTTCATCAGCGCTGTCTTCGCGCAATCCTAAATATACACTGGACCGACTATGTGACTAATGTTGTTGTCCTTGAGCAAACAGGGATCACCAGCATTGAGGCCATCCTCTTGAGAACACAGCTGCGCTGGGCAGGGCACATCTCTAGGATGGAGGGCCGCCGCCTCTAAAACATACTACTCTATGGTGAACTTGCCACGGGTCAGCGCAAGAGAGGCGCCCCCAAAAAGAGATACAAGAACTCCCTGAAACAACATCTCAGGCTCGGCCAAATTGATCACCAACAATGGTCCACCCTGGCCTCACATAGAGAGGTATGGAGATGCACTCTCCACAATGCTGCGGCCTCTTTCGAGAAGACACGTCGAACGGGTCTTGAAGAGAAACGACAACGCAGAAAGAACCGTAACTTGGAAACAACATCACCCAAGGAGACTTTCTGCTGTGCTTTCTGCAACCAAACTTGCCTATCTCAGATTGGCCTTTTTAGTCATCAACGCGCTTGTAAAAAGCGTGGGATGAGTCCTTCCTAAGAATCTTCGTTCGCGAAATAATGCCGAGAGAGACAATATATATATTATACACACACACACACACACACAAGAAGCATATGGCTGAAGTTACACTTTTTACATGTACCTGTTCTGATTTAAGAACTTAAGAACAAACCTACAGGACCTATCTTGTTCGTAACTTGGGGACTGCCTGTACGGTACATTGCAAAGAGAAGACTGTCTTCTGTAGGAAACTTGGCCATCCTGCAAGACTCACTCAAGATATGAAATGATATTAAGGTCTACTTATTTTCTGCAAGACTTAAGGCAACGCATCCCGGGCCAAATAAGTTCAATTTATTAGCTAGAGGCAAGAATCTCAGGCATTAGTAGCAAAAGGATTAGAGGTTTTGCAAGGCTCTACTGTGACTTTATAAGGCAAGAACAAGGTTTTGTTTTTTTTAAAAAAAGAGAAGGGATAGCTGGATTTCCAAGATCCTGTTAAGATCTGTTTGTTTCTTGAAGTTCACTACCTCCACGCTTGAGTCAACATTTGCTGTCCTGTGCGCCAGAGATAAACCCATGTAGATGGAGTTGACATGCTATTTCATTCTTGGCCATGTGAAAGGGAGGCCACACCTGCTTTTTTTTAATGTGATGTTTTCTACAACTACCTACAGAGTCAACAATCTACCTTTGGTAAAAAGTAAAGGTTTCCCCCTGACATTAAGTTTAGTCGTGTCCGATTCTGGGGGGTGGTGCTCATCTCCATTTCTAAGCCAAAGAGCTGGTGTTGTCCATAGACACCTCCAAGGTCATGTGGCTGGCATGAGTGCATGGAGCGCCCTTACCTTCCCACAGGAACAGTACCTATTTATCTACTCATATTTGTATGTTTTTGAACTCCTAGGCTGGCAGAAGCTGGGGCTAACAGCGAGAGCTCACCCCTCTCCCTGGATTTCTAAGTCGAAGAGCTGGTGTTGTCCGTAGACACCTCCAAGGTCATGTGGCTGGCATGAGTGCATTGAGCACCCTTACCTTCCCACAGAAACAATACATATTGATCTACTCACATTTGTATGTTTTTGAACTCCTAGGCTAGCAGAAGCTTGGGCTAACAGCGAGAGCTCACCCCTCTCCCCGGATTTCTAAGTCGAAGAGCTGGTGTTGTCCGTAGACACCTCCAAGGTCATGTGGATGGCATGAGTGCATTGAGCGCCCTTACCTTCCCACAGAAACAATACATATTGATCTACGCACATTTGTATGTTTTTGAACTCCTAGGCTAGCAGAAGCTTGGGCTAACAGCGAGAGCTCACCCCTCTCCCCGGATTTCTCAGTCGAAGAGCTGGTGTTGTCCGTGACACCTCCAAGGTCATGTGGATGGCATGAGTGCATTGAGCGCCCTTACCTTCCCACAGAAACAATACATATTGATCTACGCACATTTGTATGTTTTTGAACTCCTAGGCTAGCAGAAGCTTGGGCTAACAGCGAGAGCTCACCCCTCTCCCGGTTTCTAAGTCGAAGAGCTGGTGTTGTCCGTAGACACCTCCAAGGTCATGTGGATGGCATGAGTGCATTGAGCGCCCTTACCTTCCCACAGAAACAATACATATTGATCTACGCACATTTGTATGTTTTTGAACTCCTAGGCTAGCAGAAGCTTGGGCTAACAGCGAGAGCTCACCCCTCTCCCCGGATTTCTAAGTCGAAGAGCTGGTGTTGTCCGTAGACACCTCCAAGGTCATGTGGGATGGCATGAGTGCATTGAGCGCCCTTACCTTCCCACAGAAACAATACATATTGATCTACGCACATTTGTATGTTTTTGAACTCCTAGGATGGCAGAAGCTGGGGCTAATAGCGGGAGCTCACCTCCTCCCTGGATTCGAACTGCCGACTTTTCGGTCAGCAAGTTCAGCAGCTCAGTGGTTTAACTTGCTGTGCCACTAGAGGTTTGACAATCTACCTTATGGACAGCCAATTTCCGGCTCTTAAGCAAAGCTTCATTTGCCAGCGTTTTAAGAAGCATTCAAAGACTTGCAGGCTAGAAGAGATGTTCAGCTCAGCAGCACACGAGTCTAGAATTGGATGTCTGCCAATGGCCACTAAGGATACAGCTTTATGACCATAAGGTGTGCCACAAACAATAGCGATACTGCTTTCTTGGAACCATATAACTGCCAGAGCACAGCCCAAAAATGTCATTTGGAAGGATGACATATTAAAAGTTGTGGATGTTTGATTAACTCAGTGAGCTAGGCCAGGCATAGGCGAACTTGGGGCCTCCCTCCAGGTGTTTTGGACTTCAACTCCCACCATTCCTAACAGTCCCAGGCCCCTTCCTTTCCCCCCTCAGCCGCTTAAGCTGATACTTATTTATATTCTGCCTTTCCCCCCACCCCCAAAAAATGGGATTCAAGGTGGATTAAATCTAAAAGCAAGACAAATACATTGAATAACATTACAAACGGGTCATCTTCAAAGTGTTGGTATTGACCTTTAAGGCCTTGCATGGTCTGGAGCCGGTGTACTTAAGGGACCGTCTACTCCCATATGTTCCCCAAAGATCCCTCCGTTCAGAGGACCTCAATCTTCTACAGATTCTGCACTTACGGACTATCCGTCTGTCGTCAACCAGAGAACCTTCTCTGTGGCTGCACCATGTTTGTGGAATAGCCTACCGCCAGAAGTACGCTCAATTGGTGAGCTGACGGTTTTCCGGAGAGCATGTAAAACCGCTTTATTCCGGCAAGTATTTAGCCTATAAAATTCCTGGGAAAGTCGAATTGTCCTATATGGAATTGTTTCTAATTCATTTGTATCTATGCTTTTATGTGGTATTGTTTAAATTCTATGTTTTATGCCTTTTGTTGGTAGTTTGATATACTGTAAACCGTCCTGAGCCAGCTGGAAAGGACGGTATACAAATCGAAATAATAAATAAATAAATAGTGAATGTTCGTATGCAATCAAATTATTCACAATATTAAAACAGTGTATGGTTATACTTTATGGGGCTGTGGTGGCACAGGAGGTCAAACTGTTAAGCTGCAGAACTTGCTGACCAAAAGGTCAGCAGTTCGAATGCGCAGACAAGGTGAGCTCCCATTGTTATCCCCAGCTTCTCCCAACCTAGAAGTTTGAAAACATGCAAATATATGAGTAGATCATATGCTTCGGTGGGAATGTAATGGCGCTCCATGCATTCATGCCGGCCCCATGACCTAGGAGGTTCCTATGGGCAACGCCGGCTCTTCAGCATAGAAATCGAGATGAGTTCCACCTCCTAAACCTAGAGTCAGACTAGGCTAGACTTAATGTCAAGTGGAAATCTTTACCTTTACCTTTGTGCATATACTTGAAAAGCCAAGACACAATTAAATCATTAAAAAGCAATGTGAAAATAATTTTAAAATATAACAGGAAATATTTTTTAAAACGCTGGCCTTCTAGGCTCATGCCTCGATCTATGAAAAACACAACCGACTGAACCCTTTGCCTGCAACATAAGGAGGAGGACTGCCGTGAATGACAACCCACTCTTGTAAACTGAGCCATGTGCACTTTTGCTGGGCAACGAAGGGCAAACCCCATTAAAAAGCAACCGTTCCAGCTCATCTCATTTCCTGCACTTGGCTAGTTGTAGCATCAGCCGCCCTGAGTCCCTAAATTGGGAGAAAGGCAGGTTAACAACAAAGTAAATAAATAAATAATAGACACATTACTATCTAATCGGCAATGCAATGCTTTGCCCTCTAGAACAATACAATGTGACGAAGCTCCATTGGTTTGTTTGAAAACAAAACATGGTAGGTATATGGTAGGAAGTATACTAGGCAGGTTTAGAAATGTCACTTCAAAGCAACCGATCAAAGGTCCCAAGAAATGATGGCTCATTTATTTATTTATTTATTTTATTATTTCGATTTATATACCACCCTTCCCAAAAAAAACTCAGGGTGGTTCACAACAATGAATACACAACACAACGTAGTCAAAAACAGAATAAAAACAGATTAGGACCAGAATGGAAAGCACAACCTTAGAGATTAAACGCCTGGGGGAACAGGGTGGTCTTACAGGCCCTCCTGAAAGGCCTGTAACTCCGTTATTGCTCGTGCCTCTGCCAGGAGGGCGTTCCACAGGATAGGTGCTACTACAGAAAAGGTGCGCTGCCGAGTCGATGACAATCTGCAAATCTTGAGTGATGGAACCTCCAATAGGTTTTGGTCCATGGACCGTAGTGGTCTCTGGGGAATGTGCAGGGAGAGGCGGTCCTTCAGGTACACTGGCCCCATGCAAGGCCTTAAAGGTTAACACCAGCACTTTGAAGGCAACCCGGTACTCGATGGGAAGCCAGTGCAAACGCTGGAGGACTGGTGTGGTGTGGCATGTTAGTGTCACTCCAGCCACCAGTCGAGCCGCAGCATCTTCAGTTTCTTGATTACCGACAAAGGAAGGCCAATGTAAAGGGCATTACAGTAGTCCAGTCTCAAGATGACCGTGGCCTGGATTACCGCGGCTAGGACGTCACCAGAAAGGTAGGGCGCCAGCCGCCTTGCCTGGCGCAGATGGAAAAACGCTGCTCTGCTCACGGTGGAGACCTGTTTAATTAACTGAATGAGCTAGACCAGGAATGGGCCAACTTGGGCCCTTCCTCCAGGTGTTTTGGACTTCAACTCCCACCATTCCTAACAGCCACAGGCTCTTTCCTTAAGGGCTGAGGGGGGAAAGGAGACGGCCATCTCCTTTCCCCCCTCAGCCCTTAAGGAAAGAGCCTGTGGCTGTTCGGAATGGTGGGAGTTGAAGTCCAAAACAGCTGGAGGAAGTGCCCAAGTTGGCCCATGCCTGCTCTAAAAGAAGAAAAAGACGTCTTGCAGATTCTAATTGACATTTGGAACGACAACATATTTAAAGTTGTGGATATTTAATTAACTGAATAAGCTAGAACTTTGTGACATGGTCTCTTGAAGTTGATATTAACTCATAAAGCAAAACTATTATGGGGTTTTCTTGGCCATATTTGTTGGGAGTAAGTTTGCCATGCTTTTCCTTTGAGCTTGAGTAAATGCAACTTACTCAAGCAGGTTTTCAATGGCAAAGTAGGACTCCAAACCCTGGTCTCTTAGGCTGGTTCTATACTGGCATATATATCTATATCAGTGTGTTCCCAACCGCTGTTCCGCGGCACACTAGTGTGCCGTGAGCGATCACCTGGTGTGCCACGGGAAAACCTCTTTCCCCCCCTTTCTTCTCCCTCCTGCCCAACTCCTACTGCTGCTGCTTGGGGGAGGAGGAGGAGGAAGGGCCGGGTGGCAGCAGCGAAGATGAAGGGGCCGGTGTGCCGCCTCCTTCAGCCGTTTCCCCAGCCAGCCTCCAATCGAGGGAGGGTGGGGAACGGAAGCGGAAGTGCGCTTGTCTGGGCACATGCACACTATGTCCCAGGGGTGGTAGATGCATTCACCTTCCTCCTGCGGCGGTGAAGGAAGCGAAGGAGCCAGCTGCTTCCAGAGGTGCCCCGGCTCAGCCCTGCTGCATCCCAAGTGAGGCCCTGGAGCACCCTTCCCCTCGGCCCGGCCCCCCGAAGCCCCTCGGGGAGGAAGGGCCCCAAAGGGGAGGAGGGGCCTTCTTTCACGGGGGGAAAGGGTCGGGGCCTGGCAGGAGGGCCCTCGGAGCAAGGAAAGGCAGGCGGGATTCCATGAGGGACACCCTCGCCAGCCTTCCTCAGCCTTCCTCCAAAATGTCAAGGTCTATTTTTCCCAAACTCCATCTGTTTTCACATTTGGGCATATTGAGTATTCATGCCAAGTTTGGTCCTGATCCAACATTGCTTGAGTCCACAGTGTTCTCTGGATGTCGGTGAACTACAACTCCAAAACTCAAGGTCAAGGCCCACCAAACTCTTACAGCATTTTCTCTTGGTTATGGGAGTTCTGTGTGGGAAGTTTGTGTCTTTCTGCCATTCCTGCCAGGATATCTATGTTGTGTTCATCGAAACAGGCCCAGGTTTCACATTGAGTGTATAAATACATTTAAAAACATATTAACTATATATATTACTGTGTTAGAGTGTCATTTTGTGTCATTTTAGTTGGTGGTGTGCCCCAGGATTTTGTAAATGTAAAAAATGTGCTGCGGCTCAAAAAAGGTTGGTAAACACTGATCTATAATATCTGTTATGGATTATATGAGTCTACAGAGGCATGGGCAAAGTTCGGCCCTCCAGGTGTTTTGGACTTTAGCTCCCACAATTCCTAACAGTCCACCAATCATCCAGCAACCCAATGATCACAGACGTACAAATAATGGCTCCCCACAAATCAAGAGCTAACTGTTCCAATGGAAAGGGAATCTATGATGCCTTATAAAACAGTGGTAGGAAAGGTGATCCATAAAAGCACAAGAGGGAGTTGAAAGAGAAAAGGGAGGTTTTTGGGATTAAGTATAATGTTCCTGAGAAAACAAAAGATACAGGAGATGCTTTGAACTTCTCAGAACTGTGCCCTTTATAGTCATCAACTTCTCTCCTCCTCCTGACACACGGCATTCACTGATTTGTTTCATCTGGATGTGTTTCCATGATTAAGAAGATTAAGTCTATGTCGAAAACAGGAAATTCACTCCCCAAATATTGGTTTCCAGAAGGGTAATCAAATTAGGCTGCAGCAAAAATGGATCTTGTAAATATCTCAGCCTTAAATGGAAATAATAATAATAATAATCTACCTGGGAAGCATCATCTCTTCAGACACCAAGATTGACAAAGAGATAGATCACAGATTAGCAAAGGCATAGAGTGTATTCGGAAGGCTTCACAGGAGTCTGGAGCAACAAGCACCTGAGGCAAAGCACCAAAATCAGTGTGTACAGAGCTATCGTACTGTCTATTCTCCTCTATGGGTCTGAAACATGGGTCACCTATCGCCAACACCTACGACTCCTCGAACGCTTTCATCAGCGTTGTCTTCGCACAATCCTAAATATACACTGGACTGACTATGTGACAAATGTTGCTGTCCTTGAGCAAGCAGGGGTCACCAGCATTGAGGCCATGCTATTGAGAACACAGCTGCGCTGGGCAGGGCACGTCTCTAGCATGGAGGACCACTGCCTTCCAAAGATACTCTATGGTGAACTCACCACGGGTCAGCGCAAGAGAGGCGCCCCCAAAAAGAGATATAAGGACTCCCTGAAACAACATCTCAGGCTCGGCCAGATTGATCACCAACAATGGTCCACCCTGGCCTCACATCGGGAGGCGTGGAGACGCACTATCCACAATGCTGCGACCTCTTTCGAGAAGACATGCCAAACAGGTTTCGAAGAGAAACGACAATGCAGAAAGAACCGCAACTTGGAAACAACATCACCCAATGAGACTTTCTGCTGTGCTTTCTGCAACCGAACTTGCCTATCTCAGATTGGTCTTTTTAGTCATCAATGCGCATGAAAAAAGCATGGGATGAGTCCTTCCTAAGAATCTTAGTTCGTGAAGTAATGCTAAAGAGAATCTTTATTTGTACCCCGCCACCATCTCCCCGCCAAGGGGACTCGGGGCGGCTTACATGAGGCCAAGCCCAGAAATACATATCAATACAATAACATAAAAACATAAAACAACATTTCAAGTAGAATAAAAAACATTCAAATAGAATAAAAAGAGCAGGCCAGACATGCAAGATACAGTGATAAAAAAAACTAAGGATGAGATAAAATTAAAACCTACATATTTATAGGGGCGGTTCAGAGACAATGCAATGGCAAACCTACTTTGGTTCTTTCATTACAGTGTTCCCTCGCTACTTCGCGGTTTACTTATTGCGGACTCACTGTTTCGCATATTTTAAAAAATATTAATTTAAAATGTATATTATGGTATTTCTGCTGTTTTGTGGGGTTTTGCCCCTGCCGCTCTCCGAGGCGCTTTCCCCCCTAAGTCCTCCTTCCCTCCAGCCTTGAAGGGCCTTTCCTTCCTTTTCTTCACTTTATTTTAAGTTTATAAAGACTTAAAATAGTGTATAACTACTAAAATAATGTATAAATATTAAAATAGAGCATCCCTACATCACCATTTTTCAATTATTGCATTAGGTCCTGGAACCTAATGCCAGCAATAAGTGAGAGAAGACTGTACAGCAGGGGTGGGCCATTTTTTTCCCCAAGGGGCCACACAAGAGACAAAAAATATTATGGAGGGACACACCTAAAGGCTGAACTACATTCTAATCTACATTATTTATTTATTTATTTACTATATATTATACATCATTAATATTAACATATTAATATATTAAGAAATATTCATATATTATTAGTATTAATGTCATAATTATTATATTATAGTATATATAGAGACATTATAATATATTGAAATTATAATATAATATAACATTATATTATATTATTTATTATATTATATTATTGTAAAATTATTATAAAATAATAATAAAGTCCACTAAAATAAAATAAAATTCAAGAACACAAGGTGCGAACCAAGATAGAGGCTGACATCCTCAAGAGAGGAAGGATCCCAAGATGGAATGGCCCAATGGACCCAGCCCAGAGGATGACAAAGTGGACCCAGCCGCCGCCGCAGCAGAGCAGAATACAATAGGAGGCTGCAGGCCTCCGCCCGCTCCTGCCCCCAGCCGTTCCCCAGCTGATGACCCTGCCATGGAGTGCCTGCCATCCCGGGGAGGTGATCCAAGCCTGCAGCGGGAGCAGTCGGCGACCTGATCAAGTCTTCCGGGTCGCCAGGGCGATCAGCCGCCACAGGTCGCCGACTGCTCCCGCTGCAGGCCCGGATCGCCTCCCGGGATGGTAAGCACTCCAAAGCCGCCGCTCCTCCGATCGTTCTCTGGAACGACGAGCTGTCTGCCAACTGCGATGCCCGATGGGATGGCGGCAGCGGCACCCCTTCCCCTTGGCCCTGCCCCCGACACCCTTCTCCCTGGGCCGGGCAGAAGCGGCCGACGGGCCGCATCCGGCCTGCAGGCCGTAGGATGCCCACCCCTGCTGTACAGGCTGCTCTTTCCTAACGGATGTCACACCACAAAACAGATATTTCCTACATGTTCCAGCAAACATAGAAAAGGGGAAGCATTAAAGCCATCCCAGTAGCTAATCTATATTGATCCCTGAGGATCCTATTGGAGCCGACATGGGCAAACTTGGGCACTCCAGGTGTTTTGGACTTCACCTCCCACAATTCCTAACAGCCTCGGGCCCCTTCGCTTAAGCGGCTGAGGGAGAAAAGGAAAGGACCTGAGGCTGTTAGGAATTGTGGGAGTTGAAGTCCAAAACACCTGGAGTGCCCAAGTTTGCGCATGTTAGAGGAAAGAGACGAGAGTCTCATCTTGACAATTCAAAAATGGGAGCCAGAACGGAATAGTGAATGCAACAAATAATCTACAAGCGTCTGCTCATTAAATTTAAATTAACTTGGTCAACTTTGAGGTCACTACATAGATGTCTGCATGGCAAACATACACAAAAAATAGAAATAGAATTGATTCCTCATTCTCCATTAGCATTCATTCCGGAAGCAAGAGCTGTGTGCAACTTTTCTCTGTGTGAAAGGAGAGAGGAGATCAGGAAATCAGTCATTAGCCGCAGCATGAATCACCAAGAAGTCACTTCCGGAAGAAAGTTTGGGAAGGATCTTTCCTGCCTCCATCTGTGCATCATTCAAGCAAACATCCCAAGTAATGGGCATCCCTCTGATTTTTTTTTTCCTGGAGCTGATATAGAGCTGGAACCAGCACCATCCTTATTTTTTTATTATTATTTATTTTGATTTTATAGACCGCCCCTCCCAACAGTCTCGGGGCGGTGTACAATTGGTAAAAACATACTAAAACAGTCACATAATACAAAATACAAGTTTAACAACAGGCAGTAACTTAGGGTGGTAATATATGTCGAGCATTTGATGGTTTACCGAGGGCTGCTGAGACCGAACGCCCGCTGGAAGAGGACAGTTTTACACATTTTCCGGAAAGGAATAAGCTCGTTGAGAGCATGTGTCTCGTCCGGTAGGGCATTCCACAATGCTGGAGCCACCACTGTAAAGGTCCTCTGTCTGGTTACTGATAGGTGATATGTCCGAACTGAAGGGACCACTAGTAGGTTTGAATCCTCCAAACCTAGGGATCTCTGGGGAATGTATGGGGAGAGACAGTCCCTCAAGTACATAGGCCCTAGACCGGGGGGGGGGGGGCAGCCTACGGCCCGCGGCCCGGATGCGGCCCGGCAGCCGATTCTGTCCGGCCCAGGGAGAAGGGCGTCGAGGACGGGGCCAAGAGGAAGGGGTGCCGCTGCCGCCATCCCATTGCTGGCTGTGGGGCCTGCGTCGGCAGACAGCCCGCTGCTCCGGAGAACAATCAGAGGAGCGGCGGCTTTGGGGTGCCTGCCATCCCGGGAAGCGATCCGGGCCTGCAGCAGGAGCAGTCGGCGACCTGTGGCGGCTGATCGCCCTGGCGACCCGGAAGACTTCATTTTTATTATAATAATATAAGTTTATTATAATAATATAATAATATAATGTTATATTATATTATAATGTTATATTATATTATAATTTCAATATATTATGTCTATATATATATACTATACTATAATAATTATGATATTAATACTAATATATGAATATTTCTTGATATATTAATATGTTAATATTAATGATGTGTAATATATAGTAAACATAGTAAGTAAATAAATAATGTAGATTAGAATGTAGTTCAGCCTTTAGGTGCGGCCCTCCATAATATTTTTGGGCTGTTGTGTGGCCCCTTGGAAAAAATAATTGCCCACCCCTGCCCTAGACCATGTAAGGCCTTAAAGGTCAGAACCAACACCTTGAACATGATCCGGTATTCTATAGGAAGCCAGTGCAGTTGCTGCAGGATAGGAGTAATGTGCGCTCTCGCTGGCGCACCGACGAGCAGTCGTGCTGCGGCATTCTGCACTAACTTAAGTTTCCGGATCACAGACAAGGGATACTCCACTTGCAATAAATATATACCTACCTACCTGCTAGCAGTTTTGATTGAATTTGGGCATGACTTCTAGCAGAGATTGGCAAAGCAGTCTTATTCGACATTAGGCTGCATCATGCTGTATAAATCCAACCCAGCAGAGAGCTACAATCCAACAATAACTGGAATGCCTAACTTTGTGCACACCTATATAAAGGAATGGCTGGAGAGGGGTCTCAAATGGGCTGCACGTTGCTCAAAGAGGCTGCAAATCCTATTGAGTGGAAGATGAGTAGCTCCCACTGTGTAAACACCCCCAAGGGGACAATTAGGAGTCACCCCGTAGGGTTGGTTGAGTGAAGACTGACTTTAACACTTAGCATCGACTGCTTAGTGTTAAAGCCCCAAAAGGAGCTGGTGTAAAAAAATTCCCTCTGTTGCTACTTCTCTTGAGAGGACTTTTCCTACTTTGTATATGAGGATAGCAGTTTGTATAAGTTCCCCATCTAGCAAGGTACATGACCTTTCTGCCTCATGTCTTCTCCATACATGGTCATAATTCGCAGAAAGAGCAGGGAAGGGGAAGATTAAAGTCTGTTTGCATAATGTGCTTTGCCCGTATCCAAGCTGCGTTCCAGACTGGAGCAAGATTGTTCGGCATTAGCAAGGGCAAGATTCCCATCTGAGTTATACAAAGCTGATCAATCGTGCCCCGGTCATCAGATAGTATCCTTTATTACAGCGTAACTCCTTTCCAGGGCCCGAAACAGAGCCAGAAGGATCAGTCGCAACTCAGGACTTCATCAGAGCCTACTAAACGCCAACCCACGAACAAAGCCAAAAACTCTTGTGTTTGAAAACTGTTCCATGCTCGTAAAAACTGTACTATAAAGCCCTGGTTTAGATTTCAAGCCGAATTACTAGCTGCTTTAAGTCCACTTTCTCTATCAGAACATTGCCATTGATGTTCTGCATCAGGAAAATAAAACATTTTCTATATCAAAAGTAGAGGCAAGAACAGAAAGGTGTATTAAAGGATTAGGAATAATGAAAACAAACTCCTAGTAGTACATATTTTCAAGACTAACAAGGTTTGGGCTCCAAGTCTATGCAAAATGCTTGCTGGTTCAATGGACAAATATTGCCGTCTTAAAGCAGCCGGCTACACCGCTGAGATGCTGAATTTGTTGATTGAAAGGTTGGCAGTTCGAATCTGGGGAGAGGGGTGAGTTCCCGCTGTTAGCCCCAGCTTCTGCCAGCCTAGCAGTTCGAAAACATGCAAATGTGAGTAGATCAATAGGTACTGCTTCAGCGGGAAGGTAAGGGCACTCCATGCAGCCATGCCGGCCACATGACCTAGGAGGTGTCTACGGACAACGCCAGCTCTTTGGCTTAGAAATGGAGATGAGCACCACCACCCCAGAATTGGACACAACTAGACTTAATGTCAAGGGAATATATTTCTCTTTACCTAGTAATACCTTCAAGACTAACAAGGTTTGGGCTTCAAGTCTATGCAATATAATAGTTAGAAATTAAACATGTATGTCTAAAAAAAGGATCTGGTGCCTTAAGGGTAATTATGCTCTATTGGATAAAGAGATGGGCAACTTTGGGCCTTCTATACGTTTCTGACCATCCGCTATAACCAATTTACAGACCACCAGCACTGAAGCGATGTTCCTACGCCATCACTCCGCTGGACTGGTCACACTGTCTGAATGCCCGATCACCATCTCCCAAAACAGTTACTATACTCCCAAATCAAGAACGGGAAATGTAATGTTGGTGGACAACAAAAGAGATTTAAAGATGGACTTAAAGCCAACTTTACAACTGTGGCATAGACAACGAGAACTGGGAAGCTCTGGCCCTCAAGCACTCTAACTGGAGGTCAGCTGTGACCAGCAGTGCTGCAGAATTCAAAGAGGCACAAATGGAGGGCAAAAGTTAGAAACATGCCAAAAGGAAGGCATATCAAGCCTACTCTGACCAGGACCGCCTTTCACCTGGAGACTGATGTCTTCACTGCGAGAGAGCACGCAGGTCAAGAATTGGGCTCCACAGCCATCTACAGACCCACCGGTAAGACACAGCACTTGAAGGACCATCATCCTCAAACTATGAGGGATCACCTAAGTATATACAGAACAATGATGGATTATGGGCGCTGCAAAAAAAAAACCCCGAAACTCCAATGGCTACAGTTGTCCAACGCTTCGCTTGAACATTTCCTGTGTGCCAGAGCTTGGATTCCTCCAAAAGAGCGAAGTTGGTGCTTCCTGTGCATGCAGAATACAGTCACATCCCTGTCCTGAGATGCTGTTATTGATTTCAACCCTTCCTTGCTCCCTTTGACCCACAACAGAAGTTTAAGAAAGATGCATTTACTGTGAAAGATTACGACTAAATATGCTGTTGTGGGGAAGATGATTCACTTGCTAAAAGCTTCAACCTTCAGGGTTGACACTTGTAGGCGGGACCAAGGTCACCTCTCTCGTTTTTTCCCCTACCAAATTGAAGGAGCAACAGTTACTCTGGTTAATGTTTGACACTTGGGTTTTGTCCATTTGCGGCTGTCACTAAGGATACACCAAGAGCGGGTTCCAGGTTTGTAGAGGAAAGGGACGAAGCTTGCCTTCTACAACGCCTGCCATTTTTATTCCCAAAGCAAAACAGGGTAGAGCGGGGCTGGGCAAACTTGGGCCCTCCATGTGTTTTGGACTTCAACTCCCACAATCCCTAACAGCCTATTGGGGCCGGAGGCTGTTGGGAATGGTGGGAGTTGGAGTCCAAAAACACCTCAAGAGCCCAAGTTTGCCCATGCTTGCGAACACAGTGGTTCTCAAATTGGGCGGTACCACCCCTGGTGGGCGGTGGGGCGATCTAGGGGGCACTGGAAGGCCCAGGAGAATTTGGGGGGCGGTGGCGTGAGCTAGGTGAAAGGCTACCATCCATCTCTGTGTGTGTCTCTCTCTCTTCCTCCCTCCTCCTGCTCCCTCCTCCTCCTCTCGCCAAGCAAGAGATAATAATAATAATACCTTTGGGGTTCCCTTCCAACTGGTTGAGTCTTATAACAATAATAATAATAATGTCCTTCAACATACTTAGTGGAACATGGATTCAGTGCAGTAACCAATTTACTAACAAAAAAAAAAAGAAAACGTCAATAGTCAATCGCGATGATTTGAGATGACTGCTGACGAAAATAGAGCCAAAGATTACTAGATTGGTCGTGGCATACCAGGTTCATCCTTCTCATTAAGATTATTTTGAATGTTTTAACTTTTTTTTGTATTACCTTTCTATTCTAAGTTCAATAAATAGTTTCATAATTTCAAACTTCAATGTTTCTAATTTACAACTTTATTAAATTTTATGAAAAAGATATAAATATTAATACATATATCTTTGTTTAATGGGTATTAAAATTTTAAAAATAATTAATTCCTAGGGGGGGGGGGTGAGTAAAAACATTTCTGGAAAGGGGGCGGTAGGCCAAAAAAGTTTGGGAACCACTGCTCTAACATAATGGTTTTCACAGTCTTTGGTCTTCCAGATGTTTTGTACCTTATCTTCCTGAGCATTGGACATTCTGGGTGGAGCTTCTGGAAGTTGAAGCCCCAAACAACTGGATGGCCAAAGACTGAGAATTGCTATCATCGAATCATGGAATTGGAAGAGACCACATGGGCCATCTCGTCCAACCCAGATGTCTTTCTTGTTGATAACTTTGGCTATCTTGACCATACTCAGATGTTGCTTGGTTTCCGCATTTTAATCTCTTAAGAGGGCATCCTTTTGGACCAGGTTTGAACCACTGCAGTTCCTCACAGACTGCTCCAAATATGAGAAATGTTAGAAATGGGCAGAAGTCTATGCCTGGACCTGAAGTCATTGTTCATGTTAAGACAGTGGTTCTCAACCTGTGGGTCCTCAGGTGTTTTGGCCTACAACTCCCAGAAATCCCAGCCTGTTTACCAGCGGTTAGGATTTATGGGAATTTATTTATTTATTTATTTGGATTTATCCGTCGCCACTCCCATCCGGCTCGGGGCAACTCACAGCAATAAAACACAATTAAAACAGCATATATAAAACACATTAAAAGATCGTAAAAGCAATACAATAACCCAAGTACACATGGTAGCAGATATCAGACAGCCTGCAAATTGAATTGAAGGCCAAAACATCTGGGGACTCACAGGTTGAGAACCACTGCATTAAGCATTACTGCAATAGATTGCTGTGAGTTTTCCAGGCTGTCTGGCCATGTTTTGGAAGCATTGTCTCCTGATGTTTCACCCACCTCTATGGCAGCCATCTTCAGAGGTTGTGAGGTCCTCACAACCTCTCAGGATGCCTGCTATAGATGTGGGTGAAACATCAGGAGACAATGCTTCCAAAACATGGTCATAAAGCTCAGAAAATTTACAGCAACCCAGTGATTCCGGCCATGAAAGACTTCGACAACACAGTACTGCAATACCTATTTAAAATATGAATTTCCTCCCCTAGAGTGGGAATTTCATGGGGGGCAAGCAAAAGAGCCGTCTCTGGCCACACCGTTCTCACTCCAATCCTCATCCACTAGAACAGTGTTTCCCAACCAGTGTGCTGCGGCACACTAGTGTGCCATGAGCGATCAGCAGGTGTACCGTGGGAAATTGGCACTCTTCCCCCACCTAGCAGCTCTTTCTCCCTCTTTCCCTGCCCAAAGATCCTCCCCGAGGCAAAGGAAAGGCTCCGCTAAATGCCGGAAGCTCCACGTTAGTGAATTGGGCAGTAAGCGAACCTGGGAGCATCGGGAGGCTGAAGCATTCACATGTTTACAAGAAACAAATTGAGCCTCTCCACTTGGAAATTTTATTTTTTTTACTATTTTACTGGATATTTTGAGAGTTGCCTCCCCCCCCTCCCCAGGAACTGTTTATAACAGCTTCGTGACATCCATAGTTATCTGGAAGCAAGTTTCACTCAGGGTGAAATTTCACAAGGGTCTGGAGAACAAGCCCTATGAGGAGCGGCTTGAAGAGCTGGACATGTTTAGCCTGAATAAGAGAAGGCTGAGAGAAGACATGATAGCCATGTATAAATATGTGAGAGGAAGTCATATCTATGTTGTGTTCATCGAAGCAGGCCCAGGTTTCACACATTTTAACTATATGTATTACTGTGTTAGAGTGTCATTTTGTGTCATTTTGGTTGGTGGTGTGCCCCAGGATTTTGTAAATGTAAAAAATGTGCTGCGGCTCAAAAAAGATTGAAAATCACTGCACTAGAAGAACTTGAAATAAACAGGCTTGAGAGCTCACTCCCGCTGCCCTTCATCCAATTCCTGTTGCAGTTGATATACAACCCTTATCCTTTTCTTTATAGCTTGTTGGCAGTTCGGGCATGGAGTTCTTTAGATATCTTGGTGGCAAATGCCTTCCTGTTATGGGATTGTTGCTCCAACTCCAGCAAACAAAATGTCTTGTTTTGGTCTAGTGTTAGAAATCGGATAGGAATTGGGAGCAGAGAGACAGGATTATTATTCTGCATTGCTGTCATTTGACATCCCAGTCTCTACACCCCTGCCTCCCCAGGCCACGTCCAGGGGTTATGGCAGGTATGGGCAAACCCAGGCCCTTCTTTCTCTCACCATCCTATCCTTCCTTCCTTCCCTTCCACACTTTCGTCCTTCCTTCCTCCTTCCCTTCCACACTTTCGTCCTTCCTTCCCTTCCTTCCCTTCCACACTTTCGTCCTTCCTTCCCTCTTTCCTCCCTCCTTCCCTTCCACACTTTCATCCTTCCTTCCTTCTTCCTTCCCTTCCACACTTTCGTCCTTTCTTTCCTTCCTCCTTCCCTTCCATACTTTCATCCTTCCTTCTTCCTTCCCTTCCACACTTTCGTCCTTCCTTCCCTCCTTCCCTTCCACACTTTCATCCTTCCTTCCTTCTTCCTTCCCTTCCACACTTTCGTCCTTTCTTTCTTTCCTTCCTCCTTCCCTTCTATACTTTCATCCTTCCTTCCTTCTTCCTTCCCTTCCACACTTTCGTCCTTCCTTCCCTCTTTCCTCCCTCCTTCCCTTCCACACTTTCATCCTTCCTTCCTTCTTCCTTCCCTTCCACACTTTCTTCCTTCTTCCTTCCCTTCCACACTTTCGTCCTTCCTTCCCTCTTTCCTTCCTCCTTCCTTCCACACTTTCATCCTTCCTTCCTTCTTCCTTCCCTTCCACACTTTCGTCCTTCCTTCCCTCTTTCTCCCTCCTTCCCTTCCATTTTTCATCCTTCCTTCCTTCTTCCTTCCCTTCCACACTTTCGTCCTTTCTTTTCCTCCTTCCTTCCATACTTTTGTCCTTCCTTCCCTTCCACACTTTCATCCTTCCTTCCCTCTTTCCTCCCTCCTTCCCTTCCACACTTTCATCCTTCCTTCCTTCTTCCTTCCCTTCCACACTTTCGTCCTTTCTTTCCTTCCTCCTTCCCTTCCATACTTTCATCCTTCCTTCCCTTCCACACTTTCATCCTTCCTTCCCTCTTTCCTCCCTCCTTCCCTTCCACACTTTCATCCTTCCTTCTTCCTTCCCTTCCACACTTTCGTCCTTCCTTCCCTCTTTCCTCCCTCCTTCCCTTCCACACTTTCATCCTTCCTTCCTTCTCCCTTCCTTCCACACTTTCGTCCTTTCTTTCCTTCCTCCTTCCCTTCCATACTTTCATCCTTCCTTCCCTTCCACACTTTCATCCTTCCTTCCCTCTTTCCTCCCTCCTTCCCTTCCACACTTTCATCCTTCCTTCTTCCTTCCCTTCCACACTTTCGTCCTTTCTTTCCTTCCTCCTTCCCTTCTATACTTTCATCCTTCCTTCCTTCTTCCTTCCCTTCCACACTTTCGTCCTTCCTTCCCTCTTTCCTCCCTCCTTCCCTTCCACACTTTCATCCTTCCTTCCTTCTTCCTTCCCTTCCACACTTTCGTCCTTCTTCCTTCCCTTCCACACTTTCGTCCTTCCTTCCCTCTTTCCTTCCTCCTTCCCTTCCACACTTTCATCCTTCCTTCCTTCTTCCTTCCCTTCCACACTTTCGTCCTTCCTTCCCTCTTTCCTCCCTCCTTCCCTTCCACACTTTCATCCTTCCTTCCTTCTTCCTTCCCTTCCACACTTTCGTCCTTTCTTTCCTTCCTCCTTCCCTTCCATACTTTCGTCCTTCCTTCCCTTCCACACTTTCATCCTTCCTTCCCTCTTTCCTCCCTCCTTTCCTTCCACACTTTCATCCTTCCTTCTTCCTTCCCTTCCACACTTTCATCCTTCCTTCCTTCTTCCTTCCCTTCCACACTTTCGTCCTTTCTTTCCTTCCTCCTTCCCTTCCATACTTTCATCCTTCCTTCCCTTCCACACTTTCATCCTTCCTTCCCTCTTTCCTCCCTCCTTCCCTTCCACACTTTCATCCTTCCTTCCTTCTTCCTTCCCTTCCACACTTTCATCCTTTCTTTCCTTCCTCCTTCCCTTCCATACTTTCATCCTTCCTTCCCTTCCACACTTTCATCCTTCCTTCCCTCTTTCCTCCCTCCTTCCCTTCCACACTTTCATCCTTCCTTCTTCCTTCCCTTCCACACTTTCATCCTTTCTTTCCTTCCTCCTTCCCTTCCATACTTTCATCCTTCCTTCCCTTCCACACTTTCATCCTTCCTTCCCTCTTTCCTCCCTCCTCCTTCCCTTCCACACTTTCATCCTTCCTTCTTCCTTCCCTTCCACACTTTCGTCCTTCCTTCCCTCTTTCCTCCCTCCTTCCCTTCCACACTTTCATCCTTCCTTCCTTCTTCCTTCCCTTCCACACTTTCGTCCTTTCTTTCCTTCCTCCTTCCCTTCTATACTTTCATCCTTCCTTCCTCCTTCCCTTCTTCCTTCCCTTCCACACGTTTGTCCTTCCTTCCCTCTTTCCTCCCTCCTTCCCTTCCACACTTTCGTCCTTCCTTTTCACACTTTCGTCCTTCCTTCCTTCCTTCTCTCTTTCCTCCCTCCTTCCCCTTCTCTTTTGTCTTTCTTCCCTCCCTCTCCATTCCCTTCCATCCTTCTTTTCTTCCCTTTCTTCTTTCCTTCCTTCTCCTTCCCAGTTAAACACTCCTGGGGGAATGTTTAACTGGGAGAAGAAGAGAAGATAGAGAGGGAACATGAGAACCATGTCTCATGATTTCAAGGGTGTCCCAGTGAGGAGAAAAAGGGGGGGAAAGAAGGGGCCCAAGGCTGTTAGGAATGGAGAGAGTTGGAGTCCAAAACACCTCGAGGGCCCAAGTTTGCCCATGCCTGCTCTAACACAATGCTATCGTCACCATATTTGCTTACCGTGCAAGGGATGTGAACGCAATCTTGCTTTTGAGCACTGTTCAAATAAGCCACTGCACTTGTATCTAGGTTCCAGCAATGATGCAGTCTAGAAACCAAGAACATCTCCATGCACGGCTTTCATAGAAGGTCGTTACCTCGTTCTGGTCTTGCTACAAGAAGCCCAAACTAAACCACTTTTCAATAGAAAGATAGGAATATGAAATACAGTGGGCGCTTCCCATTTGCTGGGGGCACACGACCCCAGTGAAAATGAAAAACTGTGAATTGGAAAATGCTTCTTTTATCTATGAGTAGCTCTTGATTCTCCAGTACAAGTCTGTGGTCAATTTCTGCTGGAAAGTCATCACAGAATTGCCCTAGACCAGGCCTGGGCAAACTTTGGCCCTGCAGGTGTTTTGGACTTCAACTCCCACAATTCCTAACAGCCTCAGGCCCTTTCCTTTTGCCCCTCAGCCGCTTAAGCCTAAGCCTAACAGCCTCAGGCCCTTTCCTTTTGCCCCTCAGCCGCTTAAGCGGCTGAGGGGCAAAAGGAAGGGACCTGAGGCTGTTAGGAATTGTGGGAGTTGAAGTCCAAAACACCTGCAGGGCCAAAGTTTGCCCAGGCCTGGTCTAGGGCAATTTAGGGTTTTCTAGAGAGAACATTTTCTCAAGAAAGAATCTCTTTCTGGATAAGACAATAAATCCTAGAGGCAGAAGAGACCTGGTGGGCCATCCAGTCCAAACCCCTGGCAAGAAGCAGGAAAATCACATTCAAAGCACGCCCGACAGATGGCTATCCAGCCTGTGTTTAAAAGCCTCCAAAGATGTGAGCCTCCATCACACTCTGGGGCAGAGAGTTCCACTGCTGAACAGCTCTCACAGTTGGCAAGTTCTTCCTAATGAGTTTTCTGGGCTGTATGGCCAGGTTGCAGAAGCAGTCTCTCCTGATGTTTTATCTGCATCTATGACAGGCATCCTCAGAGGTGTGAGGCTTGTTGGAAACTAGGAAAATGGTGTGTGTGTGTATGTGTATCTGTGGAACCTACCTTAAAAGACAAAAGTTCTTTCTCCCACCCTGGACATATATATATATATATATATAAAAATTAAACTTTCATATGTTTGCGTGTGGTCTTTTTTAGTTTTAATACTGATGATTTTAGGAACCTACCTATAAACAGACACAGTATTTTTGTTCTTTCTCCTACCCCTGGACATTATTTCCACAGATATATAAATTTGTATCTCCACTTTCACTAGTTTCCAATAGACCCCCTAGTTTCCAACCTCTGAGCATGCCTGCCATAGATGTGGGCAAAACATCAGGAGAGAATGCTTCTGGAACATGGCCATACAACCCAGAAAACTCACAACAACCCAGCAATTCTGACCATGAAAACCTTTAACAATACAAAGTTCTTCCTAATGTTCAGGTGGAATCTCCTTTCTTGTAGTTTGAAGCCACTTCTCCACATCTTAGTTTCAAGGGCTTGCTCCCTCCTCCCTATGACTTCCCTTCACCTCTTGATCCATGGCCCTCATCATGTCTCTTCTCAGCCTTCTCTTCTGCAGGCTCAACATGCCCAGCTCTTTAAGCCGCTCCTCATAGGGTTTGTTCTCCAGACCCTTGATCATTTGAGTCACCCTCCTCTGGACACATTCCAGCCTGTCAACATCTCTCTTCAATTGTGGTGCCCAGAATAGGACACAGTGTGATTCCAGGTGTGTTCTGACCAAGGCAGACTAGAGCATGGGTAGCATGACTCCTGGATCTAGACCAGGCCTGGGCAAACTTTGGCCCTCCAGGTGTTTTGGACTCCAACTCTCACAATTCCTAACAGCCTACCGGCTGTTAGGAATTGTGGGAGTTGCAGTCCAAAACACCTGGAGGGCCAAAGTTTGCCCAGGCCTGATCTAGACACTAGACTCCTATTTACGCAGGCCAAAATCCCATTGGCTTTTTTAGCTGCTGCATGACATTGTTGGGTCATGTTCGCCTTCCTCCCCATGAGGACTCCAAGATCTTTTTCACACGTACTGCTGCCGAGCCAGGCATCGTCCCCCATTTTGTATATTTGCATTTCATTTGCAAAGACCGGAGGTTTTTCCTCCCACTCTAAACATTATATTGGAGATACTTGCATTTCCTGGGACAATGGAAAAAAATGTTTAATCAGCCAAGTCACTTGAAGTCTATAAATATCACAAGAGGGCAAATACAAGACCTCAAAAAATGTCTCTTTTGGATAATAAACTTTTTACAGGCCACTTTGTATTTGGTCTTCCCTGGAGCCAGGACTATTACGAAGCGCGGAAGGGACTGCCAGACCAAACTGAAAGCTTAGTCACTTCGTTGGCAGCTTATCATGTTACGATAATGGTGCTTATATCGTACTGAACACAATCATAGTCAATTCATGACATTATAGCAGGTATGGGCAAACTTCGGCCGTCCACTGGCTTTGGTCTTCAGCTCCCACAATTCCTAACAGCCTGCATTATAACAAGTAAATCCTGTCAATGACCAACTTATCTCAATCTCCCTGCATTCCTCTACATTAGACACATAGTGAAACAACCACTTGTGCAAAGTAGGCATGGTGATTTATAATGTACTGGTGTTATTGTTGGCTCAAGTCAGCTAATGGGAAACCATTCCAGGATATAATAATGCACTAAATCATTTCAATTTGCTCAAATTCCTTTTATTAAGTAGAGAAACCATCTTATCCTCCAGCTATCTGAAAACCCCTGACACTTTACCACAGGGACAGACTCATTTATATCTATAGTCTAAAGCAGTTATTCCCAACCTGTCTCTGTGGACCACCAGTGTTCCACAAAAAACTAAAATATGGTCCACAGCCTCACCATAACTACACCGCTGCAACAAAAGTGACTGGTCTCGTAAAACCCACTTATAGTACTGAGGCGTATTAAATATAGTTTTCTGTGCGCGGGCAAATGGCTACTACTGAATGGCATATGTTCTGTATCAGAAACTAAAGCTAATGTGGTCTATCCAATGCAATTTTCGGAATCAGTACCCCAAATAACACTGCTGTACGCCGCTCCGGTGATCAACCTGGCTGCAGTCCATTGGACCATTTGAAGCTTCTGAACAGTCTTCAAAGGCAACCCCACATAGCGTGCATTGCAGTCTAGGAGAACTCCCAAGCTGTGAACCCCTTTAGATCAAAACCATTTTAGAGCAGTGGTCCCCAGCATTTTTTTGACTAGGGACCATTCTCCAACATTAGTACCAAAAGGGTTACAACTCAGTTTTTGGTCAACTTAGATTTAGTTTGGTTTCCCAACCAGTGTGCCGTGAGCGTTCATCAGGTGTGCCATGGGAAAACCTCCAATATACCCTTTCTTTCCCCTCCTGCCAAACAACCAAAATGAGGGTGAACATTAGGAAGAACTTCCTGATTGTGAGAGCTGTTCAGCAGTGGAACTCTCTGCCTCAGAGTATGCTTCCGTCTGGCTGCTCTCTTTCCAGCCGGCTTACCCGAGGACCCGGTACATTTTCCCTGAGGACCGAGTGACTGCGATAAAAACTAAACACAGAGACTGACAGCTGTTGAGCAAGACCTTCGTGTGTGTCTTTCTGCCATTCCTGCCAGGATATCTATGTTGTGTTCATTGAAACAGGCCCAGGTTTCATACTGAGTGTATAAATACATTTAAAAACATATTAACTATATGTATTACTGTGTTAGAGTGTCATTTTGGTTGGTGGTGTGCCCTAGGATTTTGTAAATGTAAAAAATGTGCCACGGCTCAAAACAGGTTGAAAAACACTGGCGTACAGGGAGCACACAACCCCACTGTTACACCAACTCCACTGGCTGCCAGTCTTCCACCGAACACAATTTAAAGTTCTGTCTTTAGCCTATAAAGCCCCAAACAGTTCCGGCCCAGCTTACTTGTTCAAAGGCATCTCCTCTTATGAGCGTACTAGAACTTTAAGATCATCTGGGGAGACCCTGTTCTCGGTCCTGCCGCTTTCGCAAGTGCGTCTGGTGGGGACGAGAGACAGGGCCTTCTCAGTGGTGGCCCCTCGGCTGTGGAACTCCTTCCCCAGTGATATCAGAGCAGCTCCCTCCGTCCTGGCCTTCAGAAGGAAAGTGAAAATCTGGCTCTGGTGTCAAGTCCTTGAAGATTAACTATAGTGCAATAGTAGCTACGGAATTAGGTGCAATTATCTTTGGAACGACCCTGGATTACGACTGTGGGCGGTGTGATTTTAGTTGTATGTTTTAATATGCATCAAATTTTATTTTTAGATGTTTAACTTAATGTATTTTAACAGTTGTTCTCCAAAGGCATTGAATAGTTGCCAAATGTAAAACCGCCTTGGAGTAGAGAAAGGCAGGATACAAATAGAGTAAATAAATAATAAATAAGTAAAGGTAGAATTGCTGTAACGTTCTTAGGCAACATATACAGAGAGGTGGTTTTGCCAGTCAATGGTACGATTGTGCAGCAACCAAAATGAGGCATGAAAACAGCAAAATGTGACTACAGTAGAGTCTTGCTTATCCAACCTTCGCTCACCCAGCGTTCTGCATTATCCAACACAGTCTGCCTCCTGCCTGAATATACAGCTGTTTCAGTACATTGCAATGTTTTGGTGCTATATTTGTAAATACAGTAATTACTACATAACGTTACCATGTACTGAACTGCTTTTTCTGTCAATTTGTTGCAAAGCATGATGTTTTGGTGCTTAATTTGTAAAACTATAACATAATTTGACGTTTAATAGGCTTTTTCTTAACCCATCCTTAGTAGCCAACATTTTTGCTTATCTAACGTTCTGCCAGCCCGTTTATGTTGGATAAGCGAGACTCTACTGTATAATTTGTGGGTGCCAACAAAAAAAATGCTTTAGCTTCTCCAAATGAAGATCGATTCAAATATTGTTCTGTTTGTTTACAGTGCTGATAAGAGACAGAAGGTTAGCACAGAAGACTTAACAGTTTAATTAATTGTTAATAAGCTCTGTATTTCTTTCAATAACAGTTAAATGTTAACCTTTTCTACTAGGTTTGCCATTTTGTTTCAGTGATCTATGTGACTTCAACGCACTTGGTAATGATTGACAACCTAACCACTTCGTTGTATTTTTGCAGAACTTGATGAAACAAAGGAAAAGGCATTGTATATGGCAGTGTGTTCCCAACCAGTGTGCCGTGGCACACTAGTGTGCCGTGAGCGATCATCAGGTGTGCCGTGGGAAATTGGAACCTCTAATACCCTTTCTTACCTCTCCTGCCGAACACTTTTTCTTCTCCACTCGGGCTCCCTTCTTCCCAGCCTCGCTCTGCTCGCTTTGCCTCGCTTTGCTCACGCTGCCGTTAGCGTGTTCAGAAGGGGAGGGGGGAGGGAGGAAGACGTGGGTCTGCGCAGTAGCACCCGCACGGTCATGTCTTCCCTCCTGAACACACTCACGCTGCCCCCCTCGGATCAAAATGGCGGCAGAAACGGCAGCGTGAGCAGAGCGAGGCTGGGAAGGAGCCCGAGTGGAGAAGAAAAAGTAAGTGTTCGGCAAGAGGGGGAAGAAAGGGCGCGAAGGGGGAGGAAGAGGTCTCTGTCGAAAGCATGGGCAAACTTGGACCTTCCAGGTGTTTTGGACTCCAACTCCCAACATTCCTAGCAGCCTCAGGCCCTTTCCCTTTCCCCCCTCAGCCACTTAAGCAGGAAAGGGCCTCAGGCCGTTAGGAATGGAGGGAATTGAAGTCCAAAGCACCCAGAGGGCCGAAGTTTTCCCAAGCCTGTTTTAGGGGCCTTAAAGTGGTGAGCCTCCTTCCAACATTGTGATTCTGTTGGTAATGAGAGTTCAATATGCCAAGTTTCGTTCAATTCCATTGTTGCAAGAGTTCAGGATGCTCTTTGATTGTGTGTTAACTATACATTGAGAAGGGCTTCGTGTGTGTCTTTCTGCCATTCCTGCCAGGATATCTATGTTGTGTTCATCGAAACAGGCTCAGGTTTCACATTGAGTGTATAAATACATTTAAAAACATATTAACTATGTGTATTACTGTGTTAGAGAGTCATTTTGTGTCATTTTGGTTGGTGGTGTGCCCCAGGATTTTGTAAATGTAAAAAATGTGCCGCGTCTCAAAAAAGGTTGAAAAACACTGGTATATGGTTACACCAGGCATGGGCAAACTTGGGGCCTCCAGATGTTTTGGACTCCAACTCCCAGCGTTCCTCACAGCTTCAGGCCCCTTCCTTTTCCCCCTCAGCCACGGCCTGAAGCTGTGAGGAACGCTGGGAGTTGGAGTCCAAAACATCTGGAGGCCCCAAGTTTGCCGATGCCTGAACTACACTCTGTGACAAGAAGAAATCCCTCCGGCTATCGCCCAACCCGAACGACCCCATCCATCCCTCCCTTTGCCTATCACCCAAGGCAGAAAATGATAAAATTAATTAAACCTTTTGTATTGTATATTACTAAGGAAAGGACAATTCCTTCTCCCATAGTAGTATTCAGAATTTTAGACGCCACTGTAAACAACCTTTTAATTTTGTAAGAATAGGACTCCGTAAGCATCCCGTTAAGCATTTTTTTCAATCCAAAAATCAAGATACAATGGACAGTATTAGGATATGAATTTTACCCGACCTAACAGAGCATTTGCAAGAGAACACCATGGTAGACAGAAGAGAACGCCATTGAGAAACTTTGAGGGAGAGAAACTATTATTATTATTTTCAAGGTTGTGAGAGGTTTAAATCCCCATTTTCGTTTGGAAGGAACATGGAGCAGGGCGGCCGCCATTCTGCGCCAAAGAAGCTACACGGCTCTTTCCCAGCGAGATGGGAGGGGACCAGAATCCGACTGCAACCCAGTGGGAATTGAGGCTCCTTTCTGTCTCAAGAGCTGCAAACACAACATGGAGGTCACTCTGCCCCAGGAAGGCCATTCGTTCCTTCAGCTCACGCTCGCTTGTTGCTTCTTTCGCATGAAAGATACAGCGGATCATAAATTACGACTTGGACACATTACAGATGGGGAGTTTCCGCAAGAAATAAACACTGGATTTGGTAACACTGCAGAGTCTACGCTTGGCCATGTAGCTGTTTCCAAAAGGAGATAAGAAAAGGGGAGGGGGGAAATCCATGAGATTCCAATTGGGAAGACAAGCGAACGGCACACTGGGTTGGTGTGAGTTTTCTGGGCTGTATGGCCATGTTCCAGAAGCATTCTCTCCTTGGAAAAATGGCCATACAGCCCAGAAAACTCACACGGCTGAGGGGGAAAAGGAAAGGTCCTGAAACCAGGAATTGTGGGAGAAAACACCTGGAGGGCCGAAGTTTGCCCATATGTGGGAAAGCACAACAATGGCCAACATGAACCAAATGTGAAAGGTCAAGGAACTCATAGCCTGCCACTCAAAAGCGCCCCTCCCTTTGACCATCCCAAGGCAGAGAGACCTTGAGAAAAGGTCATGTTGTCCCTGGAAGAGGTCACGACACCAAACTGGTGCTACACCATGAAGAAAGCGCCAATCCCCAGGTATTTATGGGCAGAGATAGGAAAGAAAAGGAGAAAAGAAGAGAGACCGGAAGAAGGGATAGAGGAAAGGAGGAAGAATGGGAAAAACAGGTGGTAAGGGAGGAAAATAGGTAGGAAAGAAGGAAAATAATATTTTATTTTGTGCTCTATCTCAGAACAAATTACAAAAAATAGCAAGAGAAGAAGGTATAAAAAATAAAGAATGGAAGGATGGATGGATAGAACAAAGGGGATAAAGGAGGAAAAGGAGAAAAAAGGAAGGGAGGGAGGTATGAAGAAAGAATGGAAGGAGGGATTGAAAGAAGGGGATAAAGGAGGAAAAGGAGAAAAAAGGAAGGGAGGGAGGTATGAAGAAAGAATGGAAGGAGGGATTGAAAGAATGAAAGGGATAATGGAGAAAAGGGAGAAAAAAGGAAGTGAGGGAGGGAGGTATGAAGAAAGAATGGAAGGAGGGATTGAAAGAATGAAGGGGATAAAGGAGGAAAAGGAGAAAAAAGGAAGGGAGGGAGGTATGAAGAAAGAATGGAAGGAGGGATTGAAAGAATGAAAGGGATAATGGAGAAAAGGGAGAAAAAAGGAAGTGAGGGAGGGAGGTAATAAGAAAGAATGGAAGGAGGGATTGAAAGAAAGAAGGGGATAAAGGAGGAAAAGGAGAAAAAAGGAAGGGAGGGAGGTATGAAGAAAGAATGGAAGGAGGGATTGAAAGAATGAAAGGGATAATGGAGAAAAGGGAGAAAAAAGGAAGTGAGGGAGGGAGGTATGAAGAAAGAATGGAAGGAGGGATTGAAAGAATGAAGGGGATAAAGGAGGAAAAGGAGAGAAGGGAAGAAAGGGAGGAAAAAAGAATGGAAGGATGGGTAGATTTTAACTGAATTTTTTAGTGCTGTTTGTGTTTAATTCTATTTTAATGTTTACTAATGCTTGTATGTCAAGTCGCTTTGAGATAAAAGCAAGGTATAATATAATTATATATCTAGATTATTATTATATAAATATATAATATAGTATAATACAGCAATAAAAACGAGGTATAATACAATAATTATATTAGTATATTTTAGTATAATCAAAATGAGGTATAATGTAATAACATATATAATAATAATAAATAAAGAAGAATGGAGGGGATAAAGGAAGGAAAAATAAGAAGGAAAGTATGAAAAAAGAATGGATGGATGGAAAGGAGGAAGGAAGAATGGAGGGGATAAAGGAAGAAAAAGTAGAAAGGAGAAAAGAAAAAAATAGGAAGGAAAGTTGGGGAAAATGGATTGAAAGAAGGAAGGAAGAATGGAAGGGGTAAAGGAAGGAAAAATAGAAAAGAAGAAAACAAGGAAAGAAGGTAGGAAAAAAGAATGGACGGAAAGATGGAAGAATGGAAGGGATAAAGGAATGAAAGGAAGAAAGGAAAGGAAAAAGTCAGCATGAAGGGAAGGATGGAAGAATGGAGGGGAGAAAGGAAGAAAAAATAGGAAGGTAGGAAGAAAGAAAGAATAGATGGGTGAATGGATGGATGGAAAGAAGGAAGAATGGAGGGGATAAAGGAAAGAAAAATAAAAAAGGGGAAACAAAGGAAGGAAGGGAAGTCAGGGAAAAATTTATGGAAAGAATGAAGGAAGGGATAAAGAAAGGAAAAGAAGAAAGCAAGGAAAGGAGGTAGGAAAAGAAAGAATGGATGGAAAACAGAAGAATGTAGTTGAGAAAGGAAGGAAAAGAAGATAGGAAAACTGTCAGAATGGATGAAAGAAGGAAGAATGGAGGGCGAAAGGATAGAAAAGAAGGGAAATAGGATGGCAGAATTGGGGGGGGGGGGGCATAGAAAAGAAGGAAGGGCTGAGAGAGGGCTCTTCCATACAGCCCTATATCCCAGAATATCAAGGCAGAAAACCTCACAATATCTGCTTTGAACTGGGTGGAAAGAAGGAAGGAAGAATGGAAGAGAGAAAGAAAAACATGGAAGGTGGAAAGAAATGAAAATAGGAAGGAAGGAAAAAGGAAGACTAGGAGGATGGATAGAAAGAAGTCAAAGTAGAAAAGACGAAAGTAAGGAAAGGAGGTCAGGGGAAAAAAGAAAGAATGGATGGAAAGATGGAAGAATGGAGGGGAGGAAGAAAAGAAGGAAGGAAGGAAGGAAGGGAAAGAAGGAAGGAACATAGGACGAAATAAAAGAAGGCAGAATGAATAGAAAGAAGGATAAATGGAGGAAGGATAGGAAAGAAGAAAGGGAAACTTGAAGGAAGGAAAAAAGGAAGACTTGGGAGGATGGATAGAAGGAAAAGTAGAAAAGAAGAAAGTAAGGAAAGGAGGTGGGGGGAGAAAGAATGGATGGAAAGATGGAAGAATGGAGGGGAGAAAGGAAGGAAAGGAAAGAAGCAAGGAAAATAGGATGAAATAAAAGGCAGAATGAATAGAAAGAAGAAATGGAGGAAGGATAGAAAAGAACGGAAAACAGGAAGGAAAAAAGGAAGACTAGGAGGATGGATAGAAGGAAGGCAAAGTAGAAAAGAAGTAAGGAAAGGAGGTGGGGAAAGAAAGAAAGAAAGGAAAGATAGAAGAATGGAGGGGAGGAAGAAAAGAAGGAAGGAAGGGAAAGAAGCAAGGGAAATAGGACGAAATTAAAGAAGGCAGAATGAATAGAAAGAAGGATAAATGGAGGAAGGGTGGAAAAGGAAGGAAGGAAGGAAAAAGGAAGAAAGGAAAAAAGGAAGGAAAAGTAGAAAAGAAGAAAGTAAGGAAAGGAGGTGGGGAAAAGGAAAGAATTAATGGAAAGATGGAAGAATAGAGGGAAGGGAGGGAAGGAAAATAGGACGAAATGAAAGAAGGCAGAATGAATAGAAAGGAGGAGGAATGGAGGGAATGATAGAAAAGAAGATAGGAAAACAGGAAGGAAGGAAGGAAGGAAGGAAGGAAGGAAGGAAAAAAGGAAGGAAAAAAGGAAGGAAGGAAGGAAGGAAGGAAGGAAGGAAGGAAGGAAGGAAGGAAAAAAGGAAGACTGGGAGGATGAATAGAAAGAAGGAAAAGTAGAAAAGAAGAAAGTAAGGAAATTACGTGGGAGAAAAAAAAGAAAGAATGGATGGAAAGAGAAGAATGAAGGGGAGGAAAAAAAGAAAGAAGGAATGGAAAGAAGCAAGGAAAATAGGACAAAATAAAAGAAGGCAGAATGAATAGAAAGAAGGATAAATGGAGGAAGGATGGAAAAGAAAATAGGAAGGAAGGAAGGAAAAAAGGAAGGAAGGAAAAAGGAAGGAAGGAAGGAAAGGAAGGAAGGAAGGAAGGAAGGAAGGAAAAAGGAAGAAAGGAAAAAAGGAAGGAAAAGTAGAAAAGAAGAAAGTAAGGAAAGGAGGTGGGGAAAAGGAAGAATTAATGGAAAGATGGAAGAATAGAGGGAAGGGAGGGAAGGAAAATAGGACGAAATGAAAGAAGGCAGAATGAATAGAAAGGAGGAGGAATGGAGGGAATGATAGAAAAGATAGGAAAACAGGAAGGAAGGAAGGAAGGAAGGAAGGAAGGAAGGAAAAAAGGAAGGAAGGAAGGAAGGAAGGAAGGAAGGAAGGAAGGAAGGAAGGAAGGAAGGAAAAAAGGAAGACTGGGAGGATGAATAGAAAGAAGGAAAAGTAGAAAAGAAGAAAGTAAGGAAATTACGTGGGAGAAAAAAAGAAAGAATGGATGGAAAGAGAAGAATGAAGGGAGGAAAAAAAAAAAGAAGGAATGGAAAGAAGCAAGGAAAATAGGACAAAATAAAAGAAGGCAGAATGAATAGAAAGGATAAATGGAGGAAGGATGGAAAAGAAAATAGGAAGGAAGGAAGGAAAAAAGGAAGGAAGGAAAAAGGAAGGAAGGAAGGAAGGAAGGAAGGAAGGAAGGAAGGAAAAAGGAAGAAAGCAAAAAAGGAAGGAAAAGTAGAAAAGAAGAAAGTAAGGAAAGGAGGTGGGGGAAAGGAAAAATTAATGGAAAGATGGAAGAATAGAGGGAAGGGAGGGAAGGAAAATAGGAGAAAATGAAAGAAGGCAGAATGAATAGAAAGGAGGAGGAATGGAGGGAATGATAGAAAAGAAGATAGAAAACAGGAAGGAAGGAAGGAAGGAAGGAAGGAAAAAAGAAAAGAAGGAAGGACGAAAAGGAAGAAGGAAGGAAAGCAGGAAGGAAAAAAGAAGACTGGGAGGATGGATAGAAAGAAGGAAAAGTAGAAAAGAAGAAAGTAAGGAAATTACGTGGGAGAAAAAAAAGAAAGAATGGATGGAAAGAGAAGAATGAAGGGGAGGAAAAAAAGAAAGAAGGAATGGAAAGAAGCAAGGAAAATAGGACAAAATAAAAGAAGGCAGAATGAATAGAAAGAAGAATAAATGGAGGAAGGGTGGAAAAGAAAATAGGAAGGGATGAAGGAAAAAAGGAAGGAAGGGAAGGAAGGAAGGAAGGAAGGAAAGAAGGAAGGGAGGAAGGAAGAGTAGAAAAGAAGAAAGTAAGGGAAAGAGATTGGGGGAAAGGAAGAATGGATGGAAAGATGAAAAAATAGAGGGAAGGAAAATAGGACGAAATGAAAGAAGGCAGAATGAATAGAAAGGAGGAGGAATGGAGGGAAGGATAGAAAAAAAGAAAGGAAAATAGGATTGGGTGGGTAGAATGGAAGGGAGGGAGGGAGAAGTAGAAAAGGAAGAAGGGTGGAGAGGGGGCGCTTCCACACAGCCCTATATCCCATAATATCAAGGCAGAAAATCCCACAAAAATCTCTCTCTGCTTTGAACTGGGTTATCTGTGTCCACACTGCCATTTATCCCGGTTCCAAGCAGTGGGACTGTACTCAGCTGTGTGAAAGGGACTACTAGGGGGACTTTCCTCGAAGGGGCGCCCATTGCCCCTCCTCAGGAGCCCCTCAGAGGCGCCAGGGGGGCCCCTTCTCCCCGCTCTCCCCCCTACCTCCTCCTCGCTGCTGCCGCCGCTGTGCTCGCTCTCCTTGGGGGGCAGGTTGCTCATGGTGGGGGGCGTCGGGGGGTGCGGAGGGCCTCTCCCCTTCTTCTTCTGCTCCTTCTCCTCCCTTCCGTCCTTCCTCCTCTTTCCCTTCTCCTTTCCTCCGAGTGAGGCGTGAGGCGTGGGTCCGGGGCGGGGGCGCGTGCTTTGACTCCCTCCCTCCCACTCCCCTCCAGCTGGAGGCGCCGCCAGCCAATCAGCGGCCCGCGAGGGTCCACGAGCCCCAGCTGCGGGGAGGGAGGGAGGGATGGATGGATGCAGGCGCCCAGGTGCCCCCCTCCCGAATCAGGGAGAGAATCAGGGGCGGGGCCAAGGAGGGAGGGGCGCGCGCCCGGGCCGCAGCCAATCCCCGCCCACTCCCTTCCCTCCTCCCTCCGGGGAAACTTTTGAAACTTTCATGAACTTGCCCGGCCGGACTCTCTTAAAGGGCCCGCCGCGCGACTCCCCCGTTCCTTTCCTTTCCTGCCTGTCTCCCTCCCTTCGTGTCTCTTCCTCCCTAGTTTTCCCTTTCCTTCCTCCTTTCCTTCCTTCCTTGTTGCCTGCCTACTTTCTTTTTTCCTTTTCTTGTTTTTCCACTTTCTTTCCTTCCTGCCTTCTTTTCCTTCATTTTCTATACTTCCTTTCGTTTCCTTCCTTCCTTTTCTTTGCTGCTTTCCTACTTTATTTCCCTTCTTTCCTTTACTTCCTTCCATCTATCCATCTTTCCTGCCTTCTTTCTTTCTCGCACTTCCTTTCGTTTCCTTCCTTCCTTTTCTTTGCTGCTTTCCTACTTTATTTCCCCTTCTTCTTTTCCTTCCTTCCATCCATCTTTCCTGCCTTCTTTCTTTCTAGCACTTCCTTTCGTTTCCTTCCTTCCTTTTATTTTCTGCTTTCCTACTTATTTCCCCTTCTTCCTTTCCTTCCTTCCAGCCATCTTTCCCGCCTTCTTTCTTTCTCGCACTTCCTTTCGTTTCCTTCCTTCCTTTTCTTTGCTGCTTTCCTACTTTATTTCCCCTTCTTCTTTTCCTTCCTTCCTTCCATCCATCTTTCCTGCCTTCTTTCTTTCTTGCACTTCCTTTCGTATCCTTCTTTATTTCTTTTCCTTCCCTTTCCTCTTTCTTCGTTTCCCTTCCTTCCCTTCTTTACTCCTTCCTTTCTCTTTCCCCCTTCTTCCTTCCTTTTCCTTGCCACCTTCCTATTTTCGTTTTTCCTTCCTTCCTTCTTCCCTTTTTCTTGCTGCTTTCCTGCTTCCTTTCCCCCTTCCTTCCTTTTTCTTAGTTTTTTTTCCTTCTTCCTTTTTTTCACCACAAGAGTGAAGGAGGAAAAAGATTCATTCTCCTTTTCCTATTTGCAAGAAAATAATAATAATATACTATATAATACTAATAATAGTATATTATCTACTATATAATACTACTAATAATATAATATATAATATACTAAATAATGATACTATACTATATAATAATATACTATATAATCTAATAATATTACACTATAGAATACTAATAATAATATTCTATATACTAATAATAATATAGAATGATATACTATATAATGATATGCTATATAATACTACTATTAATATACTATATAATACTATATTAAATAATAATACTATACTATATAATAATATACTATATAATACTAATAATATAGTGTAATATTATTAGTATTATATAGTATATTATTATATAGTACACTATATCTTATTTATTATTTATTATACAATACTAATAACAATATACTATATACTAATATTATATAACAATATACTATATAATACTACTAACAATATACTATATAATAATATACTAAATAATACTATACTATATAATATACTATATAATACTAATAATATTACACTATATTTTATGTATTTATTATTTATTATATAATACTAATAACAATATACTATATACTAATAATATTATATAACTATATACTATATACTAATAATATTATATAACTATATACTATATACTAATAATATTATATAACAATATACTATATAATACTACTAATATACTATATAATAATATACTAAATAATACTATACTATATAATACTAATAATATTACACTATATTTTTATTTATTATTTATTATATAATACTAATAACAATATACTATATAATACTACTAATAATATACTATATAATAATATACTATATAACAATACTATACTATATAACACTATACTATATAATACTAATAATATTACACTATATTTTATTTATTATTTATTATATAATACTAATAACAATATACTATATACTAATAATATTATATAGCAATATACTATATAATACTACTAATAATATACTATATAATAGTATATTAAATAAAAATACTATACTATATAATAATATACTATATAGTACGCATAATATTACACTATATTTTATTTATTTATTATTTATTATATAATACTAATAACTAATAACAATATACTATATACTAATAATATTATATAGCAATATATTATATAATATTACTAATAATATACTATACAATACTGCAACTAATAATATGCTATATAATACTATATTAATAATAATAATAATATACTAATATTGGGCTGTTGAGAGAAGCCCAATATTCAGAGAGGAATCCCAGACACTAGAACCTAATGTGCATGTGTGTTGTGATGGTATGTCCCTCTCCTCACAGCACAATTAGAAATACACAAATAATGTCAAAATTCTACAAACACACATGTTAAACACACAGTTCCATCAAAGGTACATATAACATTCCAGCAGAGCATTTAAAGAAGACGGTTTTTATATGTGTGTGTGTATCCCTCTCTCTCTCTCTTTGGGGATGTTGTAGTTTGGCCAAGCCTTTCTCCTTCTTCTCTGCCCAAGACTACAAAGGATCCCATAACATGGAGGGAGGCAGTTCAAACGGTGTCAAACCATCAAAACCCCGCTAATTCGGAGAGTGAAACCAAATTGAAGGGTTCCTTCATCCTTCGCCTTTAATGCCCTCATTGGTGTTAATTAGCCCACCCCTCGTTCTGAAGAGTTGTCAATCACAGTCCCGAGAGGAAGGCGCTCTGCACATGCTCAGGAGCGCTCTCGCCACTGCATTCGGTTGGCAGATGGGGATTCCGTTTCCTTCCCGGGAGAGCGGCCAAGGCGGCATCCCGAGCCTCTTCTTGGGACTCTCTTTCCAGCCCCTTCGTTGAGGAAGGAATGCGACCTCCATCTCTTTTCGGTTTTCCTCCCATCCTTCCCTTTCCTTCCCCTCTTCCTTCCCATTTGAGGAGGTTCTGGGCCAACTTTGGCCCTGCAGGTGTTTTGGACTCCAACTCCCACCATTCCCAACAGCCTCAGGCCCCTTCCTTTCCCCCCTCAGCCGCTTAAGAATGTCAGAATGTTGAGGCTGGCCAATCGGGAAACCATATGCAAATTAGTAGGTCAAGCTAGCTTATTCATTGGCCAACTTGGGCCCTGCAGGTGTTTTGAACTCTAACTCCCAGCATTCCTCACAGCCTCAGGCCCTTTCCTTTTGCATTAGGAAATGTTTTCTCTCTTTTGGTCTCTTTTTTGTTTGATTTCGTGGAGAGGAGATGGTTTTGGGAGGACTACATTTCCACCTGAAAACAACCCATTTTGCCGGAATGAAGGCAGAGCAGAAACAGACCCCTCCCTCCAGAGAGATCAAGACATAGATAGCGAGTTAGATAGGTAGATAGATAGATAGATAGTTAAATGATTAGATAGATTGATAGAAAGATAGGCTGATAGAAAAAAGATAGATAGGCTGATAGATAGATAGAAAGAAAGAAAGACTGATAGGTTTCTAGAGAGACAGAATATAGCTAGATGATTAGATAGATATAAAAAGAGAGATAGGCTGACAGAAAAATAGATTAATATATTATTAGACAGACTAAAAGAAAGAAAGAAAGGATGGCTAGACTGATATAGATATAAAGAAAGAGATAGATAGATAGATAAATATATAGAGAGACCAACAGACAGACAGATATAAAGAGAGGCAGACAGATAGATAGGTAAACAGATAGATAGATATAAAGAAAGATAGACAGATAGATAAATATAAAGAGAGACAGACAGACAGATAGCTAGATAGACAGACAGATATAAGGAGAGACAGACAGATAGACAGACAGATAGATATAAAGAAAGACAGACACATAGATAGATAGATTGATAGTTATAAAGAGAGACAGTCAGACAGATATACTGTATAAAGAAAGGCAGACAGATAAATAGAGAGAGACAGACAGATAAATAGATAGATAAATATAGAGACCGACAGACAGATAGATATACAGAAAGATAGACAGATAGATAGATAAAGAGAGACCGACAGACAGATAGATATAAAAAAGATAGCTAGACAGACAGACAGATAGATAAATAAATATAAAGAGAGACCGACACACAGACAGATAGATATAAAGAAAGATAGATAGATAGATAGATAAATATAAAGAGAGACTGACAGACAGATAGATATTAAAAAGATAGATAGACAGATAGATAGATAGATAGATAAATAAATATAAAGAGAGACCGACAGACAGACAGATAGATAGATATAAAGAAAGATAGACAGATAGATAAATATAAAGAGAGACTGACAGACAGATAGATAGATAGATATAAAAAATATAGATAGACAGATAGATAAATAAATATAAAGAGAGACTGACAGACAGATAGATATAAAAAAGATAGATAGATAGACAGATAGATAGATAAATAAATATAAAGAGAGACCGACAGACAGACAGATAGATAGATATAAAGAAAGATAGACAGATAGATAAATATAAAGAGAGACCGACAGACAGACAGATAGATATAAAGAAAGATAGACAGATAGATAGATAAATATAAAGAGAGACCGACAGACAGACAGATAGATATAAAGAAAGATAGACAGATAGATAGATAAATATAGAGAGACTGACAGACAGATAGATAGATAGATATAAAAAAGATAGACAGATAGATAGATAAATAAATATAAAGAGAGACCGACAGACAGACAGATAGATAGATATAAAAAAGATAGGTAGACAGATAGATAGATAAATATAAAGAGAGACCGACAGACAGACAGATAGATAGATATAAAGAAAGATAGATAGATAAATATAAAGAGAGACTGACAGACAGATAGGTGATAGATATAAAAAAGATAGACAGATAGATAAATAAATATAAAGAGAGACCAACAGACAGATAGATATAAAGAAAGATAGATAGACAGATAGATAGATGGATACATAAATATAAAGAGAGACTGGCAGACAGATAAATAAATAAATAGATTATTGCCCACGCCAGAGATCCTTGTCAGCCGTGGCCACCCCCAACACCTTCAAGGTCAAGCCGGTGACTTCAAGGATAGTAAGATACCATCCATCCATCTTGCCCTTGGTCAGCCCCTCTTCCCTTTTCCTTCCATTTTCCCCAGCGTAATTGTCCCCAACAGATAGATAGATAAATATAAAGAAAGACAGATATAAAGAAAGATAGATACAAAGAAAGATTTATAGATAGACTGATAGATAGACTGCACCAGGAATGTGGCATCATCATCTCCAATAATAATAATAATAATAATAATAATATCATCATCATCATCTCCATTACAACTGGGACCAGTACTTTAAAACGTTTCCCTACATCATGATTCAGACAAGACATATCCTATGTAAAGTCAGATCATGCGCTCCAGTTGCTATTGGACTGCACATCCCACCATGCATGCAATGCAGACTTCAGTGGCTGGGAATTCCAATCCAAAGCTATGAAGGGCACAATGCTGAGAAAAGCAGTGTCCTAGAAAATGTATTTCAAGCTTCAGGTGCATAGGAAAATGGAATGTCCCATATTTTTTGTCTGCACAAAATCATATCCATGCCATGGCAAACAGCTAATGCCCACCTGCTTGGTTTTGAGCTTTCTCGGTGCAGGGAAACATAGTGAAAGTGGTGCAACCCTGATGCAGGTCTGCCACCTTTCTGAGAACTAGGCCAGTCAATACTGCACCCGCCTTTTAAAAGGCCGAAGCCCCATTCCGCTCAGACCTTGGGAAGGAGCTGTGAGCATCTATCTTCCTTCTCCCTTGCTCTCTCTCTGTTTACATAGACTTTCAGGTAGAGCTGCAGCCTTTGGCTTTCTTGCTTCACAGCAGGGAACCCCAAAGTACCTCTCAATGGGTCATTTCCCCCAGCTGCTCCTTAAGTGCTCTTTGCAAAGCCAGAAGTGACACTGGCTGCATCTATACTGTGGAATTAATACAGTTTGACACCACTTCTTATTATTATGTGTTTATTTATTGTTTATTTAAGTGTTTGTTGTGTACAGTGCAATATTTTCCAGCTTTTCATGTTCCAGAATAATTTCTCACATAATATCTTTTCTTTAAGGGGCCACAGTCTTTATTTGAATAGTACATATAAAGGCATCATAGGCTCTAAATTAGTATCCGCTTTAACACCATTTTAACTGGCTCAAAGCTATAGCACAGGGGTCGGGAACCTTTTTGACTCAGAGAGCCATAAAAACTAAATATTTGGACATTTATTTCAGCAAGAGCCATATAATACAGACCTGGGCATCTTACGGCCTGTGGGCTGGATGCGACCCGCCGGCCAATTCCGACTGGCCCGGGGAGAAGGGAGTCAGGGGCGGGGCCATTTCTGCAAGAGGAAGCGGTGCCGCTGCCGCCATCCCATCACAGGCTGTGGGGCTTCGGTCGGCAGACAGTCCGCTGCTCCGGAGAACAATTGGAGGAGCTCCGGCTTTGGAGTGCCTGCCATCCTGGAAGGCGATTCAGTCCTGCAGCGGGAGCAGCCAGTGACCTGCGGCTGAACACCCTGGTGACCCAGAAGACTTGATCCTCTTCCAGGTCGCCACGGCGATCAGCTGCCGCAGGTTGCCGACTGCTCCCGCTGCAGGACCGGATCGCCTCCCGGGATGGCAGGCACTCCAAAGCCGGGATGGCAGGCACTCCATGGCAGGGCGATCAGCCGATCGGGAATGCCTCTGACGGAACGGCTGGGGGCGAGAGCGGGCGGAGGCCTGCAGCCTCTGATCATCTGCTGCTCTGCTGCGGCGGCGGCTGGGTCCGCTTTGCCATCCTCTGGGCTGGGTCCATTGGGCCAATATTATAATTTCAATATATTATAATGTCTATATATATACACTATAATATAATAATTATGATATTAATACTAATAATATATGAATATTTCCTGATATATTAATATGTTAATGTTAATGATGTGTAATATATAGTAAATATCGTAAATAAATAAATAATGTAGATTAGAATGTAGTTCAGCCTTTAGGTGCGGTCCTCCATAATATTTTTTGGCTCTTGTGTGGCCCCTTGGAAAAAATAATTGCCCACCCCTGATATAATATATATAATATATTTTAAGACTGAATTCAACTAAATGTGAGTCTATACGTACATCCTATGAGAAAAGGATTTCCCCGGCAGAATGACGGGACACTTCAGACCTGGCTCTGCAAAAGGCATGCTCAGGACTCTGGGAAGGAAGAGAAGACGGAAGGAAGGGGGAAAGAAAGAAAGAGGAAATAAAAGGAGGGGGAGAGGAAGAAAGGAAAGAAGAACGAACTATGGAAAAGGAAGAAAAAAACAAAAGAGAGAGACAAGGAGGGGAAAAGAAAGAAAGAAATGGGAAGGGAGGAAAGGAAAGGGTGGGGAAAAGAAAGGAAAGAGAGTGAGGAAAAAGTAAAATAATGATGGGAAAATAAAAAAAGAAAGAAGGGGAAAGGGGGAAGTGAAAAGAAAGGAAGGAGAAGGAAAGGAAGACTTTGGGGAAAAGAATAGAAGAGGAAGGAAGGAAGAGGGAGGGAGAATGGAGGAAAGAAGGAAGGGGGAGAGAGGAAAAAGGAAGGAGAGAAGGAGAAGGAAAGGGTGAAGGGAAGAAATGAAGGAAGAGGAAAGAAGGAAGAGGGAGAATAGAGGAACGAAGGAAGGGGAGAGAGGGAGGGAAAAGGAAGGAGAGAAGGAAAAGGAACGGGTGAAGGAGGAGAAAGGAAGGAACAGGAAGGAAGGAAGAGGGAGAATGGAGGAACGAAGGAAGGGGAGAGAGAGGAAAAAGGAAGGAGAAGGAAAGGGTGAAGGGGGAGAAAGAATGGAAGAGGAAGGAAGGAAGGAAGGAAGGAAGGAAGGAAGGAAGGAAGGAAGGAAGAGGGATAATGGAAGAAAGGAAGGGGGAGAGAGGGAAAAGGAAGGAGAGAAGGAGAAGGAAAGGGTGAAGGGGGAGGAAGAAGGGAAGAAGAAAGAAGGAAGAGGAGAGAGGGAGGGAAAAGAAAGGAGAGAAGGAAAGGGTGAAGGGGGAGGAAGGAAGATGAAGGAAGGAAGGGCCAGGCTGCTTTGGAGAGCCAGATATAATCATGAAAAGAGCCACACCTGGCTCCTGAGCCATAGGTTCCTGACCCCTGCTATAGCACTGGGGAGTTCTACTTTAAGAAGGTCTTCTCTATCAAAGAGTGCTGGGGCCTCACTGAACTACAAATCCCAGGATCCCAACGCATTGATCCATGGCAGTGGTATGAAAGTGCCTTCTTTCTACAGTGTAGATTAGGCTTGGACCCTTCTTCCAGGCTGGACATTTCAGCAGCGGTTGGAATACTGTGCAGGAAGACCAGTCAACCAACCAAATACGCTGCAGTGCCGGGTCCCCAAGCTAGTATATATATTTGGAACCAAAATTGTGACTCTGCAATCCTGATGTTTTCACTACGCCCTTACAGTTATTAATTGCCTCCCAAATGCACCTGTGGCCGTCACGCCCCCCCCCTCCGTTTGCTTCATTCCACTTTGGGAATGAAGGGTGTAGAGCTGGGGTGGGCAATTACCGGCCCTCAGGTGTTTGGACTTCAACTCCCAGAAATCCTAGCCGTTTACCAGCTCTTAGGATTTCTGTGAGTTGAAGTCCAAAACACCTGGAGGGCCGGTAATTGCCCGCTCCTGGTGTAGACGCTCCCATTGTGACACATTGGGAAATAATATGTAACCACCGTCTGCTCTACTCATTAAGGAACCTCCTAGATTTTGAGAAAGTCGACTTTCAAAAAAACCCAAATACCTTTGACACAGTTCTAGCTGCAGCTGTCGGTCTAGTTAAATCAAACCGGATCAGCTTCTGATGGCTTGAGCCAAGATTATTCCTAATAATAACTATTTTTCATGGCCGAAATGGATGGCCAGAAACCAAAACACCTTTTTGTGGCGGGTTGATTGACAATTGAGTGATGAAATTGATGATCCTATCCATAAAGCAGGCAAGTGAACAGGCACATTCACACAGGTACACATTTCTTTGTGCAAAGGTAACGGTGTAATTAGTTTTTATTTGTCAAAAAAGTGTTGAAATTAGTTCATAGGCCAGTACATGTAACGAAATTTGAAAACTTTTCTGTTCCTTGTGTTCTCGAAGGCTTTCATGGCCGGAATCACTGGGTTGTTGTGTGTTTTCCGGGCTGTATGGCATGTTCCAGAAGCATTCCTTCCTGACGTTTCGGCCACATCTATGGCAGGCATCCTCAGAGGTTGTGCTCGGAATTGGATAGGCAACCAGTGGAGCTGACACAACAGAGGAGTTGTGTGCTCCCTGTATGCCGCTCCAGTTAGTAACCTGGCTGCCGACCGCTGGACTAATTGAAGTTTCCGAACAGTCTTCAAAGGCAGCCCCACGTAGAGTGCATTGCAGTAATCTATTTGGGATGTAACAAGAGCATGGACCGCCGTGAACAGATCAGACTTCCCATTGAACCTTATAATATTGGTTCTGCAATATTATACGAGTAATTCATGGAACTTCCTTATATGGGTCTACAATGACCATACGTATTTATTTATTTATTTATTTTATTATTTATTTACTTTGCTTCTAGACCGCCTCTCTCAGCCCGAAGGCAACTCGAGGCGGTGTACAACAGCAAAAACTGCTCAAGACAAACATATCAACAATTATCAATACAATACAATTCCAACATATACAAATTAGCATTCAACGTTAAAAACACAATATCAGCATCTCATTAATTAAATCGACTTCCAATTGCATCGTCGTCGTTCCTTAGGTCTCAATTTGACAATCATACTACGTCTGCAAATGCCCGGTCAAATAGCCAGGTCTTAACCTTCCTGCGAAATATCAGGAGGGAGGGGGCCGATCTGATGTCATTAGGAAGGGCGTTCCAAAGGAGACACCACTGAAAAGGCCCTGTCTCTCGTCCCCACCAATCGCGCAAGAGCAAGAGCAGGGCCTGTCCGGATGATCTTAAGCATCTTGAAGGTTCATAGGAAGAGATGCGTTCGGACATGTAAGTTAGACCAGAACCGTTAAGGGCTTTAAAGGCCAAAGCCAGCACTTTGAATTGTGCCCAGTAGCAAACTGGTAGCCAGTGGAGCTGGCGCAACAGAGGTGTTGTGCGCTCCCTGAGTGCTGCTCCTGTTATCAACCTGGCTGCTGTCCGTTGAACCAGTTGAAGCTTCCAAGCAGTCTTCAAAGGCAGCCCCACGTAGAGGGCGTTGCAGTAATCTATACATACAGTTCCAAATGGCATTATATAGTGGAGTAGATCCAGAGATGACAAAGGGGAATGCGCATGCCTCTCCTCCAATGTTTACAAGATTTCCTATGAGAACCTAAACGCATTTCCTGCTGGGGACTTCTCCCCAACACTCTGAGCCTTTCTGCGAAAAGTTTCTCCTCTCTCCCACTTTGGTGCCGCATTAAGAATCTCCTCCTCCTCCATTTTTCCTCTTGAGCCTCAGAGCTTCAAGGGGCTTCACTGCGGTGAAGTGAACAAGCTGCAAAATGTCACCGCTAATCGGAAGGAGGGCTGAGAAAAGCCAGGCATCCACATCTGCAAAGGCTCACAACACCCTTGGGATGTCAAAAGCCAGGGAGATGGGAATGCAAAGGCATTGCTGCTACTCCTGCCGTTTCTCCACATACTCCCTCACTGATACAGGCCTGTGAGGAGTCAATAGGATCTACTTCTGAGTAGACGTTCAAGAAAGCTATTCCTTTGGCTCCTCTTCAGAAATGCATACATCATGCCTGCTTTCTCTGGCCGGGGCTTCTGAATCTAAGCTTCTGTCAGCCATGGGGTGCCGTAGGAATCTAAACAAATACTACTGCTATCAGGAAGAGCCAAAAATACCCACAAAAGTCAATTTATCCAGTGCCACAACGTATCTGAGATAACTGGCTCCAAAGAAGGTGAAAGGGAGGTTTCGAGGGTGGGAGTGGGATCCTTTTTTAAGCCAAAGAGTTCTGGTAAGGGAATCCCTAAGGAGGAAGAAAAAGATATAAACAACGGAGTGCTTAAGTTGAATTGATGTTGACTTGTTGTGTGTTTCCCGGGCGGCCTGGCCATGTTCCAGAAGCATTCTCTCCTGACGTTTCGCCTGCATCTACGGCAGGCATCCTCAGAGGTTGTGAGGTCTTTTGGAAACTAGGATAATGGGGTTTATATATAACTAGCTGTCCCGGCCACGCGTTGCTGTGGTTTTTTTTAAACTTGGGGACTGTGTGTGTAGTCATGTATATGTGTATGCGTGTATATGTGTGTACTTATGTATATGTGTGTTTGTATATGTATGTGCGTGTATATGTGTTGATGTGTGTAAGTACAGGTGTGTTTATGTATGTGTGTATGTGTATATTTGTATATTTCTGTGCATGTATATATGTGTGTGTGTTTCTGTGTTCCTTTCTTCTACCCTCTTTCCTTCCTTCCTTCACTCCATCCTTCTATCCTTTCCTTCCTTTCCCCTCCCCTCCTTCCTGCTATCCTTCCTTTTTCCTTCCTTTCTTCTCCCCTCTTTCCTTCCTTCCTTCACTCCATCCTTCTATCCTCTCCTTCCCCTCCCTTCTTTCCTGCTATCCTTCCTTTTTCCTTCCTTTCTTCTCCCCCCTTGCCTTCCTTCCTTCCTTCCTTCCTTCCATCTTCCTCTCCTTCCCCTCCCCTTCCTGCTATCCTTCCTTTTACCTTCCTTTCTTCTCCTCTTTTCTTCCTTCCATTCACTCCATCCTTCTATCCTTTCCTTCCTTTCCCTTCCCCTCCTTCCTGCTATCCTTCCTTTTTCCTTCCTTTCTTCTCCCCTCCTTCCTTCCTTCCCTCTCTTCCTTCTTTCCTTTCCCTCCTTCCTGCCATTCCTCCCCTTTCTGTATCAGTCCTTGCTCCCCTTGCCTCTTCTCCCTCCCTCTCTTCCACCAGCATTCCGACATTCTAAACTGCCAGAAGGGTGTGGTGTGAAGGATCATGGGAGTTGTAGTACAGTGGGTTTTTTTGTATTTTTGGTCGTGTTGTTTATTTTTTTGTTTTTTGGGTGGTGGTGGTAAACATACCAAGTGGGGTTTTGTGTGTATGTGGGCTGATTTGGTGTCTCTGCCTTGTAAGGTTTCTCTGTTTGGGACGGTTTTGGGTGATAATGGTGGTGGGAGAAAGAACTCTTGTCTGCATGAGGAAAGTGTGAATGTAGCAATTGGCAACCTTGATTAGTATTTAATGGCCTAGCAGTTTCCAAGGTGTGGCTTCTTACTGCCTGGGGAAATTCTTTGTTGGGAGGTGTTAGCTGTCCCTGATTGTTTCTTGTCTGGAATTCCGCTGCTTTTCAGCCTTGTTCTTTGTTTACTGTTATGATTTTAGAACTTTTTAAAATACTGGTAGCCAGAAACGTCAGGAGAGAATGCTTCTGGAACATAGCTATACAGCCCGGAAAACACACAACAACCCAGTGATTCCGGCCATGAAAGCCTTCGGCAATAAATAAATAATAATAATACACTTTATTTATATTCCGCTCTTCTTACCTCGAAGGGGACTCAGAGCAGATTACAGGTACACATACTTAGCAGACAATCCCTGCCGTTTCCACATACAACATATAGACGAACAGAGGCAAACTCTGGCCATCAGGGGGAGACACACAAAAAACCCACATCACACTGGTTTTGAAGTACATTTGCACTCACCGCCAATATCAAGAAAGTGGTTAGTGACATTTAGAGCTCTGAATAGTTGGGGATTTTGATATTTAGGGTGTTGACACACCATGCTGTGACACTATCATAAGGTAAAAGTTTTCCCTTGACATTAAGTCTAACCAACTTTTTGGTCAGCAAATTCAGCAGCTCAGCGCTTTAACCCACAGCGAGGCATGTGTGAATGTTGCATTTGGCCATAGGGTTGCCATTTTTTGATATAAGAAACAAGGGACATTTACGGGATTTTTCACAAAAATAAGGGACACTTCATTAAAAACTTGAAACTCAAACATTAGGTAGAAATAGTTTTATTAACAGAATAAGATAATGATTGAAACTAACAAAAGAAACTGACTTACACCCTGTTAACAGTATAGTCGTATATATCTGCATGCTTTGTCATGCAGAAAAACATTATTAGAACTACCTAATTTTCTCCATCTGTATTTAGTACTTGACTTTGCTGACTTTAAAAGTGCACTGTCTAAACATTAAAATAAAATAAATTTTATAAGACAGTACATCTTCATGATTATTATGTCAATAGTTAATGGTATAGTATAGTATGGGATACACAGCATTGTATAGTATTGGGATGCACAGCTAGGCCTATTTTAAGAGAAACTCTCAAGCAACCAGAAACTATCTTTATCCAACATGATCCAACATTCCCCTTGGGTAAACGGTTAATTAGTCTACTGTACTTTGAAAAAGTCCTGTATCGCCCCTTCCTTCCAACGGGGACACAGGCTGCCCTGCAAGTTGGAATCCCGGGCAGGCATTGCTGTGGAAACCGCGCGCGCACCGTCCTCTGGTCAACCCCGCCCAGTCCTGTCCTGCCAGTCAAAAATAAGGGACAGGGCCTGAAAATAAGGGACACAAATTTTAGGGCCAAAATAAGGGACGTCCCTTAGAATAAGGGACATATGGCAACCCTATTTGGCCAGCTTGAGTAGCATTGAATAGCCTTGCAGCTTCAAAGCCTGACTGCTTCCTGCCTGGGGGAACAGCAGAAGCTCGCCCCGTCCCCCGGATTCAAACCACCATCCTTCAGGTCAGCAGTTCAGCAGCACAAGGGTTTAACCCATTGTGCCACCACAGCCCTGATTCTAGTTCTTCTCCTCTTTCTCCTCCACCGCTTCTATTTCTCCTCCTTCTCCTCCTCTTTCGCCTCCTTCTCCTTGCAAATCTCTGACCTTGCAAGAAGCCTGACGTTTGTAAGCGAATTTTCTTAAAATAGAGAACTTACAACAATCCTTATCTCACATTACAATAATTTAAAATAATTTAAAATAAATAATTTAAAATAATTTAAAATAATTTAAAATAATTTAAAATAATTTAAAATAATTTAAAATAATGGAAAGGGGTCAACTATTGTCAACGTTCTCCTTTGTTCTTTAATATAACTACCAGTGTCCTATGGAGATGGATAGGCAGACGCTGAGGTGTATAAAACAGGGGTGTATCCAATCTCATAGGTCTTCCTTTGCCCTGAGAGCCAAATACGACACTGAAAGAGAGAAAATACGAGTGAAGGATAAGTTTAGGGCAGAAGAAAGGAATGGGGCGTCATATCATCATTGTGCTTTGGATGCATCAACAAGTTATATATAACTTAGGTCCTGGCCACTCGAGAGCATAAGTGGTTCAGTCCCTTAATTATTTCCCATCGACCTCATGCGGCCCAGGGCTTTAAGAGATCTCGTCCAAGATAGGCTGCCAGCAGATTCCAAATCTGGCTTCCCCTGCCGATATTTTTATAAAGGTCTTAAGGGTCACTGGGAAAGTCTGGTGGGAGGATTTGCTTCCTTGGACTGCAGTCTTCTAATTTTGCCAATCGACACTCCAGGCCAATCACAACACTTTTTGGAACTATAATTATGAGCAGCGTGACCTTCAATGCAAGCAGTAAAGAAGGTCAAAATGCATAATTAGAATCTTTTTTTTTTTACCCATGTGATGTTTTAGTTTTTGCCTTAATTATGTACTTAAGACCTTTCCGTTTACGACAGTGTTTCTCAACCTGGGGGTTGGGGTCGCGAAGGGAGTGTAAGAGGGGTTGCCAAAAATCATCAGAAAACACAGTATTTTTTGTTGGTCATGGAGGTTCTGTGTGGGAACTTTGGCCCAATTCTATCATTGGTGGGGTTCAGAATGCTCTTTGATTGTAGGTGAACTATAAATCCCAGCAACTACAAATGTCAAGGTCTATTTTCCTCAAACTCCACCAGTGTTCATATTTGGGCATATTGAGTATTTGTGTCAAGTTTTGTCCAGATCCATCATTGTTTGAATCCACAGTGCTCTCTGGATGTAGGTGAACTACAACTCCAGAACTCAAGGTCAGTGCCCACCAAACCCTTCCAGTATTTTCTGTTGATCACGGGATGTGCCAAGTTTGGTTCAATTCCATCATTGGTGGAGTTTGGAATGCTCTTTGATTGTAGGTGAACTATAAATCCCAGCAACTACAAATGTCAAGGTCTATTTTCCACAAACTCCACCAGTGTTCATATTTAGGCATATTGAGTATTTGTGTCAAGTTTGGTCCAGATCCATCATTGTTTGAGTCCACAGTGCTCTCTGGATGTAGGTGAACTACAACTCCAGAACTCAAGGTCAGTGCCCACCAAACCCTTCCAATATTTTCTGTTGGTCATGGGAGTTCTGTGTGCCAAGTTTGGTTCAATTCCATCATTGGTGGAGTTCGGAATGCTCTTTGATTGTAGGTGAACTATAAATCCCAGCAACTACAAATGTCAAGGTCTATTTTCCTCAAACTCCACCAGTGTTTATCTTTGGGCATTTTGGGTATTTGAGCCAAGTTTGGTCCAGATTCATGATTGTTTGAGTCCATAGTGCTCTCTGGATGTAGGTGAACTACAACTCCAGAACTCAAGGTCAGTGCCCACCAAACCCTTCCAGTATTTTCTGCTGGTCACGGGAGTTCTGTATGCCAAGATTGATTCAATTCCATCATTGGTGGAGTTTGGAATGCTCTTTGATTGTAGGTGAACTATAAATCCCAGCAACTACAACCCCCAAATGACAAAATAATCCCATCCCCCGCAATTCCACCAGTATTCAAATTTGGGTGTATTGGGTATTTGTGCCGAATTAGGTCCAGTGAATGAAAATACATCCTGCATATCAGATATTTACATTATGATTCATAACAGTAGCAAAATTACAGTTATGAAGTAGCAACGAAAATAATGTTATGGATGGGGGTCACCACAACATGAGGAACTGTATTAAGGGGTCGTGGCATTAGGAAGGTTGAGAAACATTTATTTACTTTATTCTTCCGGCACCCCCTTTTTTCCCTTTTGTACTGTGACTTGGATGGAGTTTGATTCCTTTGCTTTCTGCTCTCCCCCTTTCTTTTGCTTGGCGTTTGAGACCCTCTGTTTCCAGCGCCTCGACTTCCTGCGGCTTCAGTTCTCCATGCCAGAGACTGCCCGTTCATGCTGTGCAGCTCCACTTTCCAAAATGTTAACACTTGCAGCAGCTCTTGCAGTCTGGACCCTTTCCCACCATTTCCTGCTCCAAGCATACAATTCACGCAGCTTTGCAATCTCTACCAATATTCATAAGAACATAAGAACATAAGAACATAAGAAGAGCCATGCTGAATCGGGCCTCAGCTCATCAAGTCCAGCATTCTGTGTCACACAGTGGCCCACCAGTTGTACACAGGGATCTCTAGCAGAAAGGAGGGCAAAACCCTCACCTGCTCCCGACCCCCACAACCAGTACCCGGGGAAAATCCTGCCTGCCTCCATCAACACAGAGGTGGCACTTGGATGTCCATTTCAGTAACTACTGATTCCCTTGGTATCCATGAATCTGTCTAATCCTGCCTTGAAGCTGTCCAGGCTGACAGCTGTCACAACCTCCTCTGGAAGTGAGTTCCATAACCCAATGACCCTCTGGGTGAAGAAATATTTCCCTTTATTAGTCCTAACTTTCCTACCTTGGAGCTTCAGGGAGTGCCCCTAGTCCTAGTGTTGTGTGACAGAGAAAATATTTTTTCTCTATTCACCTTTTCTATCCCATGCATGATTTTATACACTTCGATCAAGTCACCTCTTAAACGCCGTCTTTCAAGGCTGAAAAGACCAAGGCGTTGCAACCTGATTTCATAAGGGAGCTGCTCCATCCCTTGGATCATTTTTGTTGCCCTTCTTTGTACCTTTTCCAGTTCCGTTATATCCTTCTTGAGGTGCGGTGACCAGAATTGTACACAGTACTCCAGATGTGGCCTCACCATAGATTTGTAGAGAGGCAATACAACATTTGCCGACCTATTTTCGATTCCCTTCCTGATCATGCCAAGCATAGAATTTGCTTTTTTCGCTACTGCTGCGCACTGGGTTGACATCTTCATTAGGCATGAGAAAAATGAAACGGAAATTAAAAGGATTCGTAAGAGATTCGTATGTAATGGGACTTTTGAGCTTTTACGGATCGCTGCCGCGAACCCGGAAGTAGACTTCCTTTTACGGTCCTAGAGGCCAACAATTTGCGTTATGATCGTAATAAATTCTTAATTATTAATTAATTAATTATTGTACTACGTACTCACTTCTCCCTGTCTTCTCCCCCTCATTTCCTTCCCGCCTTCATTCAGCTTCTTCTTTTTCCCGCATTTCTATGGGGAACTGGAAGTGACGCTAATGCTAGGTAGGCAATGCATTCTGGAAAGTGTAGTCCTCCATGCTTTCTCCCCCCCTCCTTCTCTTCCCGGTTGCTCTGCTGCCATGCCCCATCGCAGGGGCCAGCTTCAGCCCTCCAGGTACGTGTTTTGGACTTCAACTCCCACCATTCCTCACAGCCTCAGGCCTCTTCCTTTTCCTCTCAGCCTGGGCAAACTTGGGCCCTCGCTCCCTCAGGATCGGGGTGAGAGAGAGGCAGCGAGGAGCGAGGGCGGGCTCCTCCTCCTTTTCTTTTGCTGCTTCCAAGAATAGAATACCCCCTCCCTCCCTTCCTCCTTCCCTCCCTCCTTCCTATTTGGAGAGTCCCATCCAGAATTCAGTGTGGTTTATTCAAGTTTTGGCCTACAATTCCCAGAAATCCCAGCCACTTTACCAGCTGTTAGGATTTCTGGGAGTTGTAGGCCAAAACCATCTGGAATGCGCATGCTCTGGCATACGAATTACTAACGAATTTCGTTAGTACCTAAGTTACATTTTAGAAATTTTTGGGAAATTTTTTGTAAGTCTTTCTTTTACTAATCAAAAAAATCCCCCCCCCCCATTTGATTTTAGAATCGCCATTTTTGGATTCTAAACCATGCCTAATCTTCATTGAGCTGTCCACCAAAACCCCAAGATCCCTTTCCTGGTTTGTCTCAGAAAGCTTTGACCCCATCAGTTGATAAGTGTATTTGGGGTTCTTTGCCCCGATGTGCATGACTTTACACTTGTTTAGGTTAAAATGCATTTGCCACTTTGTTGCCCATTCACTCAATTTCGAGAGATCTTTCTGGAGCTCTTTACAGTCAGTTTCATTTTTAACTACCCTGAACAGTTTAGTGTCATCTGCAAACTTTGCTACCTCACAATTTACTTCTACATCCAGATCATTTATGAATAAATTAAAAAGTAACGGTCCTAAAACTGAACCTTGGGGTACGCCACTTCTCACCTCTTTCCATCCAGAGAAGTGTCCATTTATTACCACCCTTTGTTTCCTAGTTTAGCCAGGTTCCAATCCAGGACAAGATCCGTCCCCTGATTCCATGGCTGAAGAGCTTGTTTAGGAGCCTTTGGTGAGGGACTTTGTCAAAAGCCTTTTGAAAGTCAAGGTAAACAATATCGACTGGGTCCCCTTTATCTATGTGTTTATTTACACCCTCAAAGAATTCTATCAAGTTAGTAAGACATGATTTGCCTTTGCAGAAACCATGTTGATTTTCCTTCAGCAATGCCTGTTCTTCTATGTGCTTAGTAATTTTTTCTTTAATAATGGTTTCCATCACTTTGCCTGGAACTGGAACAGATATTCAATCTGACCTGAAAAACAAGCCTTGGAAACAGCGACACAAAAGCCCACGGCATGGTTCAGCTATGTGAATGGCACCTTCACCATTTGGAGCCACGGAGAAGAAGGACTCAACAAGTTCCTGGACCACCTCAACAGCATCCATCCAAACATCCAATTCACCGTGGAAAAAGGAAGTGAAGGAAAACGGCAATTTCCAGTCAATCCGCAAATACAATAAACCAGGCTTTCCCAACCAGTGTGCCATGAGCAATCATCAGGTGTGCCATGAGAAATTGGAACCTCCAATACCCTTTCTTCCCCCTCCTGCTGAACACTTTTTCTTCTCCACTCGGGCTCCCTTCTTCCCAGCCTCGCTCTGCTTGCTTTGCCTCGCTTTGCTCACGCTGCCGCTTCTTCGGGTGTCACGATGCAGGGTCTTGGCCCGGCCCCTTAATCACACACACAGAGACAAATGATCAATTATCTATTTATTGAATAATAAAGAACAGGTGTAAAAGTAGAATGTCCAAGTAAAAAGCAATTAGTCCAAAATGGTAAACGGTAAAATGTCCAAGTAGAAACAGGAAATCTCTCAGAGGCAAAGTCCATAAAATCAACGAAACAAGGCAAAACAAGGTCTCCGTGGAGCAAGGCAAGGCAAGGCAAGGCAAGGTACAAGGCCCAAGGTAGCTTCTTGGCAAGGCAAGCCCACAGGCTTCAGGGATCAGGAACGCTACACTCCCTTCAGATCAGAAGTGGCCGTTCAACTGAGGATCTGTTCCCACAGAACGTATATTTAAGTTCCTCCTTTGTGAGACCAGCGACGCTCTAGGCTTTGCTGCCATTCCTTTCTATGGGCCTCAATGCTCCTCCTGCAGTCAAAGCTCCTTCCCTCCCTTTCCACAGCTGTCTCACTATCTTCATGAGAAGCATCCTCCCATTCTGTCTCCATGGACTCATCCCCGCTGGTTCCCAGAGTCGCTCTTGCGAACCTCGTCCACCTGGTTACTCATACAAGTTATCTGAAACTGGGTCAGTCTGACCTCCCTCCTCCTCGTAGGCCTCGGGCCAATCATCTTCCCATTGCAAGCTCTCTGTAGGAGACGCAGGCCCAACAGCCCCATCATTCATTTCACCTGAATCCCCATTAATAGGGTCCAGAGCAGGGTCCAGGGCATCAACCCCCTGGCTGGGCTGGGGCTGGGCTGGAGGCTGGGCTGGGGGCTGGGCTGGGCTGGGGGCTGGGCTGGGGGCTGGGCTGGGGGCTGGGCTGGCGGCTGGGCTGGGGGCTGGGCTGGCGGCTGGGCTGGCGGCTGGGTTGCTACAGCGGGAGGGGGGAGGGAGGAAGACGTGACCTGTGCGGGCGCTACTGCGCAGACTCGCCCCATGTCTTCCTCCCTCCCCTGCACAGTGCTCTCTGGATATAGGTGAACTACAACTCCAAAACTCAAGGTCAAGGCCCACCAAATTCTTATAGTATTTTCTCTTGGTTATGGTAGTTCTGGAATGGAAGTTTGATTCCATTCCATCATTGCCGTGTTCTCCACGGTTGATTCAGGATTAGCCTATGCATTACAGAATTATATTCCGTTTGGGGACCCACACGAAATTGTGTGAAGGGGACTATACTGGGCCTTGAAAAAGACTGGAATACGGTCGAAACGAGTCATGGAGTTCCGGTTTAATTATTGCTCGTCGGCTGCGTATACCCCAGGGAATTAATACGGTTTCGCCACAAACCGTTATACCGGATTATCGGAGGAAAATATTCTTTGGGTTTTTTGGCTTCACCATATTCCAGAAGAATTACATTTCATTTGGACAAGGGAATGGTCCAGTTACTTTGTATTTTGGGTATTTACATCGAGGTGTATCGCAATTGGATTATATTCATTGACTGAGAACACTGTGAATTTATGCGATCAATCTACCAGTGGATACATAAATACTGTTGGACCACACCCTATTGATTGGACTCTCATTTTGAACATTACCATGAACGGTAAACCCCACTTGGGACTGAACTCTTTACACACACACACACACACACACACACACACACACACATATATATAGTTATTACAGGGACACTGTGTCCTTTGTTTAGTGTTTGCTTTTGGGCACTCCCCCGTGTTTCATTTACTGGAGTTCAGAATGCTCTTTGATTGCGGGTGAACTATAACTCCCAGCTGTTGAGCAAGACCTTCATGTGTGTCTTTCTGCCATTCCTGCCAGGATATCTATGTTGTGTTCATCAAAACAGGCCCAGGTTTCACATTGAGTGTATAAATACATTTTAAAACATATTAGCTATATGTATTACTGTGTTAGAGTGTCATTTTGTGTCATTTTGGCTGGTGGTGTGCCCCAGGATTTTGTAAATGTAAAAAATGTGCCGCGGCTCAAAAAAGGTTGAAAAACACTGCAATAAACAATTGGGCCACACAGTTACAGAAAACCTACACACATGGATAGATACTGACATAAAAACTCCAACCATCACCCAAGTCAAAAAAAAAAGAAGCACAATTAAAGTCCTGACAGACCGTGCAAAAGGTATATGCAAACCTGCCTCCTCCAAGGTGAACTGAACCGCCTCAACTGGGCTCTACAGGCCAATGGAGACTCCACCACAGACATCAGAAGAGCTGCAAGGCCAAGAAGAAGCCACGAGAGTCCAAACAAAGATCCACAAACAAAGATCCAAAAGGAAAGTGTTCTTACCATACATTAAGGCAGTGTTTCCCTTTTTTTTAAAAAAATTATTGGTTTTCCCCCCTCTCCCACCCTCCCCTCCTTGTACATACAGTTTATACATCAAACTACAGAGGTTACATTTGAAATATCAGTCTCAGTCTTAATTTTTCTACTCCACCTCTTAACACATTTTCTAAATAATTTCTAACTGGTTCCCACATCCTCTTTGTTATTATTATCTTTTCAATTTTATCTATATTATTCCATTTACAATTTGTTATTTCCACATTTAACATATTAATTATATAGTTATACCAGTTGGTCAATGTCCATTTTGTTTTATCCTTCCAACCCCTCACTAAAACTATCTGTGCACACGCTATTAATTTGTCAATATATTTTTCTTTTTGCATATTCTTCACTCCTATTATCCGTGCATGTAATACATTTCTATTAACCATTGCTATATGTAAATCTAACATTCTATTGATTTCTCCTTCAATCATTTCCCAGTAATTTTGCACTCTATCACATTCCCATATCATATGATTGAACACCCCTCTTTTTTCACAGCCGGGCCAACACTTATCTTTCATCCCTGGTACAAAGCGTGAAAGTTGTGCAGGAGTTCTGTACCATTTTTGTAACATTTTCCTTCTGGTTTCCCTTAATGCATTATACTTTTCTCTTGCTATATTACTTATATTACTTATTTCCCTCTGGATGTCTTCCCTCTCAATTTCCATGTCCAATCTCCATGTCTGGAAAATTTCCTCTATTATTTCTTCTTTTACTGTTATGATTTGTTCGTACAGATCTCCTGCCACTTTCTTCTCCCCTCAAACATTTCCTAATCACCTTCTCAAATGGACTATCCCGTTCTCTTTTTTTTTCCCCTTCATCTGAAGATTTCCTGTCTTATGGCCCAGCTTTGGATCCAGTTCCCTGACCCAATCCAGTTCTGAATTTCTTTTTGTTTTACAGGGTTTCCATCCTCTGTGTACAGATCCTCCACTAACCCTTTCCCTCTACTTTCGATTAATCTCAATGTTCTACCTATGCTTGCATCATTATTATAATTCATTTGCCATATAGTTGCCACCTTGCTTTCGTTGCCTGGGTTCAGGGGCGGTCTAAGGTAATTTTAAATGGTAGGCGAACATTATTTTGGTGCCCCCCTCAAAAACCATTATTTTGCCGCCCCCATGTAAAACAAATATACAATTATAATATCACAATACCATTAGTAGTATTATATTGTATCAATGTATATACAATATATTATACCATACTCATACTATATTATATCATAATTATATTATACTACATTACAATATAATTATATTATAATATATTGACATTATAATATAATGTAACATTCTATTATATTATTATTATAAAATAATAAAATTATTTATTTAAATAAAATTATTCTCTACTAAATATTTTCATTACTCCTATAAAACTCAAATAACCCAAAATAAAGTAAAATAAAATATTATATATTACTATTTTGTACAATACCACTATACTGCAATATTGTTTGTAATATTACATGTAATATAAAATATATCATCATTTCTATTGTTATATTGTATTTGTATTATATTGTATGACAATATTAAGCAAAATTGTATAATAATCAACAAGAAATGCAATGTTAATTGCATCAAAATCAGAATATATTACCTATCACCCGACTCATAATTCATAGGAGTCTCCCATAAGTCCAAAATTAGGATCCCAATGTAAATGTAAATAGAAAAACAGCCAAAATGTTCAAATGAGGTCGCATACAGGCAGCGCGGCCTGGGCAAACTTGGGCCCGCCCTCCCTCCTTCTAGGTGTTTTGGCCTCCAATTCCCAGAACTCCTCATAGCCTCAGGCCCTCAGGTCTAGAGAGAAATAGAGCCGAAGAAAGGAAGGAGGGAGAGAAGAGGTTACAGAGGAGGAGGAGGAAAGCCCTTCATTCATTCCTTCACTTACACTTCCTTCACTGATTCTTTTCTCCTTCCCTGCAAACGCGCGCGCGTGGCGGAGACAAAGGGAGAGGGGAAGCACTCCCTGCCTGCCCAATAGGGAGTGCTTTGCTTACAGGCTTCTGCGCAAGGGAGCTACTGGGCATGCGCGGAGGTTTTCGCGCATGTGCAGTTGCTCCTGCACTCAACTTCAGCTCCAGAGCAACTGCGCCTGCGTGAAAACCTCCGCGCGTGCCCAGAAGCGGCGTCGGAGCGCACAAGGCCGGGGTCAAAAAGCAGGCAGCTGCAGCACTGTCTGAGGAACATCGGCAGGGCCAGGATGGCGCCCCATGCGGCCAGGATGGCGCCCCCTTCCCAGATGGCGCCCTAGGCGGCCGCCTACTTGGCCTATCTTGTAGGACCGCCCCTGCCTGGGTTTAACTTCTTTCTTTTTTTCCACACTTTTTTAAGGCAGTGTTTCCCAACTGCTGTGACGCGGCACAGTAGTGTGCCGTGACGGACCTCCTGCTGTGCCGCGAGAATAGCTCTTTGTCCCCCCTCCTTCCCCCCCTCCTCCTGACGAACTCCTGCTGCTTGGGGGAGGAGGAGGAAGGGCCGGGCGGCGGCGAAGAAAAAGAAGAAGGGGCCGGGGCACCGCCTCCTTCAGCCGTTTCCCCAGCCAGCCTCCAATCCGCCATTATGACTCTCGGGCCTCACTCGCTGAAGCCGTGTGGAGGAGGAGCCCGGCCCACTGAAGCCCCCCCCCCCCACTGCTCATGCTCCTCCTCCTCCGCGTGGCTTCAGCGAGCAAGGGGCGGGAGTCATGGCAGAGAGTGGCACCGGGGACGGGGGCCATGACTCCCGCCCCTCGCTCGCACTGCCCCCTCAAGGCTGGAGAAGCTGTGAGAGAGCTGTAGCTGGGGGTGAGGAGGCGGGGCATGGCGCAGCCTGGCTCCTCCCCCCGGCTTCGGCACTCCCAGCAGCTGCTCCCAGCAGACCAACATCCCCCAGTCATTCTTTACTGTGTTAGAGAGTCATTTTGTGTCATTTTGGTTGGTGGTGTGCCCCTGGATTTTTTTTAATGTTAAAAGTATGCGGCTCAAAAAAGGTTGGGAAGCACTGCATTAAGGGAACCACTGGCTGCATAGGGAAGCTGATGAAGAAACACAACATACAAACGATCTACACACCCACTAAGAAAGTCCAACAAAGGACAAGAGGGATCCCCTCCCCTCTGCAGGAGTCTATTGGATACCATGCAGCTGTGGACAAGTCTACAGAGGGACCACCAAACGCAGCAGCATTGCCCAATCATGGATCAAGGAACAGGAAAGGCACCGCAGAGTTATTCAACCAGAGAAGTCAGCCATAGCAGAGCACCTGATGAACCAACCACAACACAGCTTTTTATTTGAGAACACAGAAATGCTAGACCTCTCTAACAACCACCATGCCAGACTATGCAGAGAAGCCATTGAAACCCAAAGCATGTGGACAATTTCAACAGAAAGGAGGAAACCATGAAAATTAACAAAATCTTGTTACCGGTATTAAAAAAAACACTCTAAAATCAGGACAGTAAATAAAGAGCAACACTCAAAAAGCAGGGGAATTCCAGACAATAACCAACCAGGGCCAGCTCACACTTCCCAATAAACGATTCCCCCAGGCAGCAACCAGCCAGACTTTGAAGCTGCAAAGCCATTAAATGCTAATCAAGGTGGCAATTTGCAGCATTCACATTTGCCTCAAACAGACAAGAGTTTTTTCTCCCACCCTGGACATTCCACAGATATATAAACTTCACTTGCCTAGTTTCCAGCAGACCTCTGAGGATGCCTGCCATAGATGTGGGCAAAACATCAGGAGAGAATGCTTCTGGAACATGGCCATACAGCCTGGAAAGCTCACAGCAACCCAGTGATTCCACACACAAGATTTATTACGGTCAATGACCAGCATAAAAATGTACAAACATCAGCATGTGCAAACATTAGGGTACACATACATGTACAAACACATGTTTAATACCATTTTAACTATCTTATTCAATATTGGGTTTTAAACCCAGTGATTCCAGCCATGAAAGCTTTCGAGATCCCTCTGACGTGAGTTTACCCAATAATAATCAAGAGAAAGACAGTGGCACAGCATAAAATAAAGGTTTGGGGACAGAGAATCCGTGATGTGCTTGGTTTGGAGTCTCTTCCATATTAGTTTAACATAAGCCAAAGACCTAGTGTTGGTTCTAGGTTGGCACTACTTTAATGACTATGGATTGATGGCATGGAATCATGGTATGTATAGTTTGGTGGGGAACCAGCAAAAGACCTTGGGAAACTACAACTCCCATGAACACCCCCCCCCCCCGGGAGATAGGGAAGAGTACAAATAAATATTATTATTAAATAACATTGATATATGGCAGCTCAAGTGGTGTCAAACTGCATTCATTCTACAGTGTAGACCAGGTATGGGCAAACCCAAGCCTGGGGGCCAGATACAAGACAGAGGTACTCCTGGTCAGTCGTAAGGCCGAACAGGCATAGGGTTACAGCCTGTGCTTGACGGGGTTACACTCCCCCTAAAGACGCTGGTTCGCAGTCTGGGAGTGATCCTGGACTCATCGCTGAGCCTGGAGCCCCAGATCTCGGCGGTGGCCGGGAGAGCTTTTGCACAGTTAAAGCTTGTGCGCCAGCTGCGCCCGTACCTTGGGAAGTCTGACTTGGCCATGGTGGTCCATGCTCTGGTTACATCCCGAATAGACTACTACAACGCTCTCTACGTGGGGTTGCCTCTGAAGACTGCTTGGAAGCTGCAATTAGTCCAACGTTTGGCAGCCAGGTTACTAACGGGAGCGGGGCACAGGGAGCATACAACTCCTTTGCTGCGGCAGCACCTCTGGCTGCCAACTAGCTTCCGGGCACAATTCAAAGTGCTGGTTTTAACCTACAAAACCCTATACGGTTCTGGCCCAGTTTAACTGTTTGAACGGATTCTCCCCTACGAACCATCTAGAACAGGGGTGCTCATTAGGTAGCTCAGGAGCTACTAGTAGATCTTCGGCCCTCTTCCAGGTGATCTTCGGGCCTCACCAGCCGGATGGGGCGCTCCTGCTATGCGCGTGCACATGCGCTCCTGCCGCTGGCTTCTGCTCTCGCGGTGCTTCTTTCGCCTGCGGGGCATTGCAGGAAGAAGGAAGCACGAGGCGGGGCCTCTGGAGGGAGTGCCCTGCCTCTCTCTCATCCAGAAGCAGCTGTGCAGCCTCCGTTGCCAGCGAGACAGGCAGGGCGGAGCGCTCCCTCTGGATGCACCGTCTCATGCTTTCTCCTTCCTGCAATGCCCCGCAGGCGGAAGAAGCACTGCGTGGGGGGAAAACAGCAGCAGGAGCACGCGCGGTGGCGGCGGGAGCGCACGGCGGCGGGGGCAGGTAGATCTTTTGGACTCGGTTTCTTTAAGAGTAGCTCGCATGCTGAAAAAGTGTGAGCACCCCTGATCTAGAACATCAAGATTCTCCAGAGAGGCCCTGCTCTTGGTCCCGCCAGCTTCGCAAGCGCGTCTGGTGGGGACGAGAGACAGGGCCTTCTCTGTGGTCGCTCCTTGGCTGTGGAACTCTCTCCCAAGTGATGCTAGGTCTGCCCCCTCTCTGTTGTCCTTTAGGAGGCTGGTGAAGACCTGGATGTGAAGCCAAGCCTTCCCAGAATAGTCAGAGATTGGCTATTTTCTGAATGTATGTTTTAATGGCGATGTGGTTTTATGTTGGGCTTTTATGTATTTTAATATGTTGTTGTAGTTGTTTTAAAATTGTATAGCATTGAATTTTTGCTGTTATGCCGGTCTGAGTCCCCCGATAGAGGTGAGAAGGTCGGGGTACAAAAGTTTTGAACAAATAAATAAATAAATAAATAAATAAATAAATAAATAAATAAATACAGCCCCTTGGGCTCTTTTCTCAGGCCCTTCTGTCTCTCACCATCCTTTCTTTCCTTCCTTCTCTCTTCCCTTACTCTTTCCCTCCCTCTTTCTCCTTTCCTTCCACCCTTTCGTCCCTCCTTCTTTCTCTTTTTCCTTCCTCCTTCCATTCCGCCCTTCCACCCTTTCATCTTTCCTTCCTTCCCTCTTTCCTCCTCCTTCCCTCTCTCCCTCTTTCTCCTTCCTTTCCCATGCCTGGTGTAGAGGCACCCTGGCATGTATTGGCAGGGGCGGTCCGAGCTCTCCCAGGGGGGAGAGCTTATTTTGCCCCCCCCCCGGCGCTCCCAATGTGCGCTCCATTGTGAGGCGCCGCGGCGTCGCCCGCCCTGCTGCTGCGCTGCGCTCCGAGAGTTTCACGCGCATGCGCAGTGCCCACGGACCTCTCTTGAGGTCCGTCTTGAGGCACTGCGCTGCTGCCCCAGCGGTTTGCAGTGCGCGCGCAGTGCCTACGGACCTTTCTTGAGGTCCGTAGGCACTGCGCATGCGCCAGAATCGCGGAGTGCAGCGCAGCAGCAGGGCGGGCGACGCCGCGGCGCGCCACAATGGCGCCCACCCCGGAGCGTCCAAGATGGTGCTCTACGCGGCCGCGTAGGCCACGTAATGGCAAAGACCACCCCTGTGTATTTGTTATCTCGCCATTCAGCATTTGATTCAATTGATCTACTTTACTTTCGATAAATGGATTGTTCTTGGGTCCCTACAAATGCAATCAATAAAGAACAACAATAACAACAAAGAATAGTATTCTGGCGATAGGTTGCAGTAGCTTGTACGAGATCAGATCTTGGAAAGGTTTGCTGCCAAGGGATTCTTGGAATTGGATCTGCACAAGGCTCATAGAAAGTTTAAGGAGGGCCCCCTTGTTGGGAACCAAAAACTCATTTTGGAAGAGAGAAGACATCTCCAGAGATGATGATGATGCAGGCGGCTGGTTGTCCCTATAAATGGCTTTCGGAGCTGCTTGGTCATGGTACCGCAATGCCGCATTCCTTCCTGCCCAGAAAACCTTGCTATTAACAGCTGCCATCCGATAAAACCAGCTTCTTCCACTTCATCACATCGCACTTTGTGGTGACAGCGTGGGGCTGATGGTCTCCAGGCCTGCCCTTCTGCGAGGCTGCCGACTCCGTCCTGGCTAGCACGGCGGCCCATTCGTCAGGGTTCAATACCCATCCCTATTCCCTGAAAAGCCTTCCTATGTGCTTGGGAAAAGGAAGAATGGCATTCTCATGTGAGCGCATACGTCAACAAAGAAGGGCAGGAATGTTGCAAACACTGACTGTGGGGCCTATGATACAGGGCTAGGTATGTTGTTGTTGATGATGCATGTCTTAAAGTCATTTCCAATGCCTCCTTTTCCTTCACCATCCACTCCAGTTAAAATTCATGATGTTATAAATACATAAAAATTTTCCCCAATCCCGATATATTGGATACCGTCTGTGTACCATGAATCAGGCAGCGAATGAGAACGAGCAACTGAGCTTCCACAGTGGCGCAATGGGTTAAACCCCTGTGATGCTGAATTGCTGACCTGAAGGTTGGCAGTTCGAATCCGCGAAACGGAGGGAGCTTCTGCTTTTAGTCCTAGCTCCTGCCAACCTAGCAGTTCGAAAACATGCAAACATGGGTAGATAAGTAGGTACCACTATGCTTTTAGTACTTTGTCAGGGCCACAGTGGCACAATGGGATAAACCCTTGTGCTGCTGAACTGCTGACTTGAAGGTCAGCAGTTTGAATCTATGGGATAGGGTGAGCTCCTGCTAATAGCCCAGCTCCTGCCAACTAAGCAGTTCAAAAACATGCAAAAGAGATGCTCTAAGCCAGTGTTTCCCAACCGCTGTGACACGGCACAGTAGTGTGCCATGACAGACCTCCTGCTGTGCCGTGAGAAAAAGCTCTCTGCCCCCTTCCTTCCCCCCTCCTCCTGCCAAACTCCTGCTGCTTGGGGAAGGAGGAGGAAGGGCCGGGCAGTGGCAAAGAAAAAGAAGAAGGGGCCGGGGCACCGCCTCCTTCGGCCGTTTCCCCAGCCAGCCTCCAATCCGCCATGACTCCCATCATGACTCTCGCCCTTTGCTTGCTGAAGCCGCGCGGAGGAGCCCAGCCCACTGAAGCCCGTCCACCGCTCATGCTCCCCCTCCGCGTGGCTTCAGCAAGCGAGGGGCGGGAGTCATGGCGGAGAGCGGCGCTGGGGATGGGGGCCATGACTCCTGCCCCTCACTCACACTGCCCTCAAGGCCACTGGGCTGGAGAAGCTGTGGGAGAGCTGAAGCTGGGGAGGGGCGGGGCATGGCGCGGCCTGGCTCCGCTCCTCTCCCGGCTTCAGCTCTTCCACAGCTTTTCCAGGCTTGAGGGGACAGTGCCAAGCCAGCATGCCAGCAGTGTGCCGCAGGCCACCATCCCCCAGCTCAAAAGGTTTTTGTGTCATTTTGGGAAACACTGCTCCAAGCAATCTTGTCAGCCAGACAACCAGGAGGTGTCTATGGACACAGACTCCTTGGCTTGGAAACAGAGAAAGAGCGCCTCCCCCAGATACAGAGATGAGTGCCGCTTCGAGTGCCGGAAATGAAAGGAGAAGCCTTTGCTTTTGTCTGTGTATTTGTGTTTCATTGTATACTCATTTATAACAAAGCATTGAATGTTTGCCTGTGATTGTTTATATGTTGTAATCCTCTCTGAGTTATCTTGGGGAGAAGGGTGGAATACAAATAAAGTGATGATGATGATGATGATGACGATTACGATTATTATTATTATTATCCTTAAGCCACTACCCAATTGACTCAAGATATTTTGCCACCTGGACAAAGGAGAAGACCTTGGCAAACACATCATCCCCATTTCCAGAAACCAAACTGAGCCTCCCAAATCAGACATGGCTGGGGGGGCAGATCAGCTTATGGGCCATAGGGAATGCTTAGATCCGTGTTTTTCAACCTTTTGAGCCGCGGCACATTTTTTACATTTACAAAATCCTGGGGCACACCACCAACCAAAATGACGCAAAATGACACTCTAACACAGTAATACATATAGTTAATATGTTTTTAAATGTATTTATACACTCAGTGTGAAACCTGGGCCTGTTTCGATGAACACAACATATTTATGACTTCCTCTCACATACTTATACATGACTATCATGTCTTCTCTCAGCCTTCTCTTCTTCAGGCTAAACATGCCCAGCTCTTCAAGCCACTCCTCATAGAGCTTGTTCTCCAGACCTTTGTGAAATTTCATCCTGAATGAAACTTGCTTCCAGTTAACTATGGATGTCACAAAGCTGTGATAAACCGGGGGAGGCAACTCTTAAAAATCCAGTAAAATAGTAAAAAAAAACATTTCGAAGCAGAGAGGCTCCATTTGTTTTTTGAAACCTGTGAGGGGGCTGCTAGGAGGGGGGAGAGTGGCAATTTCCCACAGCACATCTGATGATTGCTCATGCACACTGGTTGGGAAACGCCGGCTTAGATAATGTCGATTCTCAGAATTCTCAGAATGCTTACAGCTAACATGGCCACAGACCAAGGAGGCTTCTGGGAGCTGTATTATAAAATAGCAACTTTTCCAACTTTGGACTGAAGGGCAAATAATGCTGTGTCTTAGTACTTTGTTGGGATCGTGGTGGCGCAGTTGGTTAAACCCTTGTGCTGCTGAACTGCTGACTTGAAGGTTGGCAGTTCGAATCCATGGGACAGCATGATCTCCTGCTGTTAGCCCAGCTCCTGCTAACCTAGCAGTCTGAAAACATACAAATGTGAGTAGATAAATAGGTACCACTTCAGCAGGAAAGGCCAGGCCCAGATTAACACCTTTTTGCGCCCTAGGCCACACTTTGGAATTACACCCCCTTTAAGCCAATCTCTACCGCACCCCCCACATCCTTTCATCTGCTCATCCCCCTTAGGCCCCGCATCCAGCTCTCTCGATGTGGCCCCACTAGGTCCGCCACAGGAGTTTCCCTCTCGGCAGGCACTATGGATGCAGGCATGGGGGGAGGAGCCTCCTCCCCGATGCCGGGACTTGAGGCACTTGGCTCCTACCCGGTATCGGGGATTGCGCATGCCTTGTAGTCAGCAGCTGTACCGATGCCGCGCTTCTCCCCAATACCGGGGCTTGTTGCATTGGACTTCTCTCCTGTACTGGGGTTTGAGCATGTGCCGTAGCCGGCAGTTGCGCTTCTCTCTCCAGTAAGGAGGAGTCTCCTCCTTGTGTTGGAGGAGGAATACCAGCTTTCATGGTGTTAGGGCATGCGTAGACTGCACAATGGAGTTTCCTGTACATGCACAGAAGGAGCCAGCAAGTGGCTGCTGTCGGCATCGAGGGAGTTAATTGTTCCTCCTGTCGACGTCGATGTCAGTGTCGAGAGCCCCTGCGCATACGCCATTTGCGCAACAATAGCAGAGGTAGGAGCTGCTATTCAGGAAGGGGCAGGGGCGGTGCCGAAAAGGAGGACCTCCGGTATCCTTCCTTCCTCATCTCCATGCATGTTGCGTTTTAATTTGTTTCAATTTTTTTTTGGTCTGTGATCGGCCCCCCTGGCTTGCACCCCTAGGCCATGGCCTAGGTTGGCCTTATGGGTAATCCTGGCCTGGGAAAGGCATAAGACGCTCCAAACAGTCATGCTAGTCACATGACCAGGAGGTGTCTACACAGGCTCCTCGGCTTGGAAATGGAGAACAGCCCTTCCCCCAGAGCCAGAGATGAGCAACGCCTCCAAAGCCAAATGAAAGGAGAAGCCTGTGCCTTTGTGCTTGCATGTCTCATTGTATTGTAACAAAGCATTTAATGTTTACTGGTATCTGTTTACACTGTAATCCGCTCTGAGTCCCCACAGGGAGAAGGGCAGAATATAAATAATAATAATGATGATGATGATAATGATAATAATTATTATTATTAGAAGGGGAAAAAACTAATAAGGGAGGAGGAGAAGTATATCATCACATAATAGTCGCACCTCCATTTTTGGGCTGGCAAGATTGGCATTTTTGTATTCCTTGCAGAGCACGAGCAAACTTTGGCCCTCCAGGTGTTTTGGACTTCTAACTCCCACAATTCCTAAATAGCACTAATGAAATCAAGCATTGAACTTTATAATATTGGTTCACCAATATGATAATTCACCCAACTGCCTTATATGGGTTATTATTATTATTACTATTATTGCCACCTATCACGCAGTAACTTCTACGAAGATGAATGTTCACATTATGGAGCCAATCCCAATGTTCCAGTCGTCTTATTTGGACTACAAAGGCTTTGGAAAGTTTGGAAAGGCAGCAACTATTGGGAAGGATCAAAGTGCTGCAAAGTTGAATATCCTGTTCCAAAACATGGCTATCCACACATTAGCCCAGGCATGGGCAAACTTCGTCCCTCCAGGTGTTTTGGACTTCAATTCCCACAATTCCTAATGGCCTACCAGCTGTTAGGAATTGTGGGAATTGAAGTCCAAAATGCCTGGAGGGACAAAGTTTGCCCATGCCTGCATTAGCCCAAAACCAAGTTGAGAATCCATGTAATACAGATCCTATTGGTATTTTACGCATGGCGTGCTACATCCGAGATAGCAGGAACGGCAGTGTGAATTAGTACTATTGCACTGTGCAACTTGTGTATTGTTTCTGCATACACAGCATCTGCCTCTGTACGTGTATGCAGCACAGGGAAATGTAGAGAGCCATTGATGATAATATATGAAGATTTATGCTATGGATGCTTTTGGTCAATAGGCACGTGGCTGTGGATGCTCACATGTCCGGTCTCTGTTCCGCCAGCCTTCGCAATGTCAGCCTAGAACAAGGGGGCATGAAGTTGGTTGCTAAGCACGCTCCGCCTGCGTGAGTCTCAGAGAAGTTTGCAATTGCCTTGAAGAGAGGCCATCCGATCCGTAATAGACACCAGGCAGTATCCTTTTGAACTCTGAAGGCCTCCCCTCAGTCATGTGGCTAACCAGAGGATTAGCAAATTGGGGGAGATGAGAAGGAAAGGAGGCATCCTTCTGGAAGAAGAGGTTACTCTGTCCAACACACTTAGGCGAGCAAAAGCAAATGGGAAAGTTAAGGGACTGAGAGAGAACAGAATGCAACAGGGCCGGCCCTATCGTTTGGAAAAGCAAGGCATTTGCCTCCAGTGGCAAATGCTGAGGGAGCCAACATCTTCCTCGCATTAGAGCAGTATTTCCCAACCTTTTTTGAGCCGCGGCACACTTTTAACATTAAAAAAATCCGGGGGCACACCACCAACCAAAATGACACAAAATGACACTCTAACACAGTAAAGAACGGCTGGGGGGTGGTGGCCTGCTGGGAGCAGCTGCTGGGAGTGCCAAAGCTGGGGAGGGGGCGGAGCCAGGCTGTGCCATGCCCCGCCCCCTACCCCCGGCTTCACCTCTCCCAGCAGCTGCTCCAGCCTTGAGGGGGCAGTGCCAAGCCAGCGATGCCAGAACCAGCACAATGCTGGCTTGGCACTGTCCCCTCAAGGCTGGAGCAGCTGCTGGGAGTGCCGACGCCGGGGGAGGGGGCGGAGCCAGGCCGCACCATGCCCCGCCCCCTCCCCCCAGCTTCAGCTCTCCTACAGAGGAGGAGCAGGAGCGGTGGACAGGCTTCAGTCGGCGGGGTTCCTCCTCCACGCGGCTTCAGCGAGCGAGGGGTGAGAGTCATGGTGGGAGTCATGGCGGATTGGAGGCTGGCTGGAGAAATGGCCGAAGGAGGCGGCGCCCCAGCCCCTTCTTTTTCTTCGCCACAGCCCGGCCTTTCCTCCTCCTCCCCCAAGCAGCAGGAGTTCGGCAGGAGGGGGGGAGGAAGGGGGGCAGAGAGCTTTTCTCGCGGCACAGCAGGAGGTCCGTCACGGCACACTAGTGTGCCACGGCACGCTGGTTGAGAAAGACTGCATTAGAGAGCCATCAAAGTACGAGGGTTGAATGAAAAGTAATGCCTCCACCTTTGTTACTTGGGTTTGGATGGGAATATTTTAATAAATCAAATGCAGGAATAATCCTTAGAACGTGCTCTTTAACTGCCACTATTCACTTTTCCACATAATCACCAGACAATTGGATACATTTCTGCCAACGATGAGCAAGTTTTCTGAAGCCGTCACGGAAGAAGTTGACACTCTGTTTCCGCAACCAGCGTCAGCATCCTGGGTACCCTTTGTGCACAGATCTTCCAATAGCCAAGGAAAGCAATAATGTGACCCACACCTTCTTGTGAAATGCTGATTAGGCTTGAAATTTCTCTCTGAGTGATACGACAATCGTCCTGAATCAATCTGTCAACCTTTTGCTTGTGGAACTCGGTGGTTGCTGTCATAGGATGTCCAACTCTTTGTTTGTCACACAAGTCAGATGTTCCCACCTCAACATCTTTAAATTTACTCACCCAATGATGCACAGTACTCACACCAACACAATCACCATAAACAGCTCACATTCTCTGATGAATCTCCTTTGGAGTGACACCTTCTGCTGTCAAGAATTCAATGACTGCACGTTGCTTAAGTCACATTGACCGACCGTCTGCGCAGGATTCCATACTTGGCACTTTAACAACACAACCGTTCAATGCTAAGGCTTCATGCCAAAATGGAACTGTAGAGGAGAGTCTACTGAACAAGCCAGTACCTGCCGCATACCAGTACTGTCAGCTGTTGAGAAGTTACGAAGGTGGAAGCATTACTTTTCATTCAACCGTCGTATAACTTATGTAAAACTAGCTTGGGGACCCAGCGGTGCCCGGGTTATTTGAGGAAGGCATTGTGTGCCAAGGTTGGTTCCTATTAGATGTTTATGTGGCTTGCAGTGGTCTCAAGAACTTAGTGAAAGTACTGCGAGTCCCGGGGGGCCTAGTCAAGAAAATCAAGTTGAGGGAGCGTAACAGTATCCCATGTGCTGAGGCCTAGTCAGGAAAATCAAGTTAAGGAAGCCTTGCTGTCAATTTTGGGCCTGGTCTGTGATGTATAGGGGCTGCAGTGTTGTTTGGGAAGTGAATGAGGTGAAGGTACTGCAAATCCCATCATTCGTGGCCCATCCTGCCCTAAATCACACCAGGTTGTGAAGTGGGCCTGTGGGCCCCTGTTTGCCAAGTTTGGTCCTGTTCCGTCATTGCTGTTGGCCGCAGTGGCTGACTGCCTGAGGCCTTTCCCTTTCCCTCTGAGTCACCTTAGAATGTTGGAATGTTGTTGACCAATCGGAGCCCTTTATGCAAATACCATTTCAGTGGCAACCAATCCCCTCTGTCTGGGGCCTTAGAATTTTGGAGTTCTGAGGCTGGCCAGTCAGAGCCATTTATGCAAATAATCCCAGAGTGGCAGCCAATCGAAACGCTGGCACATATTCCTCCCGTCGCACCATCGCCCGCAAACACTAACTTTTATTATATACATAGAAGATAGATAGATAGATAGATAGGGGATGAACCCCTTTTCCCAGGTAAAGCTCCTGCACATTTAAGAAGCTGGCTACAGGTGGAGGCTGTGCTAAGTTGGCTTTCTCATTGCTTTAAAGGCAATCTCACTGGGAAAGCGACTTAGGAGTAGGAGGCAGGCTCTTTAGCTCCCCTTTCCTTCTGCACTTTGGCAGGCCAAGGCCTGGGAATACCTGATTTATAGGCTCGTGCCTGGAGCTGTTTATTCCCAGCGAGTTATTTTTTGAAAAAAAAGGGGGGGATGGAAACTTTTGGAAGCTGAGAGAGACGTTTGCCTTAAATAGTAAAGCCCAAGAGGCAGGAGGGAGAGCGGAGCAGCTCCGTTCTCCAGGGAGAGAAGCTCACAGAACAGACAGTTCCTAGTTACCAAGCCTTAACCCTTTAGGAATGAGCTTTAAAGCCGACCCAAGCCTAGCTGCGGCCTGAAACCAAAACCAAGGTGGGATCAGCTCCCCTTCTCTGCATCAGAAGATAACCAGATAGAGTAGATATGGGCCAACTTGGGCCTTCCAGGTGTTATGGACTTCAACTCCCACCATTCCTAACAGCCTCAGCCCCCCCCCCCCCCCTCATGGTTTAACGGTTTCTTCCTTTATGTTGAAACTAGCTGTACCCGGCACGCGTTGCTGCGCCCTATTTAGGAGATGCGAGAAAGTCTGAGTATGTAAGGGTTGGAAATGATGTTACTTACGGTCTTGGTGGGGTCATGTAGGCATGAATTGCGCACTTTCTATGTGTGCTCCAAATGATGTCATCTGGAAGCATGAGTTGTATTGTCTTATATAGCGGAGGAAGTGTTTTGATTCTGGAGTGTGTTCACTCAGCAAAGTCTGTAGTGGTTGTGGAGGAGTGGCAAGTGGTGGTAGAGAGACTTTACCGGCTAGGCAGCACATTCCTGTTGTTTCTGCTGGGTATTTCAGGGCTTTGCAGTGTGTGCAGATGTGCGCTAGGGTGCCAATGTCGGCCTCTGGCGCCATGCTGTAGTCTTCTGCAGCGTTGTATCTGAAGGCTAGGCGGTGGAATTGGTTGTGTTTTTGAAGTTTGTGTTCTGTGTTGCGACGTCGTGTTTCTGCGCTCCTTGCGCTGCTGTTGTGTTGCATTTCTGCATCTTTGTTGTTCCTGGCTGTGCACTTCTTCTTGTCGTGCAGTTCTTTGCATTTGGTTCTCAGCTGTGCGTCGTGCAGTGACCTGTTGTCTGTGTCTCTGCTGCGCAGTGTGTTTCTGTGTTCTGGCGTTTGTTCTGCCCTTTTTTGTTTGATGTATGTAGCGTTGTGAGTGTGTCGTCCAATGCTGTTATTTTTAGAAGGCATGGCTTGTCTTTTGGGTCAGTTTCTGTCTGTGTGGAAGGAAGGGATGGTTTTTGTTTGTGGTGGTGGTAGGTGTTGTGTGTACGGGGTCCCGTAAGGTTGGTGGGATGGGTTGTGATTGGAAGTTGTGTTGTGTGGGTAGGAATTGCTGGAAAATTGCTCCCTCATAGAGTTTGGTTTTGACAGTTTAACCCTCAAACACCAACTGAAATCTCTCAGCATTCTATCCTAGCCTTGGATGGCTCCTGCCAGCGTTGCTATGGTTACTCTTCCTCTCTGCATTTTGTGTGGGCCAATGTCGGCCAATGCCATTTGCTGGCAGCCACGGAGGATGCTGGGAAATGTAGTTTTTTTACTCGTTTTGGGGGCCTTTTAGGTTTTGGGGGGGAAAGTTTCTTTGCTACAAACGTACTTTGCTTGAGGCCTATTTCTGTTGGTAAGTTTTGTGTTTCTGCGTTGTAAGGTTTCTCTGTTTGAGGTAGTCTTCACATGACGACTGTTCCTTTATATCAGGGCTGTCCAACTTCTACCGGACCTGTGGCCGGAATTCCGGTTACTGATGACCTGGGGGGGTGAAGGGTCTGCCTCCGCCCCCGGCTCCGCCCCCTCCCCGGCTCTGTCCCTGCCCCGCCCCCATCTCCACCCCCTCCCCGGCTCCGCCCCTTCCCCGCCTTGGAGGTGTCTGTGGAGGACACCAGGGCTTTGACTTGGAGATAGAGATGAACACCAAAATCCCAGTCTCAAGTCCCAGTCCCTGCTTTGAACTGGATTATATTGCAGTGTGGACTCAGGGCCCTTCACACAGCCATATAACTCAGAATATCCAGGCACGAAACCCCACAAAACCTGCTTTGAACTGGATTATATTGCAGTGTGGATTCAGGGCCCTTCCACACAGCCATATAACCCAGAATACCTGCTTTGAACTGGATTATCGGAGTCCACACTCATATAATCTGGTTTAAAGCAAATAGCATGGATTTTCTTCAGATGTGTGGAAAGGAAGTCAAATAAGAAGCCAGGGCCCTTCCACACAGGCCTATAACCCTGAATGATAAGGCATAATATTCATTCTGCCTCTGCTAATAATAATAATAATAATAACAACAACAGGTTCCTGGAGTAGGAGACCTCCAAGGGCCATCCAGGGCCATCCAGTCCAATCTCCTTCTGCCATAAGGGGAAAATACAATCAAAGCATTCCTCACAGATGACCATTCAGCCTCTGATGATGATGATGATGATGATGATGATGATGATGATAATAATAATAATAATAATTACAATGGGTTCCTAGAATAGGAGACCTCCAAGGGCCATCCAATCCAATCTCCTTCTGCTATAAGGGGAAAACACAATCAAAGCATTCCTCACAGATGGCCATTCAGCCTCTAATGATGATGATAATAATAATAATAATAATAATTACAATGGGTTCCTAGAACAGGAGACCTCCAAGGGCCATCCAGTCCAATCTCCTTCTGCTATAAGGGAAAAACACAATCAAAGCATTCCTCACAGATGGCCATTCAGCCTTTAATGATGATGATGATAATAATAATAATAATAATAATTACAATGGGTTCCTAGAACAGGAGACCTCCAAGGGCCATCCAGTCCTACCTCCTTCTGCCATAAGGGGAAAACACAATCAAAGCATTCCTCACAGATGACCATTCAGCCTCTGATGATAATAATAATAATAATAATAATAATAATAATTACAATGGGTTCCTAGAATAGGAGACCTCCAAGGGCCATCCAGTCCTACCTCCTTCTGCCATAAGGGGAAAATACAATCAAAGCATTCCTCAGCCATGTTGAATCAAACCTAAACTCTCATGAGAGCAACAGAAAGTACTGAACCTTGAGTTTGGGAGTTGTAGTTCTCCATCCAGAGAGCACTGTGGACTCAAATAATGATGGATCAGGACCAAACTTGGCACGAAGCCTCAGAAGAGGAGGAAGCCGGAAAGGGAATGGATGAGCACCCCCCCCCGCATGCTCCAAACTCGGCCCCGCCCCTTTTTTGCTCTGGCCACGCCCCCTCCCGCTTGGTGCACTCTCTCCTTCCCTCTTTCTTTCAAGTGGTGGAAAAGGGAAGGAATGAAAGGGGGAAAGAGAGAGAGAAGGAGGGAGGGAGGGAGAGGGGGGGAGGGAAGTAGGGAAGGAGGAGGAGGAGGAAGGGAGCCTGCTCCTCCGCCCCGCCCCTCACCCCCCCCCCACCACGAAAAAAATAAATAAAAAATATTCGAAAAAATATTCGAAAAAAATATTCGAAAAAAATATTTTTTTTAAAAAAAATTAATCTTAAAAAGCAGATATCTTGCAGGTGGGTAGGGGGGCGTGGGGAAGAGGCTGGGGGCCATATACGGCCTGCGGGCCACCAGTTGGACAGCCCTGCTTTATATATAGATTGTCCACATGCTTGTGGATTTCAATGGCTTCTCTGTATAGTCTAACATAGTAGTTATGAGAGTGGTCCAGCATTTCCGTGTTCTCAAATAATATGGTGTGTCCCAGTTGGTTCATCAGGTGTTCTGCTATGGCTAACTTCTCAGGGTGAATTAGTCTGGTAGTTGTCAGACAAACAGCCAAGCCTTGAAGCTTCAAGGCTATTCAATGCTAATCAAGGTGATCAATTGCAACATTCCTCCAACACACAAGAGTTCTTTCTCCCACCCTGGACATATATAAACATTCCAACAGGCCTCACAACCTTTTCCATTTCCAAGCTAAGGAACCTGTTGTCCATAGACACCTCCTGGTTACCTTGCCGGCATGGCTGCATGGGTGCTTTTATTCCCTTCCCGCCAAAGCTGTATCTGTTGATCTACTCCAGCGTTTCTCAACCTGGGGGTCGGGACCCCTGGAGGGGTCATGAGGGGGTGTCAGAGGGGTCACCAAAGACCATCAGAAACACACAGTATTTACTGTTGGTTATGGGGGTTCTCTGTGGGAAGCTTGGCCCAATTCTATCGTTGGTGGGGTTCAGAATGCTCTTTGATTGTAAGTGAACTATAAATCCCTCCAAATCTTCCCCAAACATCACCAGTGTTCACATTTGGACATATTGAGTATGCGTGCCAAGTTTGGTCGAAGTCCAACATTGTTTGTGTCCATAGTGCTCTCTGGATATAGGTGAACGACAACTCCAAAACTCAAGGTCAATGCCCACCAAACCCTTCCAGTATTTTCTGTTGGTCATGGGCGTTCTGTGTACCAAGTTTGGTTCAATTCCATTGTTGGTGGGGTTCAGAATGCTTTTTGATGGAAGGTTTCATCCAGTGAATGAAAATACATCCTGCATACTAGATATTTACATGATGATTCATAACAGGAGCAAAATTGCAGTTATGAAGTAGCAACAAAAATAATTTTTGGGGGTTGAGGGGTCACCACAACATGAGAACTGTATTAAGGGGTCGCAGCATTAGGAAGGTTGAGAACCACTGATCTACTCACATTTGCATGTTTTTGAACTGCTAGATTGGCAGGAGCTAGGGCTAACAGCGGAAGCTCACCCCAACTCACGGCTTCAAACTGCCAACCTTCAGGTCAGCTGTTCAGCAGCTCAGCAGTTTAACCCATTGTGCCAACCACCAGAGGCGGATTAACACACTCAGCAAAGTAGGCACCCGCCGAGAGCGCCACATCCTCAGGGGCACACAGCCACCGGCTGTAAACTCCGCCTCCGAGCCGGCTGGTAACTCCGCCTCCGCACTGCTCCAGGTTTGGTTTGGGAGGGCGCCAAAATAATTTTCGCCTACCATGTAAAATTACCTTGGGCCGCCTCTGCCAACCACAGTGACCTCACAACCTCTGAGGATACCTGCCATAGATGCAGGCAAAACGTCAGGAGAGAATACAGCCCAGAAAACTCACACCATCCCAGTGATTGTGGCCATGAAAGCCTTCGACAACACAAATTTCACTGTAACGACACCTTTTGAAAGGGATCCACTGTTAAGCAGAGTAAAACAAACTGGCAAGATGGCCTCCAAACGTTGAGCCACGTTTTGTCATAAGCAAAACACTGTCTGCAGGTCAGAGAGAGATACAGGGAAGTTATGACATACTCACACAAACACCAATGTGTGTGTTTGGTGCACATGGAAAATGGAGCCAAGGAAGGAGCAGCCTTGGCGGGGTGGGTGGGGGTGGGTGGGTTGGTTCCAGTTGCATTCTGAGAAGCCTTTACATCATCTGGCAAGATTTGCAGAGATACATGGCTTGTGAAATATTCATCAGGCCTCTCTACTCAGGACATGAAATTGCTCTAAATTACTCTAAATATTTCATTCTAGGGGGCCGAGGAACGATCTCAACACTTGGGGGCTGACACGAAAAACGGAGCGCTCTATCTGTGAGTCTGAAAGGTATGAAGCTGTATTGGGGCTCAGGCTTTCACACAATACATTTGGACCTGGGTTAGCCAACAGATTGAAAGAATAAGCCTGGAAATCTGGTCAGACATCATGAGAGGCCAAACCGTGGTCTGCGGCTGCCATGCTTTCCCCCCTCATGCAAAATCCCTTTCGTCGTTCTTGTCTTTCTTCCACTTCAGCCTACCTCTGCTCAGCCTTGGTTGTTCCTGCTAACACATTGTGAAAGGAACATTCCTGGTTGAAAGCCATTCTTCGTAACATTAAATGTGTAGGATCTGGATGATGCCTTGAATATTCCAGTATCTGCAAGGGCTGATGGGGATGATCAGGCTTTGCTGCAGAATGGCGAGTGTGTGTATTTGTATTTATTTGTGTGTGTGTGTTTTATACTGCAGTTTGGGCCATGGGATAGGAAACTGGAAGAGTTCACCATAAACTATTTGTAGGGAAGCATGCAGACACTTTCATTAATGCACACATGTGCAATAAGACATGAAGCCAAACTACATTGACACAATCACAGTTAAAGTAATGATCTATATATCTATATCTATATCTATCTATTGGCCTGGGCAATCATGATTCTAAATGGTTCTAAAGTACTTACAAAACTAAAGTTCTGGTGGTGAAAACTAGGTGGCGCTGGTGCTTTGCTTCTACAGTGTTGCTAAAGTTCTGGTGGTGAACATGTCAAAACTTTCAAAATTTCGTTAGAAATAGCAGTGCCTAATTGGTTTCTGTCTTAAAAAATCACCAATAATGAAATAATAATGAAGTTTTGAAAGTTTCGTTAATGTTCTGGAATGTTCACCACCAGAACTTTAGCAACACGTAAAAGCAAAGCACCAGCGCCACCTAGTTTTCACCACCAGAACTTTACTTTTGCAAGTACTTTAGAACCATTTAGAACCATGATTGCCCAGGCCTACTATCTATCCACATTCCATATCTATCCATCCATCCATCCATCCATCTCTATACACATAATATATGTATGTGTGTATGTGGCGGAGGTGTCTACTTACACAGACAGGGGCGGTCCTACCGGTAGGCAAAGGACACCACTGCGTGGGGCGCCATCTGGGTAAAGGGCGCATTCCCCCGCCTGCCAGACAGCATCCGGCCGATGTTCTGCTTTTGGGCCTTGTGCGCTCCGACGCCGCGCCATAGCAAACCTCCCTGCATGCCGAATAAGGAGTACTGTGTTTACAGGCTTCTGCGCCTGCGCACAGGAGCTTCTAGGCATGCGCGGAGGGGGGGGGGAGTGCATGCCGAATAGGGAGTGCTGTGTTTACAGGCTTCTGCGCCTGCACACAAGAGCTTCTGACAATTTCATCCTAGATTGTTTCTTCCACCATAGGCAGGCATCCCAGGGTTCCTTGCATGGAATTTGCTTGACCCCACCCATTGCCTCTCCCTTAGCCCTTTCCTACCCCTTGCTATGGCACACAGGAATTGAGCAGCAACTGAACAGACTGGAAGGGTCCGACGATGGACCGGGACCAAACTTGGCAAAGAGAAGCCCCACGACCAGGGCCGTAGCCAGAATTTTGGTTCAGGGGGGGGCTGAGTTTGGTTCGGGGGGGGGGCTGAGACTGGGTGGAAGAGGGTTTACCCTAGCAACCTTTTGTATTGTTATCCCAATAACCCCATGAAGGTGGGATATAATGAGCATGGTGATCAGTTCATGATATGAATAAACATAACAGTTTAAATAATGTACCAGTAAGGCCTTCTCGCGGACCATCCTGAGAATTTCGGGGGGGAAAATGACCTTAATTTTAGGAGGTGTGGTTCACCTGCATCCCAAAAGCACTCAAACCAACTGATGACGGATCTGGACCACACTTGGTACACAGAGCCGACATGGCCAAAGAAAATACTGGCTGGGTTTGGGAGTGATTGCCCTGGGAATTTGGGAGTTGTAGTTCACCCTTATCCAGAGAGCACTGAACCCAGTTGACGACAGATCATGTTGCACTCCAGACCAGGAAAAAGGCCTCTGACTTTAAACACCACACATTTGAGTAGAGAAACAATCCTTTTATTGAATTTAATTAAAAAGCAGAAAGGTAAAAAAACACTTTAAAGGAATAGGTAAATCCAATTAGGTAGGAAAATAAGTCGGAACAAAGTAGTCCGAGGTAATAGTCCATCAAAGTCCATGAAAAACAAAGGCCAAACTTCTCCAATAAAATCCAGGGAACCAGGAAACATGAATCCAAGGCATGAACATAAAATCATAGAATCCAAGAATAAAAAACCACGAAACGAGGCACTTTAAGCATGAATCTTCCCAAGCAAAGCTTCCAAGAAACAAGGACTAGATCTTGACTTGATTCCAAACGATGCTTCATCTGGCTACATCTCCTGTACTTGGGACTTTTTATCTCCTTGTTAAGCTATGATCCAAGCACCCAGAATTTGGTTTCACTTTAGTTCAGAGCGGGCCTGGGCAAACTTTGGCCCTCCAGGTGTTTTGGACTTCAACTCCCACAATTCCTAACAGCTTCAGGCCCTTTCCTTTTGCCCCTCAGCCGCTTAAGCATCAGCGAGCTTCAGCGAGCGAGGGGCGAGAGTCATGGCGGGAGTCATGGCGGATTGGAGGTTGGCTGGGGAAACGGCCGAAGGAGGCGGCACCCCGGCCCCTTCTTTTTCTTCCCCGCCACCCGGCCCTCCCTCCCCCCCCCAAGCAGTAGGAGTTCTGCAGGAGGGGGGGGGAGGGAGGCAGAGAGCTTTTCTCGCGGCACAGCAGGAGGTCCGTCACGGCACACTACTGTGCCGCATCACAGCGGTTGGGAAACACTGGACTAGACCACTGCCATCTTGAAACCCATGTTCATCACTCCCCACATCTAAAGCACCCTGGTCCTTAAACACAATCACAGGCTGAGCTTCAACAGATCTGGACCAAACTTGGCACACAGACCCAACATGGCCAACTGTGTATATAGGCCTGGTTTTGGTGAGTAAAGTATTGACCCACGATTCTGGGAATTATAGTTGACCCACATCGTTATTTAATTTCTAATGGGAGGAAAATCATATTCTGGCTTTTTCCTAATAAATATTGTTACTAATTAACTAAATGATATTGCTTAACATCCCAAAACAAATATATTTTTCAAATAACCCGGGCACCACTGGGTGCCCAAGCTAATACACAAGTGAAAATGTGTATGTGCGTATGTGGCTGGGGTGCCCACTTCCACAGAGAGGCTCCCACTTCCACAAACAGCTTTAACCCACAGTGCTGAGGAGCCACCAGTGGCTCTCCCTCCAATGACATCACAGGGTATAGCGAGCACCGTGAACACGTAGCCCAACGCCAGCCAATAACCTCCCCAATCATCATACTGCCCACCACCCAAGGAATGCTTTCATTTGGGGACAATTTCAACCTAGATTGTATGTGTTTCCTCCACCACAGACATCCCAGTGTTTCTTTCTCTCTCCATTTGTATGGAATTTGCACAATCCCACCGTCTGCCTCTCCCTTCACCCTTTCCTACTCTTTTCAACTCTGTCTGCACAGCAAACAGAGCAGATCTAATCAGCAACTCAACATACTAGAGGGGTTGGGGGGACTGCACATGATGGAAATTGTAGTTTACCCTGCATCAAGTCAGATAATTGTGACCCCCCCCCCCCAACTGACAATGGACCTGAACCACATTTGGCACACAGAACCTCCATGACCAAAGAAAAATACTATAGAGGTTTGGGGAAAATTCACCTTGATTTATAGCCATTGTAAGCACTGGGATTTATAGTTCACCTGCAATCAAAGAGTACTGTGGACCCCATTAACGATGGCCCTGGACCTAACTTGGCACACAGAACCACCATGAGCAACTGAAAATACTGGAGGGGGTGTGTGTGAGGGGAATCGACCTTCATTTCTGGAAGTTGTAGTTCACTTACATTCAGAGACACTGTAATCACCACCGATGACAAATCTGGACCAAACCTGGCACACAGAACCCCCATGACTAAATCAACCTACTGGAGGGGTTTGAAGGGACTGACTCATCATAGTGGGAGTTATAGTTTACCCTACAGCCAGAGAGCACGCTGAACCCCACCAATGATGCATCTACAGCAAACTTGTCCGACATGACGAAGTTTCACAACTGATGGAGTTTCAGGGGGTTAACCTGGCATGATGTGATTTGTCTCTCTCTCGGCATTACTTCGCGAACGAAGATTCAGGAAGGACTCATCCCACACTTTTTACAAGCGTGTTGATGACTAAAAAGGCCAATCTGAGATAGCCAAGTTCCATTGCACTCCGGTTGCAGAAAGCACAGCAGAAAGTCTCCTTGGGTGATGTTGTTTCCAAGTTGTGGTTCTTTCCGCATTGTCGTTTCTCTTCGAGACCCATTCGGCGTGTCTTCTCGAAAGAGGCCGCAGCATTGTGGATAGTGCGTCTCCATGCCTCCGGATGTGAGGCCTGGGTGGACCATTGTTGGTGATTAATCTGGCCGAGTCTGAGATGTTTCAGGGAGTCCTTATATCTCTTTGGGGGGCTCTCTTGCGCTGACCTGTGGCGAGTTCACCATAGACTAGTATCTTTGGGAGGCGGAGGTCCTTCATCCTAGAGACGTGCCCTGCCCAGCGCAGCTGTGTTCTCAATAGCGTGGCCTCAATGCTGGTGATCCCTGCTTGCTCAAGGACAGCAACGTTCGTCACATAGTCGGACCAGTGTATATTTAGGATTGCGCGAAGACAGCGCTGATGAAAGCATTCGAGGAGTCGTAGGTGTTGGCGATAGGTGACCCATGTTTCAGACCCATAGAGGAGAATAGACAGTATGACAGCTCTGTACACACTAATTTTGGTGCTTTGCCTCAGGTGCTTGTTGCTCCAGACTCTTTTGTGAAGCCTTCCGAATGCACTATATGCCTTTGATAATCTGTGATCTATCTCTTTGTCAACCTTGTCGTCTGAAGAGATGATGTTTCCCAGGTAGGTGAACTGCTGAACGGACTTAAGCACAGATGTTCCTATGCTGACGTGGGGATGATGGTGTTCTTCCTGTGGTACGAGCTGGTAGAGGACTTCCGTTTTCTTCAGGCTGACTTCCAGCCCAAACAGCTCTGCAGCTGCTGCAAAGCAGGATGTTAGGCGCTGCAGGGCTGCTTCTGAATGGGCGACAAGGGCAGCATCGTCAGCAAAAAGCAGCTCACGGACTAGATAGTTTAGAGTCTTAGTGCGAGCCCTCAGGCGGCTTAAGTTGAACAAGCTATCATCAGTATTGTAATCCATTTGCTGTTCTCCTCATTACACAATGGAACAAGATTTTTATTCCTGGGTTATAAATATCATTTCCTAATTGGTTCTGATATCAAAACTTGGAAAAAGTTTCTTAAACTGCAAAAACCTTTGTTCTTGCAAGACACCCTGTAACAAATTTCGCTCTAGTTTTTTAACGAATCTCTCAACCAATTCAACATAGTTTGTGGCAGTCACAAAAACCAAGTTTCTGGAGTATATCAACTACTTTCCAAGTACGTAATGCACAGTTAAACGGGAATAACACATTCAAAATAGGAACAGAAACTTTTCAAACTTTGTTCCACAATTTGTCCCATTCACAGGAAAAAGCCACAATAATCTGGGGTCCACAGGTTCCCCACCCTACTGTTAAGAGGTCAGGGAAGTCAGAACCATGGACAGCTCTCTAGCCCCAAATGTGGAAGATCTCCTACCTTCCCATTGTAGGAAAGATGCTATCTCAATACAGCAGGCATGGGCAAACTTGGGCCCTCCCTCCAGGTGTTTTGGACTCAGATATTCCCGTTCAAAGCAGATATTGTGAATTATCTACCTTAATATTCTGGGTTATATGGCTGTAAGGAAGGGCCCTATATCCCTAGATTCTGAATCCATAGATTCAACCATCAATAGTTTGAATTTTTTAAAAAAATATTTTTAAAAATGTTGATTAGGTCAGTGTTTCCCAACCAGTGTGCTATGGCACACTAGTGTGCCATGAGAGATCATCAGGTGTGCCGTGGGAAATTAGATTCTTATCTATCTGATGTCATGTATAAAGTTTGCTACTCTGTTTCCGGAACCTCAGCGCACGGGTCCCTGTTTCCGGGAGGGCTGCGCAGTAGGGCGGACCTGTTTGGGCCCATTCCCTTCCATTCCGCTCCGGCGGGGAGCACTTCTGGTCCAGTCCAGCCCAGCCCTGTTGGCGCTATGCGAGGTGTGAGTCAGAGAGCAACGGAGCCCGAGCGCTGAAGGCAGACAGGCAGGCAAGCAACCAGGGGGGGGGGCAGGTAGGCAGGGAGTCAGCCAGCTAACGGGGGAAATCAGGGAAGGGAACTCGTGGGAGAAATATAGGTCCCCCAAAGGCCATCCAACCTGACCCCCTTCAGCCAAGCAGGAAGGCACCACCCAAGCCCTCCCCACAGATGGGCATGGAGACTCTGGCTATACATTAAGGCAGGCAGCATCTTTATTAAGGAAGATGGAAGAAGGTTTAGACTAGATATGGTCAAACTTGGGCCTTCCTCCAGGTGTTTTGGACTTCAACTAATATTGTGATATAATTGTTATAATACAATGTGGTATGTAATTGTTGTACTGTGACAATGACATACAGGTCCTTCTAAAAAAATTAGCATATAGTGCTAAAGTTCATTGTTTTCCATAATGTAATGATAACAATTAAACTTTCATATATTGCACACCAACTGAAATATTTCAGGTCTTCTTTTGTTTTGTACTGATAATTTTGGCATACAGCTCCTGAAAACCCAAAAATACTGTCTCAAAAAATTAGCCTATTTGGTCGGATGGAATGTGCTAATTTTTTGAGATATGTATGCCAAAATCATCAGTATTAAAACAAAAAAAGACCTGAAATATTTCAGTTGGTGTGCAATGAATCGAAAATATATGAAAGTTTAATTGTTATCATTACGTTATGGAAAATAATGAACTTTAGCACTATATGCTAATTTTTGAGAAGGACCTGTAGTATGTTGTATTCGATATTATTGTAATATACGTATATTGTGTGTGCATATAATATTGATAATGTTGTAACGTAATGCAATATAATAATAATAATATACTATATAACTATATATTTTGTGTTCATCGAAACAGGCCCAGGTTTCACACTAAGTGAGTGTATAAATACATTTAAAAACATATTAACTATATGTATGACTGTGTTAGAGTGTCATTTTGTGTCATTTTGGTTGGTGGTGTGCTCCAGGATTTTGTAAATGTAAAAAATGTGCCGCGGCTCAAAAAAGGTTGGAAAACACCGGATTAGGTCATTGTATATAAGGGACACCATTTTGCTAGGCTTAGACGTCTATCGATTTTTGGTATCAATTGAGTCCTGGGAACCAATCCCTAGTGGATATCAAGAGTCTCCTGTATTTAGCTCCATATCTAACTAGGAACTTGAATGTGGCTCCCTTAATCCTAGAGCAACAGTATGACCACCAAACCACCCTCACTTTCCATAACATAGCGCTATGGAAGTTTTTTTTCTGTGTCAGGAGCTACTTGAGAAACTGCAAGTCGCTTCTAGTGTGAGAGAATTGGCCATCTGCAAGGACGTTGCCCAGGGGACCCCCAGATGTTTTGATGTTTTACCATCTTTGTAGGAGGCTTCTCTCATGTCCCCGCATGGGTAGCTGGAACTGACAGAGGGAGCTCATCTGCGCTCTCCCCGGATTCGGACCTCCAACCTGTCGGTCTTCAGTACTGCTGGCACAAGGGTTTAACCTATTGCGCCACTGATGGCTATGGCAGTAAAGTGGTATCGAAATGTTATGATTCTTCCATAGGAATGGTCTCTAGGCCCCTTCACATTGTTCATATTTTTCGTGTCAGGAGTGACTTGAGAAACAACAAGTTGCTTCTGGTGTGAGAAAATTGGCTGTCTGCAAGGACATTGTCCAGGAAACACCCGGACGTTTTGATGTTTTACCATCCTTGTGGGAAGCTTCTCTTATGTCCCCACATGGGGAGCTGGAGCTAACAGAGGGAGCTCAACTCTCTCTCCCCAGATTCGGACCTCCGACCTATCGGTCTTCAGTCCTGCAGGCATACGGGTTTAACCCATTGTGCTGCTGGTGGCTATGGCAGTAAAGTGGTATCGAACTGTTATGATTCTGCAGTATGGATGGTCTCTAGGCCTCTTTCCATTATTCACTGAAGCTTACAAATAGCAGTCAACATGCCAGCACATCCTGAGGTTGTGATTCTATTTATGTTCTGGTTAGAATCCAAGGTTGGGTCTACACTGGAAAATTGCAGCAGTTTGACACCACATTCACTGCCAGGGCTCAATGGTATGGAATCTGTAGTTTTGGGAGATGTTTGCCCTTCTCGGTCAGAGCGCTCTGGTGCCACAACCAATGGCAAATCCCATGAATCCACAATATGGTAGTTAAAGTGGTATCAGACTGCAGTGTGGATGGTCCTTAAGTTTCTACATCAGGCATGGGTAAACTTTGGCTCTCCCTCCAGGTGTTTTGGACTTTGACTCCCACCATTCCTAACAGCCTCAGGCCCCTTCCGTTTCCCCCTCAGCCGCTTAAGCTTAAGGGGAAAAGGAAAGGGCCTGAGGCTGTTAGCAATGGTGGGAGTTGAAGTCCAAAACACCTGGAGGGAGAGCCAAAGTTTACTCATGCCTGATGGGTAAAAGCTTAGGCACACCACCCCTTTAGTTCCAATGTCTCTGCATGTGGGTGAAGGACCAATGGGATGGGCGTGGGGGCCCTTTGCAGGAAGAAGATCTGCAGATGTTGTTGTGTCTTCGCCCTCCATCTTCTGTTTCGGCGTTGGCTCACCTCTCCCCACCCCCCTCCCAGCGGCCGCAGCGAATGCAATCTCCACCTGCACGCCTGGCTGCAGCCGTCGCATCCCATCACCATCCGGCAGCCACAGAGCACTTAGGCCCAGCTCCCAGCTCCCTCGCCTCTCACCAAGCCAGCCAGTGCTGCATTCCCAGAGCCTGGAATTTTCTCCAGCTGGTGCCGTTAAAGGAACAGGTTCCCTGCTTTGCCAACCAGCCCGCAGGGCAAAGACCATTGCAATTCCTTCGGCCCTTCTCTGAGAAATGCCCACTCGTTTCCCTTCTCCGCAGTACAAGAAAGAAGGCCAGCACAGGACTTCTTCTGGCAACAACTCCACCATAGTTTTTCTCATCGGATAATATAGGACCACCGCCTCCCAAAGATGGTGAACTCACCACGGGTCAGCGCCAGAGTGGCACCCCCCAAAAGAGATATAAGGACTCCCTGTAACAACATCTCAGGTTTGGCTAGATTGATCACCAACAATGGCCTCACATCGGGAGGCATGGAGACATACTATCGACAATGCTGCGGCCTCTTTCGAGAAGACACGCCGAATGGGTCTCGAAGAGAAACGACAACGCAGAAAGAACCGCAACTTGGAAACGACATCACCCAAGGAGACTTTCTGCTGTGCTTTCTGCAACCGAACTTGCCTATCTCAGATTGGCCATTTTAGTCATCAACACGCTTGTAAAAAGCATGGGATGAGTCCTTCCTAAGAATCTTTGTTCGCGAAGTAATGCCGAGAAAAGAAATATACTCATAACACAGACCAAACATTTTTTTCTTGGTGCCATGGTTCTTAGGCCAGTTCCTGGAGTTTGTTGGAGCACTGACTCAGACAACTGCATTGGATAGACCTCATCAACTCTAGTTTCTTAGATATGTTTACTATGGTTTTCTATGGGTGAGCAGATGACGACCGGTAGAATAATAGAACCATAAAACCATAGAATCATAGAGTTGGAAGAGACCTCATGGGCCACCCAGTCCTAACCGCCTTGATTCCTTGATTATGATCCAATAATAATAAAAAATTATTATTATTATTATTAATGGATATGACTCACAAATGGGACTTTGAAAAAGGAGACGGAGGGCCTGATTCTGGCAGCCCAAGAGCAAGCCAGTAGAACAAATGCCATCAAAGGCAGAATTGAAAAGTCGACGACAAATCACAAATGTAGACTCTGAAAGGAAGCAGATGAAACAATGGATCCCATCCTCAGCTGCTGCAAGAAGATTGCACAGACAGACTACAAGCAGAGGCATAACACCGTTGCTCTGATGATTCATTGGAACTTCAGCCACAAAAACCGTCTGCCTGTGACAAAGAACTGGTGGGATCACAAGCCGGAAAAAGTTACAGAGAATGAACATGTCAAGCTACGCTAAGACTTCTGAATTCAGACTGACAGAGTTTTGGAGCACAATACTCCTGATCATGTTTAAAAAAAATCCCAGGTGACAGCAGGATTGAAGCGAAACAACAGGAGGATTTATAGATCGAGCTGCAAAGACTCTGTCACAAGCCAGTCAAAGTGGTCCCAGTGGTGATCAGCACACTGGCCTGCACTTAAACACAATCGGCGCCGATAAAATTACCATCTGCCAGTTGCAGAAGGCCGTCTTACTGGGATCTGCACGCATCATTTGCCGATACATCACACAGTCCTAGACACTTGGGAAGTGTCCAACGTGTGATCCAGTACAACAGCCAGCAGAGTGATCTTGTCTGCTGTAGATTCGTCTTGTTGTGTTTCAAATAATAATAATAATAATAATAATAATAATAGGGTTATTGTGTGTTTTCCAGGCTGTATGGCCATGCTCCAGAAGCATACTCTCCTGACATTTCGCCTGCATCTATAGAAGGCATCCTCTGTTGGAAACTCAGCAAATGGAGTTTATATATCTGTGGATTGTCCAAAACACCTGGAGGGAGGGCCCAAGTTTGCCCATGCCTGATCTAGATCTCCATCTTGAATTGTACTCAGAAGCAAATGGGAAGCCCGAGTGGTTCTTGGAGGGTGCATTTACACTATAGAAGGAATATTGTTTGACATCAATTGCCACATATCATGTGACTTGTAGTTTAACAAGGTCTTTAGCCTTCTCTTCCCAAGACTGATTCCTCAAATTACAGATCCCACTGTCCCAAAGCACTGAGTTACCAGCACTGATTGGCAGATGAGTTTGAAGACTTTGTCATATCCAATTCCAGGGGTTCCATAGCATTGAACCATGGCACTTAAAGGAGTGTCAAACTGCATTCCTTCTACAGTGTTGAATGAAAAGTAATGCCTCCACCTTTGTCACTTGGGTATGGATGGGAATCTTATATATATAAAGGAAGAGTCGTCATGGAAAGACCGTCCCCAACAGAGAAACCTTACAACGCAGAGACACCAAACTTGCCAACAGAAATAGGTCTCAGACAAGGTAGATTTGTAGAAAAGAAACTTTCCCCCAAAACCTAAAAGGCCCCCAAACAACGAGTAAAAAAACCCTACATTTCCCAGCATCCTCCGGGGCTGCCAACGACTCTCCCAGCCTCTACATTCTGACATGATTGGCTGCCAATAAGGGCGGATTTGCATAACTCCTGTACTGGCCAGCCAACATGAACATTCCGGCCCATAATAAACTGTCAGAGGAGGATAAGGCAAAGGACTGAGGCACAAACACAAACACCCAATTCACTTCCCACAGAAAGTTTACACACCTACAAATCACAGACCACGCCCAAAATTGACAGTAAGGCTTCATTAACTTAATTTCCCTGACTAGGCCTCACTTAATGAAATGCTGTTTACGCTCTGAATTGACAGTAAGGCTTCATTAACTTGATTCTCCCGACTAGCCCTCAGCTCATTGGACATTGTGTATGGCCTGAATTGACAGTAAGGCTTCATTAACTTGCTGTTCTTGACTAGGCCTCAGCTCATGGGACATTGTGTATGGCCTGAATTTACAGTAACCTACCTTGGCACACAGAGCCCCTATGACCCACGCTACATTCTACTACAGTTTGGAGGAGGGTGGACCATGGATTATGGGACTTGAAGTACCTCCATGGATAATGGGATTTGTAGTACTTCAAAACCCATCATTCCCCACAGACCACTGTGTCCAAGAACCAAGACCGATAAAGACCAAACTTGGCAAACAATGCACCCCATGACCCACACTCCATCCGACTGCAGATTAGAGAAGGACACACCATGGATAATGGGATTTCAAATACCTCCACTCACTTCCAAAGTACCCCACCCACACACGCATCAACCTCTACATCAACACAGCAGACGGAAAGACAAAAAACATTGTATATCCTCAAACTATGCAGAACGCCAGCAACACCACACAACAACAACTCCACAGGACTCCAACATCCCACCCACCAAAACAACCCACAACAACACAGCCATGACCCCAACAACACCATAACTAACAACAACTCCAACCCTTACATACTCAGACTTCCTCGCATCTCCAAAATAGGGCACAGCAACGTGTGCCGAGTACAGCTAGTATTTTAATAAATCAAACGCAGAAATAATCCTTAGAATGTGCTCTTTAACTGCCACTATTCACTTTTCCACATAATCACCAGAGAATTGGATACATTTTTGCCAACGATGAACAAGTTTCCTGAAGCCATCACGGAAGAAGTCGACACTCTGTTTCCGCAACCAGCGTCAGCATCCTGGGTACCCTTCGTGCACAGATCTTCTGATAGCCAAGCAAAGCAATAATGTGACCCACACCTTCTTGTGAAATGTCAATTATGCTTGAAATTTCTCTCTGAGTGATACGATGATTGTACTGAATCAATCTATCAACCTTTTGCTTGTGGAACTCGGTGGTTGCTGTCACAGGACATCCAACTCTTTGTTTGTCACGCAAGTCAGATGTTCCCACCTCAACGTCTTTGAACTTACTCGCCCAACGACGCACAGTACTCACATGCAATGACATAACAACAATGACGTAATGGAGCAACCACACCCTGTGACGCACACCCCAGCCAGGAAGAAGAAATCCTTCTAAAATTGCACTGTGTACTGTGTACTGTAATTTGTATGTCTTTGTATGTCTTCCGGCATGGGCTGTCTATCGTATGTGTAATGTAATCCGCACTGAATCCCCTTCGGGGTGAGAAGAGCGGAATATAAATAAACAGTATTATTATTCACCATAGACAGCTTGCATTCTCTGATGAATCTCCTTTGGGGTGACACCTTCTGCTATCAAAAATTCAACCCCCGATATTGAAGACTGGAGAATTAAATTAAGGGAGATAAAATATATGGACAAATTGACCTTCTTTTTGAGGAAGAATTCAAATAATTCGATTAAAGAGACGGATTGGGAACTTTTTCAAAACTACGAAAATTTATTAAGAGATAATAAAAATGTTAAATAAGTAAAAACTTTAAGATTAAAGAGACAGAAGAAATAGAAGACTATCAAGCTTGGAATAAAAGTCAAATTTTTCCTTTTAAATTTTTAAATTTTTCTTAATTTTTTATTTTTATTTTGTTTTCTTTTTCTTTTGTTTTTTCCCTTTTTCTTTTTTTTTTTTTCTTTTCTATTTGACTTTTTTCTTTTATCTTTTTTTGGTTGAGGTAGGCAGGATTTCTCTTTCTCAAATTTTCCTACAGAATGCTTTGGGCTATTATCTTAATTGTTCTTATGTTCTTATGTTTCCTCTTTCCATGTACTTAGAAACTTTATTCATTTATTCATTTATAGGATAATTCATAAAATATATTTCAAAAAAAGAGAGAAAGAATTCAACAACTGCACGTTGCTTAAGTCGCATTGACAACTGTCTGTGCAGGGTTCCATACTTCGCACTTTAACATCACAACCATTCAATGCTAAGGCTTCCCGCCAAAGTGGAACTGTAGAGGAGAGTCTACTGCAGTGTTTCCCAACCAGTGTGCCGTGGCACACTAGAGTGCCGTGAGCAATCATCAGGTGTGCCGTGGGAAATTGGCACTCTCCCTCCTACTAGCAGCCCCCGCACAGGTTTCCAAGAAACAAATTGAGCCTCTCCGCTTGGAAATGTTTTGTTTTGTTTTTTACTATTTTACTTGATTTTTTGAGAGTTCCCCCTCAGGAACTGTTTATCACAGCTTCATGACATCCATAGTTAACTGGAAGTTTCACTCAGGGTGAAATTTCACAAAGGTCTGGAGAACAAGCTCTGTGAGGAACGGCTTGAAGAACTGGGCATGTTTAGCTGAAGAAGAGAAGGCTGAGGGAAGACATGATAGTCATGTATAAATATAAATATATACGCTTTATTCATCGAAACAGGCCCAGGTTTCACACTGAGTGTATAAATACATTTAAAAACATATTAACTATACGTATTACTGTGTTAGAGTGTCATTTTCTGTCATTTCAGTTGGTGGTGTGCCCCAGGATTTTGTGAATGTAAAAAATGTACCGCGGCTCAAAAAAGGTTGAAAAACACTGCTTTAATGTAGTGATGGCACAATAACTGTTCTTTAGTGAGCACAGCAACACGTGTATACATGATGCACAGCTTGGGTCACAACTAATACATACTACCTACCGCCTGGTGCATTATTTAGTGAATGCGTCATAACTGGTGATGAATAATGTGGAGCAAGAATCAGAATTCAGAGTTTGGGAAAGTTATTTCAGGTGGCCTGAAACTCCCCAAACTCCTCCAAGATCACCTGACCATGGCAACTGGTCAACTCAGCCTCTCTTATCCATTACTGATCATCTTCTGTGGGTTTTGGCTGAGCTAAAGCAAGATTTCTTCTGTCAATGTACCACTGCAAGGAGGGTCTTCCTCTAGGGGCAAACTAAGAACCTTCCTCTAGGGGCAACCTGGAAGTCCCTGAACAGACTCAGAAGAGTGGGCAGATCAAAAGACAACCCGGCAAAATGGAACTACTAGGAGCAGGGGCGGTCCTACAGGTAGGCCAAGGAAGCGGCCGCATGGGGCGCCATCTGGGAAGGGGCGAATTCCTCCGCCCGCCGGGCACCGGCGCCAGACAGTGTCCTGGCCCTGCCGATGTTCCTCAGGCAGCGCCGCGGCTGCCTGCTTTTGGACCCCGGCCTTGTGTGCTCCGATGCCGCTTCTGGGCATGCGCGGAGGTTTTCGCGCAGACGCAGTTGCTCCGGAGCTGAAGTTGAGCGCAGGAGCAACTGCGCATGCGTGAAAACCTCCGTGCATGCCCAGTAGCTCCTGTGCGCAGAAGCCTGTAAGCAAAGCACTCCCTATCGGGTAGGCAGGGAGTGCTTCCCCTCTCCCTTTGTCTCCGCCCTGCTGCCGAATACAATGACCCAATTGGGCAGGCAGGGGGCAGATACAAAGGGAGAGGGGAGTGGAGCCAAAGGAGTATTGGCGACGTATTGCCTCCTGACAGCCGCAACCGGAAGTAGCTGCTGCGCGTTGAGGCGAACTCCCTTGCCAGGCCCAATCACATGTGAACCCTACCACACCCGCCCACCCACCCACCCACCCACCCCCCGCGCCGGCTGGGGGCATCAAGGAGAGGCAGGCGCAACTGCGCAGGCAAATAGTAATATATAATATTTTATTTTACTTTATTTTGGGTTATTTGAGTTTTATAGGAGTAATGAAAATATTTAGTAGAGGATAATTTTATTTAAATAAATAATTTTATTTATTATTTTAGAATAATAATATAATAGAATGTTATATTATATTATAATGTCAATATATTATAATATAATTATATTGTAATGTAGTATAATATAATTATGATATAATATAGTAGCAGTATGTGCTATAACAGGGCTGTCCAACTGGCGGCCCCGGGGCCGGATCCGGCCCCGTAGCCTGTTGGACACGGCCCCACCTATGCCCTGCCCCGCCGCCATTTTTAAATTTTTTTTAAAAAAATCGATTTTTTAAAAAAAAAATGGCGGCCGGGGGGGGAGGGGGCAGGGAGGAGGAAGACAGCTGGCTCCTCCTCCCTGCCTGTATCGCCCTCCGTCCCTCTCGGCGGCGCCCGATGCGATGCAGTTTGCATTGGCGCCGCCGAGAGGGAAAGGGGCGGTACAGGGAGGAGGAGCCAGCTCTCTTCCTCCTCCCTACACCGCCCCCTTCTCTCTCTCGCGGCGGCGCCGCTGCAAACTGCTCGCAACGGCGCCGCCGAAAGGGACGGAGGGGGCGATGCAGGCAGGAGGAGGAGGAGCCAGCTGTCTTCCTCCTGCCTGATCGCTCCCGTCCCCTCTCTCGGCAGCGCCAATGCGAGGCAGTATGCAGCGGCGCCAAGAGAGGGAGAAGGGGGCGATTCAGGCAGAGGGAAGAGAGCTGGCCCTCCTCCCTGCCTGCATCACCCCTCCGTCCCTCTCAGCGGCGCCGCTGCAAACTGCCTCGCAACGGCGCCGCCAAGAGAGGGAGAAGGGGCGATTCAGGCAGGAGGAAGAGAGCTGGCCCCTCCTCCTGCCTGGATCGCCCTCCGGGACGGACTCTCTCAGCGGCGCCGATGCGAGCCAGTTTGCAGCGGCGCCGCCGAGAAAGGGACAAGGCGGTGGTACAGGGAGGAGGGACCAGCTATCTTCCTCCTGCCTGGATCGCCCTCCGTCCCTTTCTCGGCGCCGCCGCTGCAAACTGCCTCGCACCGGCACCGCCAAGAGAGGGAGAAGGGGCGATTCAGGCAGGAGGAAGAGAGCTGGCCCTCCTCTCTGCCTGCACGCATCCCGTCCCTCTCTCTCGGCAGCCAATGCGAGGCAGTATGCAGCGGCGCCGCGAGAAAGGGACGGAGGGGCGATCCAGGCAGGAGGGGCCAGCTGTCTTTCTTCCTGCCTGTATCGCCCCTGTCTCCCTTTCTCGGCGGCGCCGCTGCAACTGCTCGCAACGGCGGCGCCGAGAGGGAGAAGGGGGCGATTCAGGCAGGAGGAAGACAGCTGGCTCCTCCTCCTTCGCCCTCCTCCTTCCCCGCACCGCGGCTCGCGATCGGAGCCGCGGCTCGTCCGCTGGGGGAGGAGGGGTGAAGGAAGAGGAAGTCAGCTGGCCCCGCCCCGCCCCCGCCCCGCCCCCGCCCCGCCCCCGCTATCGGCCCCGCCCCCCGCTCACTGATCACCTGCGGCCCCCCAGGTGATCAGTGACACTTCTTCCGGCCCTTGGGCCGGAAGAAGTTGGACAGCACTGTGCTATAATATATTGTATATACATTGATACAATATAATACTACTAATGGTATTGTGATATTATAATTGTATATTTGTTTTACATGGGGGGGCAAAATAATGTTTGGGGGGGCCAAAATAATGTTCACTTACCATAGACCGCCCCTGACTAGGAGAATCCTCCACCTTGTGCGACTGTGGGGGAGAGCAAACAACTCAGCATCTGTATGCTTGCCCACAATGCCCTGCCTCATGCACAGAGGAAGACAATGCACTGGTCTACTGAACAAGCCAGTACCAGCCGCATACCAGTACTGCCATCTGTTGAAGAGTTATGAAGGTGGAGGCATTACTTTTCATTCAACTCTCGTAGAAGCATTGCAAGCGGAATCCTCCATAAGCAGGCCTTCGGGAGTCTTGTCCAAAGTTCTTCTTGCCACTTGGCCACAAGTCTCTTGCTGATTTAAGCTGATTTAAGCAAATTACAACTCTGCTTACATCAGGATTGCTGATAATTCACCCAGGAGCTTGAACGGTTCTGCTTTGAAGCAGCCTGGAAATGTTGCATGGCCTCAGGTTTGACTTCTAGGCATCTGCGCCAACAGGTTAATGAATACCAAGGAAAGCAGGACAAAAAGGCCTCCCTCTTCCATGTTATTCCCCGTAAGAGAATAATGTTTGACAAGGTTTGGTAGGCTGGCATCGTGGGATGGCATCGTATCCTCTCATTCTCTTCAGTCCCATTTGAAAGAAAACCTACAACTTCTTTAGCTACTCCCCGGCCCCCAGATGTGTGCTCTGTGTTGTCGTTCCGTTACTGCAATGTGACACAAATCATGTTCAGGAGATTCAAAAGCATCTTATATATGGAAAGACTGAATCAACCAATACAGATCTGGGCAGAGACAGACCTATTGCTCCCCTCTGCTGGATACCATTTGAGCAACGCAAGGACCAGGAACCTGCATCAGCTACACAAGGCTTCTGTATAGGAGTTTAATAGTCTGGACCAGGCATGGGGAAACTTGGGCCCTCCAGGTGTTTTGGACTCCCAACTCCCACAATTCCTAACAGCCTACCGGTAGGCTGTTAGGAATTGTGGGAGTTGGAGTCCAAAACACCTGGAGGGCTGAAGTTTCCCCATGCCTGGTCTGGGCTCACTACGTAGTCACTCCTGGCTGACCCCATGGCATACACACTAAAAGAAGTTGACAAACATTCCAAAATCTATTGTCGAAGGCTTTCATGACAGGAATCACTGGGTTGTTGTGAGTTTTCCAGGATGCATGGCTATGTTCCAGAAGCATTCTCTCCTGACATTTTGCCTGCAACGGAAATGTGGCGCAGCTGGCTGGGTGTCAGCTGCATAAGATCTCTACTGACCAGAAGGTCATGAGTTCGAGGCCTGCCCGGGTCGAGGTGGGCTCTCGGCCTATTGTGTAGCCTGTTGTCGAGCTTTGCAACCCGAAAGACAGTTGCATCTGTCAAGTTAAGGTACCACTTAGTGGGGAGGCTAAATTTAACTGATTTACGAGGCCATTAAAAAAAAGATTTCCAGGAAACCCGCTGAGGAATGAAGGAGTGCGACAGCTCCCCCTGGTGGCCAGATGTTAAATTGCCTCTGTCTGTCTTCTGTGTTTGTGTGTCTAAATGCAATGTGTACATTGTAATCTGTCCTGAGTCCCCTGCGGGGTGAGAAGGGCGGATTATAAATGAAGTAAAATAAATAAATCTATGACAGGCATCCTCAGAGGTCACCGTGGTTGGCATAATGGGTTAAACTGCTGAGCTGCTGAACTGCTGACCTGAAAGTTGGTGGTACGAGTCAGGGTGAGCTCCCGCTGTTAGCCCTAGCTCCTGTCAATTTAGCAGTTCAAAAACATACAAATGTGAGCAGATCAATAGGTACCACTTTGGCGGGAAGGGAATAAAGGCGCCCTTGCAGCCATGCCGCCAACGCGAGCAGGAGGTGTCTGTGGACAACAGGTTTCTTGGTTTGGAAATGGAAAAGGAGCACCTCCTGGTGGCCAGAGTTGAATACTACCTCCAGAAGCCGGAGATTAAAGGGGAAGCCTTAGCCGTTGTTCAGGCGCAGGTTCGCAGTCTGGGAGCGATCCTGGTCTCGGCGGTGGCCGGGAGAGCTTTTGCACAGTTAAAGCTTGTGCGCCAGCTGTGCCCGTACCTTGGGAAGTCTGACTTGGCCACGGTAGTCCATGCTCTAGACTACTGCAATGCTCTCTACGTGGGGTTGCCCCTGAAGACTGCTCGGAAGCTGCAATTAGTCCAACGCTCGGCAGCCAGGTTACTAACAGGAGCGGGGCACAGAGAGCATACAACTCCCTTGCTGCGCCAGCTCCACTGGCTGCCAATTAGCTTCCGGGCACAATTCAAAGTGCTGGTTTTAACCTACAAAACCCTATAAGGTTCTGGCCCAGTTTACCTGTCTGAACGGATTCTCCCCTACGAAACAGAACATTAAGATCCTCCAGAGAGGCCCTGCTCTCGGTCCTGCTGGCTTCGCAAGCACGGCTGGTGGGGACGAGAGACAGGGCCTTCTCTGTGGTGGCCCCTCGGCTGTGGAACTCCCTACCAAGTGAAGCTAGATCTGCCCCCTCTCTGTTGTCCTTTAGGAGGCTGGTGAAGACCTGGATATGGAACCAAGCCTTCCCAGAATAGGCTGAGATTGGCTATTATCTGAATGTATGACCACATTTACAGATTGAGTGGAATTGTTTTAATGGCGATGTGGTTTTATGCTGGGTTTTTATGTATTTTAATATGTTGTTGTAGTTGTTTTTAAATTGTATAGCATTGAATTTTTGCTGTTATGCCGGTCTGAGTCCCTCGATAGAGGTGAGAGGGTCGGGATACAAAAGTTTTAAATAAATAAATTATTACTCTGTATTAAAGGCATTGAGTGTTTGCCTATCAGTGTATGTTGTAATCTGCTCTCAGAATACAAATAAAGTGTATTGTTGTTGTTGTTGTTGTTTGAAACACAACAAGATTAGTACACAGCAATGCAGGCTGTTATATTGGATCACACACCCGACCCTTCTCAAGTGTATAGAACTGTGTGATGTATCAGCAAATAATGTGTGCAGATCCCAGTACGGCGGCCTTTTGCAGCTGACACGTGGTAATTTTGTCAGCGCTAATTGTGTTTAAGTGCAGGTCAAGGTCTTTAGGCACTGCACTCAGTGTGCTGATCACCACTGGGACCCCCTTGACTGGCTTGTGCAAGAGTCTTTGCAGTTCGATCTTTAAATCCTCTTATTGTGTCAGCTTTTCCAGTTATTTCTCTTCAATCCTGCTGTTGCCTGGGACTTCAACATCGGTGATCCATACTTTGTTTTTTAACACGATCGTGAGGTCAGGAGTCTTGTGCTCCAAAATTCTATCAGTCTGAATTCAGAAGTTCCAGAGTAGTTTGACGTGTTCATTTTTTGTAACTTTGTCAGGCTTGTGATCCCACCAGGTCTTTGTCATAGGCAGATGGTATTTGTGGCACAAGTTCCAATGGATCATATGAGCAATGGCGTTATGCCTCTGCTTGTAGTCCGTCTGCGCGATCTTCTTGCAGCAGCTGAATTATGTGACCCATCGTTTCGTCTGCTTCCTTGCAGAGTCTACACTTGGGACCTGTTGTCAACTTTTCAATTCTGGCTTTGATAGCATTTGTTCTCATTGCCTGTTCTTGGGCTGCCAGAATCAGGCCCTACTTTTTCACAGTCCCATTTGTGAGCCACATCCATGTTTTTTCTTTGTCAATTTTGCTCTCAGTTGTTCCCAGAAACTGTCCGTGGAGGGCCTTCTTTTGCCAGTTTTCTCTTCTGCTCTGCATTGTATTTTTACAGTATTCCCTCTTTGTCTTTTGCACTTTGAGCAGTTTTCTACTCTCTCTCTCTCTCGGCATTACTTCACGAAGAAAGATTCTTAGGAAGGACTCATCCCACGCTTTTTGCAAGCGCGTTGATGACTAAAAAGGCCAATCTGAGATAGGCAAGTTCGGTTGCAGAAAGCACAGCAGAAAGTATTTCTGGGCTTGGCCGCATGTACGCCACCCCGAGTCCCCTTCGGGGAGATATTGGCGGGGTACAAATAAAGATTCTCTCAGCATTACTTCGCGAAAGAAGATTCTTAGGAAGGACTCATCCCACGCTTTTTACAAGAGCATTGATGACTAAAAAGGCCAATCCGAGATAGGCAAGTTCGGTTGCAGAAAGCACAGCGGAAAGTCTCGTTGGGTGATTTCGTTTCCAAGTTACGGTTCTTTCTGCGTTGTCGTTTCCCTTCGAGACCCATTCGGCGTGTCTTCTCGAAAGAGGCCGCAGCATTGTGGATAGTGCGTCTCCATGCTCCCGATGTGAGGCCAAGGTGGACCATTGTTGGTGACCAATCTGGCCGAGCCTGAGATGTTGTTTCAGGGAGTCCTTATATCTCTTTTTGGGGGGCGCCTCTTGCGCTGACCCGTGGCGAGTTCACCGTAGAGTAGTATCTTTGGGAGGCGGTGGTCCTCCATCCTAGAGACGTGCCCTGCCCAGCGCAGCTGTGTTCTCAATAGCGTGGCCTCAATGCTGGTGATCCCTGCTTGCTCAAGGACAGCAACATTAGTCACATAGTCGGTCCAGTGTATATTTAGGATTGTGCAAAGACAGTGGTGATGAAAGTGTTTGAGGAGTCGTAGGTGTTGGCGATAGGTGACCCATGCAACTGATGTCTGTTATAATTATAGCAACGGTGTTACCATCATGAGGAAGTAGCCATCATTAATTGTGTAATCATTATCATGATCCGAACTCCCATCCATATCTACTTTACTGGGCATCAACTGCATAGGGAAGGGTCATTCTGTTGACAATGGATGAAGCCCGGATGCATGACTTTTCTATCAGGTTTGGGAGAAGTTGGATCAGGAGGGTTACTTATTTCAGGTGGATCGGCACTGCCAAACTATGTTAAAAAACCATGTTCCTGGTTTGAAAGTGTTATTTCCTATTTAATTGTGGTCAAATATGGAAGGAAACCATGGAAGACGTTCTTTGCTGTTTGCTCTATGTTTGTGCCTGGCAACAGCAGTGCGACATGTGCTATGGAAAATAGCTTTCCTGCAGCATGTGAGGTGGGATAACAGGGTTTTCCTTCTTCTTCTAATGCTTGGAAAGATTTCTCCCCCATCCCCGCCCAATCCTTCTCCAACCCATCCCACCCCATCCTTGGCTCTCCTGCTGCTGCTGCAAGGAGCAAAGGCATGGAAAGAAATGCAGAGTGGCAGGGAGAGGGGATGCGACATGCGAGGGCCGCCAAGAGACAGGTCATGAAATATTGAGCAGGCTCCACGGTCTCTGCTCAAGTTGAGATGATGGGATGTGATGCTGGGTCCAAAGCAGGAGGAGGGAGGAGGGAGGGAAGTACACTTTGCCTTGACGACATCCTTCCAAAGAGAAACCCGCAAGAGAAGACATTGCTCACTGGCAGAACATGGGCCGCGCCGCATAGAGCCATGGCTATGGCCCCTTCTAAGCTATCATATAATCTAGATCAGTGTTTTTCAACCTTTTTTGAGCCGCGGCACATTTTTTACATTTACAAAATCCTGGAGCACACCACCAACCAAAATGACACAAAATGACACTCTAACACAGTAATACATATAGTTTGTATGTTTTTAAATGTATTTATACACTCAGTGTGAAACCTGGGCCTGTTTCGATGAACACAACATATATATGACTTCCTCTCACATGGCTATCGTGTCTTCTCTCAGCCTTCTCTTCTTCAGGCTAAACATGCCCAGCTCTTCAAGCCGCTCCTCATAGAGCTTGTTCTCCAGACCTTTGTGAAATTTCACCCTGATGAAACTTGCTTCCAGTTAACTATGGATGCAATGAAGCTGTTATCAACAGTTCCTGGGGGGGAGGGGGAGGGGGCAACTTTTGAAAAATTCAGTAAAATAGTAAATTAAAAAAAAACATTTCCAAGCGGAGAGGCTCAATTTGTTTCTTGGAAACCTGTAAGAGGGCTGCTAGGAGGGGGGAGAGTGCCAATTTCCCACAGCACACCTGATGATCGCTCACGGCACACTGGTTGGGAAACACTGATCTAGATTACCAATGCAGATAATCCACATTATCTGATTTGAAATGGATTATCTGAGTCTACATTGCCATATTATCCGGTTCAAAGCAGATAATATGGATTTTATATGGCCTAAAAGAGAGGAAACAAGGGATGACTCAAGGCCTTTTGCTGCCTGAAGCAAAGTAGAACATACATGTCACAACGTCCCTCTCAAACCAAATCTGTTCACAAGAATCATCTGGAAAGACTATAGTAAGAGTCTTCAACAATGGTGCTAGGTGGCATTACTATGGGTAGCAGGCTAAGCAAAGGAGCATAAAGCAGGCCAGGTGGCACACAGTCTTCCGACACATGGAATGTGTCCAGAGGAGGGCAACTCAAAGGATCAAGGGTCTGGAGAACAAGCCCTATGAGGAGTGGCTTAAAGAGTTGGGCATGCTTAGCCTGCAGAAGATAAGGCTGAGAGGAGACATGACAAGGGCCATGTATCAAAATGTGAGAGGAAGTCATAGGAAGGAGAGAATAAGCTTGTTTTCTGCTACCCTGGAGATTAGGACGTGGAACAATGCACAGCTTGGGTCACAACTAATACATACTACCTACCGCCTGGTGCATTATTTAGTGAATGCGTCATAACTGGTGATGCATAATGTGGAGCGAGAATCAGAATTCAGAGTTTGGGAAAGTTATTTCAGGTGGCCTGAAACTCCCCGAATTCCTCCAAGATCACCTGACCATGGCAACTGGTCAACTCAGCCTCTCTTATCCATTACTGATCATTTTCTGTGGGTTTTGGCTGAGCTAAAGCAAGATTTCTTCTGTCAATGTACCACTGCAAGGAGGGTCTTCCTCTAGGGGCAAACCAAGAATGGGCAACCTGGAAGTCCCTGAACAGACTCAGAAGAGGAGTGGGCAGATCAAAAGACAACCCGGCAAAATGGAACTACTGGTAGGAGAATCCTCCACCTTGTGCGACTGTGGGGCAGAACAAACAACTCAGCATCTGTATGCTCGCCCACAATGCCCTGCCTCATGCACAGAGGGAGAATTGTTTAAAGTTACAGACAATGCAGTCACGGTTGCCCGTTTTTGGTCAAAAATTATTTCACTGCTTGTGTTCCCTAAATGTTTATACTAATTTTACACCAACTGTTGCTCTGGGCCAGAGTGAAAGGGGGGGGGGGGGCAGGGGATAGTTCCACCTTGTCTCCTGTGCTATGCTAATAATATAATATATACATATAACATTTTTAATAATATAATGTAATACAATATAATACTACTACTAATAATATGATATTATATATATATATATATATATATATATATACACACACACACACACACACACACACACACACATACTAGCTGTACCCGGCACGCATTGCTGTGCCCTATTTTGGAGATGCAAGGAAGTCTGAGTATGTAAGTTGTTGTTGTTGGGGTCGTGGCTGTGTTGTTGTGGGTTGTTTTGGTGGGTGGGATTTTGGAGTCCTGTGGAGTTTGTTGTGTGGTGTTGCTGGCGTTCTGCATAGCTTGTGGATATGCAATGTTTTTTGTCTTTCCGTCTGCTGTGTTAGAACATAAGAACATAAGAAGAGCCATGCTGAATCGGGCCTCAGCCCATCTAGTCCAGCATTCTGTGTCACACAGTGGCCCACTAGTTGTACACAGGGATCTCTAGCAGAAAGGAGGGCAAAACCCTCACCTGCTCCTGACCCCCCACAACCAGTACCCGGGGGAAATCCTGCCTGCCTCCATCAACACAGAGGTAGCACTTGGATGTCCATTTCAGTAGCTACTGATTCCCTTGGTATCCATGAATGTGTTGATGTAGAGGTTGATGCGTGTGTGGGTGGGGTACTTTGGAAGTGAGTGGAGGTACTTGAAATCCCATTATCCATGGTGTGTCCTCCTCTAATCTTCAGTCGGATGGAGTGTGGGTCATGGGGTGCATTGTTTGCCAAGTTTGGTCTTTATCGGTCTTGGTTCTTGGACACAGTGGTCTGTTGGGAATGATGGGTTTTGAAGTACTACAAATCCCATTATCCATGGAGGTACTTCAAGTCCCATAATCCATGGTCCACCCTCCTCCAAACTGTAGTAGAATGTAGCGTGGGGCATAGGGGCTCTGTGTGCCAAGGTAGGTTACTGTAAATTCAGGCCATACACAATGTCCCATGAGCTGAGGCCTAGTCAGGAACAGCAAGTTAATGAAGCCTTACTGTCAATTCAGGCCATACACAATGTCCAATGAGCTGAGGGCTAGTCGGGAGAATCAAGTTAATGAAGCCTTACTGTCAATTCAGAGCGTAAACAGCATTCCATTAAGTGAGGCCTAGTCAGAGAAATTAAGTTAATGAAGCCTTACTGTCAATTTTGGGCGTGGTCTGTGATTTGTAGGGGTGTAAATTTTGTGCCTCAGCCCTTTGCCTTATCCTCCTCTGACAGTTTATTATGGGTCGGAATGTTCATGTTGGCTGGCCAGTACAGGAGTTATGTAAATCCGCCCTTATTGGCAGCCAATCATGTTGTCAGAATGTAGAGGCTGGGAGAGTCATTGGCAGCCCCGGATGATGCTGGGAAATGTCGGTTTTTTTACTCGTTGTTTTGGGGGCCTTTTAGGTTTTGGGGGGGAAAGTTTCTTTGCTACAAACGTACCTTGCTTGAGGCCTATTTCTGTTGGCAAGTTTTGTGTTTCTGCGTTGTAAGGTTTCTCTGTTTGAGGTAGTCTTCACATGGCGACTGTTCCTTTATATATATAGATATTACATGTAATATTACTAATAATATTACAATATAATGGCATATTTATTTATTTCAATTATTTCTAACCCGACCTTCTCTACCCCCGAAGGGGGACTAGTAATACATAATACTGATATTGTACTATGCTAATAATATAGCATATTGTGTGTGTGTGTATATATATATATGTGTGTGTGTGTGTGTGTGTGTGTGTGTGTGTGTGTATCTATCTATCTATCTATCTATCTATCTTGTAAGCCGCTCTGAGTCCCTTTCGGGGTGACAAGGGCGGCATATAATTGTCATAAATAAATAAATAAATAAACAATTTATTCATGCAATGCATTTGACACAAAATAAATAAACCAGGCTTTCTGGAGAGCAATGATAGAAACCTGCAGCCATAAAGTCTTATTTTCTAAGAAGTGCAACAATGCTTAACACCGAAGAGTGAAGAATCCCTCACAATCAGCAGAATAGAATTAGAATGTGTGTGTGTGTGTGTGTGTGTGTGTGTGTGAGCGACTTGAGAAACTGCAAGCGAATTCTGGTGTGTGAGAATTGGCCGTCTGTAAGGACGTTGCCCAGGGGATGCTGGGCATGTTTTGATGTTTTACGATCCTTGTGGGAGGCTTCTCTCATGTCCCTGCATGAGGAGCTGAAGCTTACAGAGGGAGCTCATCCATGCTCTCCCCAGATTCGAACCTCCAACCTGTCAATCTTCAGTTGTGCCTGCACAAGGGTTTAAGCCATTGCACCACCAGGAGCTCCTGATAGTTTGAATAACTTCTCTGTGATATAAACCAAAAATCTTAGGGTTGCTTCTCTACCTATTTTTCTTCCCTTCTAAGATGTAGGTAGGTTAGATCAGTCCTCTGAGTTACTCTTCTTTCTTAGAATGGAATTCCTCACCCCTATTGTGCTTCAGTGTGTGTGTGTGTGTGTGTGTGTGTGTACCAAGTTTGTATGAAACTGAGACCAAAAGAAATGGTTTTTTTGATTTGAATGGAATTCCTACAATAAAACTGAGTATTTCTCCAAGACATTGGTGTGTTTTGCTCCTTAAACCAATATCTCTAACCACTATATGCACTTTACATTCTTAAGTGACATCTGAATAGCCATTGTAACAGAGGGCCCTTCCACACAGCCATACATCAAGGCGGAAACTCCCACTCCCTCTGCAAAAGTATACCTGTGTGCCATTGCAGCTGCAAACAGGGCTATGCCTTCTGCTGCCAAAGCCTATGCTGCCATCTATGGGCAATTTGCAAACATTAGATGCTCACATTCTTATACAGCAGTGGCTCTCAACCTGTGGGCCGCGCAAACCTCTTTCTACTTTATTTTATTTTATTTCCGCTTCTTTCCGCAAAGCTAACCAACCCTGCCCCTTTTGGTACTAATGTTGGGGAAGGTCAAGTGGGCCCTGGTAAAAAAAAAAGATTGGGAACCACTGTTATACAATAATTGCCATCGAAATGGCTTTGATTTATGGTGATACTATGAATGGGAGACCCCTAAGACACCCCATTATTTACGGTTGTGGACTCAGGTGCATGGTTTCCTTTATTTAGCCAACCTACCTGTAAGGCAACCGTATCAAGCTTTGATGACTGACATGAAACAATGTCTTTCCAATGTGTCCAAAGTAGGACGGTTTCAGGCCCTTCCACACAGCCCTATATCCCAGAATATCAAGGCAGAAAATCACGCATTTTCTGCTTTGAACTGGGATATATGGCAGTGTGGACTCAGATAACCCAGTTTAAAGCAGATATTGTGGGATTTTCTGCCTTGATATTCTGAATATAGGGCTGCGTAGGAGTGCCCTCAGTTATTTTGGTTTCTCTTGAGTTTGGCCCTGATTTGCTTTTACAGCCGGCACTGCATAACTAACCTTAGCGACTGTGGAGGTCTGACTGTATTGGCCTACTCAAAGCCGTGACGATTTCCCTTAAGGCAGCACATTACATTTACATACATGTCATACTGAATATGATTTAATGGTTTTTAACTGGAAATGTTTTAAATAGCGTTTATATTTAATCCTGTTTAAATGTTTGCATATTTGTATATTTTCATTTGTATACTGATACTTTTTATGTTAAGCCACTTTGAGTCTCCTGTAGGAGATATAAAGCAGGGTATAAATAATAATAACAACAACAACAACCAGCATAGTGATCTTGTTTGCGGTGTACTAATCTTGTTGTGTTTCAAATAAAAATACCAGATACTGTTCATGGATACTGGGTGCAGGAATCTCCGAGTACAAGTGTCAGGTTGCAATGGAACATATTTATTATTATTATTATTATTATTATTATTATTTGCTACACAACAAGATTCTCTGGCATTACTTTGCGAACGAAGATTTTTAGGAAGGACTCATCCCACGCTTTCTACAAGCGCGTTGATGACTAAGGAGGTTGGATGTGTCCTTCGAGCCTGTGCAATGGATTTTTCTGGTGGAACGCAGCGTGCACAGAACTGGCCTCACCCTTTAAAGCAGGGGTGCTCATTAGGTAGCTCGGGAGCTACTAGTAGATCTTCAAACCTCTTCCAGGTGATCTTCGGGCCTCACCAGCCGGATGGGGCACTCGTGCCATGCGTACGCACACACTGAGCGCACGTGCGCTCCTGCTGCTGGTTTCCGCTCTTGCGGTGCTTCTTTTGCCTGCGGGGCATTGCAGGAAGAAGGAAGCACGAGGCGGGGCCTCTGGAGGGAGCGCCCTGCCTCTCTCTTGTCCAGAAGCAGCTGTGCAGCCTCCGTTGCCGGCGAGACAGGCAGGGCGGAGCGCTCCCTCTGGATGCCCCGCCTCGTGCTTTCGCCTTCCTGCAATGCCCCAGCAGGAGCACGTGCGGTAGCAAGAGAGCACAGCGGCGGGAGCGCGCGGGAGTCCACGGCGGCAGGGGCAGGTAGATCTTTTGGACTTGGTTGCTTTAAGAGTAGCTCGCATGCTGAAAAAGTGTGAGTACCCCTGCTTTAAACCAAAGGTTTGTCTTCCCGGGCATAGCAAGCTTAGGACGGTGGCAGAGAGGTCCTCAGGTCGTAGGTTGGATTTGAGTTTCCTTCTCTAGATGGATGACCTTACAGGGTTAGACGAGCACCATCTGCCCAGGTTTGAGTTTTCCTTCTCTTAGGATGGTTGCCAAAAGGCTAGAGAGCCCATCCTGCCCTTTGACGCTCTTTGTCAGACCCTTCGGTTGTGACCTGTCTGGCATGGGGGGCCCATAGCTCACAACTTCATTATGGTACGCAAGCCTCTCCCCAGCGACAAGGGGGCGCCAATGGAGAGGACAAGAAGATTAGTACACAGCAAACAAGATCACTATACTGGCTTCTCTATGTGATCACACATCGGACACTTCCCAAGTGTCTCTAGGACTATGTGATGTATCAGCAAATAATATGTGCAGATCTGAGTAGGGTGGTCTTCTGCTGCTGACAGATTGTGATGTTGTCAGTGCAGATCATTTTTAAGTGCAGGCCAAGGTCTTTAGGCACTGCATACAGTGTGCCGATCACTACTGGGATCACCATTATTATTATTATTGATACACAACAAGACTAGTACACAGCAAACAAGATCATTATGCTGGCTTTTGTATTTGATCACATGCTGGACACCTCCCAAGTGTCTAGGACTGTGTGATGTATCGGTGAATTGTTGTTGTTGTTGTTGTTATTATTATTATTATTTAAAGCTATCATGCCCATGCATTCTGTATGCATTTGCAGGGTGAGGAGCATGCAAGACTCATTGGTGTGGGTCTTCCTTGCCCGAAGTGTTTGGCTCGGATGTGGCACATTGTCTTTGACTTCCGCACTAACAGAGCCGTGGGGGAAAGGGGGCGGCAGGGGAAGCAGCTGGCTTTGGCTGCTGCAGGGAGCCCTCTCGCCGGGTCTGTTCCCACGGCCTGCTGCCCTTCCTGTTAGTGCAGCTTTTGGGGAGGTGCCAGGAGACCATTGGGAGAAGGAGAGAAAAGAGAAGAGACGCACTGGAACAACGTCTCCAAGGCAGAAATGTGGTGTGCATGGTCTCTCCCCCTCCTCCTCCTCCTCCAGGCAATAGGCCAATGTGCTTGCCTTCCACAGCTGCAGCCAAAGAGAGCCTGAGTGTTCAGTTCTCCCTTCCCCGGTTTCTTTCACCTTGACTTTACTTTTCGAACTGTAATCCAATTGGGAACAGTTGTGTCAGTAAGTGTCCCACTTCTGCAGGGACACTCCCACCCTGTACATCCCACAGATAGAAACCTCACCTGCCTAGTTTCCAACAGACCTCACAAATTCAGCGGATACCTGCCATAGATGTGGGTGAAACGTCAGGACAGAATGCTTCTGGAACATGGCCATACAGTAGGGTTGCCACTTTTTGATATAAGAAATAAGGGACATTTATGGGATTTTTCACAAAAATAAGGGACACTTCATTAAAAACTTGAAACTCAAACATTAGGTAGAAATAGTTTTATTAACAGAATAAGATAATGATTGAAACTCACAAAAGAAATTGACTTACACCCTCTTAACAGTACATGGTATGTTTCCGCATGTTTTGTCATGCACAAAAAACATTATCAGAACTACCTAATTTTCTCCATCTGTATTTAGTACTTGACTTTGCTGACTTTAAAAGTGCACTGTCTAGACATTAAAATAAAATAAATTTTATAAGACAGTACATCTTCATTATTATTATGTCAATAGTTAATGGTATAGTATAGTATGGGATACACAACCTTGTATAGTATTGGGATACACAGCTAGGCCTATTTTAAGAGTAACTCTCAAGCAACCAGAAACTATCTTATTTATTTATTTATTTTTATTTGTCACGTTTCTATACCGCCCCTCTCAACCCGAAGGCGACTCGGGACGGTTTACACAGGCAGTCTCTGCTCTCAATATAACACAGCAACAAGACAAACCCTTCCCCCCCAAAACATAACACATATAATAACAATTTAACAATTAAAAACATACAATTGCAGCCTCAGCGTCATGTTAAAATTAGTTTCCTTCCGCCTCGGCAGAGGCGCGACGAAGTGACGTCACGAAGATGCGCCTCTGCCGAGGAGGAAAGGCCTCGCCCGGCCGCGCTGTAAGAACGCTGTAAGCGCGGCGGCGAGGCCTTCCCTCGGCAGAGGCGCATCTTCGTGATGTCACTTCGTCGCGCCTCTGCCGAGGAGGAAGGGGAGGCGGCCGCACGCTGTAAGAACGCCCAGAAAGAGGCCGGAGGGAGGGAGGGAACTCTTCCTCCTTCCCTCCCTCCCTGCGGCCTCTCTTTCGGGCCTCCTTACAGCGCGGCGGCCTCCTCCTCGGCAGAGGCGCATCTTCGTGACGTCACGAAGATGCACCTCTGGCTTTGGGCCCTTCCGCTGCTGCTGCTGCTACGGCTGCCGCTGCATCTCCGTGGGGGCCGCCCTCGTGGCCTCCCCCCTCCTCCTCGGGTCCGAGTCCCCTCTTCCGCCCCCGTTCCTCTGCGCCGCCGGCTGGCTGCGGCGACACGGCAGCGAGAGTCTGGGCATGTGCGGGAGCCGCCGGGGGGGCGAATATAGCGTGAGTACATCGCCGCCCCCCTCTGCTCCAGCGCCTCCCCCCCTCCCTGCCTGCATCTTCGCTCCATAAGACGCAGCTGATTTTTCTTCCTACTTTGGGAGGAAAAAAACTGCGTCTTATGGTGCGAAAAATACGGTATATGGCAGTTTAGGAGGAGCCTATGAGCCCTTCCATACTGCCTCTTTATCCCAGGAGCTAATGCCAGATTGTCTGTTTATCCCAGGGTATCTGACAGTGGGGACTCCTACAGTATATCCAGTTTAAAGCAAATAAAACTGGAATATATGAGTCCCCACTGCCACATAACCTGGGATAAACAGATAATCTGGGATCAGCTCCTGGGATAAAGGGCTGTGTGGAAGGGTCCTGAGTTGTGTGCCGCCTCAAGCCCAAAGAAGAAAGCAGAGGCAGGTAATAAATAAAAACATTATCATTATTATAAACACAAGATTATTACACAGCAAACAAGATTTCTATGTTGGCTGTTATATTGGATCATACGTCAGACACTTCCCAAGTGTCTAGGACTGTGTGATGTATCGGCGAATAATGCGTGCATATCCCAGTAAGGTGGCCTTTTGCAGTTGACAGATGAGGATTTTGTCGGCGCCGATTGTGTTTAAGTGCAGGCCAAGGTCTTTAGGCACTGGACCCAGTGTGCCGATCACCATTGGGACCTTTACTGGCTTGTGCCAGTCTTTGCAGTTTGATCTTATTATTATTGTTATTCTATAATGGCATGGTAAACTGTCTGTGTAAGTGGACACCTCCGCCACATACATACATACACATTTTCACTTTTATTATGTGTATACATATGGATAGATTTTCAAGCCCAATCCATGGATACAGAGGACCGAGCATATTTATTTCATGAATGACTTTGATACAAATGGAGAAGGCACTGAATTGATTTGTTTGCACCTGCTTCTCCTCTTATACATGTTGAAAACAGCAACCTTCTTCAAGCCTCCACTAATAATTTCCTTGTATATGATTCTGTTTGCTTACTGTACTGAATATGTGTGCTTTGGTATGCAGCTTTACCTTTACTCTATGTTTCTTGAGGTTGTGTGAGGGGCTGCTGACCACCTGATCAGTTCTGGGACTGCTCAAAGCTTAGACTGCATTAGAACACAGATTCCACGAGACTCCATTAGACTTTGGACTGCTCACACCAACACATGCTTGCTGTGGTAAGAAAGATGCCATGTACCATTTGCACACAAAAATTACCTTAAATATTTGTGAAACTGGACTGATAAGCTATGTATCTGTGCTATGATGAACACACGAAGTTGTGAGTAAACATGTTATTTTGTACTTCATTTTTGTCTCTTGAGTGCATGATATAGAAACAAGTACATGGGAGAGAGTACATATATTTTTGGGCACTGAAAACACTTCTCCAAGTCCATCCATCACTTATATTCTTTTTTTTTCTCAACCTTGATCCTTTTTCTTACATTGCTGGGACTGGAAACGAAAGGGTGAAAGCTTCCTTTCCCATGTGAATCCTAAAAATAATATATAGCACATTCCAACTTCCTCCAACAACAATCAGCCAGAAGACCGGCTTCTGTGGGAAAGGACAAATTTGTTTTTCCTGAGCCATATAAATAGAGTTCTGCTCCAAAGAGGAACGTTAAATGACAAAGCGGGGGACGTGGGGGCAATATGCGAGGAATGACAGTAATAGGCTGGCTTTTGAACTGGGACACTTAGGCCTCTTCAACACTGCCATATAATCCAGATTATCAAAGCAGATAATCCACATTATCTTCTTTGAACTTGGTTTTCTGAATCTACACTGCCATATAATCCAGTTCAAAGCAATCTGGATTTTATATGGCAGTGTAGAAGGGCCTTTGATTTTGATTCAAACTTCCTGCAGAATAAGGAAGCAATGGCTTGGAAGTAAAGAGGACTAAATTATGATGATGATGATGATGATGATGATGTCAAAGGCTTTCATGGTCGGAATCACTGGGTTGCTGTGAGTTTTCCAGGCTATATGGCCATGTTCTAGAAACATTCTCTCCTGGCGTTTAATCTATATCTATGGCAGGCATCTAATAATAATAGTAATACTTCAGACCCAGGGGAGGTCCTACAGGTAGGCCAAGGAAGCGGCTGCATGGGGCACCATATGGGAAGGGGCGCCATCTGGGATGTTCCTCAGGCAGCGCCGCGGCTGCCTGCTTTTGGGCCCCAGCCTTGTGCGCGCCGACGCCACTTCTGGGCATGTGCGGAGGTTTTCGCGCAGGCGCAGTTGCTCCAGAGCAGAAGTTGAGCGCAGGAGCAACTGCGCATGCGCGAAAACCTCCACGCATGCCCAGTAGCTCCTGTGTGCAGAAGCCTGTAAGCAAAGCACTCCCTATCGAGCAGGCAGGGAGTGCTTCCCCTCTCCCTTTGTCTCTGCCCTGCCGCCGAATACGGTGACCCAATTGGGCAGGCAGGGGGCGGAGACAAAGGGAGAGGGGAGTGGAGCAAAAAGTATTGCCTCCTGACAGCCGCCACCGGAAGTAGCTGCCGTGCGCTGAGGCGAACTCCCTCGCCAGGCCCAATCACGTGTGAACCCTACCACATCCGCCCACCTCCCCCCACGCACGCGCACGCCGGCCAGGAGCATCAAGGAGAGACAGGCACAACTGCGCAGGCAAATAGTAATATATAATATTTTATTTTACTTTATTTTGGGTTATTTGAGTTTTATAGGAGTAATGAAAATATTTAGTAGAGGATAATTTTATTTAAATAAATAATTTTATTTATTATTTTATTATAATAATAATATAATAGAATGTTATATTATAGTATAATGTCAATATATTATAATATAATTATGTTGTAATGTAGTATAATATAATTATGATATAATATAGTATGAGTATGTACTATAAAATATTGTGTATACATTGATACAATATAATACTACTAATGGTATTGTGATATTATAATTGTATATTTGTTTTACATGGGGAGGCGGCAAAATAAAGTTTGGGGGCAAAATAATGTTCGCTTACCATATAAAATTACCTTAGACCGCCCCTGTCCAGACCTCACAATTATGGGAAAAAACAAAGTATGGATCGTCAACGTTGCAATCCCAGGTGACAGCAGAATTGATGAGAAACAACTGGAAACGCTTACATGATATGAGATTTAAAGATATAACTGTGAAGACTCTGGCACAAGCCAGTAAAGGTGGTACCAGTGGTGATCGGCACACTGTGTGCAGTGCCTAAAGACCTTGGCCTGCACTTAAAAACAATACCGTTGAAAGCTTGACATTATGCTAAATTTCCTTTGACCACTTGGAGTGCCTCTGGTGTCGCTGTTAGAAGGTCCTCCATTGTGCATGTGGCAGGGCTCAGGCTGCATTGTAGTAGGTGATCTGTGGTTTGTTCTTCTCTACACTTGCATGTCGTGGACTCCACTTTGTGGCCCCATTTCTGAAGATTGGTTCTGCATCTCGTGGTGCCAGAGCGCAGTCTGTTCAGTGCCTTCCAAGTCGCCGAGCCTTCTGTGTACCCAGGAGGGAGCTTCTCAACTGGTATCAGCCACTGTATAAGGTTCCGGGTTTTAGCCTGCCACTTTTGGACTCTCGCTTGCTGAGGTGTTCCTGCGAGTATCTCTGCAGATCTCAGGAAGCTGTTTCTTGATTTAAGGCATTGGCATGCTGGCTGATATCCAAACAGAAGATGGGCCCGAGATGTCACTGCCTTGGTCCTTTAATTACAGACTGCTACTTCCTAATGATATCAGGTGGTGCAATACCGATAAAACAGTATAATTTCTACGGCAGTGTAGGGCGTAGGCATCCTATGATAATGTGGCATGTCTCATTAAGAGCCACATGTACTGTTTTAATGTGGTGAGATGTATTCCACATAGGGCATGTATAATCATTAGCAAAGCGCAAGGGCAGATGTCTTCATTGTGTCTGGTTGTGATCCCCAAGTTGTGCCAGTCAGCTTTCATATGAAATTGTTTCTTTCTTGTTTATTCATTCAGTCGCTTCCAACCCTTCGTGACCTCATGGACCAGCCCACACCAGAGCTCCCTGTCGGCCGTCACCACCCCCAGCTCCTTCAAGGTCAAGCCAGTCACTTCAAGGATGGGGAAGCAGCAGTGTTTTTTTCCTAGTGTTCCAGGGATCCATACCGCATATCTTGTCAGAGAATTTTTCAGAGCAGCCATGGGCTAGTTTGGGCCTTCCAGGAGTTTTGGACTTCAACTCCCACCATTTCTAACAGCCTCAGGCCCCTTCCTTTTCCCCGTCAGCTGCTTAAGCGGCTGAGGGGGGAAAGGAAAGGGCCCGAGGCTGTTAGGAAGGAAAAGGAAAGGGCCTGAGGCCGTTAGGAAGGAAAAGGAAAGGGCCCGAGGCTGTTAGGAAGGAAAAGGAAAGGGCCTGTGGCTGTTAGGAAGGAAAAGGAAAGGGCCTGAGGCTGTTAGGAAGGAAAAGGAAAGGGCCTGAGGCTGTTAGGAAGGAAAAGGAAAGGGCCTGAGGCTGTTAGGAAGGAAAAGGAAAGGGGCTGTGGCTGTTAGGAAGGAAAAGGAAAGGACCTGAGGCCGTTAGGAAGGAAAAGGAAAGGGCCCGAGGCTGTTAGGAGGAAAAGGAAAAGGCCTGAGGCTGTTAAGAAGGAAAAGGAAAGGGCTTGAGGGTGTTAGGAAGGAAAAGGAAAGGGCCTGAGGCTGTTAGGAAGGAAAAGGAAAGGGCCTGAGGCGGTTGGGAAGGAAAAGGAAAGGGCCTGCAGCAGTTAGGAAGGAAAAGGAAAGGGCCTGCGGCAGTTAGGAAGGAAAAGGAAAAGGCCTGAGGCTGTTAAGAAGGAAAAGGAAAGGGCTTGAGGGTGTTAGGAAGGAAAAGGAAAGGGCCAGAGGCCGTTAGGAAGGAAAAGGAAAGGGCCCGAGGCTGTTAGGAGGAAAAGGAAAAGGCCTGAGGTTGTTAGGAAGGAAAATGAAAGGGCTTGAGGGTGTTAGGAAGGAAAAGGAAAGGGCCTGAGGCTGTTAAGAGGAAAAGGAAAAGGCCTGAGGTTGTTAGGAAGGAAAATGAAAGGGCTTGAGGGTGTTAGGAAGGAAAAGGAAAGGGCCTGAGGCTGTTAGGAAGGAAAAGGAAAGGGCCTGAGGGTGTTAGGAAGGAAAAGGAAAGGGCCTGAGTGGTGTCACGTGACAACACAACTCCTGCTTCCACCTTGAGAGCCTTTGCTTCAGAGCCCCGCCCCTTGGAGGGCCACGTGCCGCCTAGGAGGACAAAAAAACACAGCCCAAGCCTATTTGCGCACGCGCAGTCGACGTCACCGCCTCTTTCCACCGCCAGCCTTTGTTTCCAGAGGGCCGGTTTCCCAGGCAGCTTGAGCGGGGATAGGGGGCGTGGTTATGCAAATGAGCTAGCGGAGGTGGGCGGGGCCGCGTGTGGTATTATTGTTATTGGCGTTAGCCGAGCCGTCATTTCGCGCTGGGCGCTCGCGAAGGGAGGAGCTGCTGCCGCCGTGAGGCCCGAGAGCGAGCGCCTCCTCCCGAACCCCCCCCGTCCGTCCTGCCGAGCCCCGAGGATGATAAACACCCAGGACAGGTAAGGCTGGAGCCGGGCAGGCCGTCACCGCCGCCGCCTTGGGCCTACCCTCTCTCTCGGGCCTGCCGCCGCCCCTGAGGCCTTGTTGCTTGGTGAGGCGGCCCCGGAAAAGACCCGGATGCTGATACACAAAAGCGGGAGGGGGCGGGGGGAGGAGGAGGAGGAGGAGGAGGATGAGAGCAAGACAAGGCCGGCTTGTGTTTGTGGGCCTGAAACCAGAGATGGCGGGTTTGTTTTGTTTCCTTTTCCTCCTCCTTTAGGGCCTTGTCAATAGTAGAATAGGAGTTACATAAGCATACAATACAAAATTGTAAAAATGGCCAATATTAATAGATGGGGCTGGACGCTCTCTCTATCTAATCCAGGCCTGAGCAAATTTGGGCCCTCCAGGTGTTTTGGACTCCAACTCCCACCATTCCTAACAGCCTCAGGCCCTTTCCTGAGGTATGGTGTGTGGAATATGCATTTGGTATTGGTGTTGTTGTATTGTAACACAGTATAATACTGCCAATGGTAATGTGATATAATAATTATATCGTGATATTATAATTTGTATATTTGTATTACATGCAATATTGCTAACAATATTGCGATATGTTGTAGTGCAATATGGTGTGCAGTGCTGATGTTGTGCTACGACAGTAATGTTAATTGTTGTTTTTTCAGTTTGTTGTAAGCCGCTACGGCAATATTGCTATATGTACACTGTAAGCCACTCTGGCAGTATTGTTGTTTGCTGTAGGCCGCTCTGAGTCCCCTTCGGGGTTGAGAAGGGTGGCATATAAAAATAGTAAATAAATAATAAATAAATATTTTCTTTTCCTTCCTCACAGCCTCAGGCTCTTTCCTTTTCCTTCCTCACAGCCTCAGGCCCTTTTCCTTCCTAACATCCTCAGGGCCTTCCTAACAACCTCGGGCCATTTTATTTTCCTTCCTCACAGCCTCAGGCCCTTTCCTTTTCCTTCCTCACAGCCTCAGGCCCTTTCCTTTTCCTTCCTCACAGCCTCAGGCCCTTTCCTTTTCCTTCCTCACAGCCTCAGGCCCTTTCCTTCCTCACAGCCTCAGGCCCTTTCCTTTTCCTTCCTCACAGCCTCAGGCCCTTTCCTTTTCCTTCCTCACAGCCTCAGGCCCTTTCCTTTTCCTTCCTCACAGCCTCAGGCCCTTTCCTTTTCCTTCCTCACAGCCTCAGGCCCTTTCCTTTTCCTTCCTCACAGCCTCAGGCCCTTTCCTTTTCCTTCCTCACAGCCTCAGGCCCTTTCCTTTTCCTTCCTCACAGCCTCAGGCCCTTTCCTTTTCCTTCCTCACAGCCTCAGGCCCTTTCCTTTTCCTTCAGGCCCTTTCCTTCCTCACAGCCTCAGGCCCTTTTTTCCTTCCTCACAGCCTCAGGCCCTTTCTTTTCCTTCCTCACAGCCTCAGGCCCTTTCCTCTCCCTTCCTTACAGCCTCAGGCCCTTTCCTTCCTCACAGCCTCAGGCCCTTTCCTTCCTTACAGCTTCAGGCCCTTTCCTTTTCCTTCCTCACAGCCTCAGGCCCTTTCCTTCCTTCCTCACAGCCTCAGGCCCTTTCCTTCCTCACAGCCTCAGGCCCTTTCCCTTTCCTTCCTCACAGCCTCAGGCCCTTTCCTTTTCCTTCCTAACAGCCTCAGGCCCTTTCCTTTTCCTTCCTCACAGCCTCAGGCCCTTTCCTTTTCCTTCACAGCCTCAGGCCCTTTCCTTTCCCTTCCTAACAGCCTCAGGCCCTTTCCTTTCTCTTCCTAACAGCCTCAGGCCCTTTCCTTTCCCTTCCTCACAGCCTCAGGCCCTTTCCTTTTCCTTCCTCACAGCCTCAGGCCCTTTCCTTTTCCTTCCTCACAGCCTCAGGCCCTTTCCTTTTCCTTCCTCACAGCCTCAGGCCCTTTCCCTTTCCTTCCTCACAGCCTCAGGGCCTTTCCCTTTCCTTCCTAACAGCCTCAGGGCCTTTCCTTTTCCTTCCTAACAGCCTCAGGCCCTTTCCTTTTCCTTCCTCACAGCCTCAGGCCCTTTCCCTTTTCCTTCCTCACAGCCTCAGGCCCTTTCCTTTTCCTTCCTAACAGCCTCAGGCCCTTTCCTTCCTCACAGCCTCAGGTCCTTTCCCTTTCCTTCCTTCCTCAGCCTCAGGCCCTTTCCTTTTCCTTCCCTTTCCTTCCCTTTCCCTTCCATTTCCTTCCTAACAGCCTCAGGCCCTTTCCTTTTCCTTCCTAACGGCCTCGGGCCCTTTCCTTTTCCTTCCTAACAGCCTCAGGCCCTTTCCTTCCTCACAGCCTCGGGTCCTTTCCTTTTCCTTCCTAACAGCCTCAGGCCCTTTCCTTCCTCACAGCCTCAGGGCCTTTCCCTTTCCTTCCTCACAGCCTCAGGGCCTTTCCCTTTCCTTCCTCACAGCCTCAGGGCCTTTCCCTTTCCTTCCTCACAGCCTCGGGCCCTTTCCTTTTCCTTCCTAACAGCCTCAGGGCCTTTCCTTCCTCACAGCCTCAGGGCCTTTCCCTTTTCTTCCTCACAGCCTCAGGGCCTTTCCTTTTCCTTCCTAACATCCTCAGGGCCTTCCTAACAACCTCAGGCCCGTTTCTTTTCCTTCCTAACAGCCTCGGGCCCTTTCCTCAGCTTAAGTGGCTCAGGGGGAAAGGAAGGGGCCTGAGGCTGTTAGGAATGGTGGGAGTTGAAGTCCAAAACACCTGGAGGGCCGAAGTTTGCTTTGGACTCTAACTATAGTTGTGGATGATGGGGGATACAGTCCAACACACCTGAGATATATACACACACATGGCATGGCCCAGATATAAACACAGGTGGAGTTTGGGGGAAAATGGACCTTGACATTTGGGAGTTGTAGTTACTGGGATTTATAGTTCATCTACAATCAAAGAGCATTCCAAACCCTACCTACAATGGAATTGAACCAAAGACTCACATGACCAACAGAAAACACCAGAAGGGTTTGGTGGGCATTGACCTTGCGTTTGGGAGTTGTAGTTCACCTACATCCAGAGAGCGCTGTGGACTCCAAAAATAATGGATCTGGACCAAACTTGGCATGAATATTCTATCTGCCCAGATATGTCAATATCTGATATGCAGGATGTATTTTCATTCACTGGACCAAATTTGGCACGAATTCCTGATACACCCAAATTTGAAAACTGGTGGGGTTGTGGGAGATTGATTTTGTCATTTGGGAGTAGTCGTTGCTGGGATTTATAGTTCGCCTACAATCAAAGAGCATTCTGAACTCCACCGATGATAGAATTGAACCAAACTTGGCACACAGAACTCCCATGACCAACAGAAAACACTAGGAGGGTTTGGTGGGTATTGACCTTGAGTTTGGGAGTTGTAGTTCACCTACATCCAGAGAGCGCTGTGGACTCCAAAAATAATGGATCTGGACCAAACTTGGCATGAATATTCTATCTGTCCAGATATGAACACAGGTGGAGTTTGGGGGGGGGGGGGGGGAATGGACCTTAAAAACACGGAGTAACTTACTGAGCAACTAAAGCAAACTAACACGGATATGCTAGCAGGTGTAGGAAATCCCTGGGATCAATAGCGTCAAAGTTATATTCTAAATAATGCACATCTAGATTATAATAACAAATATATAAATGTATTTATTAAGTAGTGCATATAAAATCACAACAAACGGGAATGTAACTGCATGTTATATCAATAATAAACGAGTAATAGCTCATAAGGAAAATGGACTTTGACATTTGGGAGTTGTAGTTACTGGGATTTATAGTTCACCTACAATCAAACAGCATATTTATTGTAATTTGTTGTCTGGGCTTGTCCTCATGTAAGCCGGCCCAAGTCCCCATCAGGGAGATGGTGGCGGGGCATAAATAAAGATTATTATTATTCTGAACACTACCAATGATAGAATTGGACCAAACTTCCCACACAGAACCCCCATGACCAACAGAAAATATTTAAGGCCACCCAGTCCAACTCCCTTCACCAGAGCATGAAAACATAACCAAAGCCCTCCTGACACAGATATAGCCATAGATATAGATAGGTATATATAATTCACAGATATATAGTATCATAGATTTGAAAGGGACCCCTAAAGAAGGACAATTATAGGTTGCATGTTCCAGAGTAGGCAAACCAGGCAATCTTCACATCAACACTGAAAAAGAAACAGAAAAAATATTGTTTACCCGCAAGCATAAAGACATTACATGTATTAGAAACCGACACTTTCTCATTACTTTATTTTCCAGATCACCAGACTGGGCCACAGCAACGCCTGGCAGGACATGGCTAGTATATTATAGAATTATAGAAATATTATAAAAATTATAAATAAATAATAAGTGTTATTGATTAGCCCATAGACCAGTGGTTCTCAACCTTCCTAATGCGGCAACTCCTTAATACAGTTCATATTGTGGTGAGCCCCAACCATACAATTATTTTTGTTGCTACTTCATAATTGTAATTTATGAATCACAATGTAAATATCTGATATTTAGGGTGTATTTTCATTCACTTGACCAAATTTGGTACAAATATTCCATACAACTAAATTGGAATACTGGTGGGGTTGGGGGGATTGATTTTGTCAGTTGGGAGTTGTAGTAGCTGGGATTTATAGTTAACCTACAATAAAAGAGTCTAATAAAATCAACCAATGATGGAATTGAACCAAACATGGCACACAGGACTCCCATGACCAACAGAAAACACTAGAAGAGTTTGGTGGGTGTTTGGAGTTGTAGTTTACCTACATCCAGAGAGCACTGTGGACTCAAACAATGAAGGATCTAGTCCAAACTTGGCAGAAATACTCCATACTCCCAAATTTGGGGGAAATAGACCTTGACATTTGGGAGTTGTAGTTGCTGGGATTTATAGTTCACCTACAATTAAAGAGCATTCTAAACCCACCAACAATAGAACTGGGCCAAACCTCCCACACAGAACCCCCATGACCAATAGTAAATACTGTGTTTCTGGTGGTCTTTGTCGACTCCTCTGACCGCCCCCCTCGCAACTCTCCTAGGGGTACCAACGCCCAGGTTTAGAAATGCTGGACTACAAGTTATGATATAGTATAACATAATATTTAGTATTAATAGTGTAATGTACTGGTAGGGTATCATGTATATTGTGGTCTAATAATATAGTATTTATTTACCTTATTTATATCCTGTCTTTTTCTACCCCAAATGGGACTCAAAGTGGCTTACACATAACAATTATTCAATACCTTGGAACATATACAAACATTAAGCTTAAAAACAATTGAATTAAAATACATATTAAACATTTAAAAGCATGACATTCAGTGTTAAATCGCACCATCCAAAAATCATAATCAAAGTCTGTTCTATAATCATTCCACATATTCCATTCTATTATTGCACTGCTCTATTCTTCGAACGCCTGATCCCAGAGCCAGGCTTTTACTTTCCTTCTAAAGCAGTGGTTATTAACCTGTGGGCCACGGACCACCAGTGGACCGCAAAGATAAACATCTCGGCCGCAAGCCTCCTTCCTCTTTATTTTACTTTAATTCCGCTTCTTTCGTGCCACCTGCCACTCCTTCCCTGTCAATGACCAGTCCTCCCCCCCCACCTTGGATAGAGCACATTAGCTCTAGATCAGGGGTGCTCACACTTTTTCAGCATGTGAGCTACTTATAAAACAACCAAGTCAAAATGATCTACCTACCCACTACTCAGAGAGCCATAAAAGCAAAATATTTGAAAATTTATTTCAGTGAGAGCCATATAATATATTTTAAGACTGAATTCAACTAAATGTAAATATAAAAAGCCCCTGAATTTATTCATAATAATGATGATGATACTATTGATTCAGCCTCTGCTAATAATAATAGTAACAACAACAGGTTCAAAGAGTAGAAGGAGACCTCCAAGGGCCATACAGTCCAACCTCCTTCTGCCATAAGGGAAAAACACAATCAAAGCATTCCTCACAGATGGTCATTCAGCCTCTGATGATGATAATAATAATAAAAACAATGGGTTCCTAGAATAGGAGAGACCTCCAAGGGCCATCCAGTCCAACCTCCTTCTGCACCTGGGCGGCATCGGGAGCCTGCGATCTACCAGGACGCCCTACACAATCTGCCAGCAGATCGCGATCTACCTAATGAGCACCCCTGCTCTAGATTGTTAAATATGGTTTTCTGTGGGCGAGCAGATGGTGACTACTGGATGGCATATGTTCTGTATCAGAAACTAGAGCTGATGTGGTCTATCCAATGCAGTTTTCTGAACCAGCACCCCAAACAACCAAACCAAATTTAAAGTTGACCAAAAACTTATTTGTAACCTGTTTGGTACTAATGTTGGATGGTGTCCCTGGTAAAGTGGTTCCTGGTCAAGAAAAGGTTGGGAACCACTGTTCTAAAGGCTAAGAGGGAGGGGGTGATCTAATGTCACTGGGGAGGGAGTTCCAAAGCCAAGGGGCCACCACTGGGAAGGCCCTGTCTCTCGTTCCCACCAGACGCGCTGGTGAGGGTGGTGGGACTAAGAGCAGGGCCTCCCCAGACGATCTTAATCTCCGAGGTAGTTCATAGGGGAACCGTGCAATATACTAATATATTAATAATATATAATAGTATGATAATTGCATATTATATATTTCATAATTTTTTACTAGTAATATTGCAGTATAATGTATTTATTATCAGCAACACAATAATAAAACTTCATTTATATACCTCCCTATCTCCCCAAGGGGACTCAGGATGGTTTCCAAGATATAAGACAAAACAGTCAATTACCAGAAATGGAAACTATACAGACAAATTAAAATAAACATCATAAAACATAAAATCCTACTAAAACATAAGATAATTTGAAAAATCAATTCCATTATAGCTCCATCAGTGTGTGGGGTGTGAGTGTTATTTTTTGTCTTTGTTAGGTTTCTCACGGCATTGGATGTTTGCCGATATCTGTTGTAAACCCCAGGGAGATAGGGCGGGATACATGCTGAAGGGTTTATTTTTCTTTTTTCTTTTGATTTTTTAAGATAATTTAATAATTATACAAAAATAAGTATAAAATAATCATAGTAAGAGAAGATTGGACACAATGGGGAATTTTTTTATGTTCCCAAAGCCAGAGATGATGGGGTTATGCTGAAAGGTTTGTTTTTCTCTTTATATTGTTGTAAGTAATATATAGTTGAAATTATATAGGCATAAAATAAAATAATAAAAGAACAAGGTGGAATACGACAGGAAAGGGTTTTGTTTCTGTGGGCCCAAAATAAGAGATGATGGGTTTGTGTTGAAAGATTTATTATTTTCTTTAGGTTGTTGTCAAAGAAATTATATAAGCATAACATAAATGATAAAGATGGTAAAATGATAAAATTACAAATGCAGGCAGTCCCTATGGTACAAACAATAAAGGTTCTGTACGTTTGTTATTAAGTTGAATTAAATTGGAACAGTTACATTTTTAAGTGTAGCTCCAGCCCTATGTGTGTGTGTGTGTATAGAGAGAGAGAGAGAGAGAGAGAGAGAGGATTTCCCCAGGCAGGAAGCAGCCAGGCTTTGAAGCTGCAAGGCCATTCAATGGTAATCAAGGTGGCCAATTGCAACATTCACACTTGCCTCTCAAGCAGGCAAGAGTTCTTTCTCCCACATATATATATATATATATAGAGAGAGAGAGAGAGAGAGAGAGAGAGAGAGAGAGAGAGAGAGAGAGAGAGAGAGAGAGAGAGAGAGAGATAGCATAGAGAGGTATTAACTCCTCTGTTGTGTTTGTTTTGCTGTCTGTTCAGAAGATTTCACCTCACTTTCTGTCCCTTTGATAATTTAATTTTGGACATACTGGCTTGTGGAAACAAGGATTGGTGAGAAAACTTCAGTGGAGACCCCTTTCCCCCATGATAATAACTCTTTCAGGAGTTATTTTCCCTTCCAAGGGGTAATTTCTCTCACTTCCAATTGTCTCACTCCTGTTACAAGTATTAGTCCATTGTAAGTTGGATATTGTAATTCAGGGACTGCCTATAGTTATAAAATAAAAATAAGAGTGGGTTGGACAATATAATGGAGAAGGGGGTGGGAATCCACATGCCCACACATACACCCTTCAGATGTGTTTATATTTGTTGTCAATATTATTATTTATTTGTATAGTACTACGTATGCCTGAACCTAGTGCTTTAGAAGTAAAAAAAAACCAACCCCTCAGACTTGCAATCAAATTCAACCCATAATTCTGCGCACGTTGGGATCAAATCTTATGAGATCTAGAGGGTTTACTTCCCTTTTAAAATAAATTTTACATGTTTTTCAAAACATAAATGCAGAGGAAGAGGGAAAAGGGGACAAACAAGCTTGCTCCAAGAACAATAGGAAACCAGGATTGTTTACAAAGAACCAAATATGAAGTAGCATTCAAGAGTAAGCCTACAATTCTATGCACATTGGGAGTAAATTCTGTGAAATCGAGAAGGTTTACTTCCTTTTTAAAATTGACATTTTATAGGTTTTCCAAAACATAGGTGCAAAGGAAAGGGGGAAGTGGGCAACAAGCTTGCTAGTGACTTCCAAAAGCACTAGGGATCCATGTTGCTAAGGGGCTTCTCGCGCCCCACATTTGTATCTTATTTCTGCAACTTTTTTGGTCAGCTTGGAATATCCCCCCTCCTTTTTTTAAAAAAGGGAGTTGTTTTATCACACCTCTCTGCCTCCGGGTCCATATTGGAAAGCATGGCTGTGTTCATCGATATCCCTTTGCATAGTTCTTGTGTGGTTTTTAATCTTAGCTCGGATTTGAAACTTCCCTGTAGTTTCTCCACCAAGAGACTAATCAGAACCTCACCAGACTTTCATTAAAGCATCAGGTGTTTTCTGGACCCACTCCTGGTTTGTTCACAAAGCAGCAAATCCAGAGTTAGCAAAGAAGAGTAGATCTGTAATTCTATGCATGTTTTGATCTTAGAGATCAATATAGAGCAGGGGTGCTCTCACTTTTTCAGCATGTGAGCTACTTATAAAATAACCAAATCAAAATGACCTACCTACCCACTACTCAGAGAGCCATAAAAGCAAAATATTTGGAAATTTATTTCAGTGAGAGCCATATACTATATTTTAAGACTGAATTCAACTAAATGTGAATATAATAAGCCCCTGAATTTATTCATAATAATGATGATGATAATTTTCATTCAGCCTCTGCTACTATTACTACTACTACTAATAATAATAGTAACAACAACAATAGGTTCCTAGAGTAGAAGGAGACCTCCAAGGGCCATCCAGGCCAACCTCCTTCTGTCATAAGGGAAAAACACAATCAAAGCATTCCTCACAGATGGCCATTCAGCCTCTGATAATAATAATAATAATAATAACAACAACGGGTTCCTAGAATAGGAGACCTCCAAGGGCCATCCAGTCCAACCTTCTTCTCCACCTGGGCGGCGTCAGGAGCCTGCGGGGTGCAACTGAGCCTTCCGCCCTGCCTGCGATCTACCTAATGAGCACCCCTGATATAGAGGTTACTTCCCAGTTTTATTGGGCTCTTAAAATATACATGTAAAGAAAAGTGAGAAGGAGATATAAATTTGCACAAGGTGTGCGTGTCTGTGTGTGTGTCTGTCCAAAAGCATATTTGATTGGAATTGATGCCTGAAGAATACACATTCAAGCATAGTAAACCTGTAAGATCTTGGGCATTAAATGGTGGATAGTGAATATTTTCTTCAGAGCTTCCTTCTCAGGAAATACCATAGGTATAGGCTTGCAGTGTACAAATGTCATAGCTGCTGAAGGACTTTGTTTTTCTTACTGTTTCCTGTGTTGGCAAAGATCAACGGAAAAGCTTCAAACATCCAGGATCTTCCAGGATTTTTCTTTTGCAAGACTCTTGAGTGAATGGGGTGTGCATGTTGGGATTTGTGTGAAAAATCCTGACTCGAAAATTGGATCATGTGCAAAAACATGACTTGAAAACAAGTGATGGGCCAAAACATGGTAGAGGTAGACATAACAGAATTAAGGAACAAGGTGCCTTTTATCTCAACACACAGCTCAAGCCGTCTGTTTTTGGAATCAAAGCTAAGCACACAGTTTTTCCAAGTAAAAGACACTCCTTTTCCCCTTGGGCTTTCTTCAACCCTGCAGCCTAATTTTGTGGAAGGAGCAAACTGTTTCATTGTTTCTGTTAAAATGTTAGGAGATAGCCCTCCAAATAGTAGAGCATAATCTACTAAGAGTGCCCAAAGAGAGTAATGCTCCTGGAGTTATTTACAAATGTTATGATTGGAGATAATATTTCTTACTGTACAGAAGGAATGCCCCAAATACTAGGATAACTATACAAACAAACTTGGTAGTTGATGCACATGATTTCTTAAAATGTGTTCAGACTTTTGTGCTAAAAGGTTGAAGGCTGGCTCCGACAAACAATTCCTTGCTGACCAGTATTTGGCTTGGTCCACCCATGCTTCATATGTACCACAAGCTTGCCCTCACTCAGGTGCTCCCAACTATTTTCTGAGCTGTGATGAAAGTGTCCCATGACTCACATAGGGAAAAAATGGCAAAACAACTCTCACCTGGCAGGGAAATAATAATGTATGTTATTTACTCTCCCTTTAAGATGTCAGGGGAAACTTTGAGTGATTGGTTTCTGTTTAAATAATGGGGTTTGTAGAGGGAATGCTCACTTCAAAGTCAGATTTCAAAGGAAAGTTTCATTTAAAGAGGAGGTACTAGGAACAAATTTTGCAATTCAATTTACAGAGCATATATAATTATTATGCAACTACTTTATGGAGAGACTTTATTATTATATATAGGGTCATTAAATAAGCTTCATAACAGTGTAGGAATTTGAAATCGGCGTTCTGATGTGTTCATACAGGTTTCTCACCAGCTATTCATAGCCATCCTCTAAGAGTGGTTCCCAACCTGTAGTCCACGAACCACCAGTGGTCTGCAAGAAGGAAAATACTGTCTGTGGCCTCACCATTACTACACCGTTGCCTGAAAACCACATGGCAACAAGAGTGACTGGTCTCACCAAACCCTCTTATAGTGCCGAGGCAACGGGGATGTCTGGAGGGGAGAGGCCGACTACCCACGAAAGATTACTATGACCACATCAGCTCTAGATTATTAAATATGGTTTTCTGTGGGCGAGCAGATGGTGACTACTTGGTTACATAAGTTCTGTATCAGAAACTAGAGCTGATGTGGTCTATCCAATGCAATTTTCTGAACCAGCACCCCAAATAACCAAACGGAATCTAAAGTTGACCAAAAACTGATTCTTAACCCTTTTGGTACTAATGTTGGAGATTGGTCCCAGGTCAATGTGGTCCCTATTCAAGTGGTCTCTGGTAAAATAAATAAATAAAAGGCTGTGAACCACTGCTCAAAGCTACAGTACCCACATTGCTGCTTTAACTATATACTTTTTATGCCACGTACATTCCCTAAAAGTGCATTTTGCTTATTAAAATTCCTTTTAGAAAATTTTCAGATACTCAATTCTGCCTTTTCAGAAATTAATTCATTTTTCTTCTAAGTAAAATAAATATCTAATGTCAGACTGGTTAGTAATTTTTTGTCGTCTTCTAAATGCTTAAAATTGTCCCCTATACTAGCAAAATGTGTTTTAAAAAGTATCAGAAGCTTGCCAGACAGGGAGGCCTTTTGTTTATAGATGTTACAGGGAAGGAGTTCTTAGCTTAGTTTGAGCTGTAAGCAGCGACTGAGCTTTCAGGAAAAAAAATCTCCACAATCTTAAAATTATTTAGCTTAACATAGAATATCCATGGCTTTGATTAATGGTTAAGGCTGACAATATGAGTGCATGCAAGTAAGACATTCATCAAGAAGTTTTGAAAACCCATTCAAGGCCTTTACTGTTACATAAACAGTGAAGTAATTCCATCCAGTGGTCTAAAAATCAGGTCAGCACTAGGGGTGTGGGTTATAGTGATCCTCTTAACATGCCGTGCAGTGTTTATGAACAACAGCTTTGCATATGTCACTCTCCTTCAGAGTGGAAGGCCAAGCTAGTTTCAGATTTGTTTCTAAGAGCATACTTGTTGTAAAAACATTGTGATCAGCATAGCAAAATATCACTGTTTTAAAAAATGAATTTTGCATTGCTACAGAATGGTAGTTGTTTTTCTATCTAAATTCTTTGGTTGGTTATTCAGTCCTAGTTTTTGCACCTAGGTCAGTGTTTCTCAACCTGGGGGTCGCCAAAGTCCATCAGAAAACACAGTATTTTCTGTTGGTCGTGGGAGTTGTGTGTGGGAAGTTTGGCTCAGTTCTAACATTGGTGGGATTCAGAATGCTCTTTGATTGTAGATGAACTTTTAAATCCCAGCAACTACAACTCCCAAATGACAAAATCAACCCCCACCAGTTCTCAAGTTTGGGCATATTGGGTATTTGTGTCAAATTTGATCCAGTGAAGCAAAATACATCCTGCATATCGGATATTTACATTACAATTCATAACAGTAGCAAAATTATAGTTATGAAGGAGCAATGAAAATAATTTTATGGTTGGGGGTCACCACAACATGAGGAAGGTTGAGAACCATTGACTTGGGCGAAAAGGTTTATTTCTGTTCTCATGCATATCTGTTTGAATATACGTATATACATGGTTGACTCAGTTACATGGAGTTGGAGGTATACACAAGGCAATGCCACTCTGCATCATGGATTGCATCCCTATTTTTACATTCACCAAGCCCTTGCCACATGTCAAGAGTTTTCTTTCCTCCTTAGGACTATGTTAGCTTGGAAGTCCAGTATTTGAAATCAGTAAAGTTGGCACAGTAGAGCGCCTCTTTAGCTGAATCTTGTTGAATCCTCAGCTCAGTGCTTTAATGTGTCGTTCTCTTCACCATAGACATGTAGCAACTGGTTTTGGGGTTTTCAGACAGAACCCCCTTGCAGCACAGTGCCAAATGATCTGAAAAACCAATTTACTTTGATTGTGACAGACCACACAGAATCCTATATGTAATTAATTCAGATTGACTATTATACTTAGAAACGTATGTTCTGCAAATTTGCCATGTCAAAACTGGAAATGACCGGTTGAACTTGGATTATGAGAACCTTCAGAACCACATCAGATGCTGGAGGAAGCAACGCTTTAAAAGCCTGTAGAAGAGTCCAAATACAAGTTAATCCAACAAAGGACCCAGTGTCTATTGCATGAAAACAACCTCTTCACAATAGCAACTCTTCTTCTCTTGATTTTTCTGCTATAAGGTTATGTATTCTTAAGTATGCAGAGTTCCTTCAATGTGCTACTTGTTGAATCAATTGTCTGTTCATTTGCACAGCCACCGCTTAGAGTACTTATTAGGGGTTTCAAGCAACTCTCATATCTGGAACTTAACCCAGGAATAACACCGAAAGTCCAGGAAATCACTGTCCTACATTTCCCATCCCATTTTCCTCTTATATTTCCTGCAAGAGGGAACCACATTAAAACCAGATAAGCTTGCTTGTGCTATCCATGCATTACAATATTGTATTATGATTGGGTAGTTGTGTGTTTTCCGGGCTGTATGGCCATGTTCCAGAAGCATTCTCTCTTGACATTTCACCTGCATCTAAGGCAGGCATCCTCAGAGGTTGTTGAGGTCTATTGGAAACTAGGAAAATTGGGTTTATATATTTGTGAAATGTCTACGGTTGGAGAAAGAACTCTTGTCTGTTTGTGGTAGGTGTGAATGTAGCAATTGGCCACCTTGATTAGCATTTAATGCCCTAGTGGCTTTTAAGATCTGGCTTCTTACTGCCTGGGGGAATCCTTTGTTGGGAGGTGATTAGTTGGCCCTGATTGTTTCTTGTCTGGAATTCCCCTGTTTTTGAGTGTTCTTTATTTACTGTGATGATTTTAGAGTTTTTTAAAATACTGGTAGCCAGATTTTGTTCATTTTCATGGTTTCTTCCTTTCTGTATTGGATTACATTTGGTGTGTTATGGGTTCCTTACCTGTAACCGTAGTTCCCTGAGTGGTCACCTGTGGATTCACACATCTGGTATTCCTGCACTCGCGCAGAATAGTTCGGAACCTTCTAGAAATCATAAAGTCTTAATACTAGCCTCACCCACCCTCGCCCCCGAGTATATATACAGCCCGTGGGTGGGGCTAGCCCTTAGTTCTCTTGATCCACCGCCATTGAGGAATACCAGATGTGTGATCCACAGTGACCACGACAGGGAACCAACATTTCCCTGTCCCTTTTAGGATACTGTAAACTTTACTACTTCCAGATGTTGTCCCTATATTTTAGTTGTTTGTGGAAAAACACATTTGATTATGGTCTTCTTGGTTATCTGGGATTCTTGCCAGAAAATCAGCTTTGTGGACTTCCTTCAACAGTAGGATTCTCTTCTTCCTTTTACCTGACAGTGATCTACCCACATGTGTTCCTGCCAGGTTATGACAATGGACTGTTTCACTTACTTGATTATTGAGCTGAAATCTGGAAAGCGTTCAATCCTAACCACCTGCTGTTTCTTCTTCTTCCAGTAGTATTTTGCCTTTGAGTAACTGTCCCCAACTACAGTGCTGCAGGCACATTGTCCCAGGGCCTCTGTGGTGCTCCTGATGCCCCTCACCCACTGTCGAAGATCCCCGGTGGGCGAGGGGTTGGCAGGGATCCTTCTCTCTCAGCTTTGATATATAAGGTGAGTCCAAGTCTATCTCCATAGATTTAATTGCCATTTACAAGGGGTGGTCTTCCCATTCATAGGGATGTTGATGTCCTCTGAATATTATTAAACAAGATCCATTTTTAAAGGATATGCTTACGGTTAGAAATAAGATTGCTTCAATGAACATAATGGCATTCTATCATTTAAAGCTCTCCAACTGTTTATATTGTATAAATCAAGCATATTATCTCTACTCCTCCTTAGTTTTCATCATGAGACGCACAACACTCTTAAAGTCTTCACTGTTATTGTGATGGCTTTTAAAAGATACGAAGTAGGAGTCCAAGCAAAATGCCACTCTGTCCCAAGTTAGTGGTACTAATTTGGAGCGGTTATAATAGAGAAAACAAGGTCCTGTTCCAGTTCTCCATCTGGATTGCTCTAAATAACCACACAACCACCCCTCTCCCCAGAGCTCTTGTTTCATAACATTTGCAAACTGGCATAAAGAATTACAGGATAAGGTTCTAAAGATTTTATAGCCAGGAAAAGAGGCAAAAGGATTACTTCCAGTATGCATGAGGTAACTGGTATGGATAACATGCCCATACTTGTGTTTATTTAAGTCATTCCTTGTGCAATTCTCTATGCATAAGGCTCATAATTTTTCTGGGAACATGGCTTTGATTTAGAGAAGTGAATAATTTTTTTTTAAAAATTGGGTCAGACGAGACTTGAGAAACTGCAAGTCGCTTCTGGTGTGAGAGAATTGGACGTCTGCAGGGATGTTGCCCAGGGGAGACCTGGATGTGTTGCCATCCTGTGGGAGGGTGCTCTCATATCCCCACATGAGAAGCTGGAACTGAAAGATGGGAGCTCTCCCTGTCTTTCTGATTCGAACCACCGACCTTTAGATCAGCAGTTCAGCTGGCACAAGGGTTTAACCCATTGCACCACCACAGCTCCACAGCAAATGAAGAACTGTGTGACCTTTCAGATGTTGGTGGACTGCATCTCTCAGCAAGTTGTAGTGCAAAAATCATGAAAGGATTATAATTTGCCAGGCTTGATTTAAGGCATAATGGGTTCATGTAGAGAGGGGTTTGAGAGCCTCTGGCTTGCAAAATGCTTTGAATGGTGACACAAATATTGGACATGTTGGTTGAGGTTTATGAGAACTGAAGAGAGCCAGAGGTTCCCCACTCCTTCTTTAGACTATAGGACGTCTTCCAAAACTTAATTTTCAAAATTATTTTGGATATCTAACTGGATATAGCTCAGAAGGCAGAACTTTTGATTTGAGGGTGAAATATGCTCCATATCTGTGATGAATGAGTAATGTGCCCATGCACATTAGTTACTGTTTCTAGCAGAATTTATGCATGCAATATGTGTAACATCGTACATTACTGTGTCTAACATTCTCATTGAAGGAAACATAGCTGGTATCAGCTTAATTAACGCATCAGTAGATGTCAGTCCCTGTAACAATGCAGAGTTACTCAACCTGTTAATGCTTACTATTCTCTTCCCATGTTTTAATGGTTGTTTTTTCTTCCTGTAACACTCAAAAGGATGAGAAGCTCACTGTTAACCAAGATCTTCCAGTGCATGATGGGAAGCCACACATTGTCCACTTCCAGTATAAAGTGACGGAAGGAAAGATCTCCACTTGGGATGCAGTGCTGTCCAATCAGAGTCTTTTTGTGGAAATCCCTGATGGCTTATTAGCTGATGGGAGTAAAGAAGGGTAAGAATCAAACTGCTTGAGGCTTTCGGTCTTAAAACATCTGTGCAAGTATCTATTCAATATAATAGTTAGAAATTAAACATGTGTAAGAACAGAGTACAAGCAGCTGCCTAAGTGCACTATTGCTGACATGGGCAGTTAAGGAAAAACAATTGGGGGAGCAGCCCACATCCAGTTTAGCCAGTTTATATGCCAACTTATTAGGGTTGTTCAGGTGACTGGTAATCTCTGTTGTCTGCTTCTGGAAGCCTTCTGCAAATAATGATTGCAGACCTGAGACAAGAGCAATCTGTCCTTCCCTTGGCACGCACTGGGTGGAAGAGCAAAAAACAATCATTACGCAATCCCCCAACATATTGTTGTGGTAGTAATGGCAGTGTTTCCAGTTTATTGTGAACTATAATGAGTATATCATGGTGTTTTCTCAAAATTGCTCAGAGAGGGTTTGCCTTTGCTGCCTTCTGAAGCCGAGTGTGACTTGCCCACTGAGAAGTTCAACAACAGCCAAATACTCAAACACAGATTACGTACTTTGAGGGAGCAGACTTCTTGAATTTTTAAAAAGGTTGCCTATTCCTGGCTCTTATTCCAGGCTAAATAATAGAATATAGTTGTTCTTTGCTTTCTCCCAATTGCCTTTAAAGGACTTAATTGTCCTTTGTTATAAATGTACATGCAAGGTGTTGTCAAAGGCTTTCATGGCCAGAATCACCGAGTTGCTGTGAGTTTTCCAGGTTGCATGTTCCAGAAGCCCCTTCTCCTGACATTTCACCTGCATCTATGGCAGGCATCCATATATACAGTATGTGGGATGTCCAAGGTGGGAGAACAGACAAGAGTTCTTTCTCCAACTCTGGATATTCTACAGCAGGCCTGGGCAAGCTTTGGCCCTCCAGGTGTTTTGGACTACAACTCCCACAATTCCTAACAGCCGGCAGGCTGTTAGGAATTGTGGGAGTTGCAGTCCAAAACACCTGGAGGGCCGAAGTTTGCCCAGGCCTGTTCTACAAATATATAAACCCCAGTTCCCCAGTGTTCAACAGACCTCACAACCTCTGATGCCTGCCTCTGATGCTTCTGAAACATGGCCATACAGCCCAGAAAACTCACAACAACCCATTGTACATGAAAGGTATAAAAAGTGGAGATTTGGGCTTAAATTAAAAGCACTCTTGCTTTGCATTCTGACTTCTTTGGAATGGAAGCCACATCTTCTCCTTTTTTGAGATGACCAGTGAAGGGACCAGAAGGATTTACTGGCTTTTGTGCTTGAATGAAAAAGCATGTTTTGAGAGCCATCCTGGGCTTTTGTGTAGGATCATTGGGACAGCCTCTCTATTTTGTCTATTCAGGCCTGCAAATGTTAAGCGGGACCTTCCACATTTGAAGGCTTAGTGTGCCTGCACCAGTGGGAGCTGCTCCACTAATATATAATGACTTGATATGCAAAGTTAACACAGTGTATTATATTTCATAGCTAAGTCAGTTGGTGTCTTTCCTTTCTATAAATGTTTCCTCTCATTCATCCCTCCCCGCCATTCTTAGTGACAGTACTTGTACTGTCACAGCATGGTTTAAGTATAGTTGCATAACTGATTATTTTTAGATAGCTAAAATAAGCTGCTTGGTGTTTATAATTAAAATTGATCATTATCATATTAGCAAAATCCCTTCCAAGTTAATCTCTGCCTCCTGTTTCTTTCCAGTCTTGGAGCCACTGTTTCATTAGGCATTGATTGAAGCTTCGTTTTTCAGTGCCACTTGGTAAATCTAAAGCAAACTCTGGTTAACAGTGGTGACCACAAAATAAACTGCGGGTGGTACCCAGGAACGGAAACCAAACACGAAGCAGAGTCAAAGTGGTGTTTTTCAAGCTTATTTTGTATTGATCCCAAAAATAAAAAAGCCAAAGGCCCAAGAGTCGACATCCAATAGAAATATTGTGGGACAAGCCCAAAATAACTTTTATAATCCACAAGATATGGTGGTGTCTAAGACTCTGGTACGGCTTTTTGATTTTTGGGAATTTGAATTCCATGTGATTTTGCATAGACCTATATGCCTACATTGATTATTTAAATATAAAATTTAATATCTGAAGATCAATACAAAATAATCTTGAAAAACACCACTTTGACTCTGCTTCGTGTTTGGTAACAGTGGTGAGCAACCAAGACAGATCCAAGACTGAATATCTGATCCTGGAACCCTGTGGCCAAAAACGTCCCCATAGAAATCTCTTCAAAAGCAGAAGTCTGCTTTTAGTTTTGGGAGGAAATGTTAAACAACATAGAGTGTCCTGCAGCCTGTTCAAAAAGTGAATTTCCTTTGAAAGCCCTGGAGGAATCCAGGAAATGCAATTCCTTTCGGAGGAAGTAGGAAAAAAAACTCTGGGAAGATTTGGGGCTGGAAAAACTATCACAAGAGGCACCTATTGTCTCAGGAGTATTTTGCCTGTCAGTGATCAAGTACAGTGATGGTACTGAGGTGATTAACACCGGTTTTAAAATGTATGTAATTGCCTTATGTTTTATAATGTTTTCGCTTTTAATTGATTTAAATTACGTTATGCTCAATCACCCTTCTTTCACTCATTAAGCCAGCGGTTCTCATCCTATGGGTCCCTAAGTGTTTGGTCTGATGTGATGTGTTGTTGGGCACGGACCCATGTAAACCGCTCCGAGTCCCCTTCAGGGAGGTGGATGCGGGCTACAAATAAAGTTTTATTATTATTTATACAACTCCCAGAAATCCCAGCCTGACAGTTTACCAGCTGTTGGGATTTCTGGAAGGCCAAAACATCTGGGGACCCACAGGTTAAGAACCACTGCATTAAGCTATGTCAATCTCAGTAGATAGACTGAGATGCTTCATCAGTCTGTCTTGCATTTACAAATAGCGATGTTACAGAAATTTGAGGTCCTGATTACAAATGGCAAAGATAATACATCCAAGCACCAACAACAACATTGGATGTGGTACCAATGTGCATTTGGCCAACGTTCTGATACTTCTGCCCAGCTCTTTCCTATCCCTACCCAAGTGCTCACATTGCGCCTGCCTCTTTCTTCTTGGCACTCCTTTCCTGAAAATCAACACTACCCATGGCAAAAGCCATCAAGCTCAAGACAAACTCAGCTAGCTTAAAGTGTTATCTATAATAGGTTGCCTCAATGGGATGTGCTCTCTTCTTCCCTGTTGACAGATTATTAGCACTGTTGGAGTTTGCTGAAGAAAAGATGAAAGCAAGTTATGTCTTTATTTGCTTCCGAAAAAGCAGAGAAGACAGAGGTAAGCACTTAAAACTTCAACCTTATTCTTCTACGTGTGAAGCTGAAGAATGTTCATTAATAAATGAAGTTTGTATGTGTCTCATTTTGTGGAATAGCTTTTCCAGAAGTGGTAAAACTGCAAGACTGGTACCTAGTTCATTTGAAGTTGGAAGATTTCATGTCAAGGCTAGTAAGTTCAGTGTTGATGTTAGGCTCCAAATGCCCTGAATGAGTAAGTCAAATGAAGCATAAGTAATGGTATAATCCTTATCATTTTTTAAAAAAAACATGAGGCTTATTCCTAGGTATCAGCAATCCTCTGTATCCACAGATTCAACCATCCATGACTTGAGTTTTTTAAAAAATAAAACCCCAAAAGAAAAACTCTATCATGTCATTTTATACAAGAGACAGCCCTTTGCTATGTTGTTATATAAAATGGGAATTGAGTATCCATGGATTTTGGTATCCACAGTGGGTTCTGGAACCAAACCGCAGTGAGGGTCCACAATAGTCTGTTTTACAGTGCAACTTGTTTCTAGTGAAAATGAAGATATTCTCATGTTGAAATGGAAAGAAAGCAGCTTTTTCCAGCTGTTTTGCTTAATACCTCATGACTATTTTGTTTAAAGAATGTTTTTAATGAACTGGGCTTTTCAGCAGCTCTTCTGTTTTCCAAAACTACCTTAATGTACAGATTATTAAATCAGGGAAGTTTCATACAGTAGTCTCGCTTATCCAACATAAATGGGCCAGCAGAACGTCAGATAAACAAAAATGTCGGATAATACGGAGTCTCCTACTGTTACCCGTCTAATGCAGCACTAGACTCAAAGAGTTAAGGCAAGGCAGTGCCTCGGGGCTACAGCGGCCCAGCAGGAAGTGCCCGGATGCAGAAGAGGAGCATGGAAATCACAGAAGGAGGGAGGGCACTTCCAGCCCTGCCTATTTTCCACCTTTCCTCCCTCCTCCTCGTCTTGCCTTCTTAACTTATTGGGAATGGAGAGGTTGTTGGGGAGCGCTCCTTTAATTGAAGGGGAAATGCTGAAGGAAAAGGGGAGCATTGGATAAGAATGTCGGATAAGACAGTGTCGGATAAGCGAGTACTATATTTAGTGTAAAGCTACATTGTCTCTTCCTAGTACAGTTCTTCAGACTGGTTGATCACACTACCGTTAAGAGCCTAATTGGTAGGATGCAGCAATTGCTCAATGGTTTTACAGCATACACTAGGCAAGACAATTAAGCTGCAAGGGAAAATTAGGCTTGGGCCAGGTTTGCAGAAACTTTGACATAATGAAAAAGACGTCATCTGTGAAAATTAATGGATTTTGCATTGGTGTGGTTGTAGTGGAGGTCTCTTCCTGTCTGACCATGCCACTCTGTCTTTACAGCTCCTTTACTGAAGACGTTCAGTTTTTTGGGCTTTGAGATTGTGAGGCCTGGCCACCCCTGTGTCCCATTGCGGCCCGATGTGTTGTTCATGGTGTACCCTCTGGATCAGGTTTCGTCTGAGGATGATTAGACGAAGCGGAGCACGTCATTGGGACCCGGATATGCGTCAAAGACAAGAGGGGGCTAAAACTCTTCTGAGGAAAGGAAAAACAAAATTCTTCTGGACTGAAACTGCATTACTTATTGTTAGAGTGACCTGTATATCTTCTGAGTTGACTTTTCCATTGAAATGTGTTACCTAGCAAATAATATAAAGTCTGCACATGTAATCGCACAATAGTAAACGGAAGATAAATGGAGCCCTTTCATACACAGCTCTGTGGTCTGCTGGTTAGCCTAGTGGAGGCATGCAGAGTCCAGCTACACGTTGGGCGAGGAGCCTGCAGGCGAAGAGAGGGGCAAGCCTCCTAAACATTGGGCTTTCTGTTCATTTCATTATTAGGCTTTCATTTTCAATAACTGTATATTTATATGTCCCTTCAAGCTCTTAAGCAGAGGGCATGCTCTGAGCGTAGAGCTGTGAGGAAAATTAACACTTGTTAGCAAAACGTAGGTGGCACCACTGGGGTAACCGACCGTGGGTTTCTGAAAAGCTTTTGTGCTCTTTTAGTTTTCTTATGTCATTATTAACACTGCTTCAGAACAGCCTCGAGTTAATAGGGGCAATAAACAAGTGAAGCAGCCCCTTGATTTACAAGAATGAGCTGCACAAGCCTTTCAGGGATTGTGGTAGTTATTTCTCTTGTCCCTGAATAATATTTTGGGCATAAACATGGGAAGCATTCAGATAGTGAGAGAAGTGCACCAGTCTAGCTCCCCAGAAGCTCCGATGGATGCCCATGCAGTGAATGGTTCCCAGAATGCTTATAGGCAACAATCCGATCTCATGCTTCGCAGTTCTTTGGCTTCAGTCCTATGTTGTCTCACTGTGAACTAAGCCCCATGATACCAAGGGCAGGCTGTTACAGAAAACTCTTCCTAAAAGTAGTTTGTGTGGTTGAAATTCCATGTGTTGCATCCTTCCCTAAGTAGTCTTGTTTTGGATATTAGATGACAGCTATCATGCTTATTTTTCTTTTGAACAGTCAGTTCCTTCAAACTTCACAATATACAATTCCAACACTTTTGTTTGTCTTATTTACTGATGTGATTCTTATAGTGTTATCTAAAAGTGGTAAAAAGAGGCCTTACCTGTATTGGTTTGTCATTATTCTCATTAATGCTGAATGTGAGCCTGATTCCTATTGCCAAAACAAAAACTGTGCAGCCTAAGAGAGCATCTATACAAAATCAACAGCTGCTACTTTATCTGTTGCTATTCCCCCACGTATTGGACTTATTAATTTCTCTAATCAGTATGTTTCTCACTGTACACTGCAGCTCAGTCTAGGCTTTTGTGGATTCTGGAAATAAAAGTAGGAAGAGGGTGGGAGTAGTGCAGGAATAAAAAGAAGAATGCTTTCTCTTCCAGTCCCAAATTGGATTGTGTGTATCAGGTATGACTTGAGAAACTGCAAGTCGCTCCTGGTGTGTGAGAGTTGGCTGTCTGTAAAGATGTTGCCCAGAGGAGCCTTTGATGTTTTGCGATCCTTGTGGGAGGCTTATGTCATGTCCCCACATGGGGAGCTGGAACTGACAGAGGGAGCTCATCCATGGGCTCTGCGAATTCGAACCTGTCGGTCTTCAGTTGTATTGGTACAAAGGTTTAACCCAGGCATCCTCAAACTGCGGCCCTTTAGCTATTTGAGCCTCCAACTCCCAGAAGCCCTAACAAGCTTGTTCAATTGTCAGGAATTCTGAGTTGAAGGCTTAAATAGCTGGAGGGCTGCGGTCTGAGGATGCCTGGCTTAACCCATTGCGCCACCGGGGGTTCCTTTCTCAGATTGGTGTGAAACTTTGATACCACCAGAACTGATGCCATCATTTTAAGGAATTATCCAAATATTCATGCTGTCTTATGATTTACTTATGAGTACTATTGCAAACTTTGAGCTGGAGTGGCCGTCCAGTGTTTCAGGCAAGATTATTTCTTACCTTTGATGACTTTTATGGCCCTGGCGCAGTGTGCTAGCAGCATATACTGTAATCCATCCTATCCCATCCTCAGGTAAGTATTAAGATCAGTAGGCATAGCAACAGAGTAATGTACAGAAACTTCAACTGAATCGAGCAGTGGCTTGTCCTGCTTTACTCCTAGGTCAGATTAGGAAGATATGGTTGTTAGAGGAGCGGTTCTCTCAACAAATCCAGTGCAACTTGAGGGGAGCCTTCTGTCAAGGGCAATTCTTTCTCCTGGGGTAAAGCGGAAAATTTCTACCTATCTCTGAGTCCCTTCCCTTGTAAAAATGGCTGCCTAGCTTCCCCACACCATCTTTTGTAACCAAAATATTTCCTCTGGTCTGACATACTTGGAAGTAAGTTAAAAGGGGGAAACACATATTTTATCTTCATGCAACAAAACTGCTATGAATCATTGCATCTTGGTTTTTTTTTAAGCTCTCATGCATTTTGTGTAACACTTTCAATACTTTTTCCTTGCACTAACACTGCTGGCTTTAATTGTAGAATTCAAACCAGTTCCCCTTTCCTTATTAAAAACACTATAAATCAAATCTCAGGTATGACCCCTAAAGATGGTAATTTGGGTTTTTTGCAGCTTTAAAGACATTCCCTTATTTAATAAGATATTTGATGTAGCTGGTTTTAGCCAGCATCATGCACATCTTGCAATACAAAAGAAGGAAGACGCTTTGCTTGTTTACACTTTCCTCCATCAATAGCAATAAAGGGTACACCACAATTTCCTGCATGGCCTTTATGCAGGGAACCAGCTTTCTAGTTGAAATAGTACATTCGATTAGCATAATTTCCTCCACAGCCTTTTGCCCATTTCCTATTAAGCCGTACACTGAAGTCACGCAATTATTTTAGAAAGATAGCAAAAGTAAATCACATTTTCTTCTAATTCATCGGTTAGGTGTTCTGTCAAACTGGGACTCACTATTAACAGCTACCACCACACCAGAGATTATATTTGGGTTTTAAAGTAAGTGCCATGGTATATAAGCCTTGTACTTATCCCCAAAACTCATTTAAGGGGGAAATGAGAATTGCAGGTCTTCAGTAGAAGCACATTCAGCCCGCTCTTCAACGGAAGGCATACAGTTTACACAACAATATAGTTGGGCAGGTTTGTATTCTGTGTTGCGCTTAATCCAAGTTTCTACTAAAATCAGCCCTAATGAAAAACAGTCTAGACAGCTGGGTATGTTTAGCCTGCAGAAAGGGGTGAGAAGTGATACAATTGTTTTCTTTAAGCATCTGAAGGGGCATCAGGTAAAAGATGGGCCAGACCTGTTTTCTGCTATTTCACAAATGGACAAACCAGTGGATTATACTCACAAAATCACCTAAAAACTATTTGAAAAAGCAAGGAGAGACTGCCTACCCTCTTTTGCAAGTACAGAGATAGTGGTGGCTTTTTAAACCATGTATGCAGGTTACTATGGATTTTTAAAAAGCAAGTCAATGTACAGAACATCTTCAAACTTTCATTAAAAATTATAACCAAACCTTTATAATTAGATAGAAGGTAGGTTAAAATAGCTGTTAAAATGGTATTTCTGGCCCTGCAAAAATAAAAATATGGCTAATTATATGAAATAATGTCAGGGGCAAAAAGAAATGGCTCAGGTAACTCATTGACCTAGTTATGCTAATATATCACCAGCTGAGGCATTGAAAAACCTATTCATTTAGTTTGAAAGTAGGAATGAAGGTCACTTCCTCCATTAAGATGAAATGGGCAGGCATCACACTCTTCACAGAGCAGGCTCATTTTCAAACCAATGTTTCACCACTAATACTATGAGTAGCTGGTTCCTTATTTCACCTTGTTATAGGAGTGGAGGTGCCTTGCCCTGGTATGCCTGACTCCTCAAGTTCATCAATTTGTCTTTTAAAAGTATTCTTCAAGGCAGCTTCTAAAACTCCCGGGCCAAAGTGCTGATTTTCTTGTGCAATTTCTTGCTGAATTGATAAAGCAGCTTCTATGGACGGAAAGCTCATGGGATGTGTCTCGAGTAGAAAAAGAGATAAGACAATTCAGCACACTTCCTTCCTGGAGTCAAATCACTGTGCTTTAAAATGAGAGGAGAGCAGTCAAATTAAGCCCAACAAACCTCTCTTCCTTTCCCTTCCCATCCCAAGATAGCTTCAAGAAAAAGAGAATTTTTAGTTGTATGGAGATGTAAGAGACCCCAAGCTGAGAAAGAAATAACAAAGACAAGTTTCAAACAATTCCTTTTTACAATATATACAAAATCCAAGAGGCAGAGGGTGGCCTCACACAACGTACGTACAGACAGGAACAGAAAAAGAGCTGGAGACTTGCATTGTTGGGACAGAACTACCGCACCGGGTGCTGCTCCTCGCTTGGTTAGGAAGGGCAAACAAGACCCCTCTTTCGTTGCTATTAGAAGTGACTACCCTGCAAGAGAGGGGAAGGACATTCCCATGAAGACGGGCAGAGTTCCAACTGGGAGCTTCACGAGGAATGCTGGAAATGGATTGGGGCGAGAAACTGACCATCATCATGATGCCAGGATTGCCCTTCCTCCATAATCAAGTCTCAGAGCCCACAGCGGCAGGGCATTTGGCCACAGGTCAACCGCTGCCTCAGGCCAACATTACAGATGTCCTACATTAGTAGAACATGCAGCTCTAGATTTTTACGGATTAGTTCCCAGTTAATTGCTGGGACTACTTTCTTAACTTCGTTTCAGCAAGACCAAGAGCTCTCCCACTTCACTCTCACCTCCCCAGCATCCGCCTGTTCACTGCCTGCTAGGAAAGGACGATCTTGCAACTGTAGAAAATGAAGAACTACATGCTTGAAGTCCATCCAGCCCCATCTGCATGCTCTCTTTGTGTGGAAACGAGGTTTTGTTCAGAGGGGGAAGGAGTTTGGGAAGACTAGGCAGCCAGCAGTCTTCCAGCCGAGTGAGGCAAGGCGATTCGGCAGCGATGGAAACCCATCCCAGCAGCAGCAGGGCCAGCCTGCAGAAAGGCCCAGCTGGATGCAGAACTGAGTGTATATTTTGTGCTGTACAGCAAAGTAGTATCTGCTATTTGCAACACACAAGTCCTGCCAGCAGGGAGAGATGTTAGAAAAAACAGCCAATGGAAGAGAGGGCCTTTCAGGGCACGTGAGGAAGCCACAGTCCCAGAGGCAAAGTGCTACAAAAGGTTTCCGCATTGTTCTCGACAATGGAACGTGTGGTTGGCTTCTGTCCATCACAAGGTACACATCTTTATCCCATGTCTCGCACGGCCCATGTCTCAGGCCAGTAGGAAGTGGGAGGATTCACCTTTTTTCCTAATGTCATTGCTGGAGACTGCCTACCTGCTTGTGCCGAGGAAACGCTCATCACTAGTAAAAATACACAATCTGGATGTTCTCTTCAACTTCGCCCAGACCTGGAGTATCTATCTCAGTTGTAGTTCAGGAGCAGAAGAGTCACGGACAAGAGTCCAGAGCTAATGTGCCTTCCCTTCCAACCGTTCCAAGGCACCTCTGGTGCCACACAGCACAGCTTGCCACCACAACGCCCCTTCTCCAGAGTTCTGGAAGTCAGCCAGTTAACCCCAAGTCAGGTGAATAAATACTTCTGCAAGTTCCAGCTCCACAATTCAAAAACATAGGGGGTTCAGCTTGGGTTCAACAGGGGAGAGGGGCAGAGTCTGCCTCACATTACGGCAGGATCATCAAGCAGAACAATCAACACCATTCAACTGATGTCTAATGCAATTCCCAACGCGTCCTCATGTGAGCCAGTCACATGGCTTGGTATAGCTTAGGTTATCCCGATCACATTGTGTCCTGTTGGAGAAAGAGAAATACAACACAGTGCTAGCAGTCTGAGAGTCAGCCACAGGGGGGCGATAGAGCAAAAGAAATCAGGACTTCAAAGAGTTCAACCAGTAATCTTTTCATCCCCAAATGGAGAGGCAGCTGGACTTGGAAGGCTGTCCATAGTAGACACCTCTAACAAAGAGGTGACATCTACAGTCCATGCAATGTTCATAGCTATTGCACAACTTGAGTATTTTCAATATACAGGTAGTCTGAGTTACAGACATTCGACTTACAAATGACGTCTAGTTAAGAACAGGGGTGGGACAACAAGAAGTGAGAGAAATCTACCCGTTGGAAAGAAAATTCACTCCTCAAAGAGTTATCCATGGGAAAAAGTCTCTCCACTAAAGCTTTCTCTCCACCGCAAACTTTTTAATTTCAAAATCCAGTTATCTAAGGGACGGAAAGTGAGATGAAATCTTCTGAACAGGGGCACAGACAGCAAAACAAACACCATAGGGGCGAAAACCCTTCCCTATGCTGTCTAAAGCTAATATTTATTTATTTGGCTGGAGTTAAGCTTAAAATGTACGTGTTCCGAGTGATACAAATTCAACTTATGACCATACCTACAGATCTTTTCACGCAGCTTGGGGACTGTCTGTAGTCCTAACTGGAGATTGATAACAGCTCTGAGAAGCAATAAGGAAGATGCAAAGAGGACTAGGGCGAAATCCTAGGAGCACTGCTAAAATTATCATAGGGTTTCCATAGCTTTTCTCTGAAAGAGAGCCTACAATACTTAGTATTTGTTGGTGGTCTCGCCTTGAAATACTAACTAACCAGGGACAACCCTGACTAGCTTCCACAATCAGACAGGACCTGGCACCCTTAGGGTACTTTGAAAAAGGTAAAGGTTTCCCTGACATTAAGTCTAGTCATGTCCAACTCTGGGGGTTGGTGCTCATCTCCATTTCTAGGCCAAAGAGCCGGTGTTGTCCGGAAATACCTCCAAGGTCATATGGCTGCCATGACTGCATGGAGCACTGTTACCTTCCTGCCAAGGCGGCACCTATTGATCTACTCACATTTGCATGTTTTCAAATTGCTAGGTTGGCTGAAGCTGGGGCTAACAGCGGGAGCTCACCCCACTCCCCAGATTTGAACCGCCAATCTTTCAGTCAGCAAGTTCAGCAGCTCAGCGGTTTAACCCACTGTACCACCAGGGAGGCCTTATCTTAAGGTGCTTATCTAGTTACAAAACCAGAAGTATATACTAAAGTGGACTATTTCAGACCCCCACTCTGGCTGAAATACTACATGGCAATGCCTCCCTTTATCCCAACACACTCCTCTCCCCACATCAATGGCATGGAGGACATCCTTACCACTTTCACCTCCGGGGCGGGGGATATAGGGAAGGAGCAGAGCCTTGCTGACTGGCAACAATGGCGGTAGATGAGAGACCTGCAGGGAAGCAGAATGACGGTGCACAATGGAACAAGAGGCCACAGGTAAAGGAGATGTCCAAGTGACCTACAGCATAGTACCAAGCTCCAACTTATAGTGGGGATATTTCACAATGCATCACAGACAAATACCTGTGAAAGTGTGAATTGACAGGGGCAAAGGCTATCTGGTTGTGGCACGGCCTCAGGCACCATCACCCAACAATTCTGGGACCATGGATTTTGCTTCCCTCCTCCTTTAAGGAATGCTGTCAAATGTCTGGTCCGCTCCTACCTGTTGCATAGGGCAGGTTGTACTGGGCAGTCGGTAGCAGCGAGTAGCCCAGGTGGTGGTGGTGGTGATGCGTGGACATCAGACGCTGTGAAGGAGAGGAGCGGGGCCGGTCAACGCTGCTTCTCTCAGCACTGCTGGCTACCCCTACACCACTGCAGCCCGCACTGCTTCCTCCCACCCCGCAGCCACTGCGCTCTTGAGAGGCCTTTTCGCCTATCTGTAAAATAACCAGACAGACACACACCAAAGTGTGAATTTGCACCGTCGTGTGTGGAAGTCAGCTGCTTAGCAAGGAGGGCCAAAGCCAACTCTTGTGTAACTTCTCTCCAGGTTAGGAGCTTTTTTCTACCTTCTTTTTTACACATAACAATCTCCCTCTTCCCTCCCAGTAAGAAACTCTAATGACTAAGCGCCGACAGGTTGGCATAATCAACAATACTGTATATACATCCCTTCTCTTCCAAGCTCCCCATTCACACTCACCGTTGGGGATTTGCTCTTGTAGTGGCTGGCATGCTGCTGCAAGATGTCCAAGGCCTTGGATTCGGAGCTAGACTTGCAGCCAATGCTAGGGCTGGCTCGGGATTTCTCGCTCTCCTCATTCCCTGAGGATTTGCTGCCGTAGGGGGAGAAGGAGTAGCTGGAGGGCAGGTAAGAGCCTGTGGAGGAGACGTCAGTCAGGGTCTTCCTACTTGTTCCAGCGGAAGAGCAGGCTACTCAAAGAGATGGTCATTTCTCAAATCCTCAAAACTTGAAGGACTGTCCAGAGGCTTGATGGTGGAGCAAGTGTACAACAGAGTTGCACATACAAACACATTCCTTAAGAGCTGGAAAAACCTTTTACAAAACCTTAGGTATTAATGGTTGTTTGAAGGCTCAGAAACCCAAAGGACTCTGGGGAGAATGGCCAATGTTTAGGGGAAGATACTGATGTCTCACACATTTGTTGCCTACTAACCTTTCCTATCTTAGCACTATCTACATTCACAGTTTGGGAAAGTTACTTAATGTTTAACTCTTGTCTTTTGATATTGTGTGATCTTATTTATGACACTGAATATTTGCCTCTTATATGTATGTGAATTGCCCTGGGGGGGGGGGGTGTAGAAATAAAGGATGATGATGATTATTATTAGATACACTACAAGATTAGTACACAGCAAACAAGATCACTATGCTGGCTTTTGTATTTGATCACGTCGGACACTTCCCAAGTGTCTAGGACTGTGTGATGTATCGTGAAAGTTAAAGAAAATGAGCGCATCAAACTACTACAATTCAGTTTTGAAGGACAATACTCCTGACCTCACGATCATAGGAAAAAGAAGAAGTATGGAAGGTCCATGTTGCAACCCCAAGCGACAGCAGAATATAGGAGAAGCAACTGGAAAAGCTTACATGATATGAGGATTTAAAGGTAGAACTGCAGAGATTCTGGCACAAGCTAGTAAAGGTGGTCCTAATGGTGATCAGCACACGGAGTGCAGTGCCTAAAGACCTTGGTCTGCACTTAAAAACAATCGGTAATGCAAAAAGCCACCCTACTCGGATCTGCAAATATTATTATTATTACTACAATTCTCATAACTCAAAGATAAAACAGCTAGTTATTTTTGGAGTAATTCCAGAATCCTGGCCATGCTTCTGGCAGCGGTAACTTTTCTGGGCTGAAGTCCAATCACTTATATGTGCTATAAAGGGGAGCTCAACTTCCTCCATCTTGATGTTGCTGGATAGTCACTACACTCAACTTGAGAGGCCTATCTGGGATTCTAGCCACAATAATCACAATTTCCATGTTGCTCCAAGAAAAAAGTAAAACAAAATTTTAAAAAAACCAACCACCTTCCCCTAAGAAGAGAATCAAGGCTGCACCCCTTTATACTCAGAATGTACTCCAAGCCCCCATACCTGGGTAGTTCTGCATCATGACCGTGGGCATGCCACGGTAACTGGGGTGGTTGGGGTCATAAGACTGGCTGTAGGAGTAGCCGTGCATGTAAGGGATGTAGGACTGATGCTGGGTGAGGGGTGAAGAGACGGGCACATGAGTGCTTGGCCTGGGCTCCTTCCCCACCAAACGGGACTCTTCGCTGGAGGGCATTTTGCAGTCAGAGCTCGTACTCTCCTTCCCATCTTCCTTCACAAGAGAATCTTTGCTGCGGCTCCTTTCCTCCTTTAACTTCCGATCCCGCTCCTCCTTCCACCGCTCATCTTCTGTTTTGATGTCGGAGTATTTCGCAGGATAAACATAGGTCCACATTCGGGGCTCAGCCTCCTATAAGCAAGATATATATAAATATATATAGACAAGGTGGCTATTTAAAAATTGCACAGCCTAATTGTTGACAATTTGGGAAGACCTGCAAATAGCAGTTCTGATTTTTTTTAAAAAGATCCTTGGTGGGTGTAATTAAAGGAAAGGAAAATTCAACAATGAGCAGACAACATACATCATGGCTTCAATGCACAAACTGCCCAATTTCGACACTCCACACACACATATGCACACACACACTTGTGCCCTTTATGCTTTCCCCATTTACCTGTCTATACCAAAGTACTGGGTCCACTTCTGCCTGCCGGCCACAGTCCAAACCAGCTTTTGATTCTGGCGTTTCTTTGCCAAGGTGGCTTTCACTTAGCTTTCCTTTGATACCTTCTGCAGCCTGTGCTTGGAGCTTGGAAGAATCCTCCAACTTAGGAATGATAACAGACTTGGCCACCTCACCCCCCTGATCCTTGGCTTTTCCAAGTCCAGATTTGACCAGATCAGTCAGACTGGGGGCTTTAGTCAGAGTGGGAGGGAGAGAGGACTTCTGCTTCCATTCCTCCTTGAGGGCCACTTCCCGCTCCTTCAGCCCCAGCTCCACTTTCTTCTCCATCCCACGCTGCTGCTGCTGCTGCTGCTGCTGCTCCAGGGCCTGGCGCTGCTTTTGTTGGTCTTCATACTGTTGCCGGTAGGATGGGTTAGTGCTGAGCAGGTGCGCATGATACCCTTGCTCACTATACCCATAAGGAGGCACGTAGGCATACTGGTTATAGTACAGAGACTGCATGTACATATTGGACCTCTGCTGGATGACAGAAGGCTGCTGGCTGGAAGGCCCAAGCTCTGCCTTCTTCTCCTCACAAGCCTCGTTCTTTACCTTCACCTCTGGGCTTGGCGGCTCCTCATCTTTCTTCAGTTTCAGGGCCTGACCATCAATGGTGCTTTGGCTGCTGGGATTTATGGGGCCTGGACTTGACTGGGCATAGCCTGGTGAGTAGTATGCCTCAAAACCTTGATAATAAGGGGACTCTTTGTTTTGCGGTTGCGTGGGGAAGAGCGCTTTCTTGGCCCCTTCCTTAGCCAGCTGCTCAGGATCCTTTGCTTTCATGCTATCTACCTTACCTTCTCCATCCTCCCCTGCATCTGAGATGTCAGAATAGGCAGGGCTGTTTGTTTTCACAGAACTAGCTTCTGCACCATTTTGTGTGACAACATGAAGCGGGGTCAAGGGCTGTGTGGGTGCTGCATTGTCTAGTCGGCTGGCACCTCCAATGGACGGACTGGGCGCATTGTCAGTAAAACTGTATATTTTATCTGCCTCAGCTTTGATGCTGGCAAGACGACTCTGGTGGGGGTCAGAAGAACCATTCAAAAGACTCTCCCCTTTAGCCCCAAGGTCACTGGGGTCTCCTCGGAAGGGGCTTTTGCCTTCCTCGGCTCGACAAACTTTCCCAGGAGTCAATGGGTTCTCCAGGTCCTTGGACTCTTTCTTCTTCTTGTCCTTCTTCTTCTTGTCTTTGACAGGGGTGAGGGTGGGACTGACTGTGAAAGGTTCTCCCATCACAGTTGGCTTGGGCTGGATGGGCTTCAACTGGGGGCTGTTGGGCATGGCCTGAACAACCGTGGTGGTGAGACCGGTGGAGGAGACAGGACTGGTAGCAGTGAACGTAGCTGTCTGGAAGGTGTAGATTTGAGGCGGGATAGCTGGGGCAATGGGTCGAGCAGACTTAATGCTCTTGGAAGAGACCTTCTCAGGTTTGATGCTGACAGGCTTTTTGGATTTCTCTTTGTCACTGCTCCTCTTCTCTACTGAGTCAAAGCCATCATTGCTTGTCTCATCAGCTATCAAAGGGCCATCCTCAGAGCCGTCGTTCGAAAGAGCACCAGAGTCAAGGTCCCCCTCACCACTCAGCTTCTTCTTGCATGTTTTGGGGTTGAACTTGCCTGATGGTGAAGGACTGTGTTGCTCTATCAGCCGCACTTTGGGGGTAGTTGATCGAGCTGGAGACAGGGAACCCTTCTGACTCCCAGAAGCACCATTGCAGCTACCTAGATCAGCTGCAAGAGAGGAGTCCTCGCCATATTCACTATCTCCATCAGCCTCAGGCTTGCTGTCATCATCCGTGTGTGCATGAGCCTGGTGATACTTGAGTCCATTAATGTGCTTGTATTTTTTGCTACAATTGGGGTGGGGACAATCAATGAGTATGGGAGAGGGACAGTTTCTATCCAAAATGGCAGGTTCCACTTTGACTGTCGTCGTAGCTACTGCCGCCGCCGCCGCTGCAGCCACCAAGGGTGCGGCAGCTGAACCCATGGAGTTGGTGCGGACACGCTTGCTTCCCTTGGAGTCTTCAGAGCTGGAATTCACTTCCATGTCAGAGAGGGGCTTGCTTTTCCGCTTGCTCACTGATGAAGGGCTGGCCTTAACATCCTCAGAAGTGCCACTGGGTGGAAGACGGTGCTCTGAAGAGTTCTGGCTGCCTCGGCGTCCCTTGCTGTTGGCCCCTGCCCTCGTCTTGCTACTGTTGCTAGTTCCTTTGCTCTCCGTGGCTGCTGTGCTTTCATTCATGGGAGGGTTGCTGTTGGGCCGCATACGCTTGCCTCTTCCTCGACCATTTCGCATCTCCAGGTCACTGGTGGGGGAATCACAGAACCTAGGAGGTAACAAAGCAGGACTTAAAAGACAGCCATCATGCCATTCCTTCTCTGCAATTAGAATTGTAGAGCTGGAAGAGACCTCATGTGCCATTCAGTCCAACCCCATTCTGCCAAGAAGCAGGATAATCGCATTCAAAGCATCCTCGACAGATGGCCATCCAGCCTGTTTAAAGGCCTCCAAAGAAGGAGCCTCCACCACACTCCGTGGCAGAGAGTTCCACTGTGGAACAACTCTCACAGTGAGGAAGTTCTTCCTAATGTTCAGATGGAATCTCCTTTCTTTCCTGTAGTTTGAAGCCATTGTTTCACATCCTAGTCTCCAGGGCAGCAGAAAACAAGCCTGCTCCCTCCTCCCTATAACTTCCCCTCACATATTTATACATGGCCCTCATCGCGTCTCCTTCTCAGCCTTCTCTTCTGCAGGCTAAACATGCCCACCTCTTTAAGCCCTTCCTCATAGGGGTTGTTTTCCAGACCCTTGGTCATTTAAGTCACCCTTCTCTGGACACATTCCAGCTTGTCGACATCTCCCTTAAATTGTGGTGATTCCAAGTGTGTTCTGACCAAGGCAGAATAGAGAGGAAACAAGACTTCCATGGATCTAGACACTAGAGTCCTGTTTATGCAGGCAAAAATCTCATTGGCTTTTTTAGCTGCCATATTAAGCCCTCTCCTTAATAATGGCACAGAGTGGCTGAAAGAATCCTAGAGCCTCTGATACAAATCTCCTGCATTTTGCCAAAAGCTACTATGGATGGCACCAGCCAGGCCTGCCCAAGTAAGCAAGCTGATAGAGGCATGGTTGAGGTTTTCTAAATCTGGAACAGAAAGACTGCATTTAAAAATTGACTGGGGAACCTAGCTAGAATTAAGGCTTCTAGACAGATTAGGAAGCAACATTGGTCACAGACAGCTTCAGATGTGAATCAGATCCATTTTCCTGTCTAAGAAAGCACCTGTTGAATTCTCTTCCCCCATCAGAGCAAAAAACAGTGAAGCTTTGCCATACACTGGAGTTTGGTTCATGAGACCAAAATCCATGGATACTCAATGGTGTAGTAAAATGGTGTCCTTTATATAAAATGGCAAAATCAAAATTTGTCTTTTGGAATTTTAGAAAAACGTATTTTTGAGCCATGGATGCTTGAATCCATTGGTCTAAAATCTGTAGGTACAGACTCTATCTGCTATGCAGGAAAGAGAACATCAAAGTCAGCAGCCTCTATTGTGCCACTTGGCATAATGTTTTGTTTCATAGCACAATGGTGAGGAGCACTCCTGAAACTGTTAGACCACAACTCCCATCAGCCTTGGCAGCACAGTTGCTAGGGGTTGCTATCAAACAACATCTGGAAGCCATGTGGTTGCCACTGTGCTCCAGGAAAATCTCATGTGGCATGCTATGAAGTGTACTGCAGGATACCTCTCTGCCTTGTGTTTTACCTTGGCGGTGCCCAGTCATGCTGTGTGCAGTCGAGGAGCGTACCCACATAAGTCTTATTCCTCCAGGTGACATTCACTACCAGCATACCTGTGGGAGCAAGAGAGAAAAATGTGAACACTTTGTTTTTCTAGGGCAGTCTATATGGCTTTCTCCTCACTTCATAACTGCCTTAATCATAAGGAAGAAATATCTTGCCTATCAGGTGACAAGAAGTAGACTTACTCAAGCAGAGATTCCTTGAAGCTCTGTATCTTTGGCCATTAAGGAACTGAAAATTCCAACTCCGCTAACTACATAACAAACTTCAGATTCAGTAGAGCAGGGGTGCTCATTAGGTAGCTCGGGAGCTACTAGTAGATCTTCAGCCCTCTTCCAGGTGATCTTCGAGCCTCACCACCTGGATGGGGCGCGCCTGCCATGCACGCGCACACCCTGCGCGCACTTGCGCTCCTGCTGCTGGCTTCTGCTCTTGCGGTGCTTCTTTTGCCTGCAGGGGCATTGCAGGAAGAAGGAAGCATGAGGCGGGGCCTCTGGAGGGAGCGCCCTGCCTCTCTCTCGTCCAGAAGCAGCTGTGCAGCCTCCGTTGCTGGCGAGACAGGCAGGGCGGAGCGCTCCCTCTGGATGCCCCACCTCGTGCTTTCTCCTTCCTGCAATGGCCTGCAGGCGGAAGAAGCGCTGCGCGGGCGGAAACCAGCAGTAGGAGCACGCGCGGTGGCAAGAGCGTGCAGGAGCGCACGGCGGCGGGGCAGGTAGATCTTTTGGACTTGGTTGCTTTAAGAGTAGCTCACATGCTGAAAAAGTGTGAGCACCCCTGCAGTAGAGCCATCAAGGTCACATTTTTTTTAAAGAGGCAAAGAAAAAATGAAGGCTCAGCAGCATCCTTCAAAACCAAAGATAACAGTATGTTTGATGAATACACCACTATATTTTTCAATGTTGCACATAAGCTATAATATTCTTAAGGCAAATATTCTTAAGGAGTGGGATTTATAAATACAGAAAGCGAGTTCCTCTTAGTACTTGTCCAAATCTGAGAGAGGTTCTCACTTTCCTAATCCTACTTCTCTGTGTATGTTTCTGTCAAACAGTCAAGCTGGCCCAAATCCTATGTCAAAAAGCAGCTCTATTTCTGGTAAACATTCTGTTGGCAATATTTTAAGCAAAATGTTCTCAATTTCCATTTTGACAATTTCATCAAAAACTGAATTCAAGAGACAAATTGTCACCTGATTGATGAAGCTGTAATTTGACAAATACTTTGGCTAGTGATATTAAAAAGTTAGATTAAGTCTTCTAAGCTCAATCAGAGTTATCTAGAGCAGTGTTTCCCAACCAGTGTGCTATGGCACACTAGTGTGCCGTGAGCGATCATAAGGTGTGCCATGGGAAATTGGAACCTCCAATACTCTTTCTTCCCCTCCTGCCGAACACTTTTTCTTCTCCACTCGGGCTCCCTTCTTCCCAGCCTCGCTCTGCTTGCTTTGCCTCGCTTTGCTCTGGGGTGAGTCTGCGCAGTAGCGCCCGCACGGGTCACATCTTCTTCCCTCCCCCTCCCCCCCTGAACACGATATAGGTGAACTACAACTCCAAAACCCAAGGTCAATGCCCATCAAACTCTTATAGTATTTTCTCTCGGTTATGGGAGTTCTGTGTGGGAAGTTTGTGTCTTTCTGCCATTCCTGCCATGATATCTATGTTGTGTTCATTGAAACAGGTCCAGGTTTCACACGGACTGTATAAATACATTTAAAACATATTAACTATATGTATTACTGTGTTAGAGTGTCATTTTGTGTTATTTTGGTTGGTGGTGTGCCCCAGGATTTTGTAAATGTAAAAAATGTGCCGCGGCTCAAAAAAGGTTGAAAAATACTGATCTAGAGCAGAGGTTAAACATTTTTAGAGCTCATTCGTGATTATGATGATACTTCATTTATATTTCTCCCTATCTCCCCGAGAGGATTCAGGGCGGATTCCAACAGACAAAAATACAAAGGTAAACATTCAATGCCTCGAAACAGCCATGACCACAGATACAATAACAGACCACCCAAATCACAACATCTAACAACAAATTATAACAATAGAAACTAAAATTACATAATTAATTAAATTATATCTAACATAAAAACATGAACATGAGCTTCAATTTACAAAGTTATTAAAGGTTCATTAAGAAAAACATTTAAAATTAATTATGTTGCATTAATGTCAACAGAGCCAACCAAGCCAACAAGGCCAGAGTACAATAGCATTTTCCAGTCACAGATATATTAGCAATCTATAGTTATCTAATCCTCTTCCTCTTCATATGCTAATGATAATAGATTTTAAAATGTTTTTTAAAAGAGAGAAGGGAAAGGGCTATTTTTATTTCTTTAGGGAGGGAGTTCCAGAGGGGGGGGGGCAATCACGGAGAAGGCCCTTTCTCTCATTCCCACCAGCCGTACTCATAACAATGGGTTCCGTTTACAGACTATACTCTGGAATCTCTGGAGAAGCAAATATTTGAACTCTATAAGCTATGGAAAATAAAATTCAAGGTATTCTTATTCTAATATTGTAAGGCAAATGGGGTGTAGTGCTTTCTTTGAGTGTTGAACAAGGATACTGGGAGACTAGGGTAAAAATCCCCACTCAGCCATGGAAATCCATGTGGTGACCTTGGGCAATTCACATTCTCTCCACCTCAAAGGATGATACTGGGTAAATTTTGCCAAGAAATCTCCATGATAGGTTTGCCTTAGGGTCGCCATAAGTCAGATATGACCCGAAGGCACAGAACCACAACAAAAATGAGAAAGTAGTTTGATCTGCTGCCACAAGCAGCTTCCCATTTACTTTTGGCAGAGGTACAGACATAGCAGTAACATACTTGGCACCCCTTTATACTCTCAGTGCCAGGAATACTGAGTACCATTTATGAATCAGATCCAGTTTGGCTCTCATAGTAAAACATTGCATAAACTGCAGCACCTAGGAAGCTTTCATGTAACTAACAGATATCCATCAGAACCTCTTATTTTTTAGGTGTTGCACACAGCACATCTGTATGCTGAGATCTTCAGTTTTAAAAGCAATTGTGTACACTTTTCTAGCTCTCATGGTTATTGAAGATTTTTCAAAGAGAACAGACAGACTTTTACAGGACATTTAGGGTGAAGCTTCTCTTTCCAACAGGATCAACTTGTCCCTCATTGATGGCTCTGTTCCATTCATTGCAACAGCTCCCTCTTCGCACACTGACAGGTAGTTCCACAAGCAACTGAACCTCAAATATTAGATTTGGAACAAAATGTTGAAAACTGCTATGAAACAAACATTTTTGCGTAAGTGTGTTGATATGCATAATGTGAACCTAGAATTTGGACTACATTGTTGTAGCCTATGAACACCCTGGCTTTCACATGCTCCATCATAAAACAATTATGTTAATAATTCCATGCTATTACCAGAGTGAACTTAAATGGCATTTCTTCCCAATTTTAGTGATGCAGTAGCCAGAATAAGCTAATTTTCAAATATCTGCCTAGGTCTGAGTGCCCTTCGGGGTGAGAAGAGTGGCATACAAATGTTGTAAATAAATAAATAGGTCCACTAAACTGGGCAATCTTATCTGAGAAAGGTAAAATTTACACATGACAACCTCGCCAGAATTGTACCAGAGTATTATGGATGTGCACATATATCAAGATAAAATAAAAAAATAAGATGTACTAGACCAGAAATGCAATCCCTCTAAAGATATTTACATCTGTAACTGCTTGTATATGCAGGTGTGCACAAAAAACCTAAATATTCTAGCTTCACATCAGGCTTGTAGTATCAGATAGTTGTGCTCTTATCCTTGTTGCCACTGACAAATTTGAACATAGCTAACGATACTGCTGCATCTTTATTGTCATCCCAAAGTCAGTATAGGACTGTGCTGATAAAGATAAAAGTCACTAGTAAAATAGTGAAGTCTAACATACTGTAGATCTGACACAGAAATTAGCAAACAACAGGACATGTTCTACAGATGCCACCTTCCAATTATTAAACTCCTGCACACAGTTATTATATTTATATTTAGGGTTAGAGTTATGGAAAGAACATTCAAAGTAGTTCAGAATGGCAGTATCTAGAGTTTTTGTTGTTGTTGTTGTTGTGTATCTTCAAATCATGTTCAGACCCTAAAACAAACCTATTATGGAGTTTTCTTACCAAGATTTGTTCAGAGGGGAGTCACCTTCCTCTGAGGCTGAGAGAATGTGACTTGCACAGGCTGATCCAGAGGGTTTCCATGGCAGTGCAGGGACTTGGACCCTGATTGCCTAGAGTCCTAGTCTAACACTAAAACCACTACAACACACTAACCCTCTCCACACCTACAGATACACAAATATTCTAGGTACTTAAAGTGAACTGAGTCAAATCCTAATGCAGAAATTCTCTGCTTCTTGGACAAAGCAAACACCAACATTTTGAGGCCTGAAGGACAAAGTATTTAAGACATAAAAGTTCAAATTGATAGGAGGGAAATGTGTCTTAGTGGTTAGAGAACACCAATATAGAAGCAGCATAGAGGAAGAAATGGCAAAACTGAGTATTCCTTGCTGAAGAAAACCCTAAGACATCCATGGGCTCACCACACAATAGCGAGAATCAGAATCATAGTTAGAAGAGACCTCCTGGGCCATCCAGTCCAACCCTCTGTCAAGAAGCAGGGAAATCACATTCAAAGCACCCTCAACAGATAGCCTCCCAGCCTCTGCTCAAAGGCCTCCAAAAAAGTAGCCTTCACCACACTCCAAGGCAGAGAATTCCACTGCTGAACAGCTCTCACAGTCAGAAAGTTCTTCCTAATGTTCAAGTGGAATCTGCTTTCCTGTAGTTTGAAGCCATTGTTCTATGTCCTAATCTCCAGGGTAGCAGAAATCAAGCTTGTTCTCTCCTCCCTATGACTTCCCCTCACCTCTTGATCCATGGCCCTCATCATGTCTCCTCTCAGCCTTCTCTTCTGCAGGCTAAACATGCCCAAGCTCTTTAAGCCAATCCTCATAGGGCTTGTTCTCCAGACCCTTGATCCTTTTAGTCATCCTCCTCTGGACACATTCCAGCTTGTCGATATCTCCCTTCAATTGCGGAGCCCAGAATTGGACACAGTGTGATTCCAGGTGTGTTCTGACCAAGGCAGAATAGAGCATGGGTAGCCTAACTTCCCTGGATCTAAACACTATACTATTTATGCAGGCCAATATCCCATTGGCTTTTTTAGCTGCCACATCACAGTTTTGGCTCATGTTTAACTTGTTGTCCATAAGAAGTCCAAGATCTTTATCACACCTACTGTTGTCAAGCCAGGACTCCCCCATTCTATAGCTCTGCAGGAAAAAAAAAGACAAACACAAAGCAAGCGCAACCAAACTCAAGACAGGTAAACATTTCTCTTTTTTGAAAATTGATATAGAAGAGTTATGTTTTGCCTGACATGACAATGTTTAGATTTCTCTTTGTCTCTTACTGCAAACACTATGAAGGTGACCTTAAAAAATCAAGTGTAACACATTCAAACTTCTTTTAATGTGCAGTTTTAAATAAATGTGGGAGAACTGGTGGCTCTGCAGATATTGCTAACCTTCAACTACCATCAGCAGAGTTTGCACGGCAAATGGTCAAGAATAACAGACAAAGGAGTTCAACATCTGCAAGGATGCTAGTCCCTCACCCCAGTGCAAACTGCTTTATGAGGAAAACACTTTAGCCAAGAAAAATGCTAGACACTAGCATATGTACAAGGTTACAACTGCAAAATTGTTTTTAGTCTGAAGCAGAAGAAGGTGAAATTATCCCATACTTCAGGTATAGCTTTTATCTTTTTATTTTTCCAATGCTGGAGCAAGACTTAAAAGGTATCATCTGGTTACCAGGTAACTGTGAGTGTCAGAGATACATCAGGGCCCTTCTAAACACCAGGTATTAAGGGATATGAAAATTCCAATTTTATATAGTGCAGAAACCCAGTCCATATTGTGGAAGAAATGGGAGGAAAGCTGACATTCATATCCCAGGCCAATGGGAGATTATAGCTGTCTCTGATCTGGGAACAGTTCCGGCAGGGAATGAACTGATTCTTCCCGTTTACTGAAATACAGAGGCTTTGTGTAGACAGAGAACTCTCCCCAGATGCCAACATGGATTTTCCACTCCCCACAGCACCGCCATCCGTCTTTCTCGCTGTGCCCAGATCTCTCCTCCTGCAGGTGTCACCATCTTCCAAGGAGGCACCCGCTCTTCAAGGCAAGGCTGCTTTTAAAGGCTTTATGTGCTCAAGCTTCACACTGCTTTCCTGCAGAGCCTTACAAGTTAATTGCGTGGCAAGGCGCCAGCAGCTGCTTCCATCTCCGAGCTGGCAGGTCAGATTAGGAAGGACGTTCTGGCAGCCTGCCCGCTGCCATGATCACAGGAGAAAGATGAAGAGCTCTGTAAAGCAGAGACCTCAGCGGCGGTTGGACTGCCCCCTCCCTTTGCCTGCTGCTCTGGCAACCAAACAAAGCACAAGACTAATTGTAACTCCTGCCTGACACGCTGTGTCCTAGATTTAACCTACCCCAATCAATCACACATGCACACACACACACACGCAAATAAATGCAGAATTATTTCGTGAAATGCAAGATGATTTGCGAGGCGGCCTTTTAATCCATTATGTGTCTCTGTAGAGCCTTCCCAGTGGGGAAGGGAGGGGGAGAAGGCGGGAATGGGAAAGAAGCCATGTTTTGCAAAACGCAAAGCAATCCAGAGCCAGCTATGATTAAGGCACACAGAATTACTATAATATTGAAAGAGAGATCTTTCAATATCGCAAACCCATCACATTCAGGCGGTAACTCTGTTTCTTAAATGCCTTCTTGCACTTTCTAAATCAAACTGGGATTACAATACTTATTCAGCAGCTTAATTAAAACTGCAGGACTGGTCAAGGCAGCCTTTATACAGCTTGTTGTGTGTTTTCCAGGCTGTATGGCATGTTCCAGAAACATTCTCTCCTGACACGTTGCCTGGATCTATGGCAGACATCCTCAGAGGTTGTGAGGTCTGCCATGGATGCCTGCCATAGATGCAGGCGAAATGTCAGGACAAAATACTTCTAGAACATGGCCATACAGCCCAGAAAACACACAACAACCCAGTGATTCTGACAATGAAAACCTTTAACAACACAGCCTTTATACAGCTTCCCAGTTCAGAGCTGAATAAATCCCAGATCTCCAGGTGGTATTGTTTCTATATAACAAATATGAATAAACTCAATAATGTGTTTCTTTAGTTTGTTGCTCTGTTGTGAATGTTTTCCTAAAACGGAGTCAGGTTTTGTTACTGTCAAAGTGTTAATGACATTGCTAAAAATATGCCTTATGCCACTATGTCAACAATAAAAAATCAATGGGAATTTTCTGAATACAAAGGAAAAATGGTACCTCATCATACCAATTACAGATTCTTACTGAATGATAAAGTCTGTTATCTAATAATAATACTAACAACAACAACAACTTTATTTTTGTATCCCGCCCCCATCTCCCCGAAGGGACTCGGGGCGGCTTACATGGGGTCAAGCCCAATGAACATTGCTTAAAATATGACGCAATAAAGTTCATAAAACAACAACATAAGAAAATATAAAACAAACACCATCATAACACAGTATAAAAACAACTATCGAGCATACAACCAATAGCAGGCGGGTTGGTGCAAATCAGTTGTAAGGACAGGGCTGATGGATGAAGTGCAAAAGACAGATGACTAAATCAGGAATAAAGGGCACTATGAAATAGAGCACAGTAATAAAGTACAAGGACTAGATCTTGGATCATAGCTGAGGGCTAAAATTATATGGAGAACTGTCTAATCAAAAGCACAGTGGACAGGATGGGTGCCAGCCTCATCTCCCTGGGGACCACCTGTCACGAACACCGACTTAGAACTGCCCCTTTAACACACACACGGAGACGTAGCAAAGGCTAACTAGTTTTATTGAATATAAAATAGTCCAAAAGGCAATTCTCATTGAGAGAATAAGAACAAGGCAATCAGCAAAGCTGGAGTCCAAATAAGAAGGCAAAGTTCCAAGGATAGTTCCAAAAGTAATCGTGGCAAAGGGCTTGATTGAAGCAAGGTATCCGCAGCAATGCGAATCAATAGCAAGGAACGGGCCCATGGGTGCTACACCACCACCGAGAAGGCCCTCTCTCTTGTCCCCACCAACCGCAAATATTCTAGGTACTTAAAAGTGAATTTTGGGAGCGAGAGGAGAGCCTTCCCAGAGGATCTTAAAGATTGCACGGGTTCATAGGGGAAGATGTGGTCGCGAAGATAGGCTCCCTATCTAAGAAATCACTCTCTTTTCTTGTGTGAAAATCTACTGAATTTAAAACTTGCAGGATTGATTTATTTTGTAAAGCAATCATAGCTATAAATATTGGTTATAAAAACATAAATACATGCTACTTGACTCCAGCAGTTGAGTAAATATTTGTGTTTTTTAAAAAAAAATGCAGCCTGGATTTCATTGAGAAGAAAAAGGAATAAGCAGCTTGAGAAAGGTTTCTTGCTTTCTCCCCGAATACACATGTACAAAAAGAAATCATTTCCTAATTCTTTCTGCTTATGATCAACTAGCATTTGTGGAGTGATGAGATTTCATAAAAAGAAGTTCAAGCTAAAGATGCCTGAAGTTCTTGCAGATGAATTTTAATTATACCAAACTGAAAGGGTTTCTATACCACAAACCAGCACTGTGGCCTCACCTTTCCCCTTTCTTTTCCACCCAGATACTTGAAAGAACCGTGTGTCCTCTTTCAAAGAAAAAGGTACACCTTTGAAAGCAAAAGAAAAAGAAAAAAGAAAACCGCAACCCAGAGTGTTTCACATCCTCAAGATAAAAGGAAGGGAAAGAGATTTGGAGGAATAGGCTCCTGACGTTTCCTTTGTGCGGCAGCTGCGGTTGCCATGCAGTGATCCTTGTTGCTAAGAGGATCTCCATGTCAGACAATGGCTTTTTAGCTGAGAGTGTGAGTGCTATTGGCTGAGATATTTCCCAGGTGAGCAATGATGGTGGGGCTGGAGCCCTCGGTTGTAGGAGTTGGGCTGAAATTGGCTACCCCTGAGGAAGGAGCAGGTCTGGGGAGCCCTCTTCGTATTACTGACTTCAGCCCAGGTGGCATTAATCACTGCAAGAGGAAATAGGAACCTGGCAGCTCATAAGGCAGCAAGTGGAGTGCAGCATTCCAGGATAATTAGAGCCATTAATGATCCCGGCAGCGCAGAACTGCGTCTAACAGAATTAGGGAAACTGCTACAACAGCTGTCTGAAATGCCTGAAAATGTCCTTAGAAGTATTTAACACAAAACATTCCTGCGAAAGGCACGCAGACAGAATAAGCCGCAGCTAGAAGGTTAAGCAAAAAAAAAAAGGGGGAGGAGAGTGAGCAGCCATGAAATAGCTGCCTGTGGAGCATACAGCAGGGAGGCTAAGCGCCATAACCTTCACATATGCTGACAGCCTCAGAGTCCAGTGGTGGACAAACGTGGACACAGGAAGAGTCATGACCCAGTTCCTCACGTTTCAATAAGAAACATTCCATGTTCTGTGCCCTACTGCGAGGCCATGGCAGACCCCACAGCCTAAAGCAGAACATGGGCTCTCAAGTCAAGTCGCAGGGCAGAAGAAAAAAGGGCTAACAAGCCAGGAAGAGCAAAGACATCTATAGCCAGTGATCCAGGGCAGAGGCAACTGTGTTCAGTTCATCTGACTGGCATTGAACCTTGAACTCCTTGTTCCCCTAATTATCCAGGTAAAGGTAAAGGTTTTCCCCTGATATTAAATCCAGTCATGTCCGACTGGGGGTTGGTGTTCATCTCCATTTCTAAGCCGAAGAGCCGGCACTATCCGTAGACACCTCCAAGGGCATGTGGCCGGCATGACTGCACAGAGCGCCGTTACCTTCCTGCTGGAGCGGTACCTATTGATCGACTCACATTTACATGTTTTTAAACTGCTAGGTTGGCAGAAGCTGAGGCGAACAGGAGCTCACCCCGCTCCCCGGATTCGAACTGGTGCCCTTTTAGTCAGCAAGGTTGGCAGCTCAGCAGTCATTTGTGGCACTGTGAAAAAGAGAGACCCAGCTTCATTTCCTTTTTATTGCCTGATCTTAGTTGCTGCAGAAAACCAAATTAATGGGCAGTCCTAGAGCGAAGCAGGAGAAACCTTGCACTCTCGTTTCACAAACCAGCCATGCTAGTTCAGTATTACAGGAGTGGCAGAGTAGTTACCACAGTCTATACTAGTAAATGCTGCTGAAACAAGAGATTTTATCTGTCCTTGGGAAGCACTATAGTGACCATTCCTTGCCTTGTTAATAATGTTAATTTTATGTTGACTTCTCCTTGCCTGTACAGAAAGTGGCAACATTAATAACTGTAAATGTTTAGAGAGTAAGAGCATTACATAGACAAAAGAGAACTATTCTGATCTGTTTGAATGTTGTGTGTAACCCTAAGAGCAATCCTTTAAAAAAAACAACAGATCTTCCTTAATTTCTTTTAATAAAAGGAACTAAATCACAGCAGTTGCAGCCAGTACATTCTTTTCTGTCTTAACAACAAACACTGCATAAATGGAATGTCCTTCAACTCTAAAACTGTAAATAGTAACCTGGAATCCAAATGCCATTGTAATCTGGCTTGGAAGCAAAAGCCAGGGAACCAAGCTCTTGCTATGTAAACAACCGGAACCTGCACACAGTCAGTTGGTGATGTGATATTCAGAACTGATCTAAGGATGCAAAGCCTCTGAAGTGAAAGATGTATTACTTCTGACAGCAGGGACCATGCAGCAGTCAGTGTGGCCCGGCAGGCAAGATCTTTGCACACATTCACTGAATGAGTGCGGGCTAAAAATAGCTAAGTAGCGAATCCTACAGAATACCTTCTAGGCAAGATCTGAAATTATAGCTGTTCTAAAAAAGACTAACATGGAAAGACAGGCTGCAAAAAACCATTAGAGCCAGACAGCAAGAAGGATGGAAGCCAGCAGCCATAAGACAAGTGTCATGCCCCCATCGGCCTCCCGAAGTAGCCTTCTCTGAAACATGTGCAAAAGAAAAATGGACATGTGTTTGTGATGCGAGATATATATTATGGCTGTCATTACTGCTATTACCACAGAACACAATGGAATCATACACATATCTCATGGCATTGTGATCTTCTGTACAAACAAGTCTCCTAAACATATCCCCTACACAGAAATTTGTTTTGTAACATGTACTTGATAAAAAAATAAAGATAAAAGAGTTTTTATACATCCTCTTTCCATCATATAGGATTTCCTGACCAAATAATGGGTTTAAGGTAAGGTGAAGAAACTTGAGCTAATTGAGTAAATAAGAATCAGACCTCACAACCTCTGAGGATGCCTGCCATAGATGTGGATGAAACGTCAGGAGATAATGCTTCTGGAGCATGGCCATACAGCCCAGAAAACTCTCCGCAACTCAATAATTAAGATACATATAACGGTACTGGGTTGCACACTTTCTCCTGGTCAGTTAGTCAGGACTGAATTACTATAAGCTGCCACAATATTCAACAAGAACTAGAACAAGAACTTGATTCGTATATCCTGCCAGCATCTCCCCGAAGGGACTTGGGGTGGCTTACAGATGGCACAAAGTGCCTAAAAACAAACATAAAAATGAACAAATATAAAATACAATAAAACACATGCACATATAAAAACATAAATTCAGACTCAATCAAGCTGTGAACTTCTAACCATGGTGGTAAATTACTGACACCATGGCCAGGCTGTAAACATTGGACTAAAATAAGTGCCAGTTGCAGTAATAGAGTGAGGGCAAGGGATAAAGTGCAGAATGTGTGACTACTACGTTGGACAACTAGGGGCTAAATATTCTCAAAGGCTTAATTGAAGAGCTACATCTTCAAGTCCCTACAAAAGGAGGACAGTGTGGGGGGCCTGTCTAATCTCCCTGAGGAGGGAGGTCCAAAGCCAGGGGACCACTACTGAGAAAGCCCTCTCCCTTGTCCTGACCAACTGCGCTTGCGATGGTGGTGGGACCGAGAGGAGGGCCTCCCCAGCAGATCTTAGAACCCACATTGGTTCATTGGGGGGGGGATACAGTCATGTAGATATAGGCAGGACCTGAGCAGTTTAGGGATTTCTAGGTGATAACTAGCACTCTGAATTGGGACCAGAAACTTATCTGCAGCCAATGGAGCTGCTTTAGTAGAAGCATTGTGTGCTCCCTATAGCTGGTTCCAATTAGGAGCCTGGCTGCAGATCTTTGGACCAATTGCAGTTGCTGAGCAGTCTTTAAAGACAGCCCCACATAGAGTACACTATAGTAATCCAATCTTGATGTAACTATAGCATGGACCACCGTGGCCAAGTCCTGCTTCTCAAGATACGGTTGAAGCTGGCGCACAAACTTTTACTGTGTGAAGGCCCTCCCTGCCACTGCTGACACCTGAGCTTCAAGTGTCAGCGCTGAGTCCAGGACCCCCAGACTGTGGACCTGCGTCCTCAGGGGCAGTGTAACCCAGTTGAGCACAGGTTGCCACTCTATGCCCTGATCAGCCTCATGACTGACCAGAAGGACCTCTGTCTTGCCTAAATTAAGCTTCAGCATTAGCCCTCATCCAGTCCATCACAGCAGCCAGGCACTGGTTCAGGATCCAGGGAGCTTCCTTGGAATTCAGTGGAAAGGAGTAGTAGTGTTGTGTGTCATTTGCATACAGGTGGCACCAAACTCCAAAACTCCGGATGACCTCTCCTAACAGTTTCATGTAGATATTAAAAATAATCTTGCGGGACCCCACTTGAAGTCTGTGGTGGATGAGAAAAGGCTTGTTTGTATTGTGTGTGCTTCATATAATTTTGTAGGTTTACAATAGAATGTTAAAGAAAAAGTGAATAAAAACAGAGGTGTGAGTATTTGATCAAGACAACACCAGAAACAGAACAAAGGGCAATGATTCAATGTGCAGTGATCGGAAAACTTGTTTTGCTTTTTGGTTAATCAGAAGAATTCAACAGAGATAGCTTAGAATACCCATGTGCAAACCCAGCAAATGAGGGAAGAATGTTTGTCTGTCTAACTGCATTCTCAAATTATAACTTCTTAGAATCTGTCAACTTCACTCTGCCTGGCACTGCATCACCTTGGATCTGTAACAGGTGAAGATACTGTCCTTGCACCACTCTCATTCAAGATAATTGACCCCTTCTCAGTTCCAACTGGCTACCTGCCAGCAACTAGAGAGGTTGTCTGTTAGGTAGCCAGTAGCCAGGGTGGCTAAGTAGCCTGGAAACCTTGCTTCTTCAGGAGTGAAGGTGACAGGACAGTGGTGGTAGTGGTTTGCATAAAAATGAAACACAATTTTCTAAAAGATGAATTCATTTTTTTTCCAAAGTACAGCACACTTGCGCATCTGGCAAGCATACACTCTACCTCTTAAACCTATTTTATAGAGCCTATATTTGTACAATGGTTTTGAAAAAGGAGTTTAGAAAATGCAATGCTGAGCAGTAGACAGAATGCAAACTTCAAACAAGACACTAAATCCCGAGCAGATAAAATGGTCCTTGGCTCAAGAGATACTTTCTGTTGCTCTTGAACAGAGAATAACATACACTAAAGAAAGAGGAAAAACAACGTGTACTTAAACCTACAAGGTTCAAAACAGCAAATCAAGGAAAGTGGTCTAAAATAGGAATTGTCAAGATCCAAAATTACCATAAAGTTCAATCCACAAGAGCTAGTCATGGCTACTGAAGTTAGAAATACATCCAGAAGGCTCTATAAGCAGGAACAGGGAATCTGTTGCCCACAACATGTAACTAGATCAGCTCCAGCCTTTTAACTGCTGGCAAGGATTTATCAAAGCTCTAGTTCAGACATGGGCAAACTTTGGCCCTGTAGGTGTTAGGAATTTTGGGAGTTGAAGCCCAAAACACCTGCAGAACCTAAGTTTGCCCATTTCAGCTCCAGTTGAAACAATACTCTTAATTTGTCAAGCCCTGTAAAATAGTATTTGTATGCAGAATAGAGCCTGGGTTAGATAATTTATAAAGTAAAAAGAGCAACAAGGCCAAGAATAGAGTAGGATGCTACCTGGCAGGGTCCTCTGGCACATGTTTTGACTATTGCCCACGCTACACAAAATTGGCCTGGGGGAATGCATTAAAGCCAGCACTGACCTAGCAATTAACAGACTGAAGAACACCTACCGTCTTCTGTTTCCTGCCACACGATGCCCTCCAGATTGACGCTGGTGCCAGGTTCACAGGGGCCCAAACACTCTGGCTCAGTAGCCAGGGCCACATCACACGTATTAACCCCTACAGAGCGAGTGCGGACCATTATCTGCTCGCACGGTGAGGATATATCACTGTTGACAACAGGGACAAGAAGATGCAAAGGTAGCACTGCAGGAGTGGACACTGGAGACTCCATCTGCAAAAAGAGATAATAGAACTGTTACAACAAATACAGTATATGGATGCGTAAGGGGGCGTTTGGCCTCGCTTCCATCTACTGAATCCAACAAACTAAAATGACCTGACTTATCTTCTCCTTTAGGAGTATCTTACCTAATACATTTCCACTGGAAATCTTAGAAAAAAAACTCGAGAACAGGGTGCAAAACATACATGAGTTTGGAACTACATTGGTTTATGGGACCCTCTATCTCTTTTTCTGTGAGGAAAAACAGGAGATAAACAAAGTGATGGATGGAGACAGATGGAATGGCATAGTGAAGTAATAACCTCTTTTCAATACATGTCCCCCCCCCCCCAATTCTACACACATAAATCTTAATCCATTTGTCAGTCTTTAATTCCCTGAAATGTTTTTACCAATGCAGTACTCATTTGAAGGGGGAAAATGAAGGTGCAACTTTCATGGATACTGTACCACTCAAACCTGCAGGTGAGTGTCCATAAGGATTATATATTTGTCCATTAAAAGCTGTTAGGACAGGTACAGAATGGGGACATTTTTGTGGTGTGAAGTACCGTATTTTTCGCACCATAAGGCGCACCTGCTGATAAGACGCGCCCTGTTTTTGGAGGAGGAAAATAGGAAAAAAGGGAACCCTGCGGAGGCGCTGCGGCCTCTTCCTCCTTCCTTCCTTCCCTCCCTCCGGCCTCTCTCCTTCCGTGCGTACTTACAGCTGGCGAGGCCTTCCTCCCCTTCCTCCTTGGAAGAGGCGCTTCTTCCTGACGTCAGGAAGAAGCGCCTCTGTCTTCGGGCCTCGAGGCGGCCTCACGGAGACCCGAAGACAGAGCGCTTCTTCCTGACGTCAGGAGAAGCGCCTCTGTCTTCGGTCTCCGTGGGGGCCGCCCTCGTGGCCTCCCCTCCTCCTGCTCCACCTCGGGTTCCTCCGCGCCGTAAGTACAATATTTCGCCCCCTGCTCCCCCTCCCTCCTGCGTCTTCGCTCCATAAGACGCAGCTGATTTTTCATCCCACTTTGGGAGGAAAAAAACTGCGTCTTATGGTGCGAAAAATACGGTAGTTTGATGAGTACTCTCTTCTACAGTCTGATTTGCTACAATCTGGATAGAGGAATTAACACCTGAACGAAAACTGGGGCCAAACCAGTATGGCTCCTGACAAATGTTTATTATATGGAAACATCATCTTACGTAGCAGATGCAAGTTATGCCCTGAAGCTTATCAGCAAGTGATCATACTGCAGCCACACAGCAGGAGAAATCAGTGCTAATATCCAGCTACATATGTGCCTTGTATAAAGGAGAAACAAATACTGAGCATTATCCAGCCTGCTTATCTTTTTTTTCAAAAGAAAATTATCTTGCTCCCCAAATTGAAGCAATCACCACAGAAATAAAATCCCCACATTATATGGTGGAAAAGGATCTTTAATGATGCTGTCTGCAAACACAGAATGCAGCCTTTTCAGGGAAGAAGGGTTTCAATTTGGCTTCTGGTGCCCCTCAAATCATCAGCTAATTCAAAAATTGTACCACATGCCACTCAGCATAAAACTGATGGCCCTGCATATCTCTTGGAAAGCACACACATTCCAGCCAGAGGGATAAAACCTTCAAGCTGTCGCTCTGGGAAATTTGCCTGTGTGCTACAGATTATGGCTTGCCCTTCTTGGTCTCAAATGAGCCAAAGGGAGAAATCACCCAGTTCCTTTGCCAGGAGATGCCTCAGACCCTCCTCCCCAGGGGCATTTGTGCCCATAAAATCAGGAGTTATTTATGGAACATGACTGCCAATAGCCACACACTCCCATTCAAACTAATTCTGGTTTTTGAACAGTTGCCAGGTCATCCTTCGCTGCTGTACTCTCTTCCCTCCCACCCCGCTCTCCCTCACACATTGCTAGCTGTGTCTTTTTATTAAGCAATTAAAGGCAGTTGAAATACAGCAAGTTGAATCTTGTGCACCCAGTGCTGCTTGCCTAGCAAAACAGAGGCATATCTTTACAGAGTTCCCAAAGCAATCAGAGAAACAGAGGGTCTGAAGCATTATAATCAAATTTATCAACCCCTCCCCTTCAAATTCTCAGGTACAGCCCTGTCCAAAGTTTGACTAAGAAACAGTGTGAGTAATCATTATACCACCTAATGCCCTGATGGAAAAGAAAGAGGGGAGAGCACTCATGTTTACCCTCCAATGCACACAATCTCATTAAATGTCCCCATCGCACAAGCAATAACTGAGGGAAACAGCTGCCTCCCCTTTGGCAAGATTCAGTGCCCACGATCATGGGCAATGCTGAGCTCTGGGGAGGAATTTTCACTTCCAGTCATGTTAACATAGCAGAACAAAACACCCAGAGTGTCTTTTGCCTGCTTGCCTGCATTTGGTTCCTTCTCTTTCTGTGTACATTCTTTCTCTGGACAGCTGCACAAAGCAAATCCAATCTGATAAATGTTTAAATACTGGCTACCAATTTAATCTGCAGTGACTGAGCTGGATCCATCTGTCCAAGCAGGTAGCTGAGCCTATGGCCTAGTTCTCTCAAAGGCAGTAAGCCTGGGTCTTGATCATATCGGTTTTCTCATACAAACCACCATTTGCAAACTGCATGCTCTCTTGAGGGAAAGCATTCCTACACATTAGAAAACTAGCATATCAGGAGAAGTAAGACTATAGATGTTTATATACATATAGAGTTTATTTATATCACCATTTTCCCCATATATTTATTCACATCTAGATAAAATTGTAGTCTACAAAACTGTAGCCAATTAATCCAGTTTGGTGCAATTAGGAGAAATTCCTAAATAGGTAACCAAGATTAGTGTTAATCTTCAAATCGTGACTGGAATATTAATCCTTGATTTGGATGTCAAAATTAGCCAGGATTTGCTTGAATACACAAATGGAGAGGCCAGAAAGCATGACATGTTCTTGGGGGTGGGCAAATTGCCCCCTAGAAATTATTTATGGATGCCTACTCCACCATTCCTCATCACTGGCCATGCTGTATACAGTTACTGGAATCTGGAATCCAACAATATCTGCAGAATTAGTTACCCATTCTTGCTCTAAACCAGTGTTTCCTGACCTGTGCTCTGTGGACCACCAGTGGTCCGCAAGAATGAAAATATGATCCGCGACCTCACTGTTATACCGAGAGTGACTGGTTTTGTGAAAACCTCTTATACCGCCGAGGCTTGATAAATATGATTTTCTCTGGGCAAGCCGATGGCAACTACTGGATGACATATGTACTGTATCAAAAACTAGAGCTGATGTGGTCTAGCCAATGCAATTTTCTGAATCAGCACCCCCAAATAACCAAACTGAATCTAAAGTTGACCAAAAACTTATTTGTAAGCCTTTTGGTGCTAATGTTGGAGAGTGGTCCCTGGTCAAAGTGGTTCCTGTTCAAAGTGGTCCCTGGTCAAAAAAATGTTGGGAACCACTGCTCTAAACCGAGATACCGAGAATGAGGCATGACTTATGTGTCTATGATGAATTTAGTATTGATATTTTTAAATGATTCTCTAGCTTCTGATTTAAAGTGTAACCATCAAAAGTGTAAATGTTTATGTTTTTGTGTGTGTGTGTCTATGTGGAGGACTCTCTTATCCTGCGAGAGCCATTTCAAAGCCCAGCTGCAGGTTGAAGATGCACTTGCTTGCGCACCTTAGCAAGAATTAGTCGTTGGTGCAGACAGGGAACGTAAAATGCCCCTTCCTCCCAAGTCCTTTGTGCTGGAAGAGGGAAAATACTGTCTTATATTGTGCTGCACAGGAACTGTGACACCTATGAGTTTACCCATAGAAGGCATCTCTTTTTGCTTCCTCAGGCTCCATACTCAAGACTAGCATACAAATGGAAAAAAGAAATGGACTATTGAAAGACTAGATGAATATTACTCACAATACACTTGTCAAAACTCCAGGTGTCTGATCATAGAGAAAGATTCAGGAGGGACAGCCAAATCCTTCCCTCTGAAGCCAACAGACAATTTCCCAATACACTAGCCACACAATAATCTAAGACACATAGCACTTTTGACCTTATTTCTAGTGACAGCTCTAATGGCAGCCCTGGGAGTGTGTGTAACCATCAATACTTCCTAGCATTTCCGCCTGCTGGAATGATTCTCACTTTAAGATGGGTCCTAGTACTGCCAGCCAAACACCAAGGTCACGCTGCCAAAGAACACACAGGACACCTCTGCTTGTTCCTTGTGGGAAAAGAGAATGGAACAAATCGGCTGCTCCAGAAAACCCTGTTCTCTAATCCCGAGCAGATGTTCCCTCCTTCTCGCACATTGAAGCAGAACATTTGGCAAGGAACCAAGGACAGTCTATTCATCTTGGAAGATGGAAACTGGTTCACCACCTCATAACCCTGGAGGCAGAGTTGGGGCACTTCTTGGCATGTTTAGAGACAGAGTCAGGATAGTTGCAAGTCTGCAAACTGTTCAGCTGCTTTCTACTTTGAAAGGTAATCAGCACTCCGCAGAAGAATGCTAATTGCCACTCCAGCTTCGCTAATTATCATTTGGTCACATTTGTAATCTGCATTATGCCACAGCGCATAATAAGCAGCTTGCTGAGAACCATCTAATAAGTAAGGCGGCTTTATGGGATTTCATATTTCATTCTGCAGTGGAACAAATGCTGCATCATTTCTCAGCTGTCGGGACACAGGAACAGAGAGGAGGAGGGAAGAACATGAGTAGCTCAGTCTTCCCTGAAGCTTTTGAGGAAAGAAAGGAGGAGGGACCTAAGTGAAGCCGTTAGGAAAGAGATGTAGTAGAATACACTCTCTGCTGCCCTAGGTACATTTCTGAGAAAGTTGGAGAGCCACCATGGAGTACTGTTTTGAGCATTGAAGTGGGATCTGGAGACCAGGGTTCAAATCCTTATCAGCCATAAAAACCCACTGGGTGGTCTTGGGTGAACCATACTCTCTCGATCTCATAGAGAGGCAAAGGCAGCCCATCCCAGAACAAATCGTGCCAAAAACACTGTATCTGTATTGAATCCTATGCATGGTTTCAGAAAGCAGATGCTGATGGTGACCATAAATTTAATTTTACAATCAGAAAGGTAACTCACTGTTCTATACACTCCACCATAAGAACAGCAATACTCTGATATCCATTAGAAACTGGACAACTTTCAAAATAGTATCAGTGTGTCTTGATGCAGGTCTAGAAGGGACTGCTTCCAACCAAAAAAGATATCCTGCCTACTTCTCTTCCTTCGTAAAGGGGCAGTGGAGTTTTCTATGGACCAAGAATAAAAAAGAAAAAGAAAAACAATCCTCAATGACTCCTAGAAAGAAAAGTTGATTATCAAGTCCACCCAGTCTGTAAATCCTTTCCATACTAACTCTTTGACACATAGGGAAAGATATGGGAGATCTAGGTTCCCTTGATCTGAAGAGGTTATCCAAGGCATATGAAATGTTTATACAGAGAAGCCACTAAAATCCACAAGCACGTGGACAATTTCAACAGAAAGGAGGAAACCATGAAAATGAACAAAATCTGGCTACCATTTTTTTAAACCCTCTAAAATCAGGACAGTAAATAAAAAGCAGCACACACAAAATGGGAATTCCAGACAAAAATCATTCATGGCCAGCTAATCACCTCCCAACAAAAGCTCCCCAGGCAGCAATCAGCCAGGCTTTGAAACTACAAGGCATTAAATGCTAATCAAGGTCACCAATTGCAACATTCACACTTGTCTGAAGCAGACTACAGTTCTTTCTCCCACCCTGGACATTCCACAGATATATAAACTTCACTTGACCAGTTTCCAACAAACCTCACCACCTCTGATGATGCGGTCATATATGTGGGTGAAACGTCAGGAGTGAATGCTTCTGGAACATGGCCATACAGCCCAGAAAACTCACAGTAACCCAGTGATTCCAGCCATGAAAGCCTTCGACAACACATTAAAATATATTCCACATCCTTTTCTCCCTTATCAACAGATATTCCCTTTACATGCTTCACTTCTCAGAAATAAAACTAAATGGGGCTCCAAGAGCTCATGTACAGCAGGTTATTGTTGGAATAATGAAATGAAAAGAACTGCTGTGTTTCCAAACTATCATTCACACTCATTTATAATTTTCATAATGCTGTGTTGTAGTATCCATTAGAACTCTTCAGAATGTAATTTTGGTTGTTTCACAACAATTACAATAAAGTGAAATGAGCAATTGTGACACTGTGAAGCAAACTGCCCACTGTAAGATAAAATGCATACTAAACGTTCAGATTTCACTCTGATGCCCAAAGTCTATTTATTTTCTTAAAATAAATGAAAAATTGAACTTATGTTTAAAATCTGTAGAAATAGGGCTTAGGGAACACCCTCATCTATCAATTTGAAGTGGCCAGAATTGAGACAACTTGAAAACTCGCTTATATAAGGAAATGTCCAGATTTGAATAATGTGTGCCTTAGATAAGCTTATTTTCCATCTTCATTGCTATGATACTGCACCTTATTGATGGAAAATTCCCATCAATATAAAGATGGGCTTAAAGCTAATTTTAAAAACTGTGGCACAGACACCAAGGACTGGGAAGCTCTGGCCCTCAAGCATTCTAACTTGGGGTTGGCTGTTACTAATAGTGTTGTGGAATTCAAAGAAGCACGAATGGAGGGGTGAAAGGCAGAAGCGTGTCAAGAGGAAGGCACATCAAGCCAACACTGAATGGGATCACCTTCCATCTGGAAATCGATGTCCTCACTCTGAAATAACACGCGGATCAAGAATAGGTGTCTACAGTCACCGGCAGACCCACCGCCAAGACCGTACACTTGGAAGACAATCATACTTGACCACGAGTGATAGCTGATGATGATGATGATGAGAAAAGCCCAAAATCATTAAGCACAAAGCTAGTCATATATTCTCTCATGGTTAAAATGCAATCACCTTAAATTCCATCTTAGAAGAAAACTGGCGTATAAATTCAATAAAGAGGTTTGTGTCTAGACATACATGGTTTAGAATAATTGTATATATATTATACTTTTTATTAATTGTAGAATTTGGAACATTACAAACTAAGTATTCCAGAGAGAAAGTAAAAGAGAGAAAATAAAATAAAGAGAAGAAAATTATTGGTGCTGCTTTTGTCATGTATCAAAACAGTAGCTCCTATTTCGTATATAGTTTGTTATTCATAATATCCAACAAAAACATTTCTGGTAGCATTACAAAATCCAGATAAGCTTATTTTCCATCTTCATTGCTATGATACTGCACCTTATTGATGGAAAGAAATTCCCATCAATTTAAAGAAGGGCTTAAAGCTAACTTTAAAAACTGTGGCACAGACATCGAGGACTGGGAAGCTTTAGAACTTTTTGAATTAACATATATTGTACTGTATATTATGTACCAATTGCTTTTTGCTTTCTTACATTTCCACTACTTATGAAAGAGCCTTCCTTCGCTTGACTTCCCCAACATCAATTTGATACATTCTTAGACATTTTTACCAAGTTATCTGCACTTAAATGACACCATAGTCTTCCAAGTATTTTAAATTACTCATCAAAGTAAAATTTACATTTTTGGTCCATATTTTTCCCCACAGATCCCTTTGAACATTATGCTCAACATTTGGACCCATCTTATCATATACTCTTTTACCAGTTCACCTTCTTGTCTCTTAATTTCAAAAGGTATTTACAGAAAAATTACATGATCATCATTCTCACACAATTCAAAGTAAAATTTGTTTTCTCCAGCCTCACTAGTTTTCTCTTATCTTGATTAAATCTATTCGTAAGCTGCAAATTGAAGAACCAGTTAAGTTCTTTGCCTTCATTAAAAAGTTATTTCTCTTGATTTTAATTCCAAACTATCAAGTTCTAAATATATAAGCTCCACATACAACCACCATCTTAAAATTTAAACCCATTATTTCCAAACAAAAACTTTCTGAAAAGAGATAGCTAAATATTATTTTGAGGGAAGTTCCTGTTTATATCTGTGCCAAACATGATCTGGTATAATGATCTAATAACAATATATAACACACATATACACACAGAGTGTTTTATACAGGTTAAGTCTCTCTTATATGACATGCTTGGACCAGAGATGTTTCACATTTTGGATTTTTCTGTATTTTGGAATCCTTGCATTATACATAATTTTGGGGCAAGGAGCTCAAGTGCAAACCCAAAATTCATTGTTTCATCTAGGTCTTATGCACACTGCATGTATGTAGCTTTATACACAATATTTTAATACTTCTGTACAAGAAACAAAGTTAGAGTATATTGAATTATCAGAAAATAAAGCCACACAGGTGGCCAATGTTACATGTTAGAATATTTTAGAATTCTGTATAAGGGATCTACATTATATATAAAGCATGAAATTATCATATCATAGATGACCAATCCATCCAAATCTAAAATCATGACCGTCCCATTCCAAAAGTCTCTTACCTCTAAGCAAAATCCATTGCTACAGCCACACAAAACAGCAGGTGCAATAGTATAATTTAATATTTGGCAGTCCAAAAACATTACATAAAAAGATTCCAGTTTTTTTAAGATGGAGATCATTTGCAAATAAAACAAAAATCTTAGTAATACATTTCTTTTTACTACTGTAATTCTCCCCACAAAAGATAAAAGAAGGGGAATCTAAGACTACTTTACTAGGTAAATGAAATGTTTTACTTGGCCAAATAACTATCTAGCCAAACAAAATGCTCAGCCTACAGTTCTCGCTCTGCTTATCAGTTCAATGTTTATGTCCTGTTTGAGGACAGGAAAATAAGTTTAAAATGAATACAAAAACACAGTAACTTATCTCTCAGAAGTTACAACAAGAAGAATGAAACTAGCAGAGTGGATAATTTAAAAAAGCTCAGCAGCTGATAAATGTCAAGAGCAAGGTGTTGCTGTTGTTTTTCCCAACGAAAGAAGAAGAAAAAAACATAGTACAGTGGTTCTCAACCTTCCTAAAGCTGCGGCCCCTTAATACAGTTGTGGTGACCCCCAACCATAACATTATTTTCATTGCTACTTCATAACTGTAATTTTGCTACTGTTATAGGAATCGTAATGTAAATATCTGATATGCAGGATGTATTTTCATTCACTGGACCAAATTTGGCACAAATACCTGATACGCCCAAATAGGGTGGGGTTGGGAAGGTTTGATTTTGTCATTTGGGATTTGTAGTTGCTGGGATGTATAGTTCACCTACAATTAAAGAGGATTCCAAACTCCACCAACAATGGAATTGAATCGAACTTGGCGCACAGAACTCCAATGACCAACAGAAAATACTGGGAGGATTTGGTGGACATTGACCTCGAGTCACCTACATCCAGAGAGCACTGTGGACTTAAACAATGATGGATCTGGATAAAACTTGGCACGAATACTCAATATGCCCAAATGTGAACATTGGTGGAGTTTGGGGAAAACAGAGTTTTCCATTTGGGAGTTGTAGTTGCTGGGATTTATAGTTCACTACAATCAAAGAGCCCCTTGAACCCCACTAATGATAGAATTGGGCCAAACCTCCAACACAGAACTCATGACCAACAGAAAATACACGAGGGATTTGGGAGGAATTGACAGTAATTTAGGGAAGATGTAGGTCACCAACCTCCCAAGAGCACTGTGTTCCTAAGGCCATCAGAAATATGTGTTTTCTGATGGTCTTTGGTGACCTCTCTGACACCTCCCTTGCCCCCCCCCCCCCCGGGGTCTTGACTCTCAGGTTAAGAAACACTGCCATAGTGACAGCTAAAGAAACAAACCCTTCAGCGTCAGGTAAGCCTAACATTAGTTCATACCCCCTCTATCCTTTCTGGCTTCCTTTATTCTCTTCCTTGGCAGACTAGAAAACACAAACTTGCAATATACTAGCAGACTCAGCCAATTCATCAACACATTCAGAGGCTGTGAAATGAGACAAACTATTCAGCTTTAACAGTGCTGTTCTGTTCGGAAAAACTTACACTTGTTATGTTCGGGTCATTTTTGACCCGGATGTTATTTTGAGCCACTGAAAAGTTCTTTTGAATACCTGTTCCATTATAATACGGAGTGTGATCATAGTGGTAAATTATCAAAGAACAAGTGAAAAAAAAAGTGTTTTTTAAATTTTGTGTTGATTAATGTAAAAAAATCCCTAATTTCCTAGTTACACCAAAGTAACAACTTGTGCGTGAATAATCAGCTATATATTTTACAACAACATCAACAACAACTTCAGGTAACTATTAGTACAACTAACTTAAAACTAAAATAAATTTTAACAGTATAAAAACAATTTGAAAAATAATAATAAAATAATCAGAAAAATAATCAGAAAAAAAATCAAAAAAATCAGTTTTTCCCCCAAAAGTTTTCTGCTAATCTATTTATTCAAAGGCAAAGAAAGAAAAGCACTTTCCACACCCCTTTCTCATCTAAATCTTTTCCCCTTCTCCAGTTTCCCCCTTCCCACTGTCTTTCTTCTCCAGAAACCTCCTTTCCACCTCATAGCTGCCTCATTTCCCACCCTCAGCCTATACTCAAGTCAGTAAGTTTTCCCAATTTTTGTCATAAAATTAGGTGCCTTATATTATATAGCTGTCAGCTTATACTAAAGTATATACTCAAGTTTATATGATATGTGCTTTCTCCCCTGTGTGGGTCCTTTGATGGATACGCAGATGTGCAATCCGACTGAAGCTCTTTCCACATTCCATGCATTTATGTGGCTTCTCCCTGTGTGGGTCCTTTGATGGATACGCAGATGTGCAATCCGACTGAAGCTCTTTCCACATTCCATGCATTTATGTGGCTTCTCCCTGTGTGGGTCCTTTGATGGATATGCAGATGTGCAATCCGACTGAAGCTCTTTCCACATTCCATGCATTTATGTGGCTTCTCCCTGTGTGGGTCCTTTGATGGATACGCAGATGTGCAATCCGACTGAAGCTCTTTCCACATTCCATGCATTTATGTGGCTTCTCCCTGTGTGGGTCCTTTGATGGATACGCAGATGTCCAATCCGACTGAAGCTCTTTCCACATTCCATGCATTTATGTGGCTTCTCCCCTGTTACTGTTTTGCATAACAAAGGTACTATTCTGATGGCAGGAGGAGTCACACACACCTGGTAAATGCAGCCAGGCAGGCTATGAAAACAGTAGAAACACACTGAGGAAAAAGTCACTCTGAATAACCAGAAACTACTCACAAGGGTAGCAAAATATCAATAAACTGTAATATGTAGCAAAAAGTAAAAGGAAGGACATCCCAATACAAAGCATGGGACAATATATCTAACATCAGTAGTAATACATATCATAAGGAATAACAATCTACATGTATACAGTCATAGGTCAGATGTAATGCCTTCCAGGTGGGAGGTAACAGTACAAAATAGATGATCACAAATGGCTATTACATATCAGTCATATAGCAAAACACATGGCAATCATATATCAATCACATATCAGATATAATAACAGGCATATGAAAACACACAACAGTAAACATTCACATTACTTAGTCTGTTCACAATGAATTCAAGGCTTTGAGGTAAACTCTTTCAGCTGCTTCAGAAAGCAGCTATTTTCAACAGCTTTGCAATTTCTGACTGAGGAAATGGGAGAGGCTAGTATTGTGTTACTGTTTTGCATAACAAAGGTACTATTCTGAGGGCATGGAGGAGTTACACAAGTAGATAACTTGATAAACAATAGTAGATGCAATAAGTAGTCTCAAAATAAACTAAACATCCTTTGTTTTACTCAAAATATGGTATTAGATTAGTATAAAGGCTACCGGGTCATTTTGACCCGAACATAACAAGTGTATAAAAACTGTATCTCAAAAAGTAAAGCACCGAAACAAAAAATTTTTGTACCCTTAGTATAAACCCCGTAACTTAGGAAAATAGAAGGAACCACAAGTTTCAAAATCAAACAGGAATGAAGAAAAATATTTCTAATTTTCAAAACGGGTCATTTCATACCCGAACAGAACAGCAGGGTTAATAAATGAATCTGAACTGGTTCCAACTGTCACAAGAACCCCCAGAACAGGGACAGATAAATAAGTTGTATTACTGCTTGAATGCGGATCAAGGCTGATGAGAATTATCGTCAATGACATCTAGATAGACTCAGAATGATAAGGGGTGTAAAATCCAGAAAAAAACCCAGAATAAAAGATGGGAGCAAAGCTAGCAGCAAAGCTGGCTGAGTCTCAGAAAATAAAGTTTATTCAGGCTCTGGAAGTTGTCCTGGATGAAATACATTTCACATACCAACAGCACAAAGCACCTACAGTTTCATGAAAGAGTGGAGCCAATGTTTTGGCTGAAATGAATTAATGTCGGTGTCACCAAAACCAGGATATTCTAGCTTCCACTTGAAAACTAATGATAAATGGTGGCACCAAGTGTAGAACTAAAACCCTTTTAATACTATAGCAACAAAAAAACCCAACAGTTTTGCTTTCAAGATGATTGGTTCCCCTTAAATTCTGGAGGAAAGGAATAGTGGTGAGAAAAGTTCATCCTGGGGAGTGGAACCACAACCACATCATAATCTCAAGATCAAGTTCAAAACATGTACGGTGCTACTCAAAGGCCATGATAGACATTAAAACAAATATGGGGCTTCCGGTTGGGCAAAGATGGCGGCAGGTCAGACATTCTGAGGCTCCTCAGAGTGCCAACCGTTTTCCCGGTCAGAGGACGACTTTCGCCTCCTCCTTTGGCGAGATCGGGCCGATTGGGAGACGCGTAGCCAAAGCGACTGTGCCGCTGACCCCAGGGTCGCCCCCTCCTCAAGAGGGGGAAGACGAGAGGGCCCGGCACTCAGACGCACCGGCGAGCGGACCGGGAAACGGGAAGCGGGTGACGGCCCGCAATTACTGCCTGCCCAGCCCACTCTCAGAACAACGAGAGCAGAAAACTCTGCAAGTAGATGTAAGTACGAGAACACAGGGGCCCAGATTAGGTCCAACGACCCCAAGAGACTTAACCCCGCCAAAAACAGAGCATCCCCCTGCCGTCTTTAGGAGATCCCATCCACTAAAAAACAGGGATAAAACGCTTCGAGAAAGACGCCCCCCGAATAACTAGCCGACTCCAGTACCAACAGTCCCATCTCCGAAGGCCCTGGGCTACCGGCAGCTAAAGGGGGAAAAGTCAAGATGGCGGAGTGAGAAAGAACGGGAAAGGTCGGCGTCACTATACCCGAAACAGGCGAGAACGCCATCTTGTCCGCCAGGGGGGAAGAAAAGGGCGCGAAGCTGGGCGGAAGCAAGGCGCGCAGCTACCGGAAACCAAGCCCACAAACTACCCGGACCCCACAAGGCGGTGAACTGCTGAGGGGCGGAGGGACCCACGAGAGCCGGAAGAGCGTCGGGGCTCTTTTGAAGACGGACGCGGAACCCGGAAGGAGGAAGTCAAAGAGCAGTCTCCTCGCCAAGGCGGCAACTTTAAAATAAAAACCCCAAGCGGCTGTCAGACGCTTCATGCGGAGAACAGTCTGGTGGCGAGGGAAGAAGGTAAGGAGAGCGCTCAAACCGAGAGGGGAAGTTGAATCAGTCCAGAGGCAAGGAAGAGGGGGACAAGAAGGGGACAAGGTGCCTACTAAGGTGGAATACAGCAAGGAAAACAGCGGAAAGCGAAAGGAGACAAGAGGCAGAGGAGAAAAGAGAGAGGTGGGAGAGACGAGCGGGGAGGGGAAGGAGTGACAGCACAGGGAAAGAGCCACGAAAAGAGGAACAGGAGTCCATCCTTCCCTCAACCCCCCCCTCCCCAGTACAGAAGGGATCAACGGACCCCATAGAAGGGAAGCAAAAAGAACACCCCACCTCCTCTAGACCCTGCCAGAGCCACAAAGCTGCAGGGAAGAGGGAAACACACTGGTCCTGACAGAGAAACCAACACTCCAGAGGCCACAAACAGTGCCGGTCAAGGCCCCCTCCTCACACACCACTGCGCATAGCATTGGGGCAGGAAGAAGCACAAACAAGCAAAGACAACAGGACAAGTCAAACACGATAGCATCAAAGGCACCACGTAAAGAGAGCACGCAGTCAGGAGACCAGGCTGGTGGAGTCAATAAAGGAAAAATGACAACTCCAAAGATCAAGGACGCCAAAGGTGTCCAGAAGAGGCTGGCAAATAATGAGGAAGCAACGATGCAGAACATATTAAAGGAGCTCCAGAAGCTCTCCGAGAAGCAGGATATAACGCAAAGAAAAGTCGACGAAGCAGCGGCGAGGCATGATGCCCAACTGCAGGAACTCAAAACAGATTTGAAGAAGGAGCTGTCGAAAGTGAGGGAAGAAATCCTCTCAATTAAACAAGAGGGAGACAAGATCAAAAGTTCGCAGGGGAAGCTACAAAAACGAGTAGTATCTTGGAAGCGAGGAACGCAAAATTAGAACTAATTCAGGAGAGGATGGAACAGAACACATTGGAGACAAGGTTACGCTTCAGGAACCTAAAGGAAGACTCGCAGGAGGACGTCCAGAAAATCATCAGCAAACTCTCGTCCACCATCATAGGTAAAGAGGAAGAGGAGATGCACCGGGAAATAGATAAAGCGTACAGGGTCCCCTCCGCATACGCGAGAAGGAACAATGTACCGCGGGACGTGGTGGTCCAGTTTTCAAGGAGAAAAGTCAGAGATGAAGTTCTAATGAAGCAAAAGGAGGCGCCAACAACATACAAGGGCCACAAAGTAATCATCTTAAAGGAATTCACGGCAGCCTCAATCAGCAAAAGGAAGAACTATCTCTTCCTTACAGAGGAACTGAAGAACAGGAAGATCAGATTCCGGTGGGAGAAGTCGGAAGGGATTATGGTTACCTATAGAGAGGAAAGACACTGGTTGACCACGGTTTCCAAGGCGCAGGAGTTTCATGCAAACCTCCAGAAAGAGTTCGGTCTGAAGATCCCATCCCAATCTGGACAGACTGAATCAACCAAAAGGCGACGATTCTACTCCCCGAAGGAGGAGGCAACCCGAACCAACGGGAAATCCCGAGACCCAGAGGCGGATATGGCAACACGGATTGCGGATAAAAGGAATGACGACCCGGGACACACAGTGGAAATGCAAAATGTATGATCCCGTACTGCAATTACGGTGCTATTCCAACAACATCAACGGGCTGAACTCGCCGGCGAAAAGGAAAAAAACATTCAATCTATTGAGGAAGAACAAATGTGACATTGTGGCACTGCAAGAAGTCCACATTAAGAAGGCACATGAACACCATCTGATAAGCAAAGGCATGGGTAACTTGTTTTGCTTGCTAGCAAAGGAAAATAAGAGGGGAGTCGCAACATACATTAGTGACAAGGTCCCAGCCAAACTGGCATTCACAGACTCAGAGGGGAGAATAGTGGGAGTGATGATTGAAGCGGGACTGTCTCGCCTTCTGCTCTGCAATATCTACGCACCAAACGGCCCCAAGTCGGAGTTTACCCAGACCCTCGCGAAACTTATAGATGGCCAGGAATACGATGGTCTGATTGTGCTGGGCGATTTTAATGGAATAATAAACCCCCGACTAGACAGAACGCAGCCAACCGTGATGACCAAGAAAGCATTGCAAGGCCCCTCTGGTGTCTTACCAAAGACTCTTACACACCTGATGTCCGATCTCACTCTGGAAGATGCCTGGCGACTCCACAACCAAAGGGAAAAGGACTACACATACTATTCACACAGGCACCAGAGTTGGTCCAGAATAGACATGGTCTGGATGTCTAAATCGATGGTGCCGAGGGTAGCCCAAATGAAAATACATCCGAGAGACATGTCGGACCATTGCCCGATCACACTAGAGTTAAAGCATAGGCCCCCAACGAGACGCTGGAGGCTTAATGACAACCTGCTAAAGAAAGAGGAGGACATACAGAAATACAGAACGCTGACGGCGGACTACTTTAAGATCAATGACATACCGGAAACAAGCCGGTATGGGGTTTGGGACGCTTGCAAGGCAGTGCTTCGGGGACATTTTATCCAACATAACGCAGGCAGAAACAAAGCGAAGCGAAAGGCGCTACAAGATCTACAAATCCAAATCGCACTGGAGGAAAGAACACCCAAAGAACCGGGCCACGGTCGCCAAGCTGTCCTCACTGAAAAAACAAAAGCACCACCTGGAGATCGAACAAATCGCCAAAGATCTTAAATTCTTAAAGCAAAGACACTTCCAGAACGCTAACAAGCCGGGCAGGTGGCTGGCGAGAAGGATCAAAAAGAAGAAACAAATGGGATACATAACCAAGCTTAGATCCGGTGACAAAATGATCCTGGGAGAAGAAGGCATACAGGACATGTTCCAGACCTTCTATTCAACGCTGTACACCCGGGACGCAATCAAAAAAGAGGACGTCGAAAAATACCTGGAGACACAACCACTGGGCAAGATACCGGCGCATTACAGGGAGTTATTGAATGAAGAAATCTCAGAACTCGAAATAGAAAAAGCAATTAGAAAACTGGACGCAAATAAAGCCCCAGGGCCAGATGGGCTAACGGCCAGATTCTACAAAATGATATCATGCGAACTCACCCCCTTCCTGAAAAAGATCTACAACAGGGTGCTTACAGAGGGGGTAACACCGGACTCCTGGAGAGAAGCAAATATAGTTGTAATCCACAAAGAGGGAACAGATGGCACAAATGTGGCCAATTACAGGCCCATATCACTTCTGAACATAGATTACAAGATTCTGGCAAACATACTAGCCGAAAGGCTGAAGGCCTGGCTCAGCGTTTGGATAACAACCGACCAAAATGGTTTTCTCCCTGGAAGACAGACCAAGGACAACACCAGAACGGTAGTGGATTTGATCCACTACTACGAAATGCACCCCCAAAAAGAAATCGCCTTTCTTGCTATTGACGCGGAGAAGGCCTTTGGTAACTTGAGCTGGGATTTCTTCTGCCTGCTCGTGTCAAAAATGGATGCGGGCCCGCTCTTCCAAAATGCCATCGGGGCAATATACAGAGACCAAACTGCGAGAGTCCGGGTCAACGGCCGACCAACGGGGAACTTCGCAATTCAAAAGGGGACACAGCAGGGTTGTCCACTCTCCCCGCTGATATTCATCATGTCCCTAGAGGTGCTACTCAGATCCATCAGATCAAGCGACCAACTCAAGGGCCCTTCAATCGGAAGTCATACACTTAAAGTCAAAGCTTTCGCGGATGACATAATCTGCTTCATTGAAAGGCCGGTAACCACGATCCAGGCTTGGATAGCGGAAATAGAGAGATTCGGATCATTGGAGGGGCTGAAAATCAACAAGGAAAAAACGATGATCCTGACAAAGAATATATCCAAAAACCGGCGAGAACAGTTAGAGAGGGCCTCAGGCATGCAAGTCACCCAAACTATTAAGTATCTGGGCATCCACATAACGGCGCAGAACTGCCAGCTGCAAAAAAACAATTATGAAGCATTGTGGAAGAAGATTCAGAAAGATCTGCTCAGTTGGAAAAGCGCCAACCTCTTGCTCATGGGCAAAATAGCGGTGATTAAAATGAACGTCCTGCCCAGGCTACTGTATCTCTTCCAAACCCTGCCTATTATCAAGTCCACCGCCATCTTTGATACCTGGAAGAAGGACATTCTCAGGTTCCTCTGGGACGCAAAAAGAGCGAGAATTAAATACACGGTGCTCACGGACAGGAGGATACGGGGAGGGCTGGATCTACCGGACTTAAAGCTCTACTATGAGGCCTGCGGTCTGGTCCACATAAGAGAATGGATAAATTTGAAAAATAAAGAGCTACTAGCCCTGGAGGGCTTTGACCTCCTCACAGGATGGCACGGACACCTGTGGTATGGTAAGCCAAGAACAAACGAAAGCTTCAGGAGACATCCGATAAGAGCAGCCCTGATGAAAATATGGGAGACCTATAAGGGGAGATTCTACCCAAAAAAAAACCCTGTGGGTATCACCCATAGAAGCCCACCAACGACGCCTGCTGGGCTGGGACAACTGGCCAACCTATGAGGACATGACAGTCAAAGTGGGGACGAGGAGAAGTCTAAAATCAAGGACACAGCTACAGCAACAGTGTAAATCTCTCACTCGGCTCCAGCATCTACATGTCATGGCATGCTTCCAGAGGGACGAACGGACAGGCTTTGCGAAGGGACAGCATTTCTGGAACAACTTTCTGATCAAGGAGAAGAAACTCATCTCCAAGGCCTATATGCGACTCCTGGAATGGTCAACAGAGACCGAACAGGTAAAAACCTGCATGATAAAATGGGCGCAAAACATCAGCCGCACAATCAGTATGCAAGAATGGGAGAGGATCTGGCGGAAGAAAATAAAAATCACCTATGCCATTGATCTGAAGGAGAACTGGTACAAACTGTTCTTCAGGTGGTACATGACCCCCCATAAACTTGGTCTGATGTACAAGAATGCCCAGACTAAATGCTGGAAATGCGGGTCACAGACAGGCACCTTTTACCACATGTGGTGGTCCTGTCAGGAAGCCTCAAAATTCTGGAAAACAGTCCACATCCATATACAAAAGACTCTACAAGCCACGCTGGAGATGACACCAGAGGCTTGTCTCCTAGGAATAGTGGACGAAAGAGAACTCCTAGACGAGAACGCTGAGCGGCTGTTCTTGTTTCTTTCCACGGCAGCGAGGATGGTATATGCGAAAAAGTGGAAGTCTAAGGACATACCCCGTTTTGAAGAATGGGTGAACAAAGTCCAGGACATTATGAGCATGGACAAGTTGTCCTACTACATGAGCGAAACGGAAGGGACGAGGCTGAACAGAACTGACTGGACACCCTTTGTGAACTATCTAAAGTCTTGGGACCTGGACCAGCACAGTCAAGTTCCCTGACAACGACATAGGGCACCCAAGGACTTACCAAGGGGCAAATCGCCCCCATCACAATGACAATCATACTCATTTCTTTCCCCCCCCCCCCCAGTTGAACAAACGGGACAATGTGGAAACACCGGAACCCAAAGTGCCCCCCCACTACCCTCCCCCTCCTGGTCCCCCATACCATGTCCACACCCAAACATCCCTACCCTCCCCCCTTCCTCAACACCTCCCCCTCCATCCCCGTCTTCCACACCAGTTCACCCCTATCTCTCCACCAACCCCAACAGAGTCTTCCCTTCGTTTTTTCTCTCCTTCCTACTATCCTATACCCGAAATTGTTCCACCTCTTTTACTGTTACTGGAGAAACCCTAATAAATATATTTTTTTAAAAAAACAAATATTAAAAAACCGTAATCAAAATTATTATATAGCTGACATTCAAATGTTTCAAATTATAGATACACTTCCAACACAACAATCAAGTTAAATTGTATCCAGCTCTCTTCTCCTGATCTTTCTCTTTTTTCTTTTAAAGCCAAAGCAAAAAATTGACATTTTTTTGTGTTGAATGGTGGGACCTCATTCTTGGCTAACTTATTTACTACGATAAATAGTACTGGGTAAAAGCTTGGCAGATGGATAATGAATACTACTGTATTTTCTTTTCATGAGAAAGGAGACATAAATGATCCACAAAATTATCGGCCAATTAGCTTACTCAATACATCATAACATTTGGCAAAGGTATGACTCAATTAAGAGCACCTTGATGGTTTCTCTCTGCCAACCTTCATTCCTAATCTTCTAACTATTGCAGAAGATATTTCTGAACCCCGTAGAGCAATTAAAAAAAAAAAACCTTGCAAGATGCAACAACAAGCCTCTCAGAATACATATCTGGGCCAAGCCAAAGGCATACGTTATATTAAACTAGCTTTCAAAGCTTCTTCATCCAGTTGACAAATTTGTGGTCTTGGTTGTATCTCCATTTTGCTTTGAATGTTAGAGGAAGCATGTGTGGATTCCAAAGTGCCTTCTTCCCCACTTGTAAACTGGGCAGGAACAAAGGCAATAAAACAGAGGCAGTTTGGCTACTTCATCTGATCTTCAAAAGCACTCACCTTTGAGGGGTGTATTTGCATCTTTTCCATTTGAAGCCACAGGTCACCATAGTGAAAGAATGAATTTAAATTGGGAAAGTCTGTATTTTCAGGTATGGGGATTGCTTTTGGTAATGGAAAAGCACCTAGAACCACGGCACCATCATCTGCTGTCGTTATATGATGTTCTACCTTCTCTGCTTGATAAAGAACCTTGTGATGCTTTGAAAGTTACCATGATGAATTTTATGGCTTTGGGTTGGCCTGATAAAGCTATTATGACAGGATGGATTTTGCTGCTTTTATTTGGCCAACACAGATACCTTTGCTACACTTCCTGAATTGAAAAATATGAAGTAAACTAGGGTTATTTCTACAGATGGCTGAAAAAAATATGCTTCCAATCTTACTTACTATTTTCCTATTACCCATTCCTGGCTGCAAAGGTCGGCTATTTCAAGAAAGGGCACCTGTGTGGGTTGCACATGGCTTTTTCTACAACAACAAAAAGGAAAGAGAGAAAAGAAGAGTTTCCTGGGCACCTAAGTGAGCTCAACATTCACCAGCAATATTCCACATCCTGTGAATCCTGATAGTTTTACTTCAGATAAAGAAACCCTTTCAGCAAGGTTAACTATGCAAATGTAGCACTAGAGTTTACATTAACCTTGTTGACAAGAGGAAACCAATTCATAACTCTGGATCCAGTCAGATGAAAGAGACTAGCCACATGGCAATGAAAATCAGTTTCAGAAATGTGACATGGAAGAAATTCCACAAAACAAAATAATTTGCTCTTCTTACTGAACTATCAAACAAATTTTCAGAGGGTGGACTTCCTTTTGCTGTTCTGGAATTACCAGCATTTCTTTTTACTGCTGACTGGTGGGTCTCTCTGCAGAGTCTAGGTTATGAAGGAATACAATCTGAGAGGCCAGCTGCAAAGTTTATAGATGACAGGGTCATTTCAGGCAAAGAACTTGAACCAGCCCCCAGTTAGCTGGCATGGCTGCTTTCACTTAGCAGGCTTTCAACAAGGCAGGGACTATTTTGGCCATCTGTGCTTGGGGTGTAAGTTCCTTTTAAACTGGGTGAAGAGCCATGGCTAATTTCTTAGTTGCTGGTTGAGACGGACAACATTTGGACCTTTGGATCCAGGGCAGTATATCTCTAATTGCCAGGAGCTGGGCTCATACATAATTACCTCACACAGGGGGAGAAGAAGCTGCTTTAGATCAAATACTGGCCTATTTAGATGACTACACTGATGGGCAACTGCACTCTAGGTTTTCAGGCAAGGATCTTTTGCAACCTATCTTCTAATAACAGAGACTGAGAGTGGGCCCTTTCCCAAGCAGGATAGGTGCTCTAGCTATAAGCAACCTTTCCCTAAAGCACATAACAATGGCATTCTTGAAAGTTTCCTATGAGGCTTTCATGGTTTAATCCAGACAATACAGAATTGAAAAGCCATTTTGGTTCTCATGTTTTTAATGCAGTGTGGAAAATGACATCCCTACAGCCTCCTAAGGAAAAGAAACACTGCATTATAGCGAATGTTCTTACAATACAAGGCCACTGGATGAATCTCAGGATCAATAAGCACAGATGTGTGACTAGTCACTGCTCTAAATCTGTCCAAACTATAATGCACAGAGCACCAATTACAATGCTGAGAGAAATCCTTTTGGTCAAAATAAGCGCACTACTGCACAGATCTAAGAGAAAGAACTTCCATTGAAAAACCATCTTTTTTCCCCTTCTGTGACAAATCTACACATTCACTATATAACAACAGCATCAAAAAAATAATTTCTTACTCCTCTCCTCAAAACAATTAAAATATGTAAGCACAGCAAAAAAATACTACAAATGCACACATTATTTATTTATTTATTTATTATTATTATTATTTATTGAGGCTTCTCAACCGCCGACTCCCGGGGGCTCGCGGCGGCTCACAAGAGCCAGTGGCACAGCGCCAAAGGTTAAAACATAAAACACTTAAAAACACAATTAAAAATGCAATAACAGTTAAAACAATAAGCAGCAGCAAATATAACAGCCGAGTGAATATACACACGGGCCTACTCACCGAAGGCCTGCCTAAACAAATAAGTTTTGCAGGCCCGTCTAAACGGGAGTAGATCCCTCAGGGCCCTGGCTTCGGCCGGGAGGGCGTTCCATAGCGTAGGGGCTATCACAGAGAACGCCCTCCGGCGAGTGGATGTTAAATGGGCCAACCTTACAGATGGTATTACTAAGAGGTTGGCCTCCTCGGACCGTAGTGATCTCGCTGGGCAATATGGGGTGAGACGGTCCCTCAGGTACGCTGGCCCCAGGCCGTGTATGGCCTTAAAGGTAAGAACCAGCACTTTGAAGGCGACCCGGTGCTCAATAGGCAGCCAGTGCAGATCCTGCAAAATTGGTGTTATACGGCAACCTGCTGGAGCCCCAGACAGGAGCCGGGCGGCAGTGTTCTGCACCAGCTTGAGCTTCCGGATCGACGACATAGGCAGGCCAACGTAAAGCGCGTTACAGTAATCTAGCCTCGAGATGACCGTGGCTTGGATCACCGTGGCTAGGTCGCTCCGGGAGAGGTAGGGGGCCAGCCTCCTTGCCTGGCGGAGGTGGAAAAAAGCAGCCTTGCTAGCCATGGAGACCTGGGCCTCCATGGTCAGCTGGGAGTCCAGATGGACACCCAGGCTCTTCACTGACGGCGCTGGGTGCAGCGCCGCACCGTCCAGGGTCGGAAGCCGGTCACCCACCCCGCCCGGGCGGCCCAGCCACAAGATCTCCGTCTTCGCCGGATTCACCCTCAACCTACTGGCTCGCAGCCATCCAGTGACGGCTTCGAGGCAATGTTGGAAATTATCGGGGACGGACTCCGGCCTGCCCCCCATCCTCAGAATGAGCTGGGTGTCATCAGCGTACTGGTGACAGACCAGCCCATAACTCCGCACCAGCTGTGCAAGCGGCTGCATGTAGATGTTAAATAACAGAGGGGAGAGAATGGCCCCCTGAGGGACTCCACACACTAATGGGGAGCCCTCGGAGACCACCCCGCCCCTCCTCACACGCTGAGACCGCTGGCGGAGGAAGTAGGTCAGCCATTTAAGGACAGTCCCCTCACTCCAGCCATGGCCAGGCGGTGGATCAAAAGATTGTGGTCGACCGTGTCAAACGCTGCCGTGAGGTCCAATAACACGAGCAGCGCAGACCCGCCTTGGTCGAGCTGGCAGCGGAGTTGGTCTGTGATGGAGACCAGGACCGTCTCCGTCCCATGCCCCGAACGGAAGCCGGACTGGAAGGGGTCTAACCATGTTGTATCATCTAAGAAGGACTGCAGCTGCTCCATTGCTGCCCTCTCAACCACCTTGCCCAGGTACGAAAGGTTCGACACTGGGCGGTAGTTGGAGGAACCGCAGGTCCAATGATGGTTTCATCAGTAATGGAGCTACCACCGCCTCTTTTAAGCACTCTGGAAAGACTCCTTGCTCAAGGGAGCTGTTAATGATATTCAACAGAGGCCCACGTAACCCCTCTAGGCAAGATCTAACAAGCCAGGAGGGGCACGGGTCGAGGGAGCAGGTGGTAGGGCGGGCTGCAGTCACTATCTTATCAACAGCATCTGCGTCCAGTGGCCGAAACCGGTCAAGGGTGGGCCCGGCAGAGGGCCACGGAGTCTCTAGCTCTCTTACTGTGTCAACTGTGGCCGGAAGGTCCCGGCGGAGGCACAGTATCTTGTCTGTGAAAAAGCTCTGAAAAGCACCGGCAGTGAGGGCCTGATCACTATTTTTTGGGACGGTAGGGACCGTCGTCAAAGATCGAATTACCTTAAACAGTTGAGCCGGGCGTGAGCTTGCAGACGCTATCAAGGCAGAGAAGTATACATTTTTGGCTGCCTTGACCGCATGCTCATAAGTCTCTTTAATTAGCTTATAAGCTGATATTGAGGCTCCGTCACGGAGTTTCCGCCACTCGCGCTCTAGCCGTCTCCTTTCCCGCTTCATGATCCTAAGGTCCCCTGTATACCAGGGGGACCGATGATTGCGGGGTCGGAGAGGGCGCACTAAAACATACTAAAACATACCTCCATAAAAGTTACACGCCAAAACGTATCTCTACAAAATACATACTAAAACACACAAAACAGAGATCAAACAAAGGACACTTAAAATTCATGTTTAAAGGCTGCCTGGGTAGGCCTGCAGGAAGAGATAGGTCTTTACACGGTTTTAAAATTCCCACAGCTCATTGGCTGTCAGAGCTCTTCTGGCAGGTCATTTCACAGTCGTAGGGTAGCCGATGAAAAGGTCCTCTAGGTGGAAGTTGCCAGTTGGGTTCTGGCTGATTGCAGCAGACGCCCCCCAGAAGACAGAAGTGTGTGGGCCGGATTATATGGGAGAAGGAGATCCTTTACATAACCTGGACCCAAACCATGTAAGGCTTTAAAGGTAAAACCAATAACTTGTAATTTGCCAGGAAACTAATTTATGTCCAATGGAGTGACTTTAGGATAGGTATGATATGCTCACTCTTAGGTATTCCTATATCCGATCTGGCTGCTGTATTTTGAACCAGCTGAAGTTTCCAAATTTGGTTCAAGGGTAGCACAATGTAAAGCGCATTGCAGAAGTCCAACCTTGAAGTTACCAGTGCATGCACTACCATCTTCAGGTCCTCCAAATCTAGGAAGGGACACAGCTGGCATATCAGCTGAAACTAAGAGTAAGCACTTCTGACCATTGAATCTACCTGGGCTGACATTTGGAGAGGCAGATCCAGGAGTACTCCCAAGCTGCGAGAACAATCTTTCAGGGGAAGTGTAACCCCATCCAGAACTGGTTGGCACACCTCCATCCCAGATGAGGACCCTTGATGGCAAGCACCTCTGTTTTGCTTGGATTCAGTTTCAATTTGCTTTTCCTCATCCAGCCCATTACCTTCCCTAGACATTCATTCAGAGAAGACACGCTATCCTTAGCTGAAGCTGTTTTTGAAGGCATGGAGAAATATATTTGGGTGTCATCACCATACTGATAACACCCTGTCCCATGCTTACAGATTATCCCTTCCAGTGACTTCATGTAAATATTAAAGAGCATTGGAAATAGAATGGCACCTTGTGAGACACCACATAACAGCTATCCCCAAGCACCACCATTTGATAAAATGGTGAGAGGCACAACTGGAACTATTGCAGCACAGTGCCTCCATCTCCCAGCCCCTTCAGGCATTCCAGAAGGATACCATGGTTGATGGTACCAAAGGCCGCTGAGAGGTCTAGAAGCACCAACAGGGACACACTCCCCCTATCGATATTGAGATGGAGATCATCCACTAAGGCAGTGGTTTTCAACCTGTGGGTCCCCAAGTGTTTTGGCATACAACTTCCAGATATCCCAACCAGTTTACCAGATGTTAGGATTTCTGGGAGTTGAAAGCCAAAATATCTTGGGGACCCACAGGTTGACAACCACTGCACTAAGGCGACCATTGCGGTCGAAGTCGGCTTTTATCTGAGAGATTTTATCAGCAAAATGGTTGTTAAAAGCATCACAGTGAGCTACTGAAGGTTCTAGCAAAGGGTTCAGAGGGGAGGGCACCTGGGTTAAGCCTCTCACAACTCTGGACAGCTCAGCTGGACGTGAATCTGCAGACGCAATGCATGAAGAGAAGAAAGTTTTCTTTGCTGCAAGTATTGCCACCTTATAGGACACATGCAGCAAGACACAGCAATACTGTGTCTTGCTGCATGAAAGTTGAGTTTTTCGCCATCTGCGCTCTAGTCATCATCCTTCCGGTTTCATTTCCCTGAGGGGCTCTCTATACAAGGAAGCCTGTTTTGTCACGGGTCGGAGAGGACGTTTGGAAGCAATCGTGTCAATAGCCCTGATTAGATTTTTATTCCACTTACTGACCAGGGATTCAACAGGATTGTCAGTGATGGCAGCCATATAATCCTCTAAAGCAGTGGTTCTCAACCTGTGGATTCCAAGGTGTTTTGGCCTACTACTCCCAGAAATCCCAGCCAATTTACCAGCTGTTAGGATTTCTGGAAGTTGAAGATCAAAACATCTGAGGACCCACAGGTTGAGAATCACTGTCTCAGAGGATCCATTAGCCTTCAAGGGCGAACCATTTTAATAGGTCCTCCACCCCTTCAGGGGTAGGTTGTAGGTGTAATACTAGCACTGACTAGAAAGTGATCTGTCCATGACAACTTTGAAGCATTGATCACCTCTGCCCATAGATCCATATATTCCGAGCTGAAAATTGCATTAAATGTATGACCTCCCAAATGTATCGGCCCCATGATTGTCATGGATACCATGAACTCCCAAGCTGCACTGGACAGGCTGGCCCCCAGTGGTATGGTGTAGTCACCCAGAAGCAAAAGTCTGGGTAACTCCAACAACACCTCCGAGACCAGTCCTATGAGCTCGGCCAGGGAGCCTGTTAGGCAGCAGGGTGGATGGTACACTAACAGAATCCCCATTCTATCTCTGGTTTTCAGACTCATGTACACACACTTAATGTGATTCAGCTTCCTAGTAGGTACTCTGGTCAGGTTAAGGTAGTCTTTTATAGACCACAATTACCCACCCACCCCCTGCCCACTTTCCCTCACTTGCTCACAGACACAGTACCTGGATGAGAGGGCCTGGGCTCAGATGGAGCATTATCATTTCCCAGCCAGGTTTCAGTGAAGCATGCCAGGTCAGCCTCTTCATCCCTAAGGAGATCATAGATGATATGTGTCTTATTATTGATTGACCTGGCATTATTTAAGAGCAAGGTGAGGTTTAGTGGGTTGGCTGGCTCACTTTCCAAGTTCTTCAGGCTTGCAGGGTAACTGGAAGGTGGAATATATATTAAAACACCTTTCTCTCTTTCCTCTTTGAAGACCTGTGACCATGCAATATAAATCTAAAGAGGTTGCAAGAAATGTGTTATGGTTTCAAGACACAAACCAAAGCCATATTTTATTGCACCTACTATATCTACTTCCTGTTTGCATACTATCAGACATTTGAATGTGCTAATTTCAAATGCAGCCAGATAGTTTATATACATCTTTTCTCCTGAAAAATTCTGCATACTGTAATAATTGCTCCATTACATACTGAGTTTAATTTATGTTGACAGGGACAGCCAAGAAGGTGGTGGCAGCGAATGCTGTACAACCCTCAAACACTCTGCTTAAAATAGATATTATAACTGTGTAACATAAGGAGGAAACAGAAATAAATGCTTGCACAAACATTTTGTCTCATACTAACAATCCATTTAAAAGGTTCAAATGAACAGAGGTGGATCTGGTTTCCACTTCAAAATAGTGCATATATAACAGCCTGGTTAGTTCACAGACACTTTCTTGACACTTTCTTGTCTGGGCTTTGACATAAACTTGCCATCTGTCATTGGGGCTGAAGCAAATGGTAACCCATGTAGTTCTAAGGTTATCAATTCCATATTTATTTATTTTTTATTTTCCTTTCTGTTGCATTGGATAGTAAGACTGCAATCCTATCAACTAATAACTCGAAGAAAGACCACTGCTTACTGTGCCACTGTGTTGCAATTCCCAAAATGCCATTTGTCTGCTAACAGCCACATCAAGTTGATCATCCTGAAGCGATCTTGCTACAGATTCCCAATGACCAATAAGTTGTAGGATCTACTCTATGTATTGTCTAAATTGGGATCAGATTTATGCTTTTAGTAACAAGGATGGCTGCTTACTACTATCTAATGAAGTACATTGTTTGCAGATTCCAATGCTCGCATAGGCAATGGCCCAGTGATTACAACAGATATCTTTATTCACTCCAGTATTCACATAATAGAATCAAAGAACAGTCTCCCTGGCAAGGAATGCAAACTCCAACAAGAGAGCTGAAATTGTCACAAGTGAGCTGAGACACTGAGCGCTGTTTTATCATATGATCACTCAGGGTTCCCACAGGCAAAGCCTGTCTGCATGCAGCTCTTCACAAATCATTTCCCTATCATTTGTCAGGGGCCATTTTTACATGACTTTGTAGCTCCAGCAGGCAAGCAGGACTTCCCCACCCACAGAGTCTCTTGGTACAATGCTTGCACCCCCTTTGTGCTTGTCATGCAAATTAGGAATTAGAAGTATTACAACCAATTGTGACTTTCTGAAGAGTTACAACATTCTAGCGTATTAACCAGCTGTTGATCCCCAGAAGAATAGAGGGTATTTAGAGAATCAAACATGGTTGACAAGAAGGAGTGAGTGATGGCTACTAACACCCACAACTGAGTTAGTGACCCATTACAGAATCACTAAATGTATTAGGCTCTCTCTCTCTCTCTCTCTCTCTCTCTCTCTCTCTCTCTCTCGCTCTCTCTCTCTCTCTCTCTCTCTCTCTCTCTCTCGCTCTCTCTCTCTCTCTCGCGCTCTCTCTCTCTCTCTCTCTCTCTCTCTCTCTCTCTTGCTCTCTCTCTCTCTCTCTCTCTCTCTCTCTCTCTCTCTCACGTGCGCTCTCTCTCTCTCTCTCTCTCTCTCTCTCTCTCTCTCTCTCTCTCTCTCGCTCTTTCTCTCTCTCTCTCTCTCTCTCTCTCTCTCTCTCTTTCTCTCTCTCTCCGAGAAGTCTACAAGGAGTGCCTATTGGTGTACTATTTCCAAAAACACTTACTAGTATTCTGGACATGGAGAATTTGGTATCCTTTCATTCTCACATCCACTGGTGCCCTCTTCTCCACAATCCCTCCTTATGTCCTCCTTGGTCACCATTTCGGATCAGCTTCGATGCCAGCTGGACAAGGATGGCTCAGCGCTGCTTGTGTTATTGGACCTCACAGCAGCATTTGATATGGTCGATCACAATCTTTTGGCCCACCGCCTTGCCGTTGTTGGAGTCAGGGGGACTCCTTTCTGCACAACCGGAGACAGCGAATGGAAAATGGAGGTCTGGCTTCTGATAAGGCCACCCTAATGTGTGGGGTTCCTCAAAGGGCTATACTCTCCCCTTTGTTATTTAACATCTATATGCGGCCACTTGCTCTACTGGTTCAAAGTTTCGTGCTAGAATGTTATCAGTATGTTGATGACACCCAGCTTGCTCTGAAGATGGAAGGCCAATCGGACTCCGTACCCTCAAGTTTCCATCAGTGCCTTGAAGCCGTTACTGGATGGCTGCATGCCAGCAGATTGAGGGTGAATCCAGCAAAGACGGAGATACTGTGGCTGGGGCGACCGGATAGTGGGGTAGTTCAGCTGCCTACTCTGGATGGCGAGGCACTACACCGGTCATCTTCAGTAAAGAGCCTTGGGGTTGTCTTAGACCTGTTGCTGACAATGGAGTCTCAGGTCTCCATTGTTAGCAAAACTGCCTTTTTCCATCTGCGGCAGGCTAGGCGACTGGCCCCCTATCTGTCTAGAGACAACCTAGCCACAGTGATCCAAGCCACGGTCATCTCGAGACGAGACTACTATAACGCCCTTTACATTGGCCTGCCCTTGTCTGTGATCTGGAAACTTAAGCTTGTCCAGAATGCCACTGTGCGACTTCTCACTTGGGTGACAATGAGATGTCATATAACTCCCATCCTTCAGCAGCTTCATTGGCTTCCGGTCGAGCACCGGATCACCTTCAAGGTGATGGTGATAACTTTCAAGGCCTTGTATGGTCTGGGGCCGATGTATCTGAGGGACCGTCTCACCCCCTACCAACCTCAGAGATTACTCCATTCTGAAGATCTGAACCTTCTCGAAATGCTTAGTTTCAAAACCATCCATTTAACATCCACTTGGCGCAGAGCCTTTTCTGTTGTGGCGCCATCCATTTGGAATACTTTGCCAACCGAAGTTTGTGCCTTGCAAGATTTGCCATCGTTTCGCAGGGCATGCAAAACCTATTTGTTTTGGTTGGCATTTGATTGTTGAAATTTGTAATTCTGTTTTAGTTTAATTTGATGTTTTATCTCTGTTTTAAGCTTTTATGTGGACTGTGAGCCGCTTCAAGCCCACGGGGAGTGGCAGCATACAAGACCAAATAATAAATAATAAACAAATAAAAATAAAAATGTCACAGAAGTCAGCATCCACCACTTTTCCTGGAAAAGGATGATGGACTGCTTTTCAGATTAGTTTCCACCCAAGAAAGCCATGGCAACACCAGGGATAGTCTTTCCTTTATAAAAGGCCTGAGATTTAATACTAGGTAATTTACTGAGACAATAACACTCTTCTTGAATTTAATTCCAGATGAATGTACTTAGCTGTCATATATTAGGGAAACTAGCTGAGGGAAGAGAGTGAATTAAGATGCAGTGTTCCCTCGCTACTTTGCGATTTGCTTATTCCGGACTCACTGTTTCGTGGATTTCAAAAATATTAATTTAAAATATATATCATGGTATTTTTGCTGTTTTTTGGGATTTTGCCACCACTACTCTCTGAGACACTTTCCCTCCTCAGACCTCCCTCCAGCCTTGAAGGGCCTTTCTTTCCTTTTCTTCACTTGATTTTAAATTTATAAAGACTTAAAATAGTGTATAACTAATAAAATAATGTATAAATATTAAAATTAATAGAGCATCCCTACATCACAGTTTTTCACTTATTGCGGGAGGTCCTGGAACCTAACAGCAATAAGTGAGGGAACACTGTACTCACCTCTACCCAACAGCTGATGCAACTAGCTAACAGTGGGAGTGTATTAGAATTAAACTGATAGCAGTCTTTTGACATTCTGTAATAGTAACCAGCTGCTCCATCCAGCAGTGGGCTAATTTTGAGTGCCTGCTACAGAAGCTGGATAGCTGTCATGCTTTGGGGCATTTTTCCTCGACCTGTAAGGCTTCCTATTGATATTAAACTGATTCTCAGATTCCCTCACTATTCTGCTTGAGACCCAGTGTTATGGGGTTATTGCTGGGGTACTGACCATCTTGATGCCTAACTTTAAATTTTAAGTGTGACTCCCGGATCACTCCAGGCTTTTTGCGGCTCTGCTCCAATTCATAACAAGGCATATGTGCTGGCCTCACTGCTACCTGGCAAAGACGTCAATCAATCAGGTCAATGCGCAGCCAGGAATCCTGTGACATATTCATGGGAGAACTGAATAAGAAAGGATTGGAGTTGCACAGCAACAGACCCTTAGAGACTGTAGATATATCTTGCCTGAATTGCATCAGCAGTTATAAACCGTAAACAAAACATGGGGGGGGGGGGGGAGATGACCTGTAAAATATGTCCTCAATAAGACTGACTTTTGATTTCAAAGTCAATTGAAATCATTTTTGGTGGTAACTGGCATGGTTGTTTCCACTGTTTCTGGATATTTTCTGCAAGACATTCAGCCTTCACAACACAAGGATGTACTTTTCGCCTATTATCACAAACATAAGATCTAGTCTAGCAGAGCAAAGGGATGTTTCTCTTCTAGGCCTGGGATGACGTAATTCCTGAGAAAATAAAGTAACCAAGTTACGCATGGCTAGTAACAAATACATAATGCTAGGCAGCTCACAATGTAATCTCTATTACAAACTGCTGCATCATTCAGGGAAACACAGCTTTTTTCAAACATGCACACATATCTCTAACTTAGGGCACAAGAACATCACAATCTGTATGGCTTAATAAACTAGGAGCCCTTGGCTGAAGATTTTAATTATGAACTATCAAATGCACATGATAAAAAAAAAGCTGGCAGCAAAACATGGATGTAATTACTATACAAAAATCAGGCCTTTCACTGAAAAATATCTGGCAAGTGAGTAAAAGCTAAATATATGAAGCCAAACCTAACAAAATACCTGCTAAACCTAAAATAGTTCTTCATTCACAGTTATGGGCAAGATGGCTGCGTTAAGAGAAAAATATCAATATGCAGACCATTATACGTGATATCCTATCTCATTTGTTTAGATTTCTAGCCAATAAATTCATGTATAAAATACAGGTCGAAGTAAAAATATGCAATTATTCCTGTAAAAATAATGAACAGTTAAGACAGGCCGCATCAGAAACAAAGGAGAGGGTCTGATTCTTTACCACCTGCCTGCAAGAAAGAGATGAATGAAGTCTCCTGATATCTCTCAGTTATCTCTCAGTGCTGTACCTCACAAAGAAACTACTGAAATTATTAACCTTTCATCGATAAGAAAACTAAGCAAATGTTACGCGTTGCTACAGAGGTTTGACAAGAAGGAAAATCCTGAGCACAGGCCAAGAGCAGGTGCCTCACAACCCATAATGGACAAAAACTCAGATATAAGTAACCAAAAGATGCAGAACTGCTTTGACTTCCTTTGATCTCTGCAGTCACTAAATTCTTTAAGCATTCAAAGACATTCTTTGGTGGGCTAGTTATAACCTCTGTCAAAAGGAACGCATAACCACATGGTTTTCTTACTTCCCAAACAAAAGGAAATACTTTTATAGAGCCAAATGTCAGTCTTAGAAAGAGGAAATCAAAGACAATGTGTGTGTCAGATCACAGCAGGACAAACTGGGTCAGAAGGGAAGGGAGGATGACAGTCAGGAAAGAACTTATAACAACTGTCCACCAACTGACTCAGTGTGTCTGCAGCTAAAGTTTTGCTTCATGATTTAATAGCTTTTCACTTTTGCTACTGCTGCCTACCTCTTTGCCATGTTAAAGGCATTTGTTGCAGTAGCTGCAATTTTTTCAAACTCTTACCCTGCTTGTATACCACACCACTCTAATTGGATTGGGATGAAAGTCTGTCAGAGTCTCACTCCCTCTGCTAGCCCATACTATTTTTATTTATTTATATACACACACACACACACGCACACACTCAATTTCAACTTGAATGCTGTGATTTCTGTTTTGCTATAGAATCATAGAGTTGGAAGAAACCTCGTGGGCCATCCAGTCCAACTTCCTGCCAAGAAACATGAAAATCGCGTTCAAAGCACCCCCAACAGATGGCCATCCAATCTCTGTTTAAAAGCCTCCAAAGAAGAAGCCTCCACCACAATTCGGGGCAGAGAGTTCCACTGCTGGACAGCTCTCACAGTCAGAAAGTTCTTCCTAATGTTCAGATGGAATCTCCTTTCTTGTAGTTTGAAGCCATTGCTCCGCGTCCTAGTCTCCAGGGTAGCAGAAAACAAGCTTGTTTCCTCCTCCCTATGACTTCCTCTCACATACTTATCCGTGGCTATTATGTCTCCTCTCAGTCTTCTCTTCTTCAGGCTAAACATGCCCAGCTCTTTAAGCCGCTCCTCATAGGGCTTGTTCTCCAGACCCTTGATCATTTTAGTTGCCCTCCTCTGGGCACATTCCAACTTGTCAACATCTCCCTTCAATTGTGGTGCCCAGAATTGGACACATTATTCCAGATGTGGTCTAACCAAGGCAGGATGAAGAGGAAGCATTGGTGAGCACCCCCTGGGTTTGTTCACTTAACCCAGTGTTTCCCAACCTTTTTTGAGCCGTGGCACACTTTTAACATTAAAAAAAATCCGGGGGCACACCACCAATCAAAATGACACAAAATGACACTCTGACACAGTAAAGCACGGCTGAGGGATGGTGGCCTGCTGGGAGCAGCTGCTGGGAGTGCCAAAGCCAGGGAGGGGCGGAACCAGGCCGTGCCATGCCCCATCCTCCCCCTGTCTTCACCTCTCCCAGTAGCTGCTCCAGCCTTGAGGGGCAGTGCCAAGCCAGCGGTGCCAGAGCCAGGATAATGGTGGCTTCGCACTGTCCCCTCAAGGCTGGAGCAGCTGCTGGGTGTGCCAAAGCTGGGGGAGGGGCGGAGCCAGGCCGCACCATGCCCCGCCCCCTCCCCCCAGCTTCAGCTCTCCATGGAGGAGCATGAGCGGTGGATGAGCTTCAGTGGGCGGGGCTCCTCCACGCAGCTTCAGCAAGCGAGGGGCGAGAGTCATGGCGGATTGGAGGCTGGCTGGAAAACGGCTGAAGGAGACGGCGCCCTGGCCCCTTTTTTTCACCGCCCGACCTTTCCTCCTCCCCCCTCCCAGGCAGCAGGAGTTCAGCAGGAGGAGGGGAAGGAAGGGGGCAGAGAGCTGTTCTCGCGGCACAGCAGGAGGACCGTCACGGCACACTAGTGTGCCACGGCACACTGGTTGAGAAACACTGACTTAACCAATTACAGATCCACCTAACCGTAGTTTTGCCTAGCCCACAATTGACTAGTTTGTTTGCCAGAAGGTTATGGGGGACCTGGTCGAAGGCCTTACTGAAGTCCAGGTACACTACATCCACGGCATTCTCCACATCTACACAGCTTGTAACTCTATCGAAAAAAAGAGATCAGATTAGTCTGGCATGACTTCTTTTTTATAAATCCGTGTTGACTACCGTATTAGCAATGAGCGCATTTGTTTCTAAGTGTTTGCAGACTACTTCCTTAACAATCTTTTCCAGAATCCTGCCTGGTATCGACGTGAGGCTGACCGGACGGTAATTGTTTGGGTCGTCCTTTTTTTCCCTTCTTGAAAATAGGGTCCACATTTTGCCCGTTCTCCAATCTGCTGGAACTTCTCCCGTTCTCTAAGAACTCTCAAAGATGATTGCCAGAGGTTCTGAAATGACTTCTACTAGTTCCTTCAATACTCTTGGGTGTAGCTGATCTGGCCCTGGGGATTTGAATTCGTTTAGAGCGGTCAGGTATTCTTGGACTACTTGTTTCTCTATTTGGGGTTGGATTTCCCCTATTCCTTTATCCATTCCATGTTGCTGAGGTTGAGGGTGGCTTTCTTTTTGTGAGAAGACTGAAGCAAAGAAAGCATTAAGTAGTTCTGCCTTTTCTCTATCCCCTGTCAACATTTGCCCATATTCTCCTTGCAGAGGCCCTATCGCCTCCTTGTTCTTCCTTTTTCTACTGACGTAAGAAAAAGAACCCTTTCATTGTTTTTAATGTCCCTGGCAAGCCTGAGCTCATTTTGCACTTTAGCCTTGCGAACCTTCTTCCTTACAGGAGTTGGTTATTCGTCTAAATTCTTCTTTGTCGATTTCTCCCCTTTTCCACTTCTTTTGCATGTCTTAGCCCAGTTACAAGTTCTTTGAACATACATTCTTATTTGAATTTGTTTTATTTTTTCTCTTTGTTGGCACTGTTTGCAATTGTGCCTTGAGTATTTCATTCTTGAAAAACTCCCATCTATCCGTAACTCCCTTCTTTTAGTATCGGTATCCATGGGATACTGCTCAGTATTTCCTTCATTTTTCGGAAGTCACCTCTTCTAAAGTCCAAAATACTGGTTTGACATCACTTAGTTTCGGCTTTCCTTTGTACCTTAAACTGGTCTCTTGCCCCTAAGGATCCGACCACTTCAACTGCATCTATCAGGTCCTCCGTGTTTGTTAAGATGAGATCGAGAGTAGCCAATCACCTTGTTGCCTTTTCCATCTTCTGGACCATAAAATGTCTGCAAGGCAAGTGAGGAATTTGTTGGACTTTGTACTCTTGGCTGAGTTTGTTTTCCAGCAAAAATCGGGATAGCTGAAATTGCCCATGACTACTATATCTCTTCTTTGTGCCTGTTTGGTCAACTGTTGGCAGAAGGCTTCATCAAGTTTTTCATCCTGGCTTGGAGATCTGTAGTAGACACCTACGACGAGATCTTTTTGAGTCCCAAATCTTTTTGAGATACTTTTTGAGTATCAAGCCCTTATTCTCAGAATGCTTTCTCTACCCAAAGACAAAATAATCATGCCCCCATCTCCTTGTAACGAGTGAGGTTTCAGAACTGTTGAAATAGTATCTAATTTTAAATTTAGAAAAAGGGAGCAAACTGTTGGTTTTCATCCCTAGACTACACAAGTTTCTTGTGTCATCAACTTTTCAGACCTTAAAGAATAGTTAGGCTAGAGATAGGACTAGGCTGAGGGATTCCTCCCCACACCCCTATGCATATTTTTCCAAAAAAGGCTTTGTCTTTACTCTTCATGTTAGCCACTTTCTCCTCCCCCTTTGATGATGTAGTAATGGAATTCTGTGAGGGAACTTCCTCTTTAGGTTGTTTTTTTTTTTGCCCTGGATTGACCTTTCGGTCTCTCCACCATTTTCCAGTCTCTTCTGCCTTTTCTTCCGGTAAGGATGCATTTTGCTTCTCTCTAGGCAAAAGGTAGCTGCATTAATATTTATACCTTTTACGTACTTTAGAAGATGAGATTTGGTTAGCTTCAAGACCTTTTCTATCAAGTATGTATTTTTTTTACTTCAATACATATTTTTAACCTAAAGTTCTGACTCTGCAATCCTGATCCATCCTAAGATACAGACGGCTATCCTAGTTCGTCACATTTAAGTTTCTGCTGGTTATGAAGTTTACTTCTGCTACTCTGCTATATTTATGGTGGAATCACCACAACTGAGGGTTATTTTGAGCCAAACAGCTCAGATTCGCCAAAAATAAAATATAGTCTGTTTTGCTCCCCACTCACATTGCATGGAAGTGCATAAATATCAAGACCAGTCCAAATGTATAAGTTGCTGGAATTCATGAAGTGTCGAAGTACATAAGACAGCTTTTTAGGAGGTGGGGAAGGGGAATAATATCCTGTCCAATAAAGAAAATGAAATATTATTCAACTTGATAGATTTTGTTGTACTTTGTGCTGGAACATCTTCATCTATCTTCATCTCCAGGTACTTTTTAGAATAAGATAAAACCCCACAGTTTTTAGGCTGTTTGACACATCAGTGCTAGGACACAGGAATTTATAGAACATCGCACAATATGGAAAATGTAACACAAAGGAAGGAAGTATCCATCCTTATATCTCCTTTTGTCCTTTTCACTTTTTCCAGTATCCAAAGCATGAGGAAGTCATTTTGACATTTCTAAATTTATCATTCGAGGTCCATTGTAAACAGAATGGCCAGAGACCACAGTGAACAAAACAATACTGTCAAATTATTCTCTATGTTGTTGGATTTACTTCCTAAAGTTGGATGAAAAGCTCAACACAACAGGCAAAAGCAAAGAAACAAAACAAAATATTCATACACTGATATAAACCATTTCCCCCAAAATCAAATTATTTTCCAGTTTTACCGAGATAAGATATCCAATATAACATCTCTGTTGTGTTTGTGTATTTATTTATGTGTTTACTATATTTATATACCGTTTTCTCATCCCAGGGGGTTTACAACATACTAATGGCAAAAAATCAATGCCAACATACATGTAGACAGAAAAAAATCATAATAACTAAACACTAATATATAACTTTAAATCAAAATTATTAAAACCATTAAACATGAGACACAAACAACATTTTAGCATTAAAAACATTCAAAACATCCTAGTATAAATATTAAATTCACATAATCCAAAAATCGTACAACGTGCTCATTCCGATTGTCATTGCACATCTTTCATATTTATTATTTGTACTGAATTATTTTACTGGCCAAAGGCTTGGTCCCACAACCACATGTTTGTTTCTTTTTTAAAGGCCAGGAGGGAGAGGAGCTGATCCAATCTCACTGGAGAGAGAGTTCCAGAGCTGAGGAGCCACCACGGAAAAGGCCCTGTCTCTCGTCCCCACCAACCACACTTGCAATGGACCAAGAGGAGGGCTCCCCCAGAAGATCTTAACCTCCGTAATGGTTCATAGAGGGAGATACATTTGGACTTGTATGGATAAGATGTCATTTGGAAAACTACGTGAAAGCCTCTATGAGCATCAAGGAACAAAGGATAAAATGTACCATAACAATAAATAATGCTATATAAACATTAAATAATAATTTTAGACAAGTAATTGCATCCAATGATTAAAAACAAGGTTAATCTGTATTGTTGAAGGCTTTCATGGCTGGAATCACTGGGTTATTGGGAGTTTTCCGGGCTGTATGGCCATTGGGACACTCACAACAACCCAAGGTTAATCTGGTCTGACATCTTTAAAATATGAAGTATATCAATCAACAGCATGGACCCCAGACTCAGGGATATGTATTATGACGTCATTAGTAATGTGGCAGATGACTCTAAAAATAAGGCACAACTGACAATTGCTTCTCCTGCAGGGATGTGTGTAATGTTCTTTCATATGGAGCCCCTAAAACCCAATCAGAACAGTTATGAAAATTATCAGTCTAATGTAGCAGCCTAAAAGTAGATGTTACAGATGCTGGGTCTACACAAACAGTCTATAAGTAAATTGATTTTAACAAACAACAGCAACATTATCAGAAGAATGAGAAGAGTAGCAACCAAAGATTAAGAATACCAGTCCAGGGATTTTATTTTAAATGTCTTGGTTAATTTGTTAAAGCAGACACACAAGTACAGTCAACTGATACACCACCTGCCCTAGCCATTAGTACTGGGAACAAAGCCATAAAGATTAAGAAACCAGGCACTGGGCTATGGCTCAATCAGCTTGCACACTTAATAGCCTTACTTATGTCTGAAGTAGCCCCCAATGCCATCTCATTTATCAAAAATGATGTGCAGTTGAATGTTTGCAATAAGTCTTTCCAAGAAATCCACTCAGCCAGATCTTTAAAGGGGCCAGTAATGAGAGCAACAAAGAACAATAATGTGATCAGAAAGCATTAAAAATGTGTACATAAGTTACAGAAGGACAATTCCTCCAAATTTAGTAGGACAAGCTAACATATGAGCTTTCAAACTCATCAGAACTATCCATGTGGCTTGGTGTTAAGCAGAAAGATATCCAGAGATGTAGGGGGCGGGGAAAAGTATTTGTCAGGCACAATAATAATAAAAAGCTCCAATGTGTAATCTGTAGTCATCTTAGAACGGAATTGAGAACATATTAAAGCAGGCTTAATTGGGTTAAGCTGGCTCAGTGCAAAGATCTCAGTTTGCACAAAAGGGTATAGGCCAGGGAAATGCCATTGCTGATCATTTAGTATTTTCAAATTCGGCAGTTATCCAGTTCTGTTCTTGCCAGATTAGAAAACATATACATGACTCATTATCTTACCAGTCAATAGCTAACAAACATTTTTAACTGGGTGGTTGAAAATATGCAAGAGCTGCCTCTGTTTTCCACAAGGAAGACGTACTGCCTCATACACATCACACGGGAATTGTTAAAACAGCAAAGCATTGCCAAGGAAATCTTTTGGGTCAATGAGTTCTAAATTAGCATAGCAGAGGTAGAAAACAGTTGAGAGAGAAAGGAATTTTTCCATAGCTTAAGTACTTATCCATAAATGAACAAGACATTTCAGAACAAACTTAAATACAAATAGGAATCCATAAAATCTATCTATGTATATAATAAAAGTCAGTGTTTGCGGGCGGTGGTACGGAGGGAGGAATATGTGCCAGTGTTTCGATTGGTTGCCACTGAGGAATTATTTGCATAAAAGACACTGATTGGCCAGCCTCAGAACTCCAACATTCTACGGCCCCAGGCAGAAGGGATTGGTTGCCACTGAAATGGTATTTGCATAAAGGACTCCGATTGGCCATCCACATTCCAACATTCTAAGGCGACTCAGAAGGAAAAGGAAAGGCCTCAGGCAGTCAGCCACTGCGGCCCACAGCAATGACGGATCAGGACCAAACTTGGCAAACAGGGGCCCAATGGCCCACTTCACAACCTGGTGTGGTTTAGGGCAGAATGGGCCACGAATGATGGGATTTGCAGTACCTTCACATCATTCACTTCCCAAACAACATTGCAGCCCCTATAAATCACAGACCAGGCCCAAAATTGACAGAAAGGCTTCCTTAACTTGATTTTCCTGACTAGGGCTCAGCTCATGGGATATTGTTAGGCTTCCTCAACTTGATTTTCCTGACTAGGCCCCCAACAATGACAGAACAAGACCAAACTTGGCACTCAGACCCCCCCCCCCCCAAGATGCACCCTACATCCTGGTGCAGTTTGAGGGAGGGTGGACCACGGATGATGGGACTTGCAGTACTTTAATTCACTTCCTTAGAGCACTGCGGCCCACACCAATGACGAATCAGGACCAAACTTGGCACACAGAGGCCCAATGGCCCACTTTACAAACCTGCTGCGGTATATGGCAGGATGCCTCACAAATGATGGGATTTGCAGTACCTTCAACCAATTCATTTCCCACAGAACATTGCAGCCCCTACAAATCAGAGACCAGGCCCAAACTTGGCACACAGAGTACCCATGACTCACTCTACATCCTGGTGCAGTTTTGAGTGGGACGGACCACGGATGATGGGAATGCCTTGGGAATCCTTTATACACTATAATTCCCTATGGGGAGGAGAGGTAGGATAGAGAGAAAACTACTAATACTTAATGCAGTAAGCATCAAACCCCACCACAATGAAACATCTGATTAATACCTTTAAAATACAATCCTCAAGGATTGTATTATATGGGTGAATCTAATGGAAGAAGTACAGAAAAATGCACAAAAACTTGCAATGGGAGGTAAAAGTTTCTTAAGTTACTTCCCATTGCCCCTAAGTATCATAAGGTAACTTCACACTTCCCAAAACTTGGTTTGCATCGACTGAATATCAGTTCAGCAAATCTATGCTGTTCTCAAAATGTTGCTTCTGATGCATATGGCTCTATTACAGAAGCAATCTTTTTAGGAAAGGGAATTCATCAGTGCTAGCTACCTGCAAGATCAAGTCATTTTTAAAAAAAACATTGAGTGGCATCAGCCTGCTATCACTTTTCCCCCAAAGAAAACATATCTTGCTCATCACCTGGACTGCAGGCAATCTGATCTCGAAACTAGGCTTTGGGAATCCTCCAATCCTACTCAAGAGAAGCTCTTGTTTCTTTATTGAATCTCCCTCACAGTGCTCCATCCTCAGAAAGCAACAAATTTAACACAATGTGTAAACTACAGCTGCTCAGAATGGAGTATCCCATTTTTCTCCAGCATTAAACATTATACTAAAACAATGTTTCAGTTGGCATGGCAGTGTTTATTATTTTATAGATGTCTGTTTTTATGTTCTCTTTTGTTTTATCTTTGAGGACAAAACGTTTTATGGAAATATCACTGAAGGTTTGAGGATTAGACTGTCTAGTCTAAGGTCTCACAGAGATCTACTGTTTCGATTCTTCTATTAAGCAGAATATCAGTATATCAGAAAACGGGGTAATCACTTCAGAATTCTCATGGATTAAAACAGAAGATGAAGCAGAAACATATAAATCTCAGAGACTGTTAAACCGACCAGAATATTTTACTCATTACAACCTAAACAGAATTATGATAGTGGGAATACTTCTGAATTTCACCACCAGATTAAAAGCTGCTAAGCTGTAAATTCTATATTAATTCATCTTATTGGAGCCTCAGGTGGCGCAGCAGGTTAAACTGCTGAGCTGCTAAACTTGCTGACCAAAAGGTTGGTGGTTTGAATCTGGGGAGCGGGGGGAGCTCTCGCTGTTAACCCTAGCTTCTGCCAACCTAGTAGTTTAAAAACTTGTAAATGTGACTAGATCAATAGGTACCGCTCTGGCAGGAAGGTAACGACGCTCCATATAGTTATGCCAGCCACATTATCTTGGAGGTGTCTATGGACCTCAGCTTAGATATGGAGTACACGACTAGACGTAATGTCAAGGGGAATCCTTTACCTTTACTTTTTACATCATATCATGAATCATCTGGCAGCAATAACATTTGTTTTTTCATTTGACTCAATCCCCCATGAATCCAGTCCTACTTTCTCCATCTCCATTTTGATATAATTTCTAAAAAGCAATATAAGTAGCAGAAATTAAAAGATGGCAAAACTTCAACCAAGAAAGAGAAAAAGACAGACAAATATAAAGAACCATGAATCTAATACATATGATTTTCACTGCAAGTAAAAGAATGGATTTTATCCCATTTGGAAGGAACCAGATGATGAAAATGCCACTGAACACTTAAGTCTACTGCCAAAGACCACAAATCTATAATTGGAACAACATTACTATTCAATTCCTGTGCCGATCAATTCACTTCTAAAAATGTTCAGCCTCAGAAGAAGATCCAACAGCAATTCTTTTCACCTGAAATGTCCTCTGTTACCTAGCTTTTTCATTAGATGGTACAAGCTCTGATTTCTGAAGCTACAGCTGCCTTAGTCATCATACTGAACATTGAAGATTAATACCAACATTTGAAGACGTCAAGCAACTCAACACATGCGTAGCTTCTGTGCCTTTAAGTTTCAATGCTAAGAAGGAAGCTTTTCCTGCAAAACAAACTGTTGTCTGTATAACAGATAATAATAATAATAGTAATAATTTTGTATTCCGCCCTATCTCCCCGAGGGGATTCGGATACAAGAAGGTATTATCAAAAGAATAGAAAGCAGTGTTCTATGCCCTCCAAACTGTTTTCCAGGTCAGCCATCTCCCCAGAGAGGGCAGACCTTGCTAGTCCATGCTTTTTCGTTATCAAGCTCACAGAGAAGTCGGGCTTGTAACCCAGTCTCTCCTCTCCTTACAGGATTATTTCAGATTTCAAAACAGAGTTTTCTACTGTCGCATTAAGCTAATTCCGAGCAAAAACTTGCCCTCCATATGTAATTGCTCAGCCGAAGATCATTTGCTAAGATTTCCCCCTCCCGCCCCCCTCAGAGGTAGATTTACTTGACAGACTGCCTGAGGGAGAGGGCAGTAACAAGACTACAAACACAGAGCTTAGTTTTTCAGGAAGAACACTGCACTTTGGCTTCAAAAGTGAGAAAATCTCCCTCACCCCGGCATTTTGAAAACTAGAACACAGAGAGCTAGAACACAGAGAGCTCTAACACACCACACACTTGGAAAGCATTTTTATAGGCCTTTTTCCATGATCTCGTACAGAAACATACTTTTCTAATAAATGGGCTGTCGTTACTAAGTACAAAGATGCAGGACTGAAAGAAGACTGTGTACTGGAATTTCAAAGTGGTTCTTTTTGCTCTACAACATACAGAAGCAAGCACGCATTTCACTTGAGACACACTGCAGCAATCCCCACACCTTGCCTGGCTCTTTCCTACCTTAATAGTGTCACCTGTGAAAGGAAATCTTGCTACAATAGAAGCAGCTAGCTCATTCTAAAGCAAACAAAAAGGCTCCATCTGTTCAGCAGATGTGAGAGGATGAGCGCCTGAACAAAGAAAGCAGAAAATAACCATGTGGTTTATGGTTACAACAAGTTGCTGTTCTCATTCAGATCCACAGGACATTCCAATTCTGCCATTAGAGACTGCAAAAGTAATTTCTCTTCCATCTGAAGTGTTCACAAGCTTCATCTAAACTCTAGTTGCCTTAGACAACAGAAAGATCTGTCCAGCTTTTCTCGGCCTAAGAATACAAGCATGCCTCAGTTTTAAAAGCGTCTGATAAAGAAGGTTGTTTTTATAACTGTCAGTGGTTTTTGCTCCACTGGCGTTGAGAGATAGTTGAGGAAGACAGGTTTTCAATGTTGGGTTGCAGAAATGTGTCAAGGGTACACTATGCACTAAAGTTTGACCTGGAAAAGGAATTCTATACTTGGTGACCCTATCATAGCTATGTGAGCCTGACTGCAACAAGCAAGGTAAACAGTTGCCTCCCAAATCACTTACTCAGATGTGTGAGGAACAAAACAAAAAGACAAAGCCTGGCTCACCAACTACCCTTATATGTTGAAAAAACATAGATCTGTAAGTTTAACCATCAAAATGGAAATCATAAGAAAGGTGGAAGCTGTAGAAAGAAAGAAAAATAGCATTCCTGGACACATTTTGGAGGAAGCTTTAAAGTGGTCTCTAGAAGACTGAAAATGTTTTTATTTACGCAAGACTTACCAGAACTGGTTGTTTCATTTCGCATGTACAAAATGTTAGTTTTGAATAACAAATCTGCTGAAACATGTTGAACAACTGTTCTTTTTGAAGTGTAAGAATCTATTTTCTTCCCATGTTATTTCTACCTCTGATACCAAAGTTTCTGTGAAAGAAGTGAAGCCCAGGAACACTTTGTTATCTGGCATATACCTGCACATCAAACTGTCTGCCCTGCAGCTGAGAAGACTTTGAAAATGGTTAATGACTTCAGACTCCCTGTGCTTCTAAGAAACCACCAACTGGTTTGTAAACCCTAACAGAGAATAACGAAGGAGACCAATTTTGACAAGTGATAGCTGTGAAAACAAGAAAAGCAGGTCTTTATGGGACACCAAAGCGTGTTTGTGTCTGGAGGTGGGTAGGCAAAGAGAAACATTAAGGAAAAGAAGGAAAAAGATTGAATAATGATGACAGAGGAGGGATACAAAATACAGGTTGAGTCGCCTTCATCCAGAAATCTAAAATACACTACTCCAAAATACAAAATGTTTCTACCAGCTACATGCTTTTGCCTTTGAGTATTTCACTGCTGTTCTCAAAAAATAGAAGGGCAACAAAGTTGTTGCATATAAACAATGATAGCCACGAAAGCAAGTTTTGTTTTCCTATAGGTGTAGCCTACTCCATTCTTCACTGAATTAAGAGATATATGACACATCATGTGTACCCAATTTTATGAGTCCTAGCTATAGAATCCCATCTTTACCATTTTTTATATTTGAAAAGATCAGTACTCCCCCATAAATCTTATAGCCAGCTATTACTGGTATAGCACAAGGCCTATCTCAATAATTATGTCAAACACAATGCTGTCTCAAATATAATGAAACATCCACCCATGAGTCCCCCACTTTTTTATTTTAATAATAATATTTATTTATTACCCGCCTCTCCTGATTGCTCTTCGGGTTCCACAAATTATATTAATCTGTACTAAGGAACAGGTGGGATCATACAGACAAAATCACAATGTCTATATCAAACTTTCTGATATTCACCATAAACTCTTAGCTTAGATAACATTATCAACAAAAATGCACAGCACATACTCTTAGTGCTGGCACTATGATATGAATGTCCCTTACACTGTGAGCATTAAGCAATAACTGTCTATACTCTTGAAGGAGTTTCTATATAACACACCAGATGGGTAGTGGTGTATGTATTTACATACAAACACCATAAATGCTCTTGTTTTATGCCAGCTATTTAAGATTGTATTTTAGGTTTTACGTTGTGTTTTCAAGCATAAAATTTTATTTGTGAATCTTTCAGCCTATGTACTAAATGTTACAATGAATCTATACACAGTAACATTCAAAATGGATCCCAGTAATGGATTTTGTGTATCAGAATCAGTGAGGAACAGAATGACTTATTTATGCCAAGGAATCTTATAGCACCTTTGAGACCGAAAGGAAGAACTGGAAACATCGGTTTTGATAAACTAAGTCCACTTCATCAGATGCATGCAGTAAGTGCCCAGGGACAAACATTTATGAATGAGTAGGATGTGTGTGTGAATAGCAACAGAAATACAAAACTTATGGGTGATGAGGTGACAGGTTCACTTTGAAGGACAAAGGCAGGAGGAAAGATATTAGATAGAGCAAAGATGAGCAGATAACCATATGATTATTTATTTTTCTCCCACTTTTCTCCCATGGGTGGGACTTAGAGCAGCAAACAAATTAAAATGACAGAAATTACATGACACTAAATAAAATAAAACTGATAAGCAAATAACACAGTTACATAAGCTATAGGCAACAAAGTTAATAAATGCAACATATTCCACTAAAATTCCTGGGCCCCAGGCCACTGAGGTAATCCATAAAAATTGTATTAAAAATCCTAAAGCTCTAAGTTTAGGCCGTATAAACATTGTTGGGTCCAAGATAGCCTTCATTGATATGCTTTACCCGTCGCAGCCTATTATGGGCTATCGGGAAAGGCCTGTGTGCACGGAAGGCCAGTAGAGAAGGGGGCCAATTGCACCTCTTTGCAAAGGGAGTTCCCGAGCCGCAGGGCCACCACCGAGACAGCGCTCTCTCTCTCGTTCCACCAACTGTGCTTGTAATGGCAGTGGGACTGAGAGAAGGGCCTCTCCTGATGATCTCAGGGCTCATGTTGACTGATAGGAGGAGATGTGATCCCTCAAGTAGGCTGGGCCCAAACCATTTAATATAATGAAAGGAGGTACTGGCATTACTACGTGCCTCATATGATAAAATGTGTGACAGCATCATGAGGCTAGGATGTTAAATAATATACACGAAACTTTATACATAGCCTGAAGGTAATTTCACACAATATTTTAAATAATTAGTGCTCAAATAAACTTTGTGTACACTGAATCAACAGAAAACAAATGTGTCACTATCTGAGCCACCCATGTGGATTGTTTAGAGGATTAGGGATTTCAGAATTATGGATAAAGTTTGCACAACCAGAAATCCATGCAGTGTGCCAAGAAACCATAGTCTCTGTTTAACCAATTATCAATGCACTGGAGTTTGTAGATATATTTCAATTCTGCTGTCTCCTTCTTTGTGTATATTATTGCTACTGTTATTAGAAATATGAAATGGGACACTTCAAACAGTGTTTTGTTTTGCTTAACTATAGAGTTTTATTTTTTTAATGACAGAGCAAGGGAATTACCATAATCATATCTGACTAGTACCTGGAGAGAGATGTGAATTAGAACTATCTGTTAAAAGTTTCCAATGAACATACACAATTTTAAAAGAAAACATGATTACTCTCACAAATCTGTAATAAAATGGAATATGGAAATGGGGGAAAGGCCAATACAGTGGGTCACTGGAAGTCAAGAGCTTATTAATGGGAGTGTTTTGAAACTCCCAATGGGACTGTTAAGGGCAGTTCAAAGGGCATGCATACAAGCCAATTTTCAGAGAAAATGCAGATTTAAAAAGAAATCGCACAATCATTTTCATCAGTTCTGTTTGATTGCTGATGTGTTCTTGTTATGCACCCATCTAAGAAACTGGATTTATGGTGGAATTTGGTGTCTGAATATGTATTTATATTAAGAAAAGCATGGAAAGTCTGTTCAGATTCAAGCAGGGAAGCTGCAATTTACTGATGCAGTTTTTGAAAAATAACATAAAATTAAATGTCACTATTGCTGCACCAAAAAACAACGTAGATCTATATTGTTGTGTGTTTGTAGCCCATAACAACAATACTGATTTGTTCATCATAAAAACACTGCAGGATATAAAACCTATTTAGAACTTCCAAGCTGGAGTTGGTGACCACAGAGGTGATACAGGATCTTACAAGGTTATATTCACTGAGTAAAAGATTTAAAAAGGACTGTGAAAATATGGAAAACCATATTTGCCAGCCCTTCAAGTGGAAAAAAGACTAATGTGGACCTTGATCAACTTCAAAACTATAGAATGAGGACATATATACTCAGGAGGATTATCATTATAGAGAGTGAATGTCCTATAATACTTAACAATTCCAGGGAATATAATCAAACTTCTTCAGGTTTACAAACCCAACCTTGTTGAGTTTGTTCACCACCAATGATCACTAATCATGAGAGCAGGTTATTCAGATGCTGACTAGATTTTGTATTTATTTATTTATTCAGGCGTCTATGCCGCCGACTCCCAGGGGCTCTGAAGTAACCCCATTTCTTCCACTGACCTTTTGGCTTCACTTGGGGGTGTCCATAGACTGACTCTATCTACTTAGTTCCTGTGGCAGCTGGTCTCTACCCACAGCTTATACCATTATAAATATGGTTAGCTTTTAAGTTGTTGCAAAACTCACAGAACGTCCAGGCGGCCACAGATTGCTCAGTTGGGAAAACAATGCCTACCACTATTTGACAGGGTATACCTTCCAATATACTACTGTACATTTTCATAACCATTAAAAAGAGAGAACCAGGTCTCACACTAAATTTGACAAGACTATCCAATTTGGCCTACAGATTCTGTTTCAAGCTCCGGAATTCAAGTTTTACATATTACTTCTTTAGACAGTCATGCCTGCTACTTCTCTCATATAATAGAAAGCTCCAACCTACAGACATTAAATAATTCCAAACTACTTGTTATATAAATCATATAATGGACTTTCTCTCCTCATTTTCAAACAAACATGGATGACTGTGACCCTGAACATGCCTTTGCATTTAACTCTGCTTCACCACTGGCAAAGCTTCCTAGGGCAGATGGGAATTGTAATCCAGCAACATTTGGTTTTAACCATGAAAACACACAGAAACACGCTAAGCTCTTTCAACCACAAGCAGTTCTGTAAAAGCCACCTAAGAGCTTTCTGGCTCATCGTATCCACAGGAGGTGGAAGAGTATCCTGGAATATGAAAGGATGTTACCCTCTCCTACTTACACCATAATCCTGGAAACTAGAGATTTCAGTTATTAACTTCTGTAGCACTTAAACCAATGCACATCTTCTCTCTTTGCAAACAGCTCTCGCTACCAAATTCATGATATGAAGGTGATGAACCTTGACAGCTTTTCAGAGAAAATGAACACTGAACGGCTTTAAAAAAACACACACACACACGAGCTCAATCCCTTACAGGAGACATCTGGAGGGTAGCAGATTGGGGCCAGCTAGCCTACTGCAAGAAAACAAGTGGTTGTATATCCTCCCAACTGCTCACTAAAAGTCCTAATCTGGGTTTTTTTCTTTCCTTTCTTCCTTTTTCCTTCCTTTTTTGAAGATGTGCATATTCTTCTCTTTTTTTGTGCTTCCCATATCAATGCATTCATTTCAATTTCAAAGGCAGACAAAGTCAATGCCTAGTGTGAATCAGTGAGCTATCACAAAGCTAAAACTAGGCACTCTAAAAGAACATAAGCCTTTGTACTTCTGAGAGACAGGTAGAAACTGATGAGCAATATGCCTAAGTGTTACCAGCTGTAGAGATCGCTCAGTGAAAGCCAAAGTCTTGCATATTTCCCTTACATCCTTTAAAAGGAAAACACTGCAATAATATTCACACTTCATATCTCTCTTTCTTTCTCATTATATGTGTACACTGCTATAAGTATATTGGGTATAAACAGCTGGCACAATGTAAAGTGAACTGGAAAAACCTAATTATCTAGTGCACACAAGCTTCTAGATACTGAGCCTGTCTCTCAACCCATTGAATGTGCCCAAGGCCACTCATGCTATATCTCCTTGAAAAACTGACTCTGTCTCTTCCAAGTATCTAAAAAGGATTAACAAACTATGCCAAAGAGCAAATGAATATACCAGATAAGACTTAATAGCAAATGCATTCTGAAAACACTCGATTTCCCAATTCCACTCCTCATATGATTGTCTCAACCCTGTCCCAGTGAAATACAATAATCTGCTTTAACAATCTGTTTCTGGCCAAAAAACGTACAATACAAATCCTGGGACAATTTATTTTCATTACAACCATAGTGAATAGAATCACTTAATTTCTAGAAGCAGCAATCTACAAGATTCAACCACTAGCCTACATCTTACCTTCTCCGACTTGACTTTTTTGAGCTGTCGGCACTCACTGTCGCCATCTTCCAGCTCTGACTTAACTCCCAAAGGATTGAGTGCAGATCCTGTATCAATAGCTATACTTCCAAGCTGCTCGGCAGCAGTAGCAGAAGATTCTGATCCTTGGCCACCATCATATTGCCCAACCCTGACTGCCAAAGCAAGAGGTGGGAGTACACTCGGCTCCTTTTCTGCTGGAGCACCCGCACCCTCACTCCTTTCCTTCTTACTCTTGGAAGAACTTCCCTCCTTCTCCTTCTTTGAGTTGGCCACACTGCGAGAAGATTTGGCCGATTTCTCAGAGCCCTTTGGGGTAATGGCAGCCACCAAGCCACCAGTGTTCATGCCATCCCCAGGGCGCCCCTGAACCTCCTTCTTTCCACTGGTCCCTTCACTTGGAGTAAACAGGGAAGATCCTGGGGCAGTCTTGCTACTGTCCTTGCTACTCTTACTCCGTTTGGATTTGGATTTGCCTTCCTTGCTCTGTGGACCTGGAACTGGGGTCACAAATTTTATGTTCTCTGGCAGTGTCGCCACAGCATTTGGTGCTGGTAGCCCCACCTCCTTGGAGCCTGACATTTCCAATTTCTGTTGGTCCTTCTCCAAATCTGCGTCCAGATCAATGATGAGATTCCCTACTCCAATGTCCCATTCATCCCCACTGTCATATGTTTCAACTGGGTTTGCATCCACTCCTTTCCCTCCGGAAGCTCCACTGCTCAAGGACATCTTAGAGTTAACGACCCTCTTCAAGGTTCAAGCCTCTTTTCTGCTCCCTCAGCCTTTGGGTTTGAAGAGCAGCTTCATCTATGTTCTCAAGCCTCCAGTGATCAAGGTGTGCCCAGGCGACATAACTGCTGAAAGGGAAGTAAGAACACATATTACATTGCTGATTCAGCAAATGGATCTAAGAACAAAGACACACATATACTGTACACACGCGCGCGCACACACACACACATATAAATAATATGAGAAAACATGTTCAGATCCTTGTTTTTTATTATTCTTTTCATGAATACAAGACTTTGTGGTTATGTGTCTCTAAATCCTGGATCATCCATACACTGATAATCACAGAGAAAGGAAGGCTAGTAAGCCATAAAGAGAAAATGTTTACACAGTGCTCCAGGAAACATATTTACTGAAAAGTCACAAGACAAGAATAGGGAAACCTCACATTCAATTGTGAAGCTTAATAACAAACTAATTAAGTAGCACAGGCAGAGTTCTGTAGACAACAAACATAAGAAAGTCAAATATATATCGGGAGTAAACTCATGAAAGTATCCACATCATGTGAGCCTACAATTACTAAAAAACCAAAAACAGTATCTTTGAAGATTCTATATAATGAATATTTCCCTGGAGGCTACAAAGGACCAAGACAGTCAGTCCACAAGTTAAGTATATGGCAATTATATTTACAAGAGACAATTAACACATGCAATGGCAATCTTCTTAACAAACAGAGATGTAGCAAAGGGGAGTTTCAGGCATTTCTGTAAAAGCTATGACTGACCCTCCATCTATGTCTCTTCCTTAAGTATTACTGACTTCTTCTGCTCCGTGTTGAGTGCAAGAAACACTGGCATTGCTATACAGTATATATGGGTCCCATTTAAATAAAAAAAACTGCTTTTAAACATCTACTTCATTTTCTTTTTTTACAGTCCCAAAAGGCAGGTGATTAGAAGAATAGTAGAATATACCAGGAGACAAGTACTCTGTACAATGCAGTGAATTTAAGTCATATGGCTGGCTGCAAAAGCCACTCAATTTTCCATCCATTCCACATAGAATTTCTGATTGTGCTGCTGACAATCTGCTCCCTGACAGATCATTATGGAGATTTTTAAGCCTATGAGCCAAGGGTTGGCACATAACCATGAAAATAAAAACAACAGTGACTTCTCATCTTAATGGTAGGGAAAGTGCAGCATCAGGAGAATGTTATGTGTAACAGTGGGCATGGGAAAAGCTTTGGAATGCTGTGGTCTACCTTCTATAGCAATCTCATAACATACAGTTCCTTGGAATGCTCTGCCGTCCTGAATTAATGTGACTCGGCCTTTATTCTATCAACCAATATTATGAGAAACCTCACTGTCCTGTACAGACTAGTCTGGAAGAAGATAAGATTCATATAACTACCTTTTTTCTCTGTCTTTGTTTCACTAGAACAGGGCTGTCCAATAACGAAAGCCGCCATTTTAAATTTAAAAATCAATTTTTTAAAAAAATGGCGGCCGGGGGAGGGGGAGCGGGGCAGGGAGGAGGAAGAGAGCTAGCTCCTCCTTTTCGGCGCCCCCCCCCTACCTAGGCTGTGGTATTAAAAAAAAAAAAACAGGCAGCTCCTACCCTGCACACCAAAACTCGATAGTGTCCAACCTTTCTTTATTTTCTTGAAGATAGTGGAAAAGGAGCAATACTGTTGAACATAGAAAAGGCAATCTAGTACACTACAGATCTGGACTATGATGACCAGTGGCTAGTTTGATCGGAGATTATCAACAGTGATATCTAAAACACTCAGAGCACACCACGCTACTTTTTAATCTCTCTCTCTCTCTCACACACACACACACACACACACACACACACAAAGATGACAAGAGAGGATGTCTATGCCTGAGTTAATAGAACATTTCTATCATATGAAAAGATAGCATTCCCATAGCCATCTCAAAATAATGATGAAACAGTTACAGCCACATAAATCTAACACTACTAGCCAAACAATACAGGAACAATACTACAAGGCCTTCAAATTATGTACACTGGAAGGCCTCATGAAAGGTTAGGGCTACCACAATGGATGCTGTGCTGCAGGAGGACTGTGTTAATTTCTATGACACAACTCATCACACAATTTTATCTGCAATAGACTAGTGAGATTTAGCCCTAGAATTGATTTGAAGATTTGCTCCCATTCTACAAGAAGCCCCAGAAAGCATTATCTGTCTAGATAGTCTTGAGTCACCACCACTTCCATAACATTTTGGCAAACTGATCTCCACTAGGCTGCAGCTTCAACAGAGGCTTGAGCTGACAAGTATTTAAATCCAGTCACCGCCTACTTCATACTCTTTCGTGCAGGACTTTGTACTTTACACTCTTATCTGTATTTTAAGTATGCATTTTGTTATTACGGTAGTAATTTATGAGCAGCTTGTAAGCATTTTCATAGACTTGGCTGCAATCAGATGACAAAAAATCTCAACGTATCTCACTTTTTTGTCTTTTAATCCTCCCTGAAACTACAAGTCAGTTTAAACACATGGGACGATATTTGTTCACATTCATTCCTTTCTCATCTTGTTAATCTCAGTCTCCTTCCCCTGTTCTCAACCCTCAATTTAGATTGCCTCAAGGGTAATGCTTGTCTTTGTTTCCACAGCGCTGCAGAAAACCATATACACTATGTATTAAATTTGTATCTATCCCTTTCTCACTTGAAGATTTGCAGAATTAAAATAACCCATACACAGAAAAACAAAATATTTCAAGGTAGTCCAAAGAAAGGTAGAGATGTGAGTTGGAAACTTTCCAAATGGAAAATTTACCCCCAAAATTCGAATGCTAAAATGTAACAAACATACACATACTTACTTATCTAAAGTCATCTGGGCCGCAACTGGTACACAATTCATGATTGTACACTACAAGTTCCAATATAATTTTTATTTGAAATTACAAGTAGAACTGGAATATATAATTAATGAAATAATCATACTGTAATCTTAAAATGAATTCCAAAAGAATCTGTTGCAAGCAATTATAATTCAGCCTAAAATTCCTCGGAACATTGTCCCTAAAGACTGGGTTCATAAAGAGAGTAGAAAGGAGTACCAAAACCAAACAGGATGAAAACAATCCAAGTGCATGAGCCCTTCTACAATTCGTATTTGTCATGAAGAATTCGCCCATACACACGATGTGCATGTATTCTCTTGTCCAGCTGGAAATCTTCCAACAAGAAATTCTATGAGACGCCTTGAAACAGAAATACTAAGGGAGACAGCTTTTCGCCTGGGAACACTGCACACACGCAGTGCCAGACATAAATAATTCAGCTCCATTAAGGGCAGCTACCTCTATAAACCACATCTACATTGCAAAAAGAAGCCATGTCATTAAAGACCAATGTGAAATATCACTTTGAACTTGTAGCCCTTATCAAAATACTTCTAACAAATCTCGCCAAGCAACACTGGAGTACACTCTGCAAAAGGATCAACATGCTGCCAAAAGATCATTGTGCCTTGACACACTGAGGCAAGTCACAAAAGACTGCACTGCTTTTGACCTTTTGCAATGAAACAAAAGGCACGGGAAATCTAATTGTGAATGATCTGACACCCAAAGGTGAATTGATCCCACAAGCAGTTCAGCTGCAATGCAAACAGAATGTCTTCCATCCCTGTGTTTGAATCTGCAGAGCTCTGAGATTAGCCTCTGGTTGCTTCCAGACATGACTGACTAATTTTCAACCTGATTAACTTTCAGGAATGCCTGCATCAAGGCACAGCAGAAGCAGGGGAAAACCTCCAGCACCAGACAGCTGCTGCTCCAGAGCATGGCAAAGCTAAAAGGATGTAAGGTTCTGTCTCTTTTGGATCAGTCCAAGGTAGTACACGTGCCCCCTTGAATGCAGGCAGCAGCCCCAGAAAAATCAGTCAGGAACAATCATGGCGACTGAAGGCAAGTGAAGGTAACAAGGCAAGTTACAAGAAGCAGTGGATCAGCTAGACAAATATGGCAAACCCTTTCTGGGAAGGACTCTGAAACATTCCCATTAGCTTCCGACCCAGCTCTGGTAACCCCGTCTGGTCCCTTAAGTGCACACTTTTCCAGAGACCAGAGTGGAAACACGAGCAAGTGCTGTGTTCTGAAGCCACTCCTCCCACCATCTCTTGCTGGCAGTCAGCCCACGGCTTTTCTCTATAGACTACTTCTACAGAGGATTCTTTTTTTGTTTCCTTTTACGACTAAAGAAACTCCGAGGGATCCATCTTGCTTTGCAGAGGAAGCTGCAGCACTTAGCTCTTCACACTACAGAACTGGTTTCCTTCCAGCTGCCTTGTTCAGGTTTGATTTTTTTGTTTTTGAAGCAACTCCCATGTCTTTTTGTAGCTTTTCTTTTTAAGACGTTGTTCTCTCTCCCTTGCTCTCTCTCCAGCGATGAAAACAATGTTGAATGAAAGCCAGCTGGCAGCCAGAAGACTAGACGGAGAAATGTGCACAAAGGAGCTTCCTACCACACTGTTTTCAGTTCAAGGAACTGTCTGGTGGCGAGGGAGGGATGAATCTTTACTTCTTCTTTCCAGACCATATCAGAAAACCAAAAGGTGCTATTGCAGCCCCAAACCAAGGGTCCTGTTTACAGTACTGGTGCACAGCCACTGTCTACAAAGGTTGCAAGGTTGAATGATGTAGTTTTAAATCATAATTGTCCATAAAGTTAACAAAGGACTTCCAGTCTCACTTTCCATTAGTTTAGTAGTGAAAGAGATTTTGGGCCATGTCAGCCCAGCTAAAAGTAAATTGCTGCTTGTGTAGCTACTACATCAAGTATGGGCAAACTTTCTAACTTGGGGGCCACATGCTAGAACTCCTGTTAAGAGGACTGGCTTCCCAGTGATGGAAAGAAGGGAGGGAAGGAGGAAAGAGAAAAAGGTGGAAGGATGGAAGGGAGGACTGGAAAGATGGAAGGAAAGAGGGAGGGGGAGGAGGAAGAAAAGAGGAAAGGAAAGAAAAAAGGGAAGAATGAAAGGGTGAAGGGAAGGATGGAAAGAAGGAAAAGTGGAAGGAACAAGAGAAGGAAGAGAAGAAAGGAAGGGAAAGATGAAGGAAAAAGAGGATGAACGGGTGGAAGAGAATGGAGGGAGGGAGAAAGAGGAAGGGAGGGAAGGAGGGGAGGGAGGAAAGAGAAGGAAGGAAAGATAAAACGATAGGAAGGAAGGATAGGAAGAAAAAAAGGGAAGGGTGAAAGTGTGGAAGGAAGGTGGGAGTGAGAAAGAAAGAGGTAAGGAAGGAAGAGAGGGTAGGATGGTGAGCAAGAGGAAGGCCTGTGAAAAGAGCCCAAGGGGCCGCATCCAGGGACTGGGTTTACCTGCACTACATCATGGACATAGTTAAAATAAACTGGAGCCATCTGTCTCCTTCAATAGGGAGGTGCCATTTAGAAGGACTACCACATGCATTCAGCCACAACATCTTTTACAAAAAGAGCCAAAAATATTTCGACAGTATTTTGGCATAAATGGCTGTGTCTTGTAGTTACTATATGTAATTACAAGCTGGATGGAGCGTTGGAGCAGCTTATAGATTCATTTTAAATATGAAGGTCTTTTCTTTCGGCTGGTAGGAATTCTGAATAACGTTCCTACTAGAGCGATAGATAAAATGTAAAATTTTGTTACGGATTCCTTACATATTAAGTATTGCAAAATTATCTGTGTTAGCTTGTTGCCACAAAATAACAGACTTAAGGCACCTGAAGGACTACTACGAGTGTTCCTGGACTACCTAGCCCATGACACATCTTGATCTGATGAAATGGGCTACAGTCTATGAAAATGTATGACATACTGTATGCATTAATTTTTAAGATGCTTTGTTGTTCAAGCTCTAATGTAGGAATATGGATCCTGCCTTAACTGGTGTTTACTAGAAATAGTATGTATCCCTCAGAAAGGTAATAACTAACATGGATAATACCAGGAGATGTTCTCTGTATGACATGCTCTGATCTTTGAGGTAACTATTTGCAAAATCACCTCCATTCTAAGGAAAATGCTCATTTCAAATTATTCTTTCATGTAAATCATCTAAATCAACTCTTCTTAATATGAAAAACTAATCACTGTGTTTTGCTGCATAGTCAAGAAAATCTACAAATCTCCCAGTGGTACTGAACAAGACATCTGATCACTTTGCTGATGAAATTTATTATTATTATCTTTATTTATACCCTGCCTTTCTTCCTGTGGGGACTCAGGGCAGCTAACACTTCACACTAAGCAAGTTTAAAAGGTGCAATACAAGTTAGAAAACAAATGAGTGTAGCAAAAACAGAATTAAAATACAGTAAATACACTAAAATGGCCTTTAAAACTCATATACCCCCAATCCTACCCAATATAAAATAATATTTATTTATTTATATCCCGCCTTATGTCCTCAGGGGGACCCAACCTCCCCAAAGCCCACCCCTTACCCTTCTCCAGATGCCTATAGACATAAAAAGGTCTTGAGCTGCTTATGGAAGGCCAGAAGGGATGGGGCTATGCTGGTCTCTCCTGGGAGGGAGTTCCACAGTCTGGGAGCATGAAGTATATGAAGTAAAGGCTATGAAGGTATTATGTTTCTATATAAGGTATCCACTACTCCCTAAAAACTACTTTATAAACTACCTCTGGCTATTTGTAAAAAAAAACAAAGCTAGCTCCAAGATTATTTCAGTTCCCACTACTGAAATTACCTAAAAGAAGGGGGGAAGGAAATGTAATACTGGGATTTAAGCCAACTGTAATTTCTGAACTCTTCTTTCGGTTGCAAGATTTAAAGGTAAATGCCTGTTCCACACTAACAAGTATCCCAGAGAAAGTAATTATTACATGAGGCTATTTTAAAATAATACTAGCTTCAAAGCATTCTTAGCAAAGGCAGGCTAAATAATGGAATAAAATAAAATAAGCCATAAGCAACGCCTATGACTTCAGCCTCTGGAGACAAACAGCACAGGTCAGGTTCAGTAGAGGCAGCTGCAGAACAAGAGTCCAGGGCTGTCCAGGGTGTGATCTCTTCACTGACCTCATGGCTGGCTCCTCAAACAAGTCACTGGAGTATGTCAGCTTCACAGCTTGTTCCCTCCTTCCTGGAACCCACTGCACTTGGGCAGCAGCCAGACTGGATCAAAACTATCCCCAAGGAGATCATAAATAGGCCACTCTGCTGACAGCATCAAGGCTTCCATAGCAAGAGACAGAAAAGACAAATTCTAAACATGAATGGGATGTTGCGTTATTGGGTAATAGCCTCATTAAAAAGGCATGTTGGACCAAGAGTGGGTTTCATATGCATCAAAAGAATAATGTCTGCCTGCAATCTTCTACCATCATGTATGCAGGTTTTGAAGTTAGAACAGAATACTTCATATTGGAATGGGTCTTTTCTTTGCTACCACCGCTATTCTTGGATCAATCTTCTATTTTAGATTCAGTGGCTCTCCAAACTAGGAAAATTAGCAAGTCCTGCTCTTCACAATGGCCCAAGATTGAAGCTTTTCTTGTGTTGTTGATTAACTAGCAGCGCTTCTAACTACTGGCTATGCTGGCTTGATCTACTGGAAGGCCATCCAAAATATCTGGAGGGCACCTTTTTGACTTAAGATAGCCAATAGCTATTGAACAAATAAATTTCTAACTGGGAAAATTGTATGCTTTCACAATTGCAATTTTCAGCTTTGAAGAAACACATAGCATTCCTCCTATTTTAAAGGGGAATGTATGTATGCAAGATTTTAACAGATGCTGCTGGAACAGAGAGAGATCACAACCAAGAATTATCATAGACTTCAAGTAAAGTCAAAACACAACTGAAAAAACAAACCAGGGTTTTAAAATATCTGGTCATCAGACAATAGCTTGCCAAATCATCTGGGATCTTCTCTTCTTCATTCAACTATATTCTCAACCTAATCCTTTGAAAGTTTTCACAGGAAAAGTCTTGGAAAGCAAGCAATGCCATCCAGAACAAATATTGCCCTGAAAACCAATGGTATTTCCTACTGCAAACGGACACTCACTAGAGAGATGGATTATCTCATCTGTAAAGGAGGGACATTCATGGGAAAAGTTGGCAATCTATAGATATTTTTAAAAGTGTGTGTTGCTGTGGAAACACATAACAAAGAATTGAGCAGTACCCTTAGGTCATATAACTGAACTAATGCTGGGTCAAGTGTCCATTGACAAAGCAGGTTTGTTTAAAGTATTATTTCAACCATTATTATCACATTCAAATGCCTGTCCTTTTAACCTTAATAGCATATAAGAATCAAATTACTCTATCAACTCCAAAAACCACTGAAAGCTATTCTTTCTGATGGTGACTGAAATCCCCAATTAACATTCTAGAAATCTCAGTCACTGCCAATGTTGGTAATATATATTTCTTCCTTTAAAAAAAACCCCTAAAGGCATATTTCATGGGTGAGACACTTTGTTCACATAATTGTAACTGCATATTGAACCCTGCACTTGAATAGCACTATCAGAAAATTGTATGACCTCCACTAGGAAACTTCCACAAAGACAACTCCTGAGCAGGGGTGATCCATAACAACAGAAAATGCATTAACAGATCTTGTCAAACAACTGTTGGTTTTGTTTATGATTTTTTTGTAAGCCAATCACTTGCTGCACATTATAGGAAAAACTGAAGTACAAAAAAAGACCCTGCCTTTGCGAGTTTTTGTGGAAAAAAGCTTTTATGTTTGCATTCTGAATTTAGGAGTTCAAAGACTGGGAAGTATTGGGTTTAGAGATTCTCCTGTGAATCCCCCAAAGATATGCTAAACCTCTCTCAGAAGTGAAAATGCTGGGAGCGAGCAGAAAGACAAAGGGGACATGACATGTCTTACCGTACACCAAAAGACTTCAAAAAAAAATCACCCTCCTCATCGCACCAAGCAATCACCTGGCTGTGGTTTTGACCTGCTGTGCAACTTCCCCACTAAAGAGTGCCCTTTGCGCAAGCCATTATTGTTTCTCAATACATACCAGCAACTGAACCCAGTTAAACTATCACCTGCCTCCACAAGGGTCACAGGAGGCCCTCTAGCCTTTTCAATGAATTGCACGTAATTAGCTTGAAGCAGTTTATAAACCCAGGCAGACACCTGAAAAGAAACATTATTTTCATAACTTTCCAGCAGCAGCTCACCTGGAACAATAAGCATGCTGTATTTAAAAACATCTTTGCTGCACAGAAATAAAAGGCTTACTGTAATGCTGTTACTTGAAAACACAAAAAAGAGTTGTCAAGTAAAACATGTTTTTAATATAATTATGTTACGCATTATTATGCCAGGTGTTGTACTAAGACCCAACCCCCATTACTGATACATAGGTTTATGCCTGCTGATGGGCAAAGTAAAAAGTGACAAGGAAATGATTTAGCATGGCTTCTAAGTAGATGTTTGCTCAGAAGCAATACAACCCCAAGAACAAAGTATTTAACACTGAGTAAAACAAATACAGTTCAGTTCCCCACTTCCAAAAGACTCCTCTGAACCTCTCCTCAAACCAATGCCATCTTCAAAGACTGTCACCGGCAAGGACCCACCTTCTAAGGTCAGGCAAAAGGGGTTGGCAAACAGAGATCATGGCAGCACATTTTTAAAAACCCAGCTGTGAGGTCCAAAATAACTCTATTGACTTAAATGTATACTTTACTTCAAGCGAATAGAGAACCTTGGTCACTGATGTGGCAAGAAAATATTTACAGGGAAAGGAAACCAAACAGAGTGTTCATTTTTTTTCTTCACCAAATATTATGTGGATGTTTTCCAGAATCACCTCCACCAGTGTCACATAAGAAAACATGTGTTGAAGATGGAACAAATGCCAATTTATAACACTATTTGAACAAATACTGTATAATCAAAATATTTCAGAAAATAAATTGTGATCCCTGGTGCTTCAGCGGGTTAAACTGCTGAGCTGCTGACACAAAAGTTGACGAATTGAATTCGAGGAGTGGGGTGGGCTCCCGCTGTTAGCCCCAGCTTCTGCCAACCTCGTAATTCGAAAACATGCAAATGTGAGTAGGTACCACTTCTGCGAGAAAGTGACGGTGCTCCATGCAGTCATGCTGGCCACATGACCTTGGAGGTGTCTATGGACAACGCCAGCTCTTCAACTTAGAAACGGAAATGAGCACCACCCCCAGAGTCGGACATGACTAGACTTAATGTCAGGGGAAACCTTTACCTTTACTTAAATGACATCCATATGCCAAATATAACCATATCAGTTTCTGATTTATTGGTTAGAAGATAAATTAGTCCACACTTGGTTATTCCATGTCAAATTGTCCCTAACTACATGTATATATTGGTATTTTCTACTAGATGCCAAAAAAATTTCAAAATTTAAAAAAAATACGTTACAAATCTAAATTTAGAATAGTTTCAAACATAAAAGTATTCTAATAGGGGAAAGAAGAGTAATATAATCAAGCAGAAATGAAAAAATAGCTGAAGATTAATATGTTTGAAATAAAATTATACACAGTACTCTTTACATTTGTCAGAAAATAGAATGTTGCACGGAGTGCTGCCAGAGAATCAGGGGGACCATTAAACTTCAAGGCTTCCTCGATGGACTGTCACCTTGTTGTGGTGAGGGGGCTTCCATTTTCAAATGAACCTGCGGGCACAATGACTGGAGCTGTGCACTCCCAGGAGTGGCCGCGAGGGAGGTTCCAGACCAAGCACAGTTCGAAGACCTAAAGATCTCAATGGCCGAGCAGGCGGAGGATAACATGGTACATGTTACAACGGCTGTGAAGGCGGAAGAAGGCTGCAAAATATTGAGAAGCCACGGTCATCGTGTTAAGTATGCCCCCAGTGGAACCTCACTCTGTGAAGACTGTGTGTTGGTCAGTTGTGCACTGACCTCCACACATTTAAAAAACTCACGCATGGGCGTCTTCCAAGAAAAATAAAAACAAACCAACAAAAGTACCATGGCGATCAGCGAGTGGCGACAGGGGCAGGACTGTGAAATCTGGAAGCGCCTAGTCACAGACTGGCACATGGGCTGTGGATACGGACTCAGTCATTCTACCTCAAGGTCCGAGGGAGTTGAGTAGTTTGGCAGCTGTATCCGTGACTGAGCAGCCGTTTTGAGTATCCACTCTGCTCACGGGGAAGGAGCTAGAAAAGGTGCCCTAAACATATTCTGCCTTCTTATCCCTGACTGGACTGCCGCATCCAGGGGGGTCACCACCCTGCGGCCAAAAACGAAAAATGAACTTCAGAACATGGAATGTACTGACATTGATGGACAACACCGACATTGAACACCCCGAACGTAGAACTGCTATCATTGCAAAGGAGCTGGGATCTTTTAACATCAACATAGCAGCACTTCAGGAGACCCGGAGAGCAGGAGAGGGACAGCTGAAGGAAGAAAAAGGAGGCTACACGTTCTTCTTGAATGACTACCTGAAGAAGACCAAAGAAGGCACGAAGTTGGCTTAGCTATCAGAAATGATCTGGTGAAGCATCTGACCAAAGCATCCACTGACATCAACGAACGACTCTCAACCCTCCAAATTGAACTTTCCAAAAACCAACAGGCAACCATCATAAGTGCCTATGTACCAACACTAGATGCTGTGGAAGAGGTATGAATGGAGGGCAAAAGAGAGAAACGTGCCAAGAGGAAGGCGCATCAAGCCAATCCCAACCAGGACCACCTTCCACTTGGAAACCAATGCCCTCACCATAGTCACCTACGGACCCACCACCAGTACACCGATCTTGGAGGACAATCCTACTCGGACAATGAGGGATCGCCTAAGTAAACATCAAGGTCTGTAATTTTTTAATCTCACAATTGGGATTTTGCAAGGGGGAAAAAGCTACTGCAGTTCTTTAATCTGTCTTGAAACAAAGGTCCTCAGAGATTTATCTCAACTGGCAAGTTTAAAAATCTGTTACACAGACTAGGTAAGAAGTCAAACATACCATAGAAGCTAACACTTAAATTCTATTAAACTTGGGAAGGTAGTCTTTAAAACCAATTTTCCTTTAAAAAAAAGATTTCTAACATTATCATGGAATTAGAATAGTGGTATGCTTGACTGAAATTCAAGTCAAATTGGGGCAGAGGAGCAGGCTATTAAGGTCAAATTTGTTAAACATATGAATGTGAGGTACAGGAAAAGTGTACTGCACAAATTTTACTCAGAAGTATAAGACAATGGTTCTCAACTTGTGGGTCCCCAGGTGTTTTGGCCTACAACTCCCAGAAATCCCAACCAGTTTACCATCTATTAGGATTTCTGGGAGTTGAAGGCCAAAACATCTGGGAACCCACAGGTTGAGAACCATTGGTTTAAGACCTCAGAGGCATAATCTGGTCCTATATAATCAATTCTCCTACATAAAGTGGTTGTTTAGATTTCCTTTAGTATCACAAGTACAAGGAAAACAGCTTTAACTACCAACTACACTGCCTCATACATTTGAGAACCATTTTGAAAGAGTAATCAGGTTTTGATTTTCAAAATGTGTTCAAGCATAGTTACATCTAAATATTATAAATCCATTTTCTGAGATTCAAAAAGATATAACCTATCCTAACCCCATAAAACGGAGCAAAGTATGAAGCAAATAATTATTTCACAACAATAGCTATTACATAGAAGACACAACTGCAACTGAATGCATTTATGCACAAACACACAGAAAAGAAATGGTAGCATCTAGCAATGACCAAATTGACATCAACCTGGATTCTGTGTCTGGGATGTTTCAAACTACCCATTCATTTATTTTGGCAGCAGTCATGAACTGTTAAGCGACTTTCTTCTTCCCATCAAGGACACAGAGGAGCTATCATTTCCTACTCAAAAAGCAGGAATACTCCACAGACAGAAGCACAGCCCACATGATGCGAAGCAGCAAAGACATCAAGGAACCCTGCAGGGACAAGGCAGCTTTTAATATTAGGTTCTCAATATACCATAATTCCAAACAGGATTGACATATAACTTGTTTTGAACACCATCCATGGTTCTGTGCCATTCAGAGAGACACTGAGAAGAACTGTTAGTCTGCAGTAACTTAAACATTAAAGGCAAGCAATGATTTCTTTCAGGCAAAGATGTTTTACAAGATTGGCACTCATTCTCAATGGGCTACAGGTAGTCAAGCTAAATAATGAATTTTATTATATTGGCAAGTGAACAGAGTACAGAAGTAACCTTGGTTCTTTATAAACAGATGTCAAAAAGGAAATATATACAGACCTTTCATGTCTAACACACATTGGCAGATGTATACTACCTTGTGTTTTGACTACTTGAATACTCTACATTGGTTCATCCCTACCTGATACCATCAAACAATGCTTTGTTTAAATACATGTTGAAACAACAGAGAGAGAACTTTTGTGTTACATCAGACCAACATAATATTTCCAACAATATGTTAATGCCTAGGATCATCAGTTGCCAGTTCCCATATGACAGCGTCCTCACAGAATTCACTTAGAAAATGGGTGGTACCAGGTTATGGTTGGGCTGCACCCGATTGGTTATGACACAAAGTGCTTTAGTAAGCCTACAATTACAATAGTTCCAAGAAGTGTTCCTTACTTGCAGAACAGTTAAACTGATATATCTACTGAAGTTTACATAAATTAATGTGAGGCAGCTGTGGACTGGATGTCTCACACTTCTAGGGAAACAGCAGAGATTGCTCTGATTTCTTGAATGCCCTCAAGCAACAAGGAACAATCACAAAGTCAAATGTACCCAATCACAGAAACCCACACACTTCCTGGCAAAAGCCTTGTGGCCTCAAATGACATCCTGATTTTGACCCTGTTAATGCCCTCTGTGCATCAAATGCTCCACACTAAACAGAAAGGAACCCATCACACCCGGGTTGTCATTGCATATGCTTTCACATCTAGACCAGCCTCAGCCACACAATCATCCATCAGATGCTTTTAACAAAATAGGGATGACGCAATCTATGCTAAGGTGCACAAGACTGTAGGTGTATCTTTTTTTTCACAACAGCCTTAAGAAAGCCAATCCCCTCACAACAAATAAACATCATTTGTGCTCACATATCAACACTGATCATAGGTGTATTTTACAAAATGATGTGTGTGCACTCCCCAAAGCTTGTTTTCTGCTCCTCTAGACACCAAGAAGACACAAAGAAGCAACGGATTCAAACTTCAGGAAAAGAGATTCCACCTAAACATAAGGAATAACTTCCTGATGGTAAGCACTGGTTGTCAGTGGAATATACTGCCTGGGAGTCCAATGGAGTCTCCTTCGTTGGAGGTTTGTTAACAGAGGCTGGATGACCATTTGTTGGGATTACTTTGATTGTGCTTTTCCTGGCTGGCAAAATGGGGTTGGACTATGTGGCCCTTGGGGTCTCTTCCAACTCTTCTCTACTCCGAGACAGTGCATCTGGATTGCAGTAGCTTTGGTCAGAGGCCCCTGCAACATTGCCGTATAAAATCCAAATTATCCAATTTGAACTTGATTATATGACCATATAGAAAGAGTCTGCCTTAGTGTGGCTGAACTCTTTCCTCTTCTGGTTTATCAAAAACACAACAGGGGATGGCTGGGATCAAAGCTGAGTCCTTACACCCCATCAATAGCTACCGCATTTACTCAAATCTAACACTCACTTTTTTGTGTGGCTAAATCACCTTGCGAAAATTAGGATGCGTATTAGGTTCGCATAATAAAGTAATCTTAGTGCTGAGCCAAAGCCAAAGGGGAGCTGCTTCAGGAGTACCTGGAGCTCCTATTTGAAGGATGCAATCTGATGATCCAACCTGGACACAGCATATTATTTGAGAACACAGAAATGCTGGACCACTCTAACAACCACCATGTCAGACCAGACAGAGAAGCCATTGAAATACACAGGCATGTGGACAATTTCAACAAAAAGGAGGAAACAATTAAAAGGAACAAAATCTGGCTACAAGTTTGTTTGTTTTTTAAACCTCTAAAATCAGGACAGTAAATAAAGAGCAACACTCAAAAATCATGGGAATTCCAGAAAAGAATCAATCAGGGCCAGCTAACACTTCCCAACAAAAGATTCCCAAGCAGAACCACCCATATATGGATGCCTGCCATATTTATTTATCATAACAGAAGCAAACCAATGGTACAGTTGTAATGTATTTTAAAAACACAAAGTTTAAAAAACTTGGCATTATACTAAATGTCCTTTGACCAGAAGATGGCCACTTGGGAGTGCTTCTGGTGTTGCTGTAAGAAGGTCCTCCACTGCACATGTGGCAGGACTCAGACTGCATTGTAATAGGTGGTCTGTGATGTGCTCTTCTCCACACTCACATGTATTGGACTCCACTTTGTGACCCCATTTCTTAAGGTTGGCTTAGCATCTCATGATGCCAGAGCACAGTCTGTTCAGTGCCTTCCAAGTTGCCGAGTCTTCTGTATGTCCAGGAGGGAGTCTCTCATTTGGTATGAGCCATGGGTTGAGGTTCTAGGTTTTAGCCTGTCACTTTTGGATTCTCGCTTGTGAGGTGTTCCTACAAACATCTCTGTAGATGAGTGGTTCTCAACCTGTGGACTGTGGACCACAAGTGGGTCGCGAGGACGAAAATTCGGTCAGTGAGCCCCCTTCCTCTTTATTTATTGATTTATTTTCTGCTCCTTTTGCACCGCCTGCCACTCCTTCACAGTCACTGACCATGGCATATGTTCTGTATCCGAAACTAGAGGTGATGTGGTGTATCCAATGCAATTTTCTGAATCAGCACCCCAAACCAAATTTAAAGTTGACCAAAAACTGATTTGTAATTCTTTTGGTATTACTGTTGGAGTGTGGTCCCTGGTCAGAGTGGTCCCTGGTCAGAGCGGTCCCTGGTCAAAGCGGTCCCTGGTCAGAGCGGTCCTTGGTCAAAGTGGTCCCTGGTCAGAGTGGTCCCTGGTCAGAGCGGTCCCTGGTCAGAGCGGTCCCTGGTCAGAGCGATCCCTGTTCAAGTGATCCCTGGTCAGAGTGGTTGCTAGTCAAAGTGATCCCTGTTCAAGTGGTCCCTGGTCAGAGTGGTCCCTGTTCAAGTGGTCCCTGGTCAGAGCGGTCCCTGGTCAGAGTGGAGTGCCTCTGGTCAGAATGGTCCCTGGTCAGAGTGGTCCCTGGTCAGAATGGTCCCTGGTCAGAGCGGTCCCTGGTCAGAGTGGAGTGCCTCTGGTCAGAATGGTCCCTGGTCAAAGAGGTCCCTGGTCAGAGCGGTCCCTGGTCAGAGTGGAGTGCCTCTGGTCAGAAGGGTCCCTGGTCAGAGTGGTCCCTGGTCAGAATGGTCCCTGGTCAAAGCGATCCCTGGTCAGAGTGGTCCCTGATGAGCTGGTCACAGACCATAACAAAGTAAACGTGAACATGAAGTGCTCTCTGGTCAAAAAAAGTTGAGAATCACTGCCGTAGATCTTAGATGTGGGTCCACACTTACATGCCACAGATGTGGGTGAAACATCAGGAGAGAATGCTTCTGGAACATGGCCATACAGCCCGGAAAACTCACATAAAGCAACCCATAAAGAAAGTTGTTGTTATTGGGGGCCTTAGAAAACCCAAGTCAAAGCCGATTTTGTGATTTGTGGTTTGGGCAGGGCCCCATGTAAGCCGCTCCGAGTCCCCTTTGGGAAGCGGCTTATAAATAAAGTTTTATTATTATTATTAAAGCAGATATTGTGAATTATTCTGCCTCGATACTCTGGGTTATAGGGCTGTGGATAAAGACCCCGAGGCCCCTTCCACACCGCTGAATAAAACCCCACATTATATCTGCTTTGAAGTGGAATATATAGCAGCGTGGACTCGGCTCACAAGCGGATATTGTGGGATATTGTGCCTTGATATCCTGGGGCAGGCCTGGGCAAACTTCTGCCTTTCAGGTGTTTTGGACTTCAACTCCCACAATTCCTCACAGCCTCAGGCCCCTTCCTTTGGAATTGTGGGAGTTGAAGTCCAAACTTCTGCCTTTCAGGTGTTTTGGACTTCAACTCCCAAGGAAGGGGCCTGAGGCTGTGAGGAATGCCTGAAGTCCAAACTTCTGCCTCTCAGGTGTCTTGGACTTCAACTACCAAGGAAGGGGCCTGAGGCTGTGAGGAATTGTGGGAGTTGAAGTCCAAACTTCTGCCTTTCAGGTGTTTTGGACTTCAACTCCCAAGGAAGTGGCCTGAGGCTGTGAGGAATGTGGGAGTTGAAGTCCAAACTTCTGCCTTCAGGTGTTTTGGACTTCAACTCCCAAGGAAGGGGCCTGAGGCTGTGAGTCCAAACTTCTGCCTTTCAGGTGTTTTGGACTTCAACTCCCAAGGAAGGGGCCTGAGGCTGTGAGGAATTGTGGGAGTTGAAGTCCAAACTTCTGCCTTTCAGGTGTTTTGGACTTCAACTCCCAAGGAAGGGGCCTGAGGCTGTGAGGAATTGTGGGAGTTGAAGTCCAAACTTCTGCCTTCCAGGTGTTTTGGACTTCAACTCCCAAGGAAGGGGCCTGAGGCTGTGAGGAATTGTGGGAGTTGAAGTCCAAACTTCTGCCTTTCAGGTGTTTTGGACTTCAACTCCCAAGGAAGTGGCCTGAGGCTGTGAGGAATTGTGGGAGTTGAAGTCCAAACTTCTGCCTTTCAGGTGTTTTGGACTTCAACTCCCAAGGAAGGGGCCTGAGGCTGTGAGGAATTGTGGGAGTTGAAGTCCAAACTTCTGCCTTTCAGGTGTTTTGGACTTCAACTCCCAAGGAAGGGGCCTGAGGCTGTGTACTGCCAGATAACCCGGGATAAAGGAATAACCAGGGATCAGGTGCTGGGATGAAGGGGCAGGGTGTGGGGAGCCTTCCTCCTGGCCTCCTCCTCCTCCTCCCTCGCCTTCCTCTGACAGGATTATCGATTGGGAAGGTTGGGAGGGACCGCAAGGGCCAGGCAGCCCAGCCCCGTCCTGCCACACTTCCTCCTCCGTTGCAGGGGTGTCTATTCTGAAGGCAAGGGAGGTCAAGATTGGGAGAATAGAGAGGATAGCACACCCGCCAGCCAGCCAGCCCCCCCCCCCCTTTGCGGCCTAGCGAGAGGCACAGAGAAAGCAGGCCTGGGCCTAGCGTGGCTCTCGGCCGCCATGAGGGAAGGAGAGACACAGAGAGAGACAGAGGCCGGTCCCAGCTCGCTCTCCGCCGCCTCACGCTTCGACGACGACGACGCCGCCCCGCCCGCCGCCATTCCCCCCTTCAGGCTCACCCTCAGGTTCCGGCCTCCATGGAGCTTCCATGGAGCCGCCGACGTCGCCGCCGCCGCCGCCGCCTTAAGGCCCCATGACCGCCGCCGCCGCCTGAGGAGAAGGAGGCGCGAGGAGAGGGGGGTTGTGCGCGCCCCCGCGCCTCAGCTCTCTCTACTATCCCCCCCTCTCTCTCTCTCGTGCACGCGCGCGCTGTCCCCGAAAGAAAGCGTGGAGCCAAGAGCCCGGATCTGCGGCTGGATAAGGAAAACCCGGAAAACGGATTTTTTGGAAAGGGCAAACCTGGGAGGAGGGATCTCAATCTCTCTCTCTCTTTCTCTCTCCCCTTGAAAGGAAAAACCCGGAGCGGAATCCTGAATCTGGATCTCTGTCCCCTTCCTTCCTTCCACGCTCTCTGCTCTGGCATTACTTCGCGAAGGAAGATTCTTAGGAAGGAATTACCCCCCCAAGCGCGTTGATGACTTTAAAAAGGCCAATCTGAGATAGGGCAAGCCCGGTTGCAAAAAGCACAGCTATCTGAGATGGCCGCTTAAGAATGTCAGAATGTTGAGGCTGGCCAATCGGAAAACCATATACAAATTAGTAGGTCAAGCTAACTTATTCATTGGCCAACTTGGGCCCTTGCAGGTGTTTTGGACTCCCAACTCCCACCATTCCTAACAGCCTCAGGCCCTTTCCTTTTCCCCCTCAGCCGCTTAAGAATGTCAGAATGTTGAGGCTGGCCAATCAGACACCATATGCAAATTAGTAGGTCAAGCTAACTTATTCATTGGCCAACTTGGGCCCTTGCAGGTGTTTTGGACTCCCAACTCCCACCATTCCTAACAGCCTCAGGCCCCTTCCTTTCCCCCCTCAGCCGCTTAAGAATGTCAGAATGTTGAGGCTGGCCAATCAGACACCATATGCAAATTAGTAGGTCAAGCTAACTTAGTCATTGGCCAACTTGGGCCCTGCAGGTGTTTTGGACTCCAACTCCCACCATTCCTAACAGCCTCAGGCCCCTTCCTTTTCCCCCTCAGCCGCTTAAGAATGTCAGAATGTTGAGGCTGGCCAATCAGACACCATATGCAAATTAGTAGGTCAAGCTAACTTATTCATTGGCCAACTTGGGCCCTGCAGGTGTTTTGGACTCCAACTCCCACCATTCCTAACAGCCTCAGGCCCCTTCCTTTTCCCCCCAGAATCAGCCGCTTAAGAATGTCAGAATGTTGAGGCTGGCCAATCAGACACCATATGCAAATTAGTAGGTCAAGCTAACTTATTCATTGGCCAACTTGGGCCCTGCAGGTGTTTTGGACTCCAACTCCCACCATTCCTAACAGCCTCAGGCCCCTTCCTTTCCCCCCTCAGCCGCTTAAGAATGTCAGAATGTTGAGGCTGGCCAATCAGACACCATATGCAAATTAGTAGGTCAAGCTAACTTAGTCATTGGCCAACTTGGGCCCTGCAGGTGTTTTGGACTCCAACTCCCACCATTCCTAACAGCCTCAGGCCCCTTCCTTTTCCCCCCTCAGCCGCTTAAGAATGTCAGAATGTTGAGGCTGGCCAATCAGACACCATATGCAAATTAGTAGGTCAAGCTAACTTAGTCATTGGCCAACTTGGGCCCTGCAGGTGTTTTGGACTCCAACTCCCACCATTCCTAACAGCCTCAGGCCCTTTCCTTTTCCCCCTCAGCCGCTTAAGAATGTCAGAATGTTGAGGCTGGCCAATCAGACACCATATGCAAATTAGTAGGTCAAGCTAACTTATTCATTGGCCAACTTGGGCCCTGCAGGTGTTTTGGACTCCAACTCCCACCATTCCTAACAGCCTCAGGCCCCTTCCTTTCCCCCTCAGCCGCTTAAGAATGTCAGAATGTTGAGGCTGGCCAATCAGACACCATATGCAAATTAGTAGGTCAAGCTAACTTATTCATTGGCCAACTTGGGCCCTGCAGGTGTTTTGGACTCCAACTCCCACCATTCCTAACAGCCTCAGGCCCCTTCCTTTTCCCCCCCTCAGCCGCTTAAGAATGTCAGAATGTTGAGGCTGGCCAATCAGACACCATATGCAAATTAGTAGGTCAAGCTAACTTAGTCATTGGCCAACTTGGGCCCTGCAGGTGTTTTGGACTCCAACTCCCACCATTCCTAACAGCCTCAGGCCCTTTCCTTTTCCCCTCAGCCGCTTAAGAATGTCAGAATGTTGAGGCTGGCCAATCAGACACCATATGCAAATTAGTAGGTCAAGCTAACTTAGTCATTGGCCAACTTGGGCCCTGCAGGTGTTTTGGACTCCAACTCCCACCATTCCTAACAGCCTCAGGCCCCTTCCTTTCCCCCTCAGCCGCTTAAGAATGTCAGAATGTTGAGGCTGGCCAATCAGACACCATATGCAAATTAGTAGGTCAAGCTAACTTAGTCATTGGCCAACTTGGGCCCTGCAGGTGTTTTGGACTCCAACTCCCACCATTCCTAACAGCCTCAGGCCCTTTCCTTTTCCCCCCTCAGCCGCTTAAGAATGTCAGAATGTTGAGGCTGGCCAATCAGACACCATATGCAAATTAGTTGGTCAAGCTAACTTAGTCATTGGCCAGCTTGGGCCCTGCAGGTGTTTTGGACTCCAACTCCCACCATTCCTAACAGCCTCAGGCCCCTTCCTTTTCCCCCTCAGCCGCTTAAGAATGTCAGAATGTTGAGGCTGGCCAATCCCACCAAAACCATATGCAAATTAGTAGGTCAAGCTAATGCTTAGTCATTGGCCAACTTGGGCCCTGCAGGTGTTTTGGACTCCAACTCCCACCATTCCTAACAGCCTCAGGCCCCTTCCTTTCCCCCTCAGCCGCTTAAGAATGTCAGAATGTTGAGGCTGGCCAATCAGACACCATATGCAAATTAGTAGGTCAAGCTAACTTAGTCATTGGCCAACTTGGGCCCTGCAGGTGTTTTGGACTCCAACTCCCACCATTCCTAACAGCCTCAGGCCCCTTCCTTTTCCCCCTCAGCCGCTTAAGAATGTCAGAATGTTGAGGCTGGCCAATCAGACACCATATGCAAATTAGTAGGTCAAGCTAACTTAGTCATTGGCCAACTTGGGCCCTGCAGGTGTTTTGGACTCCAACTCCCACTATTCCTAACAGCCTCAGGCCCCTTCCTTTCCCCCCTCAGCCGCTTAAGCAGGTGTTTTGGACTCCAACTCCCAGCCTCAGGCCCCTTCCTTTCCCCCCTCAGCCGCTTAAGAATGTCAGAATGTTGAGGCTGGCCAATCGGAAAACCATATGCAAATTAGTAGGTCAAGCTAACTTAGTCATTGGCCAACTTGGGCCCTGCAGGTGTTTTGGACTCCAACTCCCACCATTCCTAACAGCCTCAGGCCCCTTCCTTTTCCCCCCCAGCCGCTTAAGCGGCTGAGGGAGAAACGGAAAGGGCCTGAGGCTGTTAGGAATGGTGGGAGTTGGAGTCCAAACACCTGGAAGGCCTAGGTTTGCCCATGCCTGGTATACATTGTATGTATGATACAAATGGCACCTCCTTAAACTTGTTGTAAAGTCACATTGTGTTTATTCAAAACACTACTTTTCTCTGGTTTTCTATCATATAACCCTTTAATACATTTTTAAAACCCATGTGATTATGATTAGTCGCTCAACTTAGTTTTTTCAAAACTATTCTAACACCACCTCGAAAGGTCCTGTCCCAGCATGCAGAGATATTGCTCCGATACCGAAAGAATGTTGATCAACGGGATAGGAATAGCCTTCTAAAACCGGTATCTGCTGCCATGTTTCCGAATCATTGTAATAGCCATAATTGCCACCAATTCTGCCCTCAAAGTATGTGGCTCACAAAGACCATCCTTAATTTGCCAAGTAGAGGAGGAAAAAAGTCCTTACATTTAACAACATAAAAAGGTATGCCCGTTAGCGAAATATCCGGTCTGGAAGAGCGACTGGATTCAGTAGTCTATGGGCGTGCAAATGGGTGCAGGAGAGACAACATTGGAAAGGCAGCCAGAAAAATAAAGAAGGCGGTGCAAAAGAAATGCAGCTCTATCACTCCTTTTCACCTAATTCCAAGGAAGTGGTTCCTGTCAGGCCCGGATTACCCATAAGGCCACCCGAAGCCATGGCCTCGGGCGGCAGAATTGGGGGGGGGGGGGCCGATTTGGACCCCCCAAAATAAAATATTTTTTTTTAAAAAAAAGTTCAATCTTTGGCGCTTCTGCGCTGCGCGCAGGGCGCCCTAGACTCTCAGAGGCAGTTCCGCTGCCTCTGTGAATCTACGGCGCCCCCCTGCGCGCAGGCGCAGAAGCGCCAATGATCGTCCCTCCCTTCTAAAGCCCTCCCTCCCAAAGCCACTTCCGCCACTTCTGAGGCGGCCAGCATGTCACGGCCCTGGGAGGGAGGGGGAGATCCTCCCTCACAGCTCGCCCCTTCCTTCCAAGGCCGCGGCATGCCGCCCGCCTCAGAAGGGCTATTTCGCCACTTCTGAGGAAGCCGGCATGTCACGGCCTTGGGGCCACTGCCGCGCATGCGCAGCATCGGCTCCAGGGGTGGGGCTTTCCTTCCTCCTCCTCGCGCCGGTGGGGGGCAGACCCGGGGGAGTGGGGGGGGCAGGGAGGGGGCAGAGCCGGTGGCTGGGCGGAGCTAGGGGCGGGGGCAGTGCCCAGGACCGTAGCCAGGATTTTGTTTCGAGGGGCTGAGTTTGGTTCCTGAGACTGGGTGGAAGAGGGTCTACCCTAGCAAATCTTTTGTATTGTTATCCAACCCCATTAATGTGGGATATAATGAGCAATCAGATCATGATATGCCATGATCCTGAAGCCTGCCCCCTGGCTACATGCCTGGCAGTGCCTTTGGCCTTGGGCGGCCAAAGGGGTGTTCCTGGCAGCTGTAATTGGACTGGATGAGGGCAAACAAATTGAAGCTTGATCCAGACAAGATATAAGTGCTCCTTCCTAATGCCGCGACCCCTTAATAAAGTTCCTCATGCTGTGGTGGCCCCCCAACCATAACATTATTTTCGTTGCTATTTCACAACTGTAATTTTGCTACTGTTTTGAATCGTAATTCCAAGAGATCTGGCCCTTGAGTGCACTAGCTGGAGGTCAGGTGTGACCAGCAATGCTGCAGAATTCAAATAGTCACAAATGGAGGGTGAAAGGGAGAAACGTGCCAATAGGAAGCCACGTCAAGCCAACCCTGACTGCGTCCGCCTTCTGTCTGGAAACCGATGCCCTCACTGTGGGATAACATGCAGATCAATAGGGCTCTACAGCCATCAACAGGGCTCTACAGCCACTCACCGTCAAGACACCACATCTTGAGGACAATCATCCTCAAGCTACGAGGGATCGCGTAAGTAAGTAAGTAAGTAATAGTAATGTAAATACCTAATATGCAGGATGTATTTTCATTCACTGGACCAAATTTGGCACAAATACCCGATACACCCAAATTTGAATACTGGTGGGATTGGGGGATTGATTTTGTCATTTGGGAGTTGTAGTTGCTGAGATTTATAGTTCACCTACATCAAAGCGCATTCTGAACTCTACCAATGACGTAATTCCCATGATCCAACAGAAAAAAATACTGGGTTTGGTGGGCATTGGCCTTGAGTTTGGGAGTTGTAGTTCACCTACATCCAGAGAGCACTGTGGATTCAAACAATGATGGATCTGGACCAATACTTATTATGCCCAAATGGTAACACTGGTGGAGTTTGGGGAAAATAGATCTTGAAATTTGGGAGCTGTTGCTGGGACTTATAGTTCGTCTACAATCAAAGAGCATTCCGAACTCCACTTATGATAGGATTGGGTCAATCTTACCACATAGAACCCCCATGACCAACAGAAAATACGGTGTTTTCTGGTGTTTTTTGGCGACCCCTCTCAAACCTCCTCGCGACCCCCTCAGGGGTCCTGACCCCCAGGTTGAGAAACGCTGTCCCAGGAAGTCAGTCAAAAGACAGATCTTGGAATAAGGATTCAGCCTGTGCTGAATGGGGTCATACTCCCCCTAAAAATGCAGGTTCATAGTTTAGAGGTCTTCCTGGATTAGGCTCTGAACCTGGAAGACAGACAGATAGATAGATAGATAGATAGGTAGATAATAAAGAGATCCAGATTTATTTATTTAGGGAGGGAGTTCCAGATGAGGATGGCGACCATGCAGAAGGCCCCCTCTCTCGTTCCCACCAGCCATGCTTGGGATGGGGGTGGGACTGAGAACAGGGGGTCCTCCGATGACCGTAGTGCAGGGGTGGGCAATTATTTTTTCCAAGGGGCCACACAAGAGCCAAAAAATATTATGGAGGGCCGCTCCTAAAGGCTGAACTACATTCCAATCTACATTATTTATTTAATTATTTACTATATTTACTATATATTACACATCATTAATATTAACATATTAATATATCAAGAAATATTCATATATTAGTATTAATATAATTATTATATTATAGCATATATATAGACATAATATATTGAAATTATAATATAAAATAACATATATATTATTTATTATATTATTATAAAATTATTATAAAATTATTATAAAATAATAATAAAAACCACTAAAATAAAATGAAATGAAATTCAAGAAGACAAGGTGCGAACCAAGATGAAGGCTGACATCCTCAAGAGAGGAAGGATCCCAAGATGGCAATGGCCCAATGGACCCAGCCCAGAGGATGACAAAGCGGACCCAGCCACCGCCGCAGCAGAGCAGAGCAGCAGACGATCGGAGGCTGCAAGCCTCCGCCCGCTCTCACCCCCAGCCGTTCCGTCAGAGGCGTTCCCGATCGGCTGATCGCCCTGCCATGGAGTGCCTGCCATCCCGGTTTTGGAGTGCCTACCATCCCGGGGGGTTATCCGGGCCTGCAGCAGAAGCAGCCGCAGATCACCGACTGCTCCCGCTGCAGGCCTGGATAGCTTCCCGGGATGGCAGGCACTCCAAAGCCGCCACTCCTCCGATCGTTCTCCGGAGCAGCAGGCTGTCTGCCGACGCAGGCCCCACAGCCCATGATGGGATGGTGGCAGCAGCAGCCCTTCCTCTTGCAGAAATGGCCCCGCCCCCAACGCCCTTCTCCCCGGGCTGGTCAGAATCAGCTGGTGGGCCGCATCCGGTCCGCGGGCCATAAGATGCCCAGGTCTGCCGTAGCGCCTGGGCTGGTTTGTAAGTGGAGATGCAATTGGTCAAACAGCCTGAACCTGAGCCGAGACAGATAGATGATGGTGACGATTACATTATTTTGATCTGTACCTCCGACTGCATAGCAAACGACATTGGATGATGAGAGTTGCAGTCCAACAGCATTTGTAAAGTGAGACGATTCCCATGCTGACTTCTTTCCCCACCTTCCGCAGACACACCTGAAAGTCAGCCAGGCACTGCAAGGGAGGATAGGTGAAGGAAGGGGACTGCAGATGAAATATCTACTTTCCTTACTCAGCTCTGGGCGCCGAGTCTCTCGCTGCGATCCTGCCATCTCCCGACTGTGGCATGATTTACAAGACTGATTGCTGATTAGATTGTTCTGTCCAGTTATGCAATAAATAAAACTGCTTACTCTCGTAAGGGGAATCGGGCGGGCCTGACCCTCCGCAGCATGCATCTTTGTAGCCAGGGGAGATTTATTGCCTTTCAAGAACTTCATCAGACTTCTGTAAATTAGTCCCGGCTTGGCTTTTCTTCAGCTGGCAGCACATTATCCGCTTTCACAGCTGTTGGGGGAGCTATTCAGGGCAAGGCTGGTTCCACCAAATAGGCTCTCTTGGCCAAAGCCTCACTGGGTCCATCCCGGATGGTTCCATGCCATTTTGGAGGTCAGAGCGCTGAGCGATACAATATGAACATTCAGGCTCTTTTCTTTGGAGACGTAAGAGCGAAATCCTATGAATAAATTCAGAAGCAATTCCCACTAAGCTCAATGGACCTGGCTCCCAGTAAGCGTGAACAGAAGAATAGAAAAATAGTCGAGGCAGGGGAGCATGCAATAATCCAAAGTTACGAATGAAGCTGTTTCTTTGGCACCTTGCATGCTGTTAAGCAACATAAATCAAGTCAAGAAAGCTACCTACGTGCGTGAAAGGCATTCAGTAGCTGGTGGCCAGTAGCCAAGATTTGTTATCTGACTTCAGTTGACTTCAGTTGATGGCAACCCTATCATAGGTTCACTGAGCGAGAATAATTCAGAGGGCACTTCCTGTTGCATTCCTCGAGGAGTACGGGACTGTGATCCACCCAAGATTACTTAGTGCGTTTCCACTGGGATTTTTTTTAATACATGCAACCATTGCTGACGATTGTGCCATCACCACCCAAGCAGGGAGCTTTGAAATGGTTGAATAGAAGCTCTCTGAAGCTTTAGGTGTTCTTACTGCCTATTACAAGGGAAAACCAGCTGATTTGGAGTCCATCTAATACGCAGACATGTGCTTTTCACCTTAAGACAGACAAGCATCTTGAGCTCTGAGGATGTCCTGGGAACAGGCCCATAGCCAGGGTGTGTGTGTGTGGGGGGGGGGGGGGGTGTCTTGAGGGGCTTCAGCCCCCCCTGAAATTCTCAGGGTGGTTTGCAAGAAGGCCTTACTGATACATTATTTAAACGGTTATGTATATTCATATCGGGATCTGATCACGATGCTCAATATATCCCATATGCATGGGGCAGGGGTGCGCATTAGGTAGCTCGGGAGCTACTAGTAGATCTTTGGCCCTCTTCCAGGTGATCTTCGGGCCTCACCAACCAGATGACGTGCTCCTGCCATGTGCGTGCACACTCTGCACGCACGCGCGCTCCTGCTGCTGGCTTCTGCTCTCGCCGTGCTTCTTTCGCCTGCGGGGCATTGCAGGAAGAAGGAAGCACGAGGCAGGGCCTCTGGAGGGAGCGCCCTGCCTCTCTCTCATCCAGAAGCAGCTGTGCAGCCTCCGTTGCCGGCGAGACAGGCAGGGCGGAGCGCTCCCTCTGGATGCCCCGCCTCGTGCTTTCTCCTTCCTGCAATGCCCCACAGGCAGAAGAAGCGCTGTGCAAGTGGAAAACAGCAGGAGCTTGCACAGTGGTGAGAGCGTGCGGTGGCGGGAGCGCGCGGCGGCGGGGGCAGGTAGATCTTTTGGACTTGGTTGCTTTAAGAGTAGCTTGCATGCTGAAAAAGTGTGAGCACCCCTGGCATGGGGGTATTGGGATAACGATACAAAAGGTTTGCTAGGGTAGATCCTCTCTCGCTCAGACTCAGCCACCCCCCTCCCGAATCAAACTCAGCCCCACTCCCCGCAAAAATCAAAATTTTGGCCATGGTACTGCCTGGGAAGGAACCCCCCTGGTGCATTGCAGCACCCCCAAATACCTGGGAGTTACCCTGGACCGTTTTCTTACCTACAAGAAGAATTGCTTGACTATCAAGCAAAAAGTGGGTGCTAGAAACAACATCATACAAAAGCTGACTGGCACAACCTGGTGATCACAACCAGACACAGTGAAGACCACAGTGAAGCCGTTGCGCTTTGCTGCTGAATACGCATGCCCAGTGTGGAACACATCTCACCACGTTGAAACAGTGGATGTGGTTCTTGATGAGATATGCTGCATTATCACAGGATGTCTGTGCCCCACATTGCTGGAGAAATTATACTGTTTAGTCGGTATTGAACTACCTGGGAGCCACCAGGAAGTAGCAGCCAATAATGAAAGGACCAAGGCAGTAACATCAGGCCGTGATAATAAATAGCTCCAGGTCCCACCATGACCATTAGGCAGAACCATGCTGGCACTTTACCCACACCCCAGGTCTTAGTCTACCTTGTTCTACTAGCCCAGCCCTCTCATAGTCGTTGAGGCCCACTTTGGAATTCTTGCCATTGGAAACTGAACTTGCCTGATGGAAATTAGTACTGACCTCACAACCTCTGAGGATGGCTGCCATAGATGCAGGCAAAACGTCAGGAGAGAATGGTTCTAGAACATGGCCATACAGGCCAAAAAACCTGCAACAACCCAATTAGTACTGAACTGGCTTTTAATTTTAAATATGTACGGCTGTTATATAGTGTTATGTCTATGTTTTATAATGATTATTTAGTATGTTTTTGTGTCGGTAGTTGCAATGCTTTACCTATGCTGGAAATCGCCCTGAGTCCCCTCGAGGAGATATAGTGGTATACAAATAAATTATTATTATTATTATCATCATCATCATCTCTGGCCCATCCCTAGTTTGGATATCAGCCAGCATGCCAATGCCTACCTTTCTAAGATCTGCAGATATACTTGCAGGAACACCTCAGCAAGTGAGAGTCCAAAAGTGGCAGGCTAAATCCCAGAACCTCAAGCCATGGCTGATACCGAATTAGAGACTTCCTCTTAGGCACACAGAAAACTGGGCGACTTGGAAGGTGCTGAACAGACTGCACTCTGGCACCACGAGATGCAGAGTCAACCTTAAGAAATGGGGCTACAAAGTGGAGTCCATGACATGTGAGTGTTGAGAAGAGCAAACCACAGACCACTGATTACAATGCAGCCTGAGCTTTGCCACATGCACAATGGAGGACCTTCTTACAGCAACACCAGAGGCACTTCAAGTGGCCAGCTTCTGGTCAAAAGATGTTTAGTATAATGCCAAGGTTTTTTTTACTTTGTGTTTTTAAATACATTACAACTGTACTCCCAGCTCGTTCTGGGGATGGAAGGCCGACCCGACTCCATACCCGATAATTTCCATCGTTGCCTTGAAGCCGTTACTGGATGGCTGCAAGCCAGTAGGTTGAAGGTGAGTCTGGCTAAGACGGAGATCCTGTGGCTGGGCCGTCCGGGCACGGGTGGGGTTCAGCTTCCAACCCTGGACGGCGTGGCATTATGCCCGTCGTCAGCTGTTAAGAGCCTTGGTGTTACTCTGGGCTCTCAACTGACGATGGAAACGCATATTTCCATCGTCAGTAGAGCAGCATTTTTCCATCTCCGCCGGGCGAAGAAGCTGGCCCCCTACCTGTACCGCCACGACCTAGCCACAGTGGTCCAAGCCACGGTCATCTCGAGACTTGACTACTGTAATGCTCTGTACACTGGCCGTCCTCTCTCCAAGATCCGGAAACTTAAGCTGGTGCAGAACGCTGCAGCGCGCTTGCTGGCAGGCTCTCCAACACGCTGCCACATTACGCCCATTCTGCACGAACTGCACTGGCTTCCTATAGAATTCCGGATCACCTTCAAAGTGTTGGTGTTGACCTTTAAGGCCTTAAATGGTCTGGGGCCAGTGTACCTACCTAAGGGACCGCTTTTCCCTATATTATCCCCCCAGACCACTGCGTTCAGAGACACAAAACCTCTTAGAGATCCCGAGTTGCCGAAGTTTCCACCTGACTGCAACAAGGAGACCATTCCGCGTTATTGCGCCAACTCTGTGGAATGCTCTCCCGCCCGAGGTTTGCGCTGTGCCCAGTCTGCTGGCCTGCAGAAAGGCCTGCAAGACGCTGCTATTCAAGCAGGCATTCGACTGCTAACTTCACGGCACTCCACTGCAATCTATGCAGACTTAAAAGACCTGCCTGGTCCGATATTGTGAATGTGATGAGTTTTAGATATGTATTGTTTAATATTCTATTTTAATGGTATTTTAGGTCATAGGTGCTGTTTAATATAAGTGTTTTTATCTGTATTTACTTGTTTTCTAGTGTTGTAAGTTGCCCCGAGCCGCACGGGAGTGGCGACAGACAAGTTGAAACAAACAAATAAATAAATAATAAAATAAATACTCTCAATTTACTTCTGACACAATAAATAAATATATATACAACCATTGCTAATAGCGATAAGGCAACAGCTGTCATGACTCTTCAGTATGGAACTGTCCAAAGATATTCAACCAAACCATTCAGAAGTTGAGATAAACTGGGGAGTTTATACAAGGCACCATCACTTTTACCCCTTAAGAAACATCTCTATAGTTAGAAGATTTTTAAAAGCTTTATACGACATTGTAAGCCAAGAATAGCAAATTACCTAATAACGCAATATTCTTTTTCTATATATTTTAGGACCCTGCTGACTCTTCTGATGTTGATCAGACAAAGCGGCAAGCTTTTGTGTATTATGCACAATCCCTTTCTGTGCAAAGATAGGAAGTGATGCCTTTACGTTATTTCCCAGCTGTAAAAATACTTTGCGTAAGGATCTATTTTGCCCGTGGGGCATTATCCATTTATCATTCTAGTAAATCTATTTTCCATTTCTGGGAATGCAGACTGCCCTGTTCCCTAAGTGCCAATTTTGGGGAAAGAGAGAGGAAGTCAAGACAGTGAATCAACTGCAATTTTTGCGGATTTTTGGTCTCGCTTTCAAACAAGCATTAAAAAATATACCCACCACCTGTTGGTGGGAGTTTCGTGTTGTAATTTGAATGCTGGGGAATCCAAGCAAATTGTCTTCCCTTGAAAATGTTATGAGAGAGAACCTTTCCCTTTCTGGCACCTCATTTGTGATTCTTCTTCTCTTGATCATTTGAAATGGAGTGAGCTGCCAAGATTGTAATGCTAATATGGGTTTTCTTTGACCACAGATCAAGAAAGAGAATTTTACAAGCCTCACCTGAAACTCCCAACAGCCTTAGACTGAGCAGGGAGTGCTAAGTAAACCTGGGAGTTGCAGTACAACCATATAATAACCATACCTGGCTTAGGTTCACTGCTCCAAAGGAATGGCCCTGAATCCCAGAAAGATAGTCCTCCTTGGGACAAACTGACATTAATAAACTCGTAACACAGGCATGGGAAAACTTGGGCCCTCTAGGTGTTTTGGATTTCAACTCACACAATTCCTAACAGCCGCAGGCCCTTCCTTTTACTTTTCTGCTTAAGCCAGTGTTTCTCAATCTGGGGGTCGGGACCTTTGGAGGGTCACAAGGGGGTGTCAGAGAGTTCACCAAAGATAATAAGAAAACAGTATTTTCTGTTGGTCATGAGGGTTCTGTGTAGGCCCAATACTATCGTTGGTGGGGTTCTGACTACTCTTTTATTGTATGTGTACTATAAATCCTAAATATACACTGGACCGACTATGTGACTAATGTTGCTGTCCTTGAGCAAGTAGGGATCACCAGCGTTGAGGCCATGCTATTGAGAACACAGCTGCGCTGGGCAGGGCACATCTCTAGGATGGAGGACCACCCCCTCTCAAAGATATTACTCTATGGTGAACGCACCACGGGTCAGCGCAAGAGAGGCGCCCCCAAAAAGAGATATAAGGACTCCCTGAAACAACATCTCAGGCTCAGCCAGATTGATCACCAACAATGGTCCACCCTGGCCTCACATCGGAAGGCATGGAGCTGCACTATCCACAATGCTGCTGCCTCTTTCGAGAAGACATGCCGAATGGGTCTCGAAGAGAAACAACGCAGAAAGAACCGCAACTTGGAAACAACATCACCCAAGGAGACTTTCTGCTGTGCTTTCTGCAACCGGACTTGCCTTTCTCAGATTGGCCTTTTTAGTCATCAACACGCTTGTAAAAAGCGTGGGATGAGTCCTTCCTAAGAATCTTCGTTCGCGAAGTAATGCTGAGAGATAAATCCCAGCAACTACAACCCCCAAATGTCAAGGTCTACTTTCCCCAAACTTCACCAGTGTTCATATTTGGGCATAAGTATTGGTCCAGATCCATCATTGTTTGAATCCACAGTGCTCTTTGGATGTAGGTGAACTACAACTCCCAAACTCAAGGTCAATGCCCACCAAACCCTTCCAGTATTTTCTGTTGGACATGGGAGTTGTGTGCGCCAAGTTTGGTTCAATTGGTGGAGTTCAGAATGCTCTTTGATTGTAGGTGAACTATAAATCCCAGCAACCACAATTCCCAAATGCATAATCAATCCCCCCAACCCGCCAGTATTCAAATTTGGGCATATTGGGTATTTGTGCCAAATTTGGTTCAGTGAATGAAAATATATCTTGCATATCAGATATTTACATTATGATTCATAACAGTAGCAAAATTACAATTATTTATTTATTTGCACTTGTTTACCGCCCTTCCCAATGGCTCAGGGCGGCTTACAACAAGTTATAAAAACAGCCAAACATTAGTAAAAAGTTAAAACCACAATGAAAAACAACAGATTAAAATGTCACAATACGCCACACATTCAAAGAGCATTGCGGCAGTAGGAGATAGCGCAAGATGGCGATACACAGAGAAGGGCTACAGTTCATCCGGCTCCGAAAACCTGCTGAAATAACAAAGTCTTGCAGGCTTTCCTGAATGGGAGGAGGCGGGTAACACGTTCAACAGTATTGGAGCCACGATCGAAAAAGCCCGGCGACAGGTTGCCGTCAGGCAGTAAGACTTAGGACTAGGAAAATCCAGGTTTTGCTCCTCGGAGCGCAGAGATATAGTGGGATAATACGGGATGAGGCGGTCCCGCAGGTACACTGGCCCCACACCATGTAAGGCCTTAAAAGTAAAGACTAACACTTCGAATGTAATCCGGCATTCTACAGATAGCCAGTGTAGTTCGCGCAGGAATGGCGTGATGTGAGAGCTTACCGAGACCGCAGCAAGGAGTCAGGCTGCAGCGTTCTGCACCAGCTTAAGTTTCCGGATCACCGACAAAGGAAGGCCAATGTACAGAGCGTTACAGTAGTCTAGCCTCGAGGTGACCGTAGCTTGGCCAAGTCATGCCGGGACAGGTAGGGGGCCAGCTTCCTCGCCTGGCGAAGATGGAAAAATGCCACTTTGCTGACGGTGGAGACGTGAGCCTCCATCGACAACAGGGGGTCCAAGGTCACCCCAAGGCTCTTAACGGATGATGATGGACATAGTGTCATGCTGTCCAGGGTTGGAAGCTGAACATCCCCACCGCTCGGATGACCAAGCCACAGGATCTCCATTATGAAGTAACAACAAAAATAATTTTATGGTTGGGGGTCACCACAACATGAGGAACTGTATCAAGGGGTCATGTCATTAGGAAGGTTGAGAAACACTGGCTTAAGCGGCTAAGGGAGAAAAGGAAAGTGCCTGAGGGGGTTAGGGATTGTGGGAATTGAAGTTTAAAACACCCGGAGGGCCCAAATTGACCCATACCTGCTCTAACAGCATTAAAATAGAATTGCCAAAAGAGAAAAAGAGGTACTACATACACATGAAGGGGGTCAAAGCATATCCCTCCAGTTGTTATTGAACCATAATTCTCAGCAGCCCTATATAACAGAGACAACAGTGTAAAAAAACATGTTTGGAGGTGCACTCCACAGATTGGATGTGGCTACGCTTCCTGTCCCAACTGTTAATTGGAGATGCATTCCAATATCTGGAAGGTTGCACAAAGCCCACTCTGATATAGACCTGGATGGAAGTATGGCTGCCTCCTGTTGTTGTTCTAAGAGGCTGCGTGATCATGTTCGCCTTCTGTGTTCTCAGCAGTTTTCCCATTCCCTCTGAAAGGCAGAACTTCTGGCAACAGCATCTTCCCACTAAGGCATTCAGCCAACCTTGGCGCACAGCTCTGCACATTTCTGCTTGCAACAGCAGTGCACACCTGCTCTCTGGAGATTCCCAGGCGTTTGTGGCTCCAGCCCACACCTGCTCAGGAGATAAAAGCTTCAGGTTTACATTGCATGCTGTGACACCTAAAGGCCAAATGTAGGAGAAAAGAAAGTGTACACGTATATAAAGGTAAAGGACGGTCTGATTGTTGTAGCTCAGCAACCAGGGTCTAATGGGTTAACTGGAGATTCAGAAGGGATTGTGGAATTTCCTGGGGTTCAAAATGATGTAGATTCAAGCCAGGTTCAAAGTGTTGATGCAAGCCAAGATCAAACTGTTGAAGCTTCAGGACAGAGACATGAAACTGGGTCTGACAGTACTGAGCTCCAAGGTCAGTCAGAGGAGTCAGAAACCACGTCATTAGATAAGGGGTTGAGTGAGGATGAAACAGAAAATCCGCAAGAGAAAGCACCTGGTGTTATGGAAATCAGCAAAAATTTCCATTTAAAGATTAGAGCAGAAAATCAGCTCTGTAGGTCCGAGAGACTATGTGGGAAAGAGATAATTAATGGGAAACGACGGATTCACGACTGCTTATTAACAGGCGGTTGCTTACGTTATAGTTAGTTCAGGCAATGTTGGCTTTCGAGTGAGAAGTCAGGCCTGAGTTCTTGTGCCAAGTCAAGTCCTGGGTTTTGGATGCAAGTATCCTGGAAGTTTTAATATTCTAATTTTATGATATTTGCTCCAGTTTTTTTAAGTACATCATTTATGTTGTACTTGTGTGTTTTGGCTATTCTTGGACTGTGTTACCTTTGGATTCTTATGAGACATTTGGATTCCCATATGACTATCATCTATGGTTAAATCTGTTTTGTATTATCCCTCTCCTTTCTTTATTTCTGCTTTTCTCATATATTTTATGTGTTTTTACAATATTTATTTATTTATTTAATTTCTTGGCCGCCACTCCCAGGTGGCTCGGGGCGGCTCACAAATCACAAAAAATACAGTGACATAAAACATTAAAATACAGCAACAAAAAAAGGCATTACATTAAAATTCATGGAACTAAAACCAACTAAGTTGCAAAGGCCTGTCGGAATAACCAGGTTTTACAGGCCTTCCGGAACGCCATGAGGTCTCGGAGATCTGGTAGAGTTCCAGAGCGTGGGGGCGATGATGGAGAACGCCCTTCTCCTAGTTGAGGTAAGATGGTAAGCTTTAACACTTGGGATGGAAAGAAGATCCTTATCTTCCGATCTCAGGGATCTCATAGGGTAAGGCGGTCCCTCAGGTACACTGTCCCCAGACCATGTAAGGCCTTGAAAGTCAAGACTAACACTTTGAAGGTCATCCGGAATTCAACAGGTAGCCAGTGCAGTTCCTGTAAAATAGGTGCAACGTGATGGCTCACAGGAACGCCTGCGAGCAATCTAGTTCTGCACCAGCTTCAGTTTCCGGATCACCGACAGAGGTAGGCCAATGTAAAGAGCATAACAATAGTCTAGCCTGGAGATGACTGTCACTTGGATCACTAAGGCCAGGTCGCAACGGGACAGGTAGGGGGCCAGCTTCGGAGCCTGGCGAAGATGGAAGAATGCAACTTGGCTAACCATGGAGATGTGAATTTCCGTTTGCTTAAAACCGTTTGCTTATACCCTTGACTCAATGTGTGGTGCTGTGGTCATAGGTGGCTCCAGGGCTGGGATGCAACACTGATCATGCAACACTTGAGGACCCAACGTGTGTAACTCCCATCATCCTTGATCACTGTCTTTACTGGGGGTAACAGAAGCAGAATAATATATTGGGGACCACACGGTCCTACTTCTGATTGGCTGAAAGTACAACGCCTTTGGAAGACCATTAACAAAGTTTAAATAGGACATGTAAAAATGCAGAAGTAGAAAAAGTAACAAAAGTCAGTTCTGAAATGTATCTTCCTGGAGGAAATACTAAGACGGAGGCAAGACTAGGAATAAAAAGGGAAATATTTTTTCTTCATCACCGCTCTGACGTAACCAAAAAACCAACTTATTAAAACTATGCCATTTTAGGCCAAAACAGTATTGGGAGAGAATGGAGAATCACTCCCGTGAAGTCTTTTCAAAGGAGCATTTCTTAATTTGGAGTGCTAAACAAAAGGTTTTCATAGGCTGTACAATTTCTAGATCAATACAGGGCAGGAATGATGTTTAATAGCACTCCTGCACGACAGATGTTGGCTCTGCCTCAACAGCAATCTGGAAAGTTGCTGAGCAGGAAGTCGGGACAAATGAGCAGGATGAGGCTGCTGCAGGTGTACACATGGGCAATATAGCACACATAACCAAGATCACTATGCTGGCTCTAAATCAGCGGTACTCAACCTGTGGGCCACGGCCCACTGGTGGACCGCAAGTCCTAAAATAAGGTCCACTGTCGGGGGTGCATGCCACTGTTAGAGAAGAGCAAGAGAGAAGAAAGAGAGAAGGAAGGAGGTCGGTGCCGTTTCCCTTGTCCTCTCATGGCTTCCCTGGCGCCGTTGGAGGGGAGCAAGAGAAAGAAGGAGAGGGAGAGAAGGAACAAAGGAGGCCAGCACAGTTGCCCTCGCTCTCTTGCGACTTCCCCAGCACCGTAGGAGAAGAGCAAGAAAGAGGAGAGGAAGAGAAGGAAGCCTCTCTCTCTCTCTCTCTCGCAGCTTCCCGGCACCATTGGAGGAGAGCAAAAGAGAGAGGGGGAGAAGGAAGGAGGCCAGCGCCACTGCCCCCGCCCTCTCATGGCTTCCTGGCACCCTTAGAGGAGAGAGAGAGAGAGAGAGAGAGAGAGAGAGAGAGAGAGAGAGAGAGAGAGAGAAAGAGAAAGAGAAAGAAGGAAGGAAGGAAGGAAGGAAAGCACCGTTCTCTTCCTGGCTCTATTGGAGGAGAGAGGGAGAAGGAAAGTCCTCCAAAGGAATAATAATAATAATTATTATTAGCGAGTCCTCCAAAGGAATAATAATAATTATTAATATTATTAGCTCCCATTGCCAAACACAAGAGTTGCAATGGGAAAGCAGCCCGTTGTAAGACCCTGTTTAGTCCCCCAAATATGTTGTTGTTTTTGTTATTATTGTAATTATTATTAAAGCCATTAGGGGTAGTTTCTTGGGTCTTGCACGCCACTTTTTTGTATTTTTTTTAAACCTTGGCCCCCTCCCCTTCTTTTTTTTAACACGAGCGTTAACACAGCCCAACCAAAACCTTTTTTTCCTTTGTGTCTTCATTTTTAGGCCTGTTCTGGCATTATTTGGGGTGCTGATTCAGAAAACAGCATTTGATAGACCACATCAACACTAGATTATTAAATATACTTTTCTGTGGGTGAGCAGATGGCGACTACTGGACGGCATATGTTCTGTATCAAAAACTAGAGCTGATTGTCCAATGCAATTTTCTGAATCAGCACCCCAAATAACCAAACCAAATCTAAAATTGACCAAAAACTGATTCGTAACCCTTTTGGTACTAATGTTGGAGAGTGGTTCCTGGTCAAAGTGGTCACTGGTTTAAAAAAAAGGTTGGGAAACACTGCTCTAAAGGGAAAGGATAGCCTTGCACCCTTCACTAGGAAATGGTGTAGCAGTTTGTGGATATACTTCGCATTTGCAATATTGTTTACTAAGTTTCTCCTAATTTCAATCCAGACACATGCAAAGGGAGAGGAGGATGCCACGTACGTTTCCATTCTGCATTTTAAATGCAAAGAAATGAGTAGCACTAAAGAAACTTTGGCAAGAGAATCCCTGTGTCAGCACTGGGGCAATGGAGCCCTGCCTGGATAGAGGCTTAAGCAGGTGCCCAAAGATGCCAACCTTGCTGCCAGTCTCTGTATTTGGGACTTTCTTTCCCAGGGCTCCAGAAAAGCTGTCAAAGAACTGTTTCCCCAGGAACTTACCAAAAGAGAATTGGTGGTTACAGCATGTTGCCATCCTGGCATTTTCAAGGGAATGCATTGCTGAAGGAAAAGATAATTTCCAAAGAGGCCTGCCAGCCATGTGTGAGCCGGCCCGACAACAACTGCTAGGGCTTCATGTCAAATGGATGCCTGTGCCAATTTGTGAAGGAGTGGATGAGAAGCATCATGTGTTCACACTATTATTTGTTCATGAAAATACATGAACTCCTGGGAGTTCTGTGTGCCAAGTTTGGCTCAATTCCATTGTTGGTGGAGTTCAGAATGTTCTTTGATTGTAGGTGAACTATAAATCCCAGCAACTACAACTCCCAAATGACAAAATCAATCCCCTCCCAATCCCACCAGTATTCAAATTTGGGCGTATTGAGTATTCGTGCCAAATTTGGTCTAGCAAATACATCCTGCATATCAGATATTTACATTACGATTCATAACAGTAGCAAAACTACAGTTATGCAGTAGCAACAAAAATAATTTTATGGTTGGGGGGTCATCACAACATGAGGGTTGCGGCATTAGGAAGGTTGAGAACCACTGCCTTACAACATCCTTTGGTCACAGACAACTCAGCATGTATTTATTTCTCTTTGCTATAGAAACAAGTTCTCCTTTGTGCATCTTCATCATGGCTGTCTTTTCTCTCTGTGGCATCTGCAGCACCTCTGATGTTCCTGAAGTCCCAGGTCCTGGGTTGGGAGCCATTCCTTCTGCTGTCTGGGGTGCTGGTGTGTGGCGTATGGCCTGCAGCTCACATGGAGGCCTTCTGTCTCATTAACCCCTTCTTCGCTCCCTGAGGGATCTTTGAATCCAGCTTCCCTGTTTAAAAAAGAAGAGAGAGAGAGAGAGAGAGAGAGAGAGAGAGAGAGAGAGGGAGGGAGAGAGAGAGAGAGAGAGAGAGAGAGATTGATTGATTTCAGGAGTGTGGTGAGAGACAGTCTCATGAGTGGGTTGTTGTGAGTTTTCCCAAGCTGTCTGGCCATGTTCCAGAAGCATTCTCTCTTGACATTTCGCCTGCATCTCTGGCAGGCATCCTCAGAGGTTGTGAGGCCTGTTGGAAACTAGGCAAGTGGGGTTTATATATCTGTGGAATATTCAGGGTGGGAGAAAGAACTCTTGTCTGCTTGAGGCAGGTGTGAATGTTGTAATTGGCCACCTTGATTAGCATTTAATGGCCTGGCAGTTGCAAGGTATGGCTTCTTTAAAAAAAAGTTTTTATTAATTAAAACAACATCAACAAACATACAACACAATAGTTTGCGTTCTTCCTCGCAAACTCATACATTAACAAGGGGAAAATATGGGGTGGGGAAGAAGGTCCTAGACAAACATTGGGAATTAACATTTAACATCACTATTGGGGTTAAAAACAAAAGACAGGTTGACTTCACCCGATGATGCAGACATAAATATACTGAAAGATTTTGTTAAATACACATCTTGTCCCTTATAACCAGTAGCCCTTTAAATCTATATTTTTCTTACTTTTTATATACAGTATGAATGGGTTCCATACTTCTAGAAATTGAGTACTTGAATTCCCTCTTAACATATTGGTCAATTTGTCCATTTCTGCTATTTCCAATAATTTGTACAGCAGTTCTTCTTCCTCCGGGGTTTCTCTCTTTTTCCAGTATCTTGCCAATACTATTCTGGCCGCCGTGGTGATATAACAGAATAACTTCTCCAAGTTTTTCCCCATGTGATTATTTTCTATAATATTCAGAAGAAATAGCCCAGGTTTCAGTTCAATTTTAGCTTGTATAATTTCCTGTATAACATTATGCACTTTTTCAAATATTTTTTATTATGCACTTTTCCCCAATATTTCAAGGTATGGCTTCTTACTGCCTTTGTTGGGAGGTGATTAGCTGGCCCTGATTGTTTCTTGTTTGGAATTTCCCCATTATTAAGAAAACTCTGAAATCGTAACAGTAAATAAAGAACAAGACTCAATAACAGAGGAATTCCAGACAAGAAACAATCAGAACCAGCAAATCACCTGCCAACAAAGGATTTCCCCAGGCAGTAAGAAGTCAGACCTTGAAACTCCCTGGCCATCAAATGCTAATCAAGGTGGCCAATTGAAACATTCTCACCTACCTCAAACATACAAGAGTTCTTTCTCCCACTTTGGACATTATTCCACAGATATATAAACCCAATTTTCCCAGTTTCCAACAGACCTCACAGCCTCTGAGGATGCCTGCCATAGACGCAGGTGAAACGTCAGGAGAGAATGCTTCTGGAACATGGCCATCCAGCCCGGAAAACACACAACAACCCAATGATTTTGGCCATGAAAGCCTTCAACACTACACAATCACATGAGTGCTTATTTTTAAAGGTTATTTGCAATGTAAATCAGCTGTAGGCAACAAGATCTCCCTCCAGTGACTGTGTTGCTGTCACATTCAATTTTCCTGCTTGAGGAATCAGGCATTTCCAAAAAATCTTCAGTGCTGCAGTGACAGGGGGAGCTGTGAAGCACTCTTCAAGGGGGTGGGAAGCAAAGACAAGACATCCAGGGAAGCTGTGGAAGGAATCCATGGTGGAAGGTAACGGTTGCAGATGTCAAAAGTGACAATGGGAAAAGCAAACAGGAGGAGAGCAAGACTCTGATAAAAGTAAGAAACAGTTGTCTGCCATTGTGAAAGACAGAAGGGAGCAGATGGAGAAAGATGTGCAGACCTGCCCGCCCTCAACAGACAGGCAGTTTAACAGGGGCTAAGAGGCAGACACGGTGAAACAGCAAAGCATCCTGGAAATAGAGAAAACTTCCCACAGCACAAAGGTTTCAACCGCCAGTTAGCAAGGTCAGAGTGAACACCAGGATGCCGAGTGCAAGCAAAATTCCATGAATCTGAAGCTCTCGGCCAGTGTTTCTCAACATGGGGGTCGGGATTCCTGTGGGGGTCATGAGGGGTTATCAGAGGGGTCACTACAGACCATCAGAAACACAGTATTTTTTCTTGATCATAAGGGATCTGTGTGGGAAGTTCTATCATTGGTGGGGTTCAGAATGCTTTTTGATTTTAGGTGAACTATAAATCCCAGAAACGACAACTCCCAAATGTCAGGGTCTATTTTCCCCAAATTCCACCAGTGTTCACATTTGGGCACATTGAGTATTCATGCCCAATTTTGGTCCAGATCCATGGGCATATTGGGTGTTTGTACCAAATTTGATCCAGTGAATGAATATACATCTTGCATATCAGATATTTACATTACGATTCAGGACAGTAGCAGAATTACAGTTATGAAGTAGCAACGAAAATAATTTTATGGTTGGGTTTCACCACAACATGATGAACTGTATTAACCATCAAGGACATTAAGATCCTCCGGAGAGGCCCTGATCTCGGTCCCGCCAGCTTCGCAAGCGCGGCTGGTGGGGACGAGAGACAGGGCCTTCTCTGTGGTCGCCCGTCGGCTGTGGAACTCTCTTCCAAGTGATGCCAGATCTGCCCCTCTCTGTTGTCCTTTAGGAGGCTGGTGAAGACTTGGATATGGAACCAAGCCTTCCCAGAATAGGCTGAGATTGGCTATTGTCTGAATGTTTGACCACGTTTACAGATTGAGTGGAATTGTTTTAATGGCAATGAGGTTTTATGCTGGGTTTTTATGTATTTTAATATAGTTCTAGTTGTTTTTAAATTGTATAGCATTGAATCTTTGCTGTTATGCCGGTTTGAGTCCCTCGATAGAGGTGAGAAGGTCGGGGTACAAAAGTTTCAAATAAATAAATAAATAAATAAATAAATTAAGGGGTCGCGGCATTAGGAAAGTTGAGAAACACTGCTCTAGGCCAAACAACAACAAAAAGCCCACTCTCTGGTTCAGATATGTGGATGACACCTTCATCATTTTAAGCCATTGAGGAGAAGAACTCAGCAAGTTCCTGGACCACCTCAACAGCATCCACTCAAACATCCAATTCATCACGGAAAAAGAAAAAGAAGGAAAACTTCCAATTGACAATTGGGCCACGCAGTTTACAGAAAACCTATACACATGGATAGATAGTGACATAAAAAAATCCAACTATCACAGAAGTCAAAAAAGAAGCACAATTAAAGCCCTGGCAGACTGTGCAAAAAGAATCTGCGAAGCCCACCTCCTCCAAGGGGAACTGAACCACCTCAACTCTACAGACCAATGGAGATTCCACCACAGACATGAGAAGAGCTGCAAGGCCAAGGCCAAGCCATGAGAGTCAAGACAAAGATCCACCCAAAAGGAAAGTGTTCTTACCATACATCAAGGGAACCTCTGACCACATAAGGAAGCTGATGAAGAAACATAACCTACACATAATCTACAGAACCACTAAGAAAATCCAACCAATGCTATGTTCAGCAAAGGACAAGAGAGATCATCTCATCTCTGCAGTCTATTGCAGTGTTTCTCAACCAGTGTGCTGTGGCACACTAGTGTGCCGTGAGTGATCATCAGGTGTGCCGTGGGAAATTGGCACTCTCCCTCCTCCTAGCAGCCCCCTCACAAGTTTCCAAGAAACAAATTGAGCCTCTCCGCTTGGAAATGTTTGTTTTTTAAACTATTTTACTGGATTTTTCGAGAGTTGCCTCCCCCAAGGAACTGTTTATAACAGCTTCATGACAACTGGAAGCAAGTTTCACTCAGGGTGAAATTTCACAAAGGTCTGGAGAACAAGCTCTATGAGGAGCGGCTTGAAGAGCTGGGCATGTTTAGCCTGAAGAAGAGAAGACTGAGAAAAGACATGATAGCCATGTATAAGTATGTGAGAGGAAGTCATATCTATGTTCTGTTCATCGAAACAGGCCCAGGTTTCACACTGAGTGTATAAATACATTTAAAAACATATTAACTATATGTATTACTGTGTTAGAGTGTCATTTTGTGTCATTTTGGTTGGTGGTGTGCCCCAGGATTTTGTTAATGTAAAAAATGTGCTGCGGCTCAAAAAAGGTTGAAAAACACTGGTCTATTGGATACCATGCAGCCGTGGACAAGTCTACACAGGGACCACCAAATGCAACAGCATTGCCCAAACACGAATCAAGGAACATGAAAGACACTGCAGTCTAATCCAACCAGAGAAGTCAGCCATAGCAGGGCACCTGATGAACCAACTTGGACACAGCATATTATTTGAGAACACAGAAATGCTGGGCCATTCTAACAACCACCATGTCAGACCACTCAGAGAAGCCACTGAAATCCACAAGCATGTGGACAATTTCAACAGAAAGGAGGAAGCAATGAAAATTGTTACCAGTATTTTAAAAAACTCTAAAATCAGGACAGTAAATAAAAATCAACTCTCAAAAACAGGGGAATTCCAGACAAGAAACAATCAGGGCCAGCTAATTACCTCTCAACAAAGGATTCCCCCAGGCAGGAATCAGCCAAGCCTTGACTCTGCAAGACTATTAAATGCTAATCAAGGTGGCCAATTGCGACATTCACACTTGCCTCGAGCAGACAAGAGTTCTTTCTCCCACCCTGGACCTTTCACAGATATATAAATCCCACTTGCCTAGTTTCCAGACAACCTCGGGGGATGTCTGCCATAAATGTGGGTGAAACATCAGGAGACAATGCTTCTGAAACATGGCCATGCAGCCCAGAAAAGTCACAGCAACCCAGCCTCAAACAGTGTCCATATTCTGCCTCTCTCTCTCTCTCTCTCTCTCTCTCTCTCTCTCTCTCAGCACTCCCCACTTCCTTCTACCCACTCAGTTTGTGGTAATGTTTTTATGAAGGCACCAGATTATGTGCAAGCTCTGCAGCTACTCAACATCTCTTCATCAAGGAAGCCAGTGTAACATCAGAGGAAAAGAGGACGGGTTGTTCTTTAAGCCATCAGAGGAAAGGAGGATTTGAGGTCTGTTGGAAACTATTAAAATGGGATTTATATATCTGTGGAATGTCCAGATTTGGAGAAAGAACTCTTGTCTGTTTGAGGTAGGTGTAAATGTTTCAACTGGCCACTTTGATTAGCATTTAATGGCCTGGCAGTTTCAAGGTCTGGGTTCTTACTGCCTGGGGGAATCCTTTACTGGGAGGTGATTAGCTGGTCTTGATTCCTTCTTATCTGCAATTACTCTGTTTTTTTACTGTTGTTCTTTATTTACTGTTATGATTTTAGATGGTTTTTTTTAAATACTGGGGGAATTCCAGACAAGAAGAAATCAGGGCCAGCTAATCCTCTCCCAACAAAGAATCCCTCCAGGCAGTAAGAAGCCAGACCTTGAAACTACTAGGCTGTTAAATGCTAATCAAGGTGGCCAATGAAAACATTCACACCTACCTCAAACAGACAAGAGTTCTTTCTCCCACCCTGGACATTCAACAGATATATACAGGTCCTTCTCAATAATGCTAAAGTTCATTGTTTTCCATAATGTAATGATAAAAATTAAACTTTCATATATTGCACACTAACTGAAATATTTCAGGTCTTTGTTTGTTTTGTACTGATGATTTTGGCATAGAGCTCCTGAAAACCCCAAAATACTGTCTCAAAAAATAGCATATTTGGTCGGATGGAATATGGTAATTTTTTGAGATATGTATGCTAAAATCATCAGTATTAAAACAAAAAAAGACCTGAAATATTTCAGTTGGTGTGCAATGAATCAAAATATATGAAAGTTTAATTTTTATCATTACATTATGGAAAATAATGAACTTTAGCACTATATGCTAATTTTTTGAGAAGGACCTGTATACCCAATTTCCCTATTTTCCAACAGACCTTACAACCTCTGAGGATGTCTGCCATAGATGTGGGCGAAACATCAGGAGAGAATGCTTCTGAAAACAGGGCCATACAGCTCAGAAAACTCACAACAATTCTGGCCATGAAAGCCTTCGACAATAAAAGGCTCTTATCTGCAGGTAAAGGAGAGCTGAGGAGGGTTGAGCGTAGCTTTCTGAGGAGGGGGATTCCACAGCCCTGGAGCAGTCATCAAGAAGTGTCCTCAGCAGGCAGGACTGAGACAGCATTAGGATGTGTGAAAGTCCTTCCCGAAGGGTCTCAAAGCCTCTTTAATCTACCCAAAGCAGCAGCTGCCCTTGGTGTACCGGGCCCTGGTCTAGACAGGGACATTTGTCAGGAGGAGTCTGCTGGCATTGATCTCTGCACTCACAGGGCACCAGCTGACTTGAGACATCCCATCCATAATAAGCAGCAGTAATTCATTAGCCCCATCCTTCGCCCTGAGAGATGTTCACACTCTGCACAAGCCAAGCCAGCTGTATCCGAACACTAACAACGTTCAGAGCACCACACGTCTGAAGACATACTCTCAGTGCTTGGCGTTTTGTTACTAAAGAAGGTTCTAGAAGCAGCACAGTGCAATAAAACAAGTCAATTCTTTTTCCTTGGAGGAGAACTTACCATAGAGTTATTGCTTATAGCTCATGTGTTAGACGGACTGGCGAAGTTCTGGTCCACAAGAATAATATCCTCCAGCTCTGCTCATACCAAAGCAGGCCGTTCATTCCTCTGCCATGGAGTGAGGAAAGTGTGGCCAATAAGTTACATCTGTTGCAGCCCAGCCACCTGCGTGACACCTTTTCACTCAAAATGAAGTGCTAACTAGCCAAATATAGCTCAGCCAAAAGATATTCACGTTAGGGAAAACTACCCTAAAATTTAGCAGAGCATCCAAAAACAAACAGGATACAAAAAGTTGAGAATCAGCTCATTAGCAAGCAAAACGTGAAGTGCCGTGTGACGTGGCTGTAAGGAAACTAAGAGCTTAGGCAGGCAAAGATGCAGAGTCCAATCTTAAAAATCACAAAAGGTTTATTTACAATAATAAGAAACAATTAACTTTATTTCTTAATAACCAAATAACTGGGACTGAGCTACTCTTAACACCCATCTCTTCTAAGGTTTCCAAAAAAGGGAAAAATCAACCAAGCACTACATCTCTCCTGACATACGCAGAGAGAGATCTCAAAGCACACAGCACATACATTATAATTTAATATAATATAATATATTATAATGTCAATATATTGTATTATGTTATAGTATAATAATTGTAATGTAATAATAATAATAGCATGATTACGGTATGGTGTGTGGAATATGCATTTGGTATTGGTGTTGTTGTATTGTAACATATTATAATACTGCCAATGATAATGTGATATAATAATTATATTGTGATATTATAATTTGTATATTTGTATTACATGCAATATTGCTAACAATATTGCGATATGTTGTAGTGCAATATGATGTGTAGTGCTAATGTGTAGTGCTATGACAGTAATGTTAATTGTTGTTTTTCAGTTTGCTGTAAGCCACTCCGGCAATATTGTTATATGTACATTGTAAGCCATTCTGGAAGTATTGTTGTTTGCTGTAGGCCGCTCTGAGTCCCCTTCGGGGTTGAGAACGGTGGCATATAAAAATAGTAAATAAATAAATAAATAAATAATACTCTCCATACTAAAGTGTAAGAAGGCAGAAAGCAGATTCAAAAAAACATTGCAGCAGAAAAGTATTAAACAACCAATCAGAATGAGAGCCGAAAGAGAGACGACAGGAAAAAAAAAGATACATTCCCAACAGAAGACATGGGAGAAGGGAAACCCTTAGGCTATTCTAAACTAACTAAACTGTTTCTCACTGAGGACTTGAGACTTGGGCAGTGTGGGGTTGAATTCCAACAATTGAAACCACTGATTAGAAGTTTATTAAAGAAATGAGTGTTCTATAGAAAAAGGCTATTTAGGTAAAAGATACAAAAACAATTCAAAGATATATGTAATCGGTTCAAATTGAAAGTACATCCAAAGAACAGAATTCTAAAGCAATTCCAAAATACATCCCACTGTCAAAGTAATATTTGAGGCAGCAATACAGAAAGTCCAGCACGGAGAATAAAGCCAGGGTACCCAAAAGATTTTTTTAAATTGTATCCAAACGAGATCCCCCAATCACAAACAGAAAAACATGACATGAAACCAAGACAAAAATCTCCTACCAGGGAGCTCAAGGAAAAGGTGACTTTCTCCTGAAATTACAAAGTTGCACTAACACAGAACAACCAAAGAAGACAGCTTAAGAAACCTATTTTTTCCCATGGAGACATGATCTGTCTGACACCTGGAATCCCTCTGTTTATCTTTCAAATGCTGAGAAAACCGTAATTGCTTCTGCTTGGCACTATCTTAGGCAACAACCTTGTGTCTTCTTCCTCCCTCATATTCCTCTCAAGGTCAGGGAAACTCTCTGGCAGAGTCTCATGTGAAACATTCTAGCTAAGAGCAGATCTGTCTGTAAGGTGAGTCTCATCATCCAGGGAAGAACTACTTTCTTCCTGAGCCAGTACAGAAGTAGCAGGCTCCAATCCAGGACACAAGGCCCCTCCAAAAGGTCATCCTCTTCCATCTCAGACCAGGCCTCAACAGTAACATCCCGACATCTTTTTTTTTTCGGGGCCCTAGAACCTCCTACAATTCTTCCATTTCAATGTTGTTTTGAAACATATTTTTGATTCCTGTAAATGAAAGGGAAGCTTCAGAAGCTTGAGAGAAGCCATCCCTGTGTGAGCAAGCCAGGATTCAAGTCATTTGTCATCTATGAGTTTAATGAATTATTCACAAATTGGGTCTATTTCCAACATTCAAACTGTTCGACAGCTTTTTTATATCAGTCCTTTAAAAAATTCTCATCATCATTTCCCCACAGCTGCTCACATGCAGGAAATGGGAGTCCTTCCCAGCGTGTGTCTTGTTCCCGTCCTTATCCCATCCTCTGCACCCGGCCACCCAATCTCGAAGGCTGCTCTCATTACTAAGATACATGAAATCACATTCGTAATGCATTTGGCCACGGGCCTAGTTGTTGCTTCTCTCAAATGTAATCCCACGCGACACGTTCCCTCACAGCCTCAGCATGAGGGATAAATGTACTTTTGACAAGCAACAAACACTACGCCCTCGAAGGCGGTGGAATACCACTCCAAACCTGTCTGGTTAAAGGGAGAAGCCATGTGGAATGAAGGCAGTAGAAAAGAGGCAAGATTTCTGCAAAACCGCTTCAATGTAAACAGACAAAAACCTGTTCCTGAACCTCAGTTCTATCCCACCTTTTCACAAAGATCTACTGGAAGTAAAGAAACATCAACACTTGTATATAGAGCAATTGGGGACAGAAGGAACAGAAAGACACAGACCAATGTTATATCTTCCTTAGGAGGTTTTTATCGCAAAATAATATGGTTGCACTATTTGCAAGAATAAGGTTTCCATAACAGAAATAAAGTATGAGATAGGCCTCAGTGTGTGAGAGGCCTGTGAGAAGGCTTCAATGAGAGAAGCCCCAGTTGAAGGCCTCATGTGTAAAGCTCAAGTGTGAAGGCTGCTGTGTGTAAAAGGCTAGTCTAAAATTTGTGTCCATCTTGTCTCTTGCTGTTGTGATTGAGCCTTCAGCTACTACTAGTAGTAGTATTGGGGAAGATGCTGGCTCAATAGCATCAAGCAATAGTATGGACTGGGGTGTGGCTCTGGGTGATCAGGACTCTGCAGCTGGAAGGAAAAGGGCTGCTAGTGATTCTAGTGTGGAAGGCCTGGAACAGAGGAAAAGAATCCGGCAAATAGTTAGAGCACCTTCTGATTCAGACACTTTCCAGGGTTTTTCTGGGGAAGAAGAAATGGGGTCAGAGGAAAGTGATACAGATTTAGATTCAACATTGGTTCAGGAAGTAAGGGATGTGTGTAACGAAGAATCTACTTCGGACTCATTTTTTTGGCTTTGATAGTGATTTATACTGGCCTTCTGGGGGTTCAGAAACAGAGTGGGACTCTTTAAGCACACAACAGCATTGGCAAGAGTGGAGGCAAACACAGAGCACCGCAGCTGTAGGAAATACAGCAGCTGGGGACTCTTCGGAAGACAGTGATGTGTAAGTGCTATATAAGAAATGAGTTTTGGGGCTGCCTTTGTGGCGGTCAAAGAGTTGATGTCTGGTTCTTGTCTCTGACTCTCCTGTGTTCCTGATATCACCTTGTTCTAGTTTCCTAATACTCTTATCTGCCGTGTGTCTCAGAGGCAGGGCTTGGTCTCCGTTGAGTTTACCTCCTGATTGCCTCAGACGAACTCCTCCTTTTCATCTGGCTTTCTCCTGCTTTGGACTTCTGGACCGGATTTGTGACTACTCTACTGTATTCTCCCTACGTACATAGCAGACAGACGTCTACTGTTTGTTTTGGGCTGTTTTGCTGCTTTTCCCTGCGATTTTTGAGGGTTTTTGAGCCAAGTTGGCTACATTTTTGTTTGTCCTTTCTCCAGTTGTTGTTCAATAAAACTTTTGTTTTCCCCTTTTACTCCTGGGCCCGGCTTCTTGGTCACTGCATCTTGACACTTGCAACATCAGAGCTCCTCCCCCAGCAACAATATAATATTATAAAATATTATATATTAATATTATGCTAATAATATGGTATGTTTTTATGTAGGTATGAAATGTAAGCCGCTCTGAGTCCCCTTCAAGGTGAGAAGGGTGGCATATAAATGTCGTAAATAAATAAATAAATTCTTTATACTTCCTTCTTTGCTTCCACGCTGGGCTTTTTTCTCATGCAAATAAACAGCTTTGCTCTTACAGAGCCTCTTCTCACATTAAACTTACATAGAAGTTTCAGACTGTATGTAGCCTTTTACACACAACAACCTTCACACTGGAGCTTTACACATAAGGCCTTCAACTGAGGCTTCTCTCATCGAAGCCTTCTCACATCAGGGCTCTCACACACTGAGGCCTACCTCACACTGAGGCCTACTAACACTGAGGTTTAATCTACCAAAGTTTGGTAACTACTCTTTTATCTGAGATGCAACAATAAAAGTAAGTTTTTAACCGCAATAATATTACCCATCCTGCATATTTTCTCTTCTGTTTCTTACCATAAGCTCATATATAGCACTGGCTATAGACGTAGTCTACAGACATCACACTCAATTCCTGGAATGATTCCATCAACGTTGCCTCTGAAAAATCCTACAAATGTCAGCATGCTGAAAGAAGCAAAGACCACCAGCACTGAAGTGATGCTCCTACGCCATCAACTCTGCTGGACTGGCCATGCTGTCCGAAAGCCCGATCACCATCTCCCAAAGCAGTTACTATACTCCCAACTCAAGAACGGGAAATGTAATGTTAATGGACAGGAAAAGAGATTTAAAGATGGACTTAAAGCCAACCTTAAAAACGGTGGCATTGACACCAAGGACTGGGAAGCCCTGACCCTTGAGCATTCTAGCTGGATGTCAGCTGTGACCAGGAGTGCTGCAGAATTTGAAGAGGCATGAATAGGTGTGTCAAGCCAACCCTGACCGGGACCACCTTCCAGCTAGAAACCAATGTCCTCACTGCGGGAGAACATGCGGATCAAGAATAGGGCTCCATAGCCACCTACAGACCCATTGCCAAGACACTATACTTGGAGGACCATCATCCTCAGGCTACGAGGGATCGCCTAAGTAAGTAAGTAGGTAGGTAGGTAGGAAGGTATTTTCTCTTCTGTTTCTTACCATACGCTCACTGGCTACACTGCACTCTGCTATAGATACCAGAATGGGATTGGACTGTAGGCCCCTAGGGTCTCTCCTGACTCTATGCTTTTGAGATATCTGGATTGCAGTTGTTATGGTCTCAATGTGGTGACTGAACTCTTTCCTCTTCTGCTTCGGCAGGAACACAGCACTCTACTGCTGTGATCAAAGCCTGGGGGATGCTGAGTCCCTGCACCCCTGTCACTAGCTATTTCGCAATGGCCTGAAACGATCAACCTCACCCTCCGCCCCTGCATGCAAACAGACTTGCTGCAGCCAGCAACTAGCCTTCCCGTGGCCTAACCCCACCAAGAGGGAAAGTGGTGAGAGCAAGGCACTCTGGCAGCCTCCGGTGCAGGCAGTTCCTTCCAGTCTGTTAGGCCTGATCCCTCTTCAAGCAGGAAGCTGTCACTCTGGAAAGAACATGCTGTGACACACTTGGGAAGAGTTTGCACTGGCAGCAGGCACGCAAATTCTGCTTTAGAAGAGCACAAACAAAACACATTAAACACATAACTTCCTTCTGTCACTCTCTCAGTAAAGAGGAGAGGAACTGACTGGAATTAGTATACCAAACTTTTGGGGAGCCCAGTACCCTAAAAGATAGAGTTACCACTGAAACCTAATCAGTACTGGTCTCTTCACTAAAAACACCCCCCACTGATAACCATGTTCTGTTTCCATTTTCCACAATGTCCTAGGTGACACGTGTGCAATGATGGCTTCCAGCTGATCAGCATTGATTTAGGGTACATCCATACTATAGATTTAATACACTTCAACACCACTTTAAGGTAAAGGTAAAGGTTTCCTCTGACATTAAGTCTAGCAGTGTCCTACTCTGGGGGGTGGTGCTCATCTCCATTTCTAGGCCGAAGAGCTGGCGTTCTCTATAGACACCTCCAAGGTCATGAGGCCAGCATGACTGCATGGAGTGCCGTTACCTTCCCGCAGAAGCGGTACCTATTGATCTACTCACATTTGCCTGTTTTCGAAATGCTAAGTTGGCAGAAGCTGGGCCTAACAGCAGGAGCTCACCTTGCTCCCTCGATTCGAACCTCTAACCTTTTGGTAAGCAACTTCAGCAGCTCAGCGGTTTAACCCGCTGCACCACCAGGGGAGCCTAACATGTTTTAATGATTGTTTTAATATATATGTTTATTTTATTATATATGTATGTATGTTTACATGGCATTGAACAGTTGCCTATGTAAGCTGCCTTGATTGCCCTACGGAGTTAAGAAAGGCAGGATATAAATAGGGTAAACAAATACATTAATTAATTTAATAGCCATGATTAATTGCTATGGAATCTGGAGTTTGGTGAGGCAGAGGAGGCAGGAGAGCTAATAAAATGCCTGCTCCCATAATTCGACAGCATTGAGCCATGGCAGTTAAAGTGGTTTCAAACTGAATTAGTTCTACAGTGTAGATGCACCCTTAGAGTAGGAATAGGGAAACTTTGAGCCCTGGAAGCCAATGCTGCCCATGCTTCTCCATGACCGCATCACTTAAGGGTTTCCCATGTCATTTCTCCCCACATCATTTTAGAAGTTGAAATTCCTACACTCGACCATGGAGACCTACTGTGTGACCTTGGGCAAGTCACAGTTTCTCAGTCTCAGAGGAAGGCAAAGGGAAAACGCTTCAGAACAAATCTTGCCAGGGAAACCCCATGATAGCTTTTCATTAGGGTCGCCATGGGTAGGAAATGACTTGGAGACACACAACAGAACAGAAAGCTGCATTACCAGTGCTTGCTGTATTCCAATGGCTTTGCTGGTGACTGGAATTTGCCCCCTCTCACATTCTCTGAAATTGAAGGCCCTTGGATTGAAAAAGATTGCCGCTGCCTGCCATTGCAGGCCGTTAGGCCAAGAAGGATTTAGGGATCTGACCCCCCAAAAATGTCACTTTCCCCAGCTCTGCAGATCTCTCAATAATCCCTTCCTCTAATCCTTTCCAGTAAACTACGCTGTGGTTAAACTACTTGCCAGGTGTGTCCCTGTTCAGCATTGTACACAGCCACAGCTGCCAGATCTGCTCTAACAGCTAAAGAGGCCCATTTGTTTGGGAGACAATGGCATGGTACATGCCAGGAAACCATCCCACGTAAAGACCCATTAATCTCTGTTTCAACCACAAACACAGGAGCATGAACAAGTTATTAAACCCAAGGACATGCAAGGAGGAAAAGGGAAACCCTACAGCAGTGTTTCTCAACCTAGTGGTCAGGACCCTTGTTGCCCGGGGGCGTCATGGGGGTTCTGTGTGTAAATTTGGCTCAATTCCATCATTGGTGAAGCTCAGAATGCTCTTTTGATTGTAAGTGAACTATAAATTCCAGCAACTACAACTCCCAAATGTCAAGGTCTATTTTCCCCAAACTTCACCAGTATTCAAATTTGGGCATATTGAGTATTCATAACAAATTTGGTCCAGATCCATCATTGTTCGAGTCCAGAATATTCTCTGGATGTAGGTGAACTACAACTCCCAAACTCAAGGTCAATGCCCACCAAACCCTTGTAGTATTTTCTGTTGGTCATGGGAGTTCTGTGTGCCAAATTTGGTTCAATTCCATCATTGGTGGAGTTCAAAATTCTCTTTGATTGTAGGTTAACTATAAATCCCAGCAAGTACAACTCCCAAATGACAAAATCTGCCAGTATTCCAATTTGGGCGTGTCGGGTATTTGTAACAAATTTGGTCCAGTGAATGAAAATACATCCTGCATATCAGATATTTACATGACGATTCAGAACAGTAGCAAAATTACAGTTGGGAAGTAGTAACGAAAATAATTTTATGGTTGGGGGTTACCACAACATGAAGAACTGCATTAGGAAGGTTGAGAAACACTTCCCTACCGTGATAAAGGCAGTGTAACCATCAGTGGAGAACCAGAATTATCTTGTCACTCTTTCCAGAATTATACACCTATAGCTGTGAATGCAGAGAAAAATGCAGGCAGGCAGTTTTCCAACAAAATGAGGAAGAGCTCAAGTCATGTCCTGAGTTAGAGGACGCAGCCATCTTACTCCTTTACGCCAAATGATAAAACACTCCATTGTTATTCAAAGATTAGCTGAATGCTAAGGATGCAAAGTTACTGACTTTTCTCATATACGTATAATAATCTCGGACAGTTGTAAGCCCCAGTTGTAAACTACCTTGTGTCTCATGTTGAGAAAGGTAGGGTGTTAAACAAATAAACAATGCTCTGCCTGCACATGCCCTATCCATGCCTCATCAAGTGCCACACTTGAGGATCTTATCTTGACTGGTTGAACAACAGTTTACTGAGATTTCCGAACTAGCAAGATGTGGATTGAGAGCTGCTTATAAACAAGGAACTTCCTTGAAGATGGGCAATCAAGTGGAGCAATGAAAGGAGAGTAACAAGAAGGACCAACGGAATATATAAGAGTTTGCTGCACTAAGACAACACGGATTTGTCAACAACAACTCATGCCAGACTAATCTGATCTCTCTTTTTTTGGACAGAGTTCCAAGTTGGGTAGATGCAGGAAACACTGTGGATGGAGCATATCTGGAATTCAGGAAGGCCTTCCTTCGAGAAGTTCCCCCATGGCCTTCTGTCAAGGAAACTAGACCAGGCAAAACTACGGATAGGTGGATCTGTAATTGGTTAGGGAGGGTGATTCTCCCTAATGCTTCCTCTTCATCCTGGAAAGAAGTGACAAGTGGAGTGCCACAAGCAGGGTTCCATCTTGGGCCCCGTTCTGTTCAACATCTTTATTCATTATTTAAATCAGGCCTTGGCAAACTTTGGCCCTCCAGGTGTTTTGGACTCCAACTCCCACAATTCCTAACAGCCTACCGGTTTGCCCAGGCCTGATTTAAATGAAGGGTTAGAAGGCATGGTCATCAAGAATGTATCCAGAGGAGGGCAACTAAAATGATCAAAAGTCTGGAGAACAAGCCTATGAGGAACGGCTTCAAGAGCTGGGCATGTTTTGCCTGCAGAAGAGAAGGCTGAGAGGAGACATGACGAGGGCCATGTCTAAAGATGTGAGGAGAAGTCATAGGGAGGACGGAATAAGCTTGTTTTCTGCTGCCCTGGAGACTAGGATGCAGAACAATGGCTTCAAACTACAGGAAAGGAGATTCCACCTGAACGTTAGGAAGAACTTCCTAACTGTGAGAGCTGTTCAGCAGTGGAACTCTCTGCCCCGAAGTGTGGAGGAGGCTCCTATGGAAGCTTTTAAACTGAGGCTAGATGGGGGTGCGTTGAAAGCAATTGTCCTACTTCTTGTCAGGGGGTTGGACTGGATGGCTCACTAGGAATCTTCCAACCCTATGATTCTATGACACAAATGCACTTCAACCGGTTATTTTTTCAATGCAGTTCAATCCACGCACAACAGTTTCCTAGTGATTTTATTTCAATGTGTAGGAAATTCATGTTTAGATATCCCCAGGTCGAAACAAATTCTACCAAGAACCCCCCGTGATAGGTTCATGTTAGGCAGGGCTGCCCAGGAAGTCGATTGCGATTGATGGGTCGATTGCGAGACCAAATGAGGTCAATTGCAGCCAGATGGAGTGCTTCTGCCCTGTGCGTGCGCACTCTGCGCGCAGCGCTCCTGCTGCCGCACATGCGCTCCTGCCGCCGCCTTCCGCTCGCGGGTGGAAGAAGCGGGCGGAAGAAGCACAGCACTTCTTCCGCCCGCGGGGCATTGCGGGAAGGAGGGAGCACGAGGCGGGGCCTCCGGAGGTCCCACCTTGTGCTCCGCCCAGCCTCTCTCTTGTCCGGAAGCTGCCGGCGAGAGAGGCAGGGCGGAGCACAAGATGGGGCCTCCGGAGGTCCCGCCTCGCGCTCCCTCCGGAGGCCCCGCCTCATGCTCCCTCCTTCCCGCAATGCCCCACGGGTGGAAGAAGTCCTGCGCGAGCAAAAAAAGCACGGGTGGAAGGCGGAGGCGGGAGTGCGCGTGCAGTGACGGAAGCGTGCGCATTGGGGGCTGGTAGATCTTTTCAACTTGGTTGCTTTAATAGTAGCTCGTATGCTGAAAAAGTGTGGGCACCCCTGATCTTAGGGTTTCAGACATTAGAAATGGCCTGAAGGTACACAGCAGCAACCAAATTGGAGTGTCACGAGTGTTACGTGGTCATTGCATATCACAGTTTTGTTAGTGATTTCTGCAAGAGAAGACCTTACTAAAGGAGGATAACTGGCAAAAACACCATTGGTTATGAGCATGTTAGAGAAATAATACATAAATTAAGGTCTGTTGCATTTCCAGATTCCAGAATAGCTAAAAATCCACAGCTCGATGATGCATTCGGTACAAAATTGAGATATTCCTCCCTTAACTTCTCCAATTCCCTTCCTAATATTGCCTCTCAAATCAACCATAAACAGCTGCATAGCATAAAGTTCAATCGATGTCCTTCCCCCTATAATAGGTCTCCAACTGTGGAACTCCAAAGGTTATTGGACTGCAACTCCCATCATCCCTGGGCATCGCAGCCAATGGCGAGGACTCATGGGAGGTGCAGCCTAACTTATTCGGAAAGCCACAATTTCACACTTCTACCTCAATCCGAGGTGCTATAAATGTGGTTCATAGCTTCCTCCTCAGTCTTTATGTTATTTACATGGGAGTCTAGGCTGAGCTGATAACATCACAAGCAGCTTGCTATTCTCATAACGTCAGCAAAGACACACAGACATGAACCCTAGAGCAAGCAGCGCCGTTGTGAAAAGGAGAAGCTGACGAGGAAACAAATGCTGAAGATGCTTTTGCAGCAGTATGAAAGTGACAAGATGAATAAACAGGTTGGAGTCATGAGGGCTCAGGAGAAGAGACATGCAAGCAAGATCAGACCTAGCCATAGGCACATCATTAGAGATCAGCTCAACATCCTCAGGCAGATATCTGTGGCCCCATTCAGGCACCTTGCTGGTGCACTTCCTTGAACTGCATTAGCATTGCTCGTTCTGTGTGCATAAGTGGCCTGTCAACCTATGGCGATCCTATGAATTGGATATAAGGTTTTCTTAAGCAATCAATACTCAGAGGTGGTTCTGTCAATTCCTTCTTCTGAATTATAGCCTACAGCACTCTCAGATGAGTATTAATCAGGGCTGAACCTTCTTAAGTTTTCAGAATCAGTTGGGATCTGGTGCTTTTAAGAACATAAGAACATAAGAAGAGCCATGCTGAATCGGACCTCAGCCCATCTAGTCCAGCATTCTGTATCACACAGTGGCCCACCAGTTGTACACGGGGATCTCGAGCAGAAGGGAGGGCAAAACCCTGACCTGCTCCCGACCCCCCACAACCAGTACCCAGGGAAATCCTGCCTACCTCAACCAACTCCGAGGTGGCACTTGAATGTCCTTTTCAGTAACTACCGATACACTTGGTATCCATGAATCTGTCTAATCCTGCCTTGAAGCTGTCCAGGCTGACAGCTGTCACAACCTCTTCTGGAAGTGAGTTCCATAACCCAATGACCCTCTGGGTGAAGAAATATTTCCCTTTATTAGTCCTAATTTTCCTACCTTGGAGCTTCAGGGAGTGCCCTCTAGTCCTAGTGTTTTGTGACAAAGAAAATATTTTTTCTTTATTCACCTTTTCTCTCCCATGCATGATTTTATACACTTCGATCAAGTCACCTCTTAAACGCCGTCTTTCAAGGCTGAAAAGACCAAGGCGTTGCAACCTGGTTTCATAAGGGAGCCGCTCCATCCCTTGGATCATTCTTGTTGCCCTTTTCTGTACCTTTTCCAGTTTCGTTATATCCTTCTTAAGGTGCGGAGACCAGAATTGTACACAGTACTCCAGATGTGGCCTCACCATAGATTTGTAGAGAGGCAATACAACATTTGCTGACCTATTTTCGATTCCCTTTCTGATCATGCCTAGCATAGAATTTGCTTTTTTCACTGCTGCTGCGCACTGGGTTGACATCTTCATTGAGCTGTCCACCAAGACCCCACGATCCCTTTCCTGGTTTGTCTCGGAAAGCTTTGACCCCATCAATTGGTAGGTGTAGTTGGGGTTCTTTGCCCCGATGTGCATGACTTTACACTTGTTTAGGTTAAAATGCATTTGCCACTTTGTTGCCCATTCACTCAATTTCGAGAGATCTTTCTGGAGCTCTTTACAATCAGTTTCATTTTTAACTACCCTGAACAATTTAGTGTTGTCTGCAAACTTTGCTACCTCAGAATTCACTCCTACATCCAGGTCATTAATGAATGAATTAAAAAGTAACGGACCCAAAACTGAACCTTGGGGTACGCCACTTCTCACCTCTTTCCACCCAGAGAAATGTCCGTTTATTACCACCCTTTGTTTCCTACAGTTTAGCCAGGTTCCAATCCAGGACAAGACCTGTCCCTGATTCCATGGCTGAAGAGCTTATTTAGGAGCCTTTGGGAAGGGACTTTGTCAAAAGCCTTCTGAAAGTCAAGGTAAACAATATCAATTGGGTCCCCTTTATCTATGTGTTTATTTACACCCTCAAAGAATTCTAACAAGTTAGTAAGACATGATTTGCCTTTGCAGAAACCATGTTGATTTTCTTTCAGCAATGCCTGTTCTTCTATGTGCTTAGTAATTTTTTCTTTAGTAATGGTTTCCATCACTTTGCCTGGAACTGAGGTTAGACTAACTGGCCTATAATTTCCTGGATCACCCCTGGATCCTTTCTTGAAGATCGGAGTTACATTTGCCTCCCTCCAGTCCTCGGGTACAGTGCCTGATCTTAGAGAAAGGTTATATATTTTGGCTAGAATTTCAGCAATTTCACACTTGAGTTCCTTAAGAACTCTGGGGTGGATGCCATCTGGCCCTGGTGATTTGTTGACATTTAGTTTAGTAAGGCATGTGAGAACATCTTCCTTGTTTATCTCTATCTGGTTTAATTCATTTAATTCCCTCCCTGAAAAAACTGACTCAGCTGCAGGCATATGTTGTCTGTCCTCCTGTGTGAAAACGGAGGCAAAGAAGTCATTTAGCCGCTCAGCAATCTCCTTGTCTTCGCTGATTTTCCCTTTCTGACCATTGTCGTCGAGTGGCCCAACTGCTTTTCTTGTTGGGTTCCTGCTTCTGATGTACTTAAAGTAGTTTTTGTTGGTTTTTTAATATTCTTTGCTATGTGACTCAAAATCTCTCTTGGCTTTCCTGACGGTTGCTTTGCATTTAGTTTGCCAGAGCTTGTGTTCCTTTCTGTTCTCCTCGGTAGGAAGAGCCTTCCATTTCTTAAATGAGTTTTTCTTCTTTCCAATCACATCTTTTACTTCATTTGTAAGCCATACTGGTGTCCTTTTGGACTTTTAGGGCTGCATTTCTCAACCTGGGGTCAGGACCCGGGTGGGGGTATGTCCAGGTCTATTTTTCCCAAACTCCACCAGTGGTCACATTTGGGCACATTGAGTATTTGTGCCAAACTTGGTCCAGAGCAAGGGTGGGCAATTACCGGCCCTCCAGGTGTTTTGGACTTCAACTCCCAGAAATCCTAGCCAGTTTACCAGCTGTTATGATTTCTGGGAGTTGAAGTCCAAAACACCTGGAGGGCCGGTAATTGCTAATCTCTGGTCTAGAGTCATCATTGTTTGAGTCCACAGTACTCAACTCCATAAACTACAATTCCAAAACTCAAGGTCAATGCCCACCAAACCCTTCCGGTATTTTCTGTAGGTCATGAGAGTTCTGTGTGCCAAGTTTGGTTCAATTCCATCATTGGTGGAGCTCAGAATGCTCTTTGATTGAAGGTGAACTCTAAATCCCAGCAACTACAACTCCCAAATGACAAAATCAATACCGCCCTCCACAACCCCACCAGTATTCAAAGTTGGGAGTATTGGTTATTTGTGCCAAATTTATTCCAGTGAAAGAATATACATCCTGCATATCAGATATTTACATTACGATTCATAACTGTAACAAATGTACAGTTACGAAGTAGCAACAAAAAATAATGTTATTGTTGGGCAGGGCTGCCCAGGAAGTCGATCGCGATCGACTGGTCGATCCCAGGACTGAAGAAGGTCGATCCCAGCTGGATGGGGCACTTCTAGAGGGGGTGGAGCCATGCCAAGCCCCGCCCCCAGCTACAGCTCTACCACAGCTTCTTCAACCTTGAGGAGGGTAGTGCCAAGCCAGTGGTGGCTAGCTATGCCACCACTGGCTTCGCACTACCCTCCTCAAGCCTAGAGAAGCTGTGGTAGAGCAAAAGCCAGAGGGGGTGGAGCCAGGCCACATCAAGCCCCGCCCCCTCCCCTGCTCCACCCTGTTTCTCTCTCGGTAGATCTTTCTGACTTGGTTTTATTATAAGTAGCTCGCATGCTGAAAAAGTGTGGGCACCCCTGTTGTTGGGAGTCACCACAACATAAGGAACTGTATTAAGGGGTCGCAGCACTAGGAAGGTTGAGAAACACTGCCCTAGAGCAGTGTTTCCCAACCTTTTTTGAGCCGCGGCACACTTTTAACATTAAAAAAATCCATGGGCACACCACCAACCAAAATGACACTCTAACACAGTAAAGAAGGGCTGGGGGTTGGTGGCCTGCTGGGAGCAGCTGCTGGGAGTGCCGAAGCCGGGGGGGGGGGCGGAGCCAGGCTGCGTCAAGCCCCGCCCCCTACCCCCAGCTTCACCTCTCCCAGCAGCTGCTCCAGCCTTGAGGGGGCAGTGCCAAGCCAGCCGTACCAGAGCCAGCACAATGCTGGCTTGGCACTGTCCCCTCAAGGCTGGAGCAGATGCTGGGAGTGCCAAAGCCAGGCCGCGCCATGCCCCACCCCTCCCCCCAGCTTCAGCTCTCCTACAGAGGAGGAGCATGAGGGGTGGACGGGCTTCAGTGGGCGGGGCTCCTCTGTGCGGCTTCAGCGAGCGAGGGGCGAGAGTCATGGAGGATTGGAGGCTGGCTGGGGAAACGGCCGAAGGAGGTGGCGCCCCGGTCCCTTCTTTTTCTTCGCCACTGTCCAGCCCTTCCTCCTCCTCCCCCAAGCAGCAGTTCGGCAGGAGGGGGGGAGGAAGGGGGGCAGAGAGCTTTTCTCGCGGCACAGCAGGAGGTCCGTCACGGCACACTAGTGTGCCACAGCACACTGGTTGAGAAAGACTGCCCTAGAGCATTTAAATTGACTGGATCTGGAGAACTGGAGATACCCATCACAAGGTATGAAGGAAAAATAAGACGAGGTTTCAAACTGCTTGCAGTGCCTGAGGAAGAGAGCCCAGGAGTGCAGGGAAAAGGACCACCAGCAGGGATTCTGCCAGAAACCCTTTCAAAACTGGAATAAAGAACTGCAAACTTACAGATCTTGTGTTTGCCTTTGATGGGAAACTTCACAACCATCTCCTGGGGATTAGTGCAGATAAACACAAATGGAGAAGCAGACTCCTGGCTCAGCTGTGGATACTAAAAGGAAGGGGAGAAAAAACAGAACAGAAAGCAACACCATCATAAACATGTCAGCAAACACTGCAATGAATTAAAGTGCTGGAAACTGTTTTATCTACAAGTTATGCATATCAACAGAGATAGGTCCGGAACAGCCACACAGCCATTTCGAATCGAACTGTAGGTAGCAGGCCATCTTTCTAAAGGGCTCTTGGGATCTTATATATAGAGGATGCTTCCAGGTTTAAGTGGAACTGTCTTGCATACAGACAAATCCACACATAAGCTGAACAAAAAATATATGTTAGTTATATGTTAGTAAATAGTTCAAAGAGGCTTTTGTCTGACTTTATGACTATTAATATTATGCAATAGTTTCAACCCGATTCACATTTCATTAAATATACTTTAGTACATTATGTTAAATATACCTTTATCCAACAACATCTCGGATCCTGTGATATAATGCCATGGCTAATGAGAATCAGACAACTCTGATTTCATAGAATCATAGAGTTGGAAAAGACTTTGTGTGTCATCCAGTCCAACCCCATGCCAAGAAGCAGGAAAATCGTATTCAAAGCACTCCCGACATATGGTTATCTACGCTTTGTTTAAAAGCCTCCAAAGAAGGAGCCTCAACCACACTCCGGGGCAGAGAGTTCCACTGCTGAACAACTCTCACCGTTAGGAAGTTCTTCCTAATGTTCAGGTGGAATCTCCTTTCCTGTTGTTTGAAGGCATTGTTCCGTGTCCTAGTCTCCAGGACAGCTCCCTCCTCCTTATGGCTTCCCCTCACATATTGATCCATGGCAATAATCTCCTCTCAGTCTTCTATTCTGCAGGCTAAACATGACCAGCTCTTTAAGCCGCTCCTCATAGGGCTTGTTCTCCGGACCCCTGATCCTTTGAGTCACCCTCCTCTGGACACCTTCCAGCTTGTCAACATCTCCCTTCAATTGCGTGATTCCAGATGTGGACTGACCAAAGCAGAACAGAGAGGTAGCATGACTTCCCTGGATCTAGACACTTGACTCCTATTTATTTATTTATGCAGCCCAAAATCCCATTGGCTTCTTTTTAACATGTACTGCTGTTGAGCCATACATTGTCCCCCTCTGTATCTTTGCATTTCATTTTTTTCTGCCTAAGTGGAGTATCTTGCAATTGTTGTTTATTCATTCAGTCGCTTCCGACTCTTCGTGACCTCATGGACCAGCCCAGGCCAGAGCTCCCGGTCGGCTGTCACCTCCCCTAGCTCCTTCAGAGTCAAGCCAGTCACTTCAAGGATACCATCCATCCATCTTGCCCTTGGTCGGCCCCTCTTCCTTTTTCCTTCCATTTTCTCCAGCATCATTCTCCTCTCCAAGCTTTCCTGTCTTCTCATGATGTGGCCAAAGGACTTCATCTTTGCCTCTAATATCCTTCCCTCCAATGAACAGCCGGGTTTTATTTCCTGAAGTATGGACTGGATTGTCTTGCAATTGTCCCAGCTGAAATTCAATTTGTAAGTTTTGGCTAATAATCTCTCTAATCTGTTAAGATCGTTTTGAATTCTGCTCCTGTCTTCTGGAGTGTTAGCTATCCCTCCCAATGTGGTGTTGACTGCAAATGTGATGATCATGCCTTCTAACCCTTTCAACCTAAGTCAGGGCTGCCCAGGAAGTCGATCGCGATCGACCAGTCGATCCCGGGACCGAAGGAGGTCGATCCCAGCCAGATGGGGCGCTTCTCAGAGAGGAGAGGAGCCAGTCCGCACCAAGCCCCACCCCCTCCCCCAGCTTTGGCACTCGAAGCAGCTGCTCCAGCCTTGAGGAGGGCAGGGCCAAGCCAGCCTTGTGCTAGCTATGTCACCACTGGCTTGGCACTGCCATCTTCAAGCCTGGAGAAGCTGCTGGGAGATCCAAAGCCAGAGGGGAGGGGGTGTGGCTTGGCATGGCCTGGCTCCGCCCCCTGGCTTCAGCTCTACCAGCAGCTTTTCCAGGCTTGAGGATGGCAATGCCAAGCCAGTGGTGGCATAGCTAGCACAAGGCTGGCTTGGCACTGCCATCCTCAAGCCTGGAGAAGCTGCTGGTAGAACTGAAGCCAGAGGGGGCGGAGCCAGGCCATACCAATCCCCGCCCCTCCCCTCTCCAGCCTTGAGGAGGTAGGTAGATCTTTCTGACTTGGTTTTATTATAAGTAGCTCGCATGCTGAAAAAGTGTGGGCACCCCTGATCTAAGTCATTAATGAAGATGCTGAACAGGACCGGGCCCAGGGTAGAACCCTGTTTATGGCACTCCACTCCTCACTTATTTCCAGGAAGAAGAGGAAGTATTGGGCAGAATCACCCTCAGGGTTTATCACTTAACCAATTACATATCCACCTAACCGTGGTTTTGCCTTGTCCACATTTGACTAGTTTGTTTGCCAGAATATCGTGAGGGACTTTGTTGAAGGCCTTCCTGAAATCCAGATAGGCTACATCCACACCACATCCAAATACTAATCAAGGTGGCCAATAGCAACATTCACACTTGCCTCAAACAGACTAGAGTTCTTTCTCCCACCCTTGACATTCCACAGATGTGTAAACCTCACTTGCCTAGCTTCTAACAGACCTCTCAACCTCTGAGGATACTTGCCATAGATGTGGGCGAAACATCAACAGAGAATGCTTCTTGAACATGGCCATACAGTCTGGAAAACTCACAGCAGCCCACTCTATTTTTCTTTGTCTATCCGAGCTCTTGCTCACAATACAATTAATTCTTTCTGCTTCGCCAACATAGAAGGGTGAACAGCGTGGTGCCACAAAGTGTTTGGTTTGTTCTTTGGTAAATGGCTTTGAAAATCACGGGGCAAAATACTTGCACGGCCCCTGAAGACGTTCTTACGGTTCAGAGAGGCAGAAGTCTTTCAGGTAGATGAGTCTCCGGCTCTTTGGGGCTTTCAAGGGCTTTGAATAGTGCCGGGAAGGCAGCCGCAGGAAATATTAGCAGTTCGAACATCCCTCTGAGAGCTGCCTTTAGATCTCTGAAGGAGATGCAAAACAACAGCGCAAGAACAGAGGAGGGAGCGCTTTCAGCCGCTGCCTTTTTGTTTTTCATGGAAGGAAACGGGAAAGGGCTAGACTGTTAAGACAGGCATCACAGCTGGCTTTCCGTACAACATGTTGGGGAGAGAAAGAGAGAGGCAGCCTGCGGACTAAAACAGGGAAGGACGCTTTGATGTTCAAGCAAGCTCAAAGCACACCCGCTCTCTAAAGATTAAGTCAGAGAACCATTGCAGAGTGACAAAAAAGCCTCAGAGAAAGAAACTGTTGTCTGAAAGCAAGGGAAAAGTGTGTTGTCGAAGGCTTTCATGGCTGGAATCACTGGGTTGCTGTAAGTTTTTTGGGCTGTATGATGATGTTCCAGAAGCATTCTCTCCTGATGTTTCGCCTGCATCTATGGCAGGCATCCTCAGTGGTTATGAGGTCATAGATGCAGGCAAAATGTCAGGAGAGAATGCTTCTGGAACATGGCCATACAGCTCGGAAAACTTACAGCAACCCAAGGAAAAAGTCCTCACTATCCAACGCAGCCCTGATTCTGTAAGTCTTAACCAGCTGAAGTTGGTGTCTGATCCGCCCAATCAGAAAAGCCCAGGTCTTCAGATATTCCCAACAGTGTAAGACTGACTCTGCTATCCCGTGTAGATACTACTGGACCAGCTGGGCTAATAACCTGACTCATCTCTATGCCTAAGGCAACTTACAAAGTTGATATACTCAGCTTTCTCTCTCACATATATCCTTCTAAGATTTAATCAGGTACTGATAACAGACTTTCAAGTCCATTGCCACAGCCCCGAAGGCTAGAAACTTGCTTTATTAAGAAAGGAAAAAGAAAATCTGAGACTGCTTCAGACTACATTTCAGTGTTTCTCAACCCGCCATCGGGAATGTGGTGCAGCTGGCTAAGTGTCAGCTGCATAAGAGCTCTCTGACCAGTAGGTCATGAGTTTGAGGCCTGCCCGGGTCGCGGTGGGTGCTCGACCTTAAGTGTAGCCTGCTGCCGACCTTTGCAGCCTGAAAGACAGTTGCACCTGTCAAGTAGGAGATAAAAGTACCACATTAAGTAGGGAGGCAAATTTTGACTGATTTATGAGGCCATAAAAAGAACTCCAGGAATCGCTGAGGAATGCGGAAGAACAACAAAGGGACGCTGGAAAACACAAAGAGATGAGGAGTGTGTCAGCTCCCCCTGGTGGCCAGAAGTTTGCTTCTGTTCGTCTATATATGTTGAACTGCAGGGATTGTCTGCAAAGTATGTGTACTGTAATCCACTTTGAGTCCCCTTTGGGGTGAGAAGAGCGAAATATAAATAAAGTAAAGTAAATAAAACCCTAATACCATGACCCCTTAATAAACTTCCTCATGTTGTGGTGACCCCCAACCATAGCATTATTTTCATTGCTACTTCATAACTCTAATTTTCCTACTGTTATGAATCGAAATGAAGAGAGGGGCCAGGAAGGCAGTTCCATCTTGCCTCTTGCATTGTGCTTATAATATAATATAATAAATATAATATATTGTACATACATATAATATTGATATTATAATCTAATACAATATACTATTTATTTATTTAAAACTTTTGTATCCCAATCTTCTCACCTCTGCAGAGGGACTCAGACTACTACTACTAATATATTATAATTATATATTTTATATTACATGTAATATTACTAAGAATATTATAGTATAATGTTACAGTACAATGTAATATATAATATTAATATTGTGCTATGGCAATAATATAATATATTGTATTTACATTTTACTTGTAAGCTGCTCTGAGTCCCCTTTGGGGTGAGAAGGGCGACATATAAACATTGCAAATAAATAAATAAATAAATAAATGTAAATATCTGATATGCAGGATGTATTTTCATTCACTGGACCAAGTTTGGCACAAATAACTAATAAGTCCAAATTTGAATACTGGTGAGGGTTGTTGTTTGTTTTATGGGGGGGGTTGATTTTGTCATTTGGTAGTTGTAGTTGCTGGGATTTAGAGTTCACCTACAATCAAAGAGCATTCTGAACTCCACCAATGATAGAATTGAACCAAACTTGGCACACTGAATTCCCACGACCAACAGAAAATACTGGAAGGGATTGGTGGGCATTGACTTTGAGTCACCTACATCCAGAGAGCACTGTGGACTCAAACAATTATGAATCTGGGCCAAACGTGGCACAAATACTCAATATGCCCAAATGTGAACCCTGGTGGTATTTGGGGGAAATAGTCATTTGACATTTGGGAGTTGTAGTTGCTGGGATGTATAGTTCACCTACAATCAAAGAGCATTCTGAACCCCCACCAATGATATAATTGGGCCAAGCTTCTCACACAGAACCCCTATGACCAACAAAAAATATAGTTTTCTGATCCGTCTCTGGAGACCCATCTGACACCCCCTCACAACCCCCCAAGGGGTCTCAACCCCCAGGTGAAAAACACTGCTATATTTGGTATGCAGTATTCAAGTCCGTGCTTCTATGGCGCCACTGTGAAACTGAAAAACAGACACAACAAACCACATTCTGCTAATGTTCAGGTGCAATCTCCTTTCCAACGACAGGAAAGGAGATTCCACCTGAACATTAGGAAGAACTTCCTAACTGTGAGAACTGTTCAGCGGTGGAACTCTCTGCCTCAGAGTGTGGTGGCAGCTCCTTCTTTGGAGGCTTTTAAGCAGAGGCTGGATGACCATCTGTCAGGGGTGCTTTGAATGTGATTTTTCTGCTTCTTGGCAGAAAGGAGTTGGACTGGATGGCCCACGAGGTCTCTTCCAACTCTAGGATTCTTTTATTCTATCTGCCACTCCAAAATTTCTCTTAAAAAGAAACAATTTGGAAAGGGTTGTCAGGTCTTTTTTTTTTGGGGGAGGCTTGGGGGATGTACATGGAGATAGGAAGTGTACATTTTACACAATGTAAGACAACCAAACAAGGTACTCTGTTCTCAAGGTAAAATACAAGGGAAGAAAACATGGAGCTGACAACAATCAAGTGTGATTAAAAAGCTGTTGAGAAAGGCAAAATAGCACTCAACCTTGCCACTTGAAGCCTCTCCCCTTATCTCCACGTTCGCTTTTGTAAAGCTGATTTTGGCAACCGTCAGTCCTAGAAATGAGTGCCTTTTTGGTGCTAGAATTTCAGCTATGCATTGAACAGGCGTAAGTGTGCATGAAACCGGTGCCTTTGCTTACATTAACTGTCTGCAATCAGACGATGAACTCAGAGGGCTCCTCTATAAGGAGAAGGCTCCAGCCTGCATGAAGTCTGGCTGCAATAAGTTTTCACAACCACTGCAGGTACGTTGGCATTTCACAAATCTCCCTTGAATAGTAAACTGACTGAGAAATCATGCTATACGTTTTTCCCTCACTTTCCAAGTGAGAAGTGGCTGCCTTAAAAGGAAATATTCCCTACTCCTGGCGTAGAAGAGGTCCAAGCGGATGTGAAATCATCTGAATGTGCATCCTTAGATTGTCTTCTATTCCTTAGTTCGTATATATTTGCTGGATCTCATTCAGTGTCAATTTGTCGCCAAGTTCTACAAGGCTTATCTGGAAAGTAAGGTTACAAGGCACGTAGCTCTCACACGGAATTTTCTCAGGGGAAGTTGGTATCACTATCAATATGAAATAATATGCAATCCTCTATTTCTAAAGTTATTGTGAATACATGACATCCAATATAGAAATAAGCTTCAAAGCTGACTCATATCAATTCTCCACGCAGCTTGCTTAGTATAATTTTTTATGTGTTGATTTATTGTTCTCTGTCTCATATCATAATTCCATCCTTATTCATTCTCAAGACAGATCTAGCCAAAATTCATATCATTGTACATATAAACAAATACCTCATATAGAGCAATTCATAAGCATTGTGCTATTATAGGTGCTAACAAATCAAATCTAACAATTCAATTGTGCTATTATGGGTCTTAACAAATCAAATCTAACAATTCATACATTCATGTCTTGTGATATAGACAATTTTCCTGCAAGTAGATCAATTAATACATATTATGTGCATTAGTCTTCAATGACAATATGAACATACCCCAGTATAAACCATAACATAATGTTGTGACCTTTCTATGGCTAATAATTCATTGATTCTGATGTATCTGTGTGATTTCCCTCCCTAAGGGGACATAATTAGCAACAGATAATATGGATAGAGCCTCCAAGTATGTTGGCTTGGCAATGGACTGAAAGCTTCAGGTTTGGATTCAGTCAGCGTTTGAATCCTTTTATATCAATTAATGCTGGACTCAGAGTAGCCTAATTCTATATTATACAGCTCACTGAGTCTTCGTTGTGTCTATGCAGCAGTATGGGCGCTAGTAGGTCCCCTCGCTAGATGCGGGAGTTCAGCCCGGTGTATGGATGTGATGCGAATCCGCCTAACTGTGGTGCTTCTTGGCCCGTCGCTTCAAAGTCCATTCCTTGTTGCTCGCTAATGGGGCGTTCAGGGTTAAAACCTCCCGTTCCGGGTACTTTACCGGCTGTGGGAAAGAGGGGTCTCTAGTTACGGTCAGTGGTGGGGTATGGCCATGGCGGGCCTGGATTCTTCTCCTCCCGTCCTTCAGCGTCGTCAACTCAGCTACGTTGGAGTGAGGATGAGCTGCTTTCTTAAGGGCGTATGCCCCAATTAGAGACTGCAAATGCAGTAGCGGCTTTTTTACTTTTTTCAAACCGCGTCTCGCGTCTCGCTTGTGGCTGGGCAATTTCTGTGGGTGGACCACGGATTATGGGACTTGAAGTACCTCCACTCATTTCACCAGACCATTGCCAACCTCATCCAAACACTGATCAAGACCAAACTTGGCACACAGAGCCCCCATGACTCATTCTACATTCTGGTACAGTATTGAGGAGGATGGACCACGAATGATGGGACTTGAAGTACCTCCACTCACTTTCCAAGACTGCTGCGACCCTCATTCAATGACTAATGAAGACCAAACTTGGCACTAAGAGCCCCCATGACCCACTCTACATCCTGGTACTGTTGAGAGCAGGATGGACCATGACCAATGGGACTTGCAGTAGCTTCACTAACTTCATGAGACCACTGCAAGCCACATACACATCTAATAGGAACCAACCTTGGCACACAATGCCTTCCTCAAATAACCCGGGCACCGCCGGGTCCTCAGCTAGTATATAATAAAAGTCAGTGTTTGCGGCGGGAGGTGCGGAGGGCGGGAGATGCAGAGGGCGGGAGGTGCGGAGGAATATGTGGCAGCTTTTCGATTGGTTGCCATGGTGGGATTATTTACATAAAAGACTCTCATTGGCAGGCACCAGACAGTTATTCTGTTGGAAATGGAATGTTCATTTCCTAATAAGATTTCACTACAGAAAGAGGGTTTCCTGATGTACTGAGAGCATTACTAGCATTACAAGCTAGGCCCCAGATTTCACTACAGAGAGAGAGAGAGAGAGTTTCCTGATGTACTGAGAGCACTACTAGCATTACAAGCTAGGCCCAACATCCTTCCAGCCAAAGGTGAAAACATTATGGGTTGCTTACCTGTAACCGTAGTTCTCTGAGTAGTCACCTGTGGATTCACACATCTGATATTCCTGCGGCCATGCAGCACAGTTCGGAACCTTCTAGAAAATATAAGCCAAAAGATTAAGGCTGGCCCCACCCAACCCCGCCCCCGAGTATATATAGCCCGTGGGTGGGGCTAGCCCGCAGTTCTCTTCCGCCGCATAAAGCGACCAGAAGGCGGGGCATGACACTCGAGGGGAGGAAGGGCGGGGATGTGTGAATCCACAGGTGACTACTCAGAGAACTACGGTTACAGGTAAGCAACCCATAATTCTCTGTCGTAGTCACTGTGGATTCACACATCTGATAGAATAGCGAGCTACTGTACCTTGGAAGGTGGGCGTCATGCCAGCGCCGACGAAAGGACAGCTTTCCCAAACGCCACATCTTTCCTGGTCACCACATCCAATTTGTAGTGGGAAACGAATGAAGACGGCGTAGCCCAGATGGCTGCACGGCACACTGACTCCAAGGGGACTCCACGCAGGAAGGCCGCCGAGGTGGACATCGCTCTCGTAGAGTGGACATTCACCTGCTGAGGCAGTGGGCGACCCTGGAGCTGGTAGGCCAAACGGATCGCTGACACGACCCAGGACGAAAACCTCTGGGTTGAAGGTTCCGGTCGGGCAAAGATGGCGGCTGGTCGGACGTCTTGAGGGCTCCTCAAGTCGCCAACCGCCACCGCAGGCCTGAGGGCGATCAGAGCCCTCACCTCCAGCTGGGATAGCCAGTGAAGAGGGTGCGGAGCCGGGGGGCCACACCGCTGACCCCAGAAGCGCCACTCTCCTCAAGAGGGGGGGCTGAGAGGGTCCGGTGGAGGGCCCAGACCGGCAAGCAGGCAGCGGGGCGGGCAGCGGGCAGTAGTCCGCAACTACAGCCAGCCCAGCCCGATAAAATTGAGAGGAGGGGGTTTCGTCCCCGCATCGGAACCACCGCCACCGGTAAGGGGGAAAGCAAGACAGAACAACCGGGAGGCGGGAGAAAAGGGGCAAGAAAGAGACGGCGCAAGGCCCCGAGAAGGCAGGAGGGGGAAGAGAAGGTGCAAGAACCGAAGCAAGAACGAAAAGGGGAAAAAAAAAAAAAGCGGCCTACCGGAGGGCTCTCCAGGGCGCCCGAGAAAAATTGAAAGGGACGGGGAGAAGAGTCGAAGAACCAAGATGGCGCCGTAACGCGAACAACAGCAGAAGAGGGACGGCGACCATCTTGGAAGGAGCGGCGTCCTCGTCTTCAAGCCGAAAACGGCGCGAAAGGGAACCGGAAGGGGACACAGAGTGTCGACGGACCGGAAGTGCAGCGGGGAGAGAAAAGAGGGACGGACGAGAGGACCGGAAAGGAGAGCGGGCTCTCCCCCCCCCCCCCCCCAATCCAAAAGGGAGAAACACTGGAAGAAGGGGCCGACACGGGGGCGAGGAAAAGCGGTGCGGGCGTGAGAGACCCGGGAAGAGGATCGGACCACGAGCGGAGCAACGGGAGCCAGAGCGGAGGGGCGACGGGGAAGAGACGGAAGGGTGAGTGAAGCCCAGCAGCTGCCCTTCCTGTGTCCCCCCTCCCCACCGGAAAACTGGGAGACACTCAAGTCCTCCCTGAAAACACTCAAGCCTTCAGATCAGTTGAATTGGCTTGCTCTCCAACAAATCATCCACATACAAGGTCATCCAGGGGCCCCCAAGCAAGCCACAGAACCAAAAAGGGGAGCAAAACTCAGGCAAAAAGCAGGCTGAGAGGCCCTCTCTAGTCTAACCCAAGGCCCATGACATAAAGAGACGGTCCAGGAGCTTCCATCCCAAGGAGTGCCAAGATATAGGCTGAAGCCATATATTACTTCCCGCCATACCAGCTTGTTTACTATACACATAGCCAACCCTCACAGTCTCTGACAAAGTACCTCAAAGTCAAAGTGAGACAGTCCCCCCTCTTCCACCTCCTCATCCCAGCAGGCCGTTACAACGGGAGTTGAGGCAGACAGCAACGCGCGCACACAAGGCCGCAAGAAGAAATCGGAAGGCTGAGACGCGGGCCAGTCGAACAGGGGCCCTGGTCGGAGGGAACAACAGGGGAACAATGACGACCCCGAAGATCTTCAAAGACGCCAAAGGGGTCCAGAAGAGGCTGGCCAATAATGAAGACACCACGATGAAGGACATACTGAAAGAGCTCCAGCGGCTCTCTGAGAAACAAGACGCGACGCAACGAAAAGTGGATGAGGCGGCGGCAAGGCACGACGCTCAACTACAAGAACTTAGGACAGATTTGAAAAAAGAGCTCTCGACGATGCGGGAGGAGATTCTCTCCCTAAAACAAGAAGGAGACAAGGCAAAGACCTCGCAAGGGAAGCTACAAAGAAGAGTGGAATCCCTAGAGGCGAGAAACGCTAAGCTAGAACAGCTTCAGGAAAGGATGGAACAGACCTCCCTGGAGACGACGCTACGCTTCAGGAATTTGAGAGAGGACCCACAGGAAGATGTACAGAAAGTTATCAGCTCGCTCTCGTCCAGCATCACAGGCAAGGATGAGGAGGAGATACACCGGGATATAGAGAAAGCGTATAGAGTCCCTTCCTCATATGCGAGACGGAATAACGTGCCAAGAGATGTAGTGGTACAATTCCACAGACGAAAAACCAGAGATGAAATAATATCAAAGCAAAGGGAGGTACCAACAACATATAAAGGTCAGAAGGTCATCGTGCTGAAGGAATTCACGGCAACCTCGATCAGCAAGCGAAAGAACTATCTTTTCCTCACGGAAGAATTGAAGAACAGGAAGATCAGGTTCCGTTGGGAAAAATCGGAAGGCATTATGGTGACATTCAAGGACAAACGGTACTGGCTGACCACGGTGGCCAAAGCACAGGAGTTTCATCGGAACCTTGTGAAAGACGCGGGGGGAAGTGCGGAGACCCAGACTGAGCAGAATGAGGCACACAAGAGGCGAAGGTTCGACTCCCCGACGGAGGGAGTAACTCGGCCTACCGGACGACACCGGGGGACAGAAAAAACCACGATGACACGGAAAGCGGATGACAAAGATGGCGACATGGAACACACAATGGAAACGCAGCATGTATGAGCCACTAGTCCATCTACAGTGCTTTTCTAACAACATCAATGGCCTGAACTCGCCGATGAAACGGAGACGGACATTCAACGCTCTGAAAAAGAACAAATGGGACATTGTGGCTTTGCAAGAAGTCCACATCAAAAAATCTCACGAACAACATCTAATAGCCAATGGGATAGGGAACCTATTTTGCTCTCTGGCAGGAGAAAAAAAGAGAGGAGTAGCCATCTACATCAGCGACAAGGTGCCAGCCAAACTGGCGTTCGCGGATACGGAGGGAAGAATAGTGGGGGTGCTGTTGGAGGTGGGTCTGACACGCCTCCTGGTGTGCAACATATACGCACCCAACGGCCCAAAAACTGAATTCTCCAAACTGCTTGCAGAGCTCATAGATGGACAGGAGTACGACGACCTGATGATAATGGGCGACTACAATGGAGTAGTGAACTCCAGACTGGACAGAACGCAGACCACGACACAGTCCAAGAGGGCAGGACAAGGTCTCCCGGGGGTCCTACCAAAGTCCCTCACACATCTACTTGAGGACCTCGCCCTGGAAGATGCCTGGCGTCTCCACAACCAAACAGAAAGGGACTTCACATTCTATTCGCACCGGCACCAAAGCTGGTCACGGATAGACATGGTTTGGATGTCCAGATCGCTGGTACCGCGGGTGTCTCACATACAAATTCTACCAAGAGACCAATCGGACCACTGCCCAATTGCATTCGAGATAAACCATAGGCCCCCAAGGAGACGCTGGAGGCTCAATGACAATTTGTTAAAGAAGGAGGAGGATATACAAAAGTATAGGACACTGACGGTGGACTACTTCAAGATAAACGACGTGCCGGAAACACGGCCGGAGGTGATCTGGGATGCCTGCAAGGCAGTGCTCCGGGGACACTTTATTCAGCACAACGCCGGCAGAAACAAGGCAAAGCGAAAGGCAATGCAGGACTTGCAATCCCAAATAACACTGGAGGAAGCGAGCCTGAAAGAACACCCAAAAGACCGGGTCACGATCGACAAACTGTCCTTGCTGAAGAAACAAAAACGTCTTCTGGAGGTAGAACAACTCTCCAAGGACCTCAAGTTTCTGAAACAACGATACTTTCAGAATGCAAACAAGCCGGGCAAATGGCTGGCCAGGAGACTCAAAAGAAAGAAACAGCAGGGGTTCATAACCAGACTCAGAACCGGGGACGCAATGATCCTGGGCGAAGAGGGCATACAGGGGGCGTTTCAGTCCTTCTACTCAAAGTTGTACTCCAAGGATCCAATAAACAAGGAAGACATAGAACAATACCTAGAAAGCGCATCGCTGGGCAAGGTGCCACCGCCCTATAGAGAGTCACTAAATGCAGATATCACAGACCTTGAAATAGAACGAGCTATTAGAAGGCTGGACGCAAGCAAGGCCCCGGGACCGGATGGACTAACGGCCAGATTTTACAAAGCGCTCCAGGATGAAATCCTCCCCTTTCTAAAAAAGATATACAACAGAGTGCTACAGGAGGGGACAATTCCAGACTCTTGGAGGGAAGCCAACATCATGGTACTCCATAAAGAAGGGACGGATGGCACTAACGTGGCCAACTACCGACCCATATCATTGTTAAACATAGATTACAAGATCCTAGCTAGCATCTTGGCCGAACGACTAAAGCTCTGGCTGAAAGTATGGATCGCGCCAGACCAAAATGGCTTCCTCCCGGGTCGACAAGCTAAGGACAATACCAGAATAGTGGTGGATCTGATACACTACTATGAAGAACACCCACACAAAGAAGTCGCCTTCCTGGCCTTAGATGCAGAGAAGGCCTTTGACAACCTAAACTGGGACTTCTTCAGCTTGCTTATGTCGAAACTGGAGATGGGCCAGCCCTTTCAAAAGGCCATAGGAGCAATCTACAGAGATCAGTCGGCCAGAGTATGGGTCAATGGTCGGCCAACTGGGAAGTTTCCAATACAAAAGGGAACGAGGCAAGGGTGTCCGCTCTCCCCGTTGATTTTCATTATGGCCATAGAAGTGATGCTCAGACTCATCAGATCAAGTGACCAACTGAAGGGTCCCTCGATTGGAGGCCACACAATAAAAGCTAAAGCCTTTGCAGATGACATAATCTGCTTTGTGGAAAGGCCGCTGTCCACGATACAGCTCTGGCTAGAGGAAATAGAACGGTTCGGCTCGCTAGCGGGGCTAAGAATTAATAAAGACAAAACAAAGATCCTACCCAAGAACATATCTGCAAATCGGCAAGGACAGCTGGAGAAAATTGCGGGAGTGCGCATCGCCCAAACCATCAAGTACCTGGGGATTCATGTAACGGCGCAGAACAGCCAGCTACAGAAGAACAATTACGAGAAAGTGTGGGGTCAACTTCAGAAAGATCTAGAGGGCTGGAAAAACGCCGGGCTCACGCTTATGGGAAGACTCGCGACGATTAAAATGAATGTCTTACCCAGAATGCTGTACCTCTTCCAAACCCTGCCCATCATCAAATCCGTGGCCATTTTCGAAGCATGGAAGAAAGATGTCCTTCGGTTCATATGGAACGGGAAAAGGGCGAGGATCAAATTTAGAGTGCTCACAGACAGAAAGGCACGGGGAGGGCTGGATTTGCCGGACCTAAGACTATACTACGAGGCCTGTGGTCTGGTCCACATAAGGGAGTGGATAAGTCTGCGAAACACGGAGCTGCTGGCCCTGGAGGGCTTTGACTTGCGCACCGGATGGCACGGACACCTGTGGCATGGCATCCCAAGACCAATCGAAAACTTCAAGAAACACCCGATAAGAGCGGCCCTGATGAGAATCTGGGAGTCATACAAAGGGAGGTTCTATCGGAAGACTCCTTTGTGGATATCGCCCTTAGAGGCGCAGCAAAGAAACATGCAGGGTTGGAACACCTGGCCGACGTACAAAGAACTGTCCGTCAAGGAGGGGATGCGGAGATATCTCAAACCAAGGCAACAGCTGCAGGCACAGTACAAACACCTCACATGGCTCCAAATTCTACAGATTAGAGCGAGCTTTCGGAGAGACGAACAAACAGGCTTCGAAGAAGGGGAACGCTTCTGGACCACCCTCCTAACCAAAGAGAAGAAGCTGGTCTCCAAGGCCTACAGACATCTTTTGGAGTGGGCAACGGAGACGGAACAGATAAAAACCTGCATGGTAAAGTGGGCACAAAATGTCGGACGGGCCATCACGATGCAAGAATGGGAAAAGATCTGGCAGAAGAACATTAAGATTGCCTACGCCACCAATTTGGCAGAAAATTGGTACAAAATGTTCTTCAGATGGTACATGACCCCCTATAAACTGGGTCGGATGTACAGGTCAGCCCAGTCTGTATGCTGGAAATGCGGAACGCAGACGGGCACCTTTTACCACATGTGGTGGACCTGCCAGGAAGCTTCGAGCTTCTGGACAACAATCTTTGCACAGATCCAAAAGATTCTGCAGATCACTCTGGAGAGGACACCAGAGGCCTGCCTCCTAGGAATAGTGGATGAAAGAGACCTGGCTGAAGAGAACGAGGAAAGACTGTTCTGGTTCCTCTCCACAGCAGCAAGGATGGTGTTCGCGAAAAAATGGAAGTCGAAAGATACGCCTGGCCTCGGAGAATGGGTGGACAAAGTTCAGGACATTATGAACATGGACAGGCTTTCTTATTATATGAGCGAACTGGAGGGAAAGGGCCTGCGCAGAACAGACTGGTCACCCTTCAGGGTCTACATACAGAGACGGGACTCTGAGTAACATAGCGAGACCTCTTGACGCGGATGCAAGCAACTTCAACTTCAACTTTAAGTTCAGACTGGAAGCAAAAGACCGTTCACCTGCCTGACCCTTTACATTCACTCCCCCCCCCTACGATATGGAAGGACACGTGGATGCAGACCCTCTCTCCCCCTCCCCCCCCTCCCAAACGAAGCAGCAAGGACAATACAGGGAAATCGGAAGCCCGACAAATCACACCCCCCTTCCTCCCCCCCCCGAGGTTTTCCTTCTCCCTTCTGATCCCCCAACCAAACCCATCCCGGTCCAACCCCCTCTCCCCCGTCTTCCCCCTCCCCCTCCCCCCCTCCCAGCCCGCCATCACACCTCAGCTTCTTTTCCCAAGTTCTCTCTATCCTTCCTACTGTCCTATACCTCAATTTGTTCCACCTCTTTTACTGTTATGGAAGAAACCCCAATAAATATATTTGAAAAAAAAAAAAAAGCCTGCAGTTTGGACACTACCCTCGCGAGGAGTGGGAATGGGGGGAACGCATAGAGGAAGCGACCCGACCACTGTAGGAGGAATGCATCCCCCAGAGACGTGCCCGCCCTGGTCTCGTAGCGTGAGCAGTGAAGTGGACATTTCGCATTCCGGTCCGTTGCGAAGAGATCTATCTCCGGATGACCCCAGGCCCGGAAGAGTCTTCGCACCTCGCACTGGTGGAGAGACCATTCGTGGTGCGACAGCGGAGTCCTGCTCAGATGGTCTGCTAGGACATTCTCCTCCCCCGGGACTTGGAGGGCAAGCAGGTGGACATCGCGAACAATACACCAGTTCCAAATTTGAATAGTGAGTTCCAGCAATGGCCTGGAATGTGTGCCCCCCTGCTTGTTCAAGTAAAACATCACGGTGGTGTTGTCCGTGAGTATTTGCACTATCTTATTTATTTATTTATTTATTTATTTATTTGGCTTTTATGCCGCCACTCCCTAGTAGGCTCGGGGCGGCTCACAGCCAGGGGCAAAACAATATACAATAGACGTAACACACTAAAATGCAATATAGAATGAAATAGAGATGCACAGTAAAACAGCATTAAAAACACAGTTAAAATAATTCAGCGGTCTGGCAGCATTGTCATAAGGTCCCGTGACCACCCCCTCGAAAGATAGGAGAGCGCGTTCCACCGCCAGAAGTTCTAGCATGTTTATGTGGAGCGCGCGTTCCTGCTGCGACCAGGTGCCGTGGGCGATGAGATCGCCTGAATGTGCGCCCCAGCCCATCAGGGATGAATCTGTGGTGATGGTGATGGTGGGCTCTGGGCGACGGAACGGGAGACCTGCGCAGACCCACTCGGGATTTAACCAACAAAGGATGGATTGTTTGACTTCCTCCGGTAGGGTCAGGATGGTATTGGGGTCCCTCGTGAGTGGGTTGAAGACGCACAGGAACCATGCCTGGAGAGGGCGAAGGCGAAGACGGGCGTAGGGGGTCACCGACACAGTGGAGGCCATGTGGCCTAGCAGCACCTGGACCTCTCTCGCCGACAGGGTAGGCTGTGACACGGCCGAGCGAAGCAGCAGTTGTAGGTTGGAATACCGGTCCTGAGGGAGATAAGCCCTTTCGGAGACGGAGTCCAGTAGCGCTCCGATAAAGAGCACCCGCCGGGATGGTGAGAGGTTGGATTTATCCAAATTGACTAGCAGGCCCAGCGACTGCAGGAGGGATAAGATAAAAACAACATGAGAGTTTAGTTCGTCAGGTGAATGGCCCACGATGAGCCAGTCATCAATATATGGATAAATGGCCACGCCCCTCGTCCTAAGGAAGGCTGCGACCACCGCCATACACTTCGTGAAAACACGAGGGGCGGTCGTAAGGCTGAAAGGCAGGACATTGAAACAGTAGGCCGTGTTATTGACCATAAAGGACAAGAACCTGCGGTGATGGGGGGCAATTGAAACATGAAAATATGCATCCTGAAGGTCAAGGGTAACAAACCAAGCATTTTTATTCAGAAAAGGCAGTATGGTATTCAACGTAACCATGCGAAAGCGCTTCGGCAAAATGAATTTGTTCAGGCCCCTCAGATCAAGGATGGGCCTGAAACCACCCCCACGTTTTTCCACCAGGAAGTATTTAGAGAAGAAACATTCCGGATACATGGAAGGGTGGACTACAGAAATGGCACCCTTGCAGAGAAGGGTATCGACTTCAGCCAGCAGAGCCGGACTAGCCGGTGTAGCTCTTATCTTACCCACAGGGGGCTGGTCAGAAAATTCAATCACATAGCCTAACGAGACAATAGACAGAACCCACCTATCAGAGGTGATATTAGCCCATGCCGCCCCAAAGGAACGTAACCTATCCCCAAACGGGGGACCTGGAGAAAGGGGGGCAACACAGGGGATAGGCCCCAAAGGGGGGTCTATTGTAGGAACAGGAGCGTCAAAGACGCTTCTTTGAGGCAGGTGCGCCTTTAGCCTTGTTTTGGTAAGGTTGGAAGCGGGGCTTGGAGTTGAAAGAGGAATTGAAATTCCTCCTGCTTTGTTGGAACCGGCCTGAATTGTTGAATCTATTCCTATAGGATCCCCCGTAGGGGGAGGGGGTGAATCTACGGAAAAACCCCTGGCCGGGACGATTACGCGCTCTCTGTTGATAAGGCTGCCAAGTGTAGCCGTAGTCCTTTGCTGCCACTCTAACTTCCTGTTTAGATTTTAGATTAGAGTCGGTATCGGGATTGAATAGCCCCTCAGTATGGAAGGGGAGGTCCTCTGCCAGGGCCTTCGCCTCATCTGAGAGTGCTGCAGTGCGGAGCCACGCATGCCTCCTAATGGAGGTAGCTGCCCCAATGAGGCCGGACGCATCCTCCGCGAGGTGCCTGGCGAATTCTTTCTGCATCTGCACTAGTGTAAGTGCCTCGACAGCAAAGAATTTTGGGACCATCTGCTGCTCCAAGGGGATCAGATCAAGATAGGGGGTAACCTTATCCCAGAGATATTTCATGTAGCCCGCCATATACATGGCGTAATGTGACATTCTGACCAGCATGCCAGCATTCAGATGGACCTTTTTGCCCATGGAGTCTAGTTTCCTGCCCTCCCTATCTGCTGGGGAGAGCCTAGCTGCATTGGGGCGTTTGGTCTTGGCGAGGTCGGTAACTACCGTATTCGCTCTAGGGGGTCTGAGCACCCACTGGGCTGATGGGAGGTTTACCGTGTAGAGCGCCTCTAACTTTTTAGGTACCGCAGGGACCGAACTTGGGGCCGCTGGAGCGCCCTTTGCCAGCTTCAAAATGAATGGAAGTTCAGGCATAAGGGTGGATGAAGGGGCCACCTGCTCATGAGACGCCCACATGGGGTCTGCCACTGCATCCGAGGCAGGAGGAGCTGGAAGAGCGAGTGCCCCCATCATGCGGGATACCATAGCAATAAAGGCATTCACATCAGGAGGCTGAAGCAACAACCCTTCATTAGGCACAGGTTCATGTCCTGGGTCCCCATGCCCAGATTCCCCATCAGATAGAGAGTCAGAGTCATGAGGCAGGTCAGCTGTGACAGCGTCCACCAAGGCAGCTTGGGGCAGCACAGGCATAGGCAACTGAGGCAGTGCAAGCTGACCTTGAGGAAGCATAGGGACTGGTGCCAGAACCACAGGAGGCAGAGGAGGCAGAGGAGGCAGCGGCTACAGGAGGGGTGCAGGTGGAGTCGCGATGGCAGGCAGGGGAGCAGCAGCAGCCTGGGCAATGGCAGGCAGGGGAGCAGCAGCAGCCTGAGCGATGGCAGGCATGGAAGCAGCAGCAGCTTGGGCTCGAGGAGAAGTGAGGGGAGCACTGGCAGCAGAAGCAGCCTCACCCACATAGAGCAGCCTGCCGTCCGGAGCAAACTTCCAGAAGCCGGGGAGCGAAGCCAGCGCCTCCGATGATCTGCTCCTCTGAGGGGATCGGGGCCTCCTGGAATGCCGCCTCCTGCTCCTCCGGGACCGACGGTACCGAGAAGAAGAGGAGCAGGAGGAGCAAGAAGAAGAGGAGGAGGAGGAGCGATGGCGGCACCTGCGAGAGCTCCTCCGGGATGGGGAGCGCGCGCGCTGTCCGGACCGCTCCTGGCGATGCCGCTGGGGTGGGGCGTCATCTAGCTGTCGCTCGGGAGCACTCGCGGGCGGTTGGGGCGCCTCTGCCATTGCACCCATCGCTGGCGCAGGGGTGAGGTGCTCCGGCATGGGAGGGGTGGCGAAAACGCCGCTTCCCAGCTCTTCTTGCCCAGCAGCCACAGGAGAGGCGGATTGGAAAGCCGCCGGCTGCACCGTCTGGCCAACGGCCGGCAGAGGGCGCTGTGGCTCCATAGTGATGCCAGAAGGCAGAGTTGGAGCAAGCTTCGCTGACTGCTTTTGCAGCAGGGAGGCAGAAGTTCCCGCCGTTTTAGAAGCAACAGGGATCTTCTGAGACGCCACAGCAGCACGGGCGCCATCTTGTCCCACCAAAGATGGAGAAGAAGGTTGTCCGCCATTTTTAGACGAAGTGGCCCCAATCTTCCCCACGACCTTCTTCTTTTTCTTGGGCTGGGCCTTTGCAGCGGTCTGGGCAGCGTCCAGTTTAGGGGCTGCAAGGGTTGGGGGGGGCGCTTGAGAGGAGGGAGGGAAGACTGACTTCTCGTAGAGGGCAGCCTTCAAACGAGCCTCCCTGTTCTTCTTTGTCTGCGGGGTGAACGCCACGCAGACAGAGCAGGCTTCGACCAAATGACCCTCACCCAGACAACTCAGGCACAAAGAGTGTCCATCTGAGTCGGGGATGGTGTTCAGGCACTGGATACACTTCTTGAATGAAGTGGCAGCCATGACAGGGGAAGAAGTAGAACAATACCTTCAATCCAAGTCAATGCAATAGAGGGTAAAGGTAAGGTCAGTCCAATGGTCATACACAAGAGTCCAGTAAATAGGAAAGGAATATGAGAGAAGCTCGCTGAGAGAAGATTCTCTGACTGTCGCAAGGCAGTGGAAGAAAGAGAACTGCGGGCTAGCCCCACCCACGGGCTATATATACTCGGGGGCGGGGTTGGGTGGGGCCAGCCTTAATCTTTTGGCTTATATTTTCTAGAAGGTTCCGAACTGTGCTGCGTGGCCACAGGAATATCAGATGTGTGAATCCACAGTGACTACGACAGAGAACCACTTTTCCCAACAGGCCTCAGCCTGAATTGACAGTAAGGCTTCCTAGGCCTCAGCCTGAATTGACAGTAAGGCTTCTTAGGCTACAGCCTGCATTGACAGTTAGGTTTCCTAGGCCTCAGCCTAAATCAACAGTAAGGCTTCCTAGGCCTCAGCCTAAATTAACAGTAAGGCTCCCTAGGCCTCAGCTTGCATTGACAGTAAGGGTTCCTACGCCTCAGCCTGAATGGACAGTACGGCTTCCTAGGCCTCAGCCTGAATTGACAGTAAGGCTTCCTAGGCCTCAGCCTGAATGGACATTAAAGCTTCCTAGGCCTCAGCCTGAATTGACAGTAAGGCTTCCCATGCCTCAGCCTCAATTGACAGTAAGGCTTCCTAGGCCTCAGCCTCAATTGACAGTAAGGCTTCCTAGGCCTCAGCCTGCATTGACAGTAAGGCTTCCTAGGCCTCAGCCTGATTGAACAGTAAGTCTTCCTAGGCCTCAGCCTGAATGGACATTAAGGCTTCCTAGGCCTAAACCCATTTCAAATAACCCGGGCACCGCCGGGTCCCAAAGCTAGTAAATAAATAAATTATTATTAGTATTTTCCAATGGTCAGGAATTTTGGAAACTGAAGTCCAAAACACCTAGAGGGCCAAAACTTTGACACCACTGGTATAGATGCACCCCAAGTTAGTACACTGAAGCAAGAAGAAACAGGACCAGAGGGGGATGGCTTCAATGCATTCAAGTTAGTGACAGCTTGCACTTTTCAAAAGCCACACAGTCTGCGTGGGAAAGCCTGCTAAGCTGAGCAGGAGGAGGCGAGAAAGGAACTGTGAAAAACCACCACGGCTAATAGTAATAGATTTGGTAATCAAAATGACTTTGCGAAAAGGAGAAAAAAATACCATCCTAACGGCTTTGGTTGCTGAGGTTACAAACCACAGTCCTGCTCTGCTACTCAACTGGACACATCGTTCCCGGAGGCTGCGGAGAGCTTTCTGTCTGCTGCTCACAGATAACAGAAACACACTGGCAAGTGGTCGGGCAGCTCTGAAGGAGAGACACCGAACGTCTTAGCAAAGCTACTTCGCTCCCTTTTCATCTTAGCCCGATGGAAGCTCAACCTTGCGACTCATGCTAACTGATCTGTGCAAAACCGCACAGGAAGTGGGAAGAAAGGAGGTAGGCTTTAGGGTCACCACAAAGCACAATGACGTGAACGAAGGAGCCTGCTCTGGATGCAAGGAGTAAAGATGTACAGTCAGCATTTCACCTTTGCTAGGATTATTTATTTATTTATTTACCACCACCACCCGGGGAGGGGGGGGGACGATGACTCAGGGCGGTTTACATAATTGGCATTATTCCATGCCCAAACAACAATTAAAAGCAATTAAACAACAATTTCAAACAACATTAAAAACAACATATGTAAACATTACACGACTATTGTGCATAAATCCAAAGCCAGATAATCAAATAATCATATTAATAAATCCAGGGTCAATTCCAACTATATTGCACAGATAATTATGCTTGGCCAAATGCTTGTTCCCAAAGCCAAGTTTTCACTCGTTTGCGAAATGACAGGAGGGAAGGGGCCGATTGAATCCCACTAGGGAGGGAGTTCCACAGCCAAGGGGCCACCACCGAGAAGGCCCTATCCCTTGTCTCCATCAGTTGCACCTGCAAAGGCGGTAGGACCGAGAGCAGGGTCTCCCCAGAAGATCTTAACCTTCGTGATGGTTCATAGGGGGAGTTGCATTCTGACAGGTAGGTTGGGCCGGGGCCGTTCAGGGCTTTATAGGCCAAAGCTAGCACTCTGAATTGTGCTCAGTAGCAAACCAGCAGCCAGCTGAGCTGGTGCAACAGGGGGGTTGTGTGCTCACTATACGCTGCTCCCATTAGTATTGGGATTTATAGTTCACCTGCAATCAAAGAGCACTTTGCACCCCAATGATGATGGACCTGGACTTAACTTGGCACACAGAACCCCCATGACCAACTGAACCTACTAGAGGGATTTGTCGGAACTGACCAAGCATGCTGGGAGTTGTAATTCATCCTGTAGCTGGAGAGCATGCTGAACCCCACCAATGACGCATTTAAAGCAAACTTGCCCAACACAACAAACTGTACGTATTGATGGAGTTTCAGGGAGTAAATCTGGCATAAGAGTTGTAGTATGCTTACAAACTTACGCATTTCATAAAATTTTAAAAATGACTTCTAATAACCCGGGCAACGCTGGATACCCAAGCTAGTACGTAATATATTTCACTTCCAAAAATGATCTGTTTTCAAAGAATTATCATGTGTGGAAGGCATTACTATTGGAAAGGGAGCAATACCACATACTGAAGTTTTTAAAATCATTGCTACAGTAGAGTCTTGCTTATCGACATTCTGTCTTATGCGACACTCTTATCCATTGTCCCTCCCCCCTTTTCCTCCAGCATTTCCCTTTCAATTAATGGAGGGCTCTCCAACTCTCTCTCTCTCCATTCTCAATAAGTGAAACAGGCAAGACAAGGAGGAGGGAGGGAGGGAGGAAAGGGGGAAAAGAGGCAGGACTGGAAGCAGAAGTGTCTTCCCTCCTTCCCTCTCCTCTTCCACATCTGGGCACTTCCTGCTGGGTTGCTCTAGCCCCAAGGCATTGCCTTGCCTTAACCCTTTGAGTCTCTGTTGTTAGTATTCTACATGTCTAGCGCCATGTCGGACAGGTAACAGTAGGAGACTCCGTATTATCCGACGTTCTGCCGGTCCATTTATGTTGGCTAAGCGAGAATCTACTCTGTGTGTGTGTGTGTGTGTGTGTGTGTGTGTGTGTGTGTATATATATATCCCGTAGATATATAGACAAAAGAGTCTGGAGCAACAAGCACCTGAGGCAAAGCACCAAAATCAGTGTGTACAGAGCTATCGTACTGTCTATTCTCCTCTATGGGTCTGAAACATGGGTCACCTATCGCCAACACCTACGACTCCTTGAACGCTTTCATCAGCACTGTCTCCGCACAATCTTAAATATACACTGGACCGACTATGTGGCGAATGTTGCTGTCCTTGAACAAGCAGGGATCACCAGCATTGAGGCCATGCTATTGAGAACACAGCTGCACTGGGCAGGGCACGTCTCTAGGATGGAGGACCACCGCCTCCCAAAGACACTACTCTATGGTGAACTCACCACGGGTCAGCGCAAGAGAGGCGCCCCCAAAAAGAGATATAAGGACTCCCTGAAACAACATCTCAGGCTCAGCCAGATTGATCACCAACAATGGTCCACCCTGGCCTCACATCGGGAGGCATGGAGACGCACTATCCACAATGCTGCGGCCTCTTTCGAGAAGACACGCCAAATGAGTCTCGAAGAGAAATGACAACACAGAAAGAACCGCAACTTGGAAGCAACATTACCCAAGGAGACTTTCTGCTGTACTTTCTGTAACCGAACTTGCCTATCTCAGATTGGCCTTTTTAGTCATCAACACGCTTGTAAAAAGCGTGGGGTGAGTCCTTCCTGAATCTTCGTTCGCGAAGTAATGCCGAGAGAGATCTCCCCCAGACTGGTTTCATATTTATAAAGGTTTTCTCTTGTAGGTTCAATTCATATGATTTTAACCCACTCTGCCCAACTTAGATCCCTCCAAAGGACTTCAATGACAACCCCTGTAAGTCCCAGTCAGCCAAACCAATGATCAGAGACCGCAGAAGCATTTGGAGCACAGTTACTTCATACATTTACATTTCACCACATGCATTATACTTTCACAAGTTTAACTATCCAACAAACCTAATCTCTAAAGTCCAAGGCAGGTTGAGGGAAAATGAGTTTGCATCACTCTCACTCCCCATATTTCCCTTTGCTGAATTTAGTCTGTTAAGGAGGAAAGAATCGAGTAAGAATCCCTTGACTGTATTTAAGGCTTGCTGTTGTGGTGCAAGAACAACATACAAATCTTTTTGGTTTGTTTACCTTGACTTTGCAAAATCTAAATTAAAATATATGTATGAAGTTTTGTCTGTTTCACTGTTGCGTCTTTTGTTTATTGCAGCTTTTGTTTTATGCAAGCTTACTCATGTTTTGTCAAATATTTCCTTTTCAAATAGGCTGTATTTTTGTCAAGTCGGTGGCTGTGAGCTACTTTTGGCAGTCTGCTGTAGAAGAGTTAAACATATAAATATGTATGTACCTTTTTCTGGTTTAGATGAAGCAAACCAGACTGTTGTTGTTGTCATCGCTGCTATTCTTGTTATGTGCCACCAAGCTGACTCTGAGTTATGATTGAGAAGACGTTTCCCATTGTCTGCCTCTCGCTGACGAAGTCTGACTTCCTCAAGATCTCAAGATCATTCTATTGCTAGGTGCAAATTAAGACCCCGGTCTTCTGGAATCCTATGTATCATATTCAGTTCACTACGTTGCACTAACTTTCTCTGAGATTCATGTTACTTTTACACAAATGGTGATGATAGAATAAGGCTTGATGGCAGCATAAATCTGGGCAGAAGTCAAGAAGCTAGAACTAAAGAAGCCTGGCCCGAAGACTAGGAAATCTGTGATGGTTTGGCTGCACAGCACACTTGGCAAATACCATGGCTGCACACCAAGGTTTTAGCGATGACAAAGCCATGCCTGTCTGAACATCCATACTCAAATTCATTTTAACCCACCATTCTGTATTGTAGGCTGGACTCGGTCAAAAATATTTTAAACTAGCTTGGGTACCTGGCATTACCCGGGTTATTTGAAAAAAATCTTTTTTTATTTTACAAAATGCATAAGGTTGAGGGTGAACTACAACTCACATCTTGTTGGTTAACCCCCTGAAACTCCATCAGCAGTTAAAGTTTATAATGTTGGGCAAGGTTGCTCTAGATCAGGGTGGGCAATTATTTTTTCCAAGGGGCCACACGAGAGCCAAAAAATATTATGGAGGCCACACCTAAAGGCTGAACTACATTCGAATCTACATTATTTATTTATTTACTATATATTACACATCATTAATATTAACATATTAATATATCAAAAATATTCATATATTATTAGTATTAATATCATAATTATTATATTATAGTATATATAGACATTATAATATATTGAAATTATAATATAATATAACATTATTATATTTTATTATTTATTGTATTATTATATTATTATTATAAAATTATTATAAAATAATAATAAAAACCACTAAAATTAAATTAAATTAAATTCAAGAAGACAAGATGCAAACCAAGATGAAGGCTGACACCCTCAAGAGAGGAAGGATCCCAAGATGGAATGGCCCAATGTCCCAGCCCAGAGGATGGCAAAGCGGACCCAGCCACCGCCGTCACAGCAGAGCAGAGCAGAGCAGCAGGCAATCGGAGGCTGCAGGCCTCCGCCCGCTCTCGCCCCCAGCCGTTCCCCAGCTGATCGCCCTGCTATGGAGTGCTTGCCATCCCTGGGCCTGCAGGGGGAGCAGTCGCCGATCTGAGGTGGCTTATTCGACCTGGCAACCCGGAAGATCAAGTCTTCCAGGTCGCCAGGACAATCTGCCCGTGCAGGTCGCCGAGTGCTCCCGCTGCAGGCCCGGATCGCCTCCAGGGATGGCAGGCACTCCAAAGCCGCTGCTCCTCCGGCCTATCTGCTGACACAGGTCCCACAGAGCCCACGATGGGATGGCGGCAGCAGCACCCCTTCCTTGGCTCTGCCCCCGACGTCCTTCTCCCCGGGCCGGACAGAATCGGCTGCCGGGCTGCATCCAGCCCGCAGGCTGTAGGTTGCCCACCCCTACTCTAGATGTATCATTGGTGGGGTTCAGTGTGATCTCTGACTACAGGATAAACTACAGCTCCCACCATGGAGGGTCAGTCCGCAAATCCCTCCAGTACGTTCAGTTGGTCATGGAGATTTTGTGTGCCAAATTAGGTCCAGGTCCATCACCAGGGTGGTTTTGAGTGCTCTTTGATTGCAAGTGAACTAGAAATCCCAGTACCTACAACAAACGTCAAGGCCAATTCCACCCAAAACCCACCAGTATTCAAATGTTGGCATATCGGGTATTCATGTCAAATTTGGTGCATTGTTGTTTGTGTTCACAGTATTCTCTGGATGTAGGTGAACTATAATTCCTATAAATCAAGGTGAATTTTCTCCCAAGCCCTCCTGTACTTTTTGTTGGTCATGGTGGTTCCGTGTGCCAAGTTAGGTCCATCTGAACCCCATCGTTGGTAGGGTTCAGAGTGCTCTTTGAGTGCAGGTGAACTATAAATCTCAGTAACTACAACAGCTATAAATCAACGTGAACTCCCCCAGACCTCTCCAGTATTTTTCTTTGGTCATGGGGATTATGTTTGCCAAGTTACGTCTAGAGCCATTATTGATGGGATTCAGAGTGCTTTTTGATTGAAGGTGAACTATAAATCCCAATACCTACAACAGCTATAAATCAAGGTGAATTCCAGTATTTTTCTTTGGTCATGGGGGTTCTGTGTGCCAAGTTACATCTATGGCCATTGTTGGTGGGGTTCAGAGTGCTCTTTGGCAGGTGAACTATAAATTCCAGTGTGTACAACAGTTATGAATTCACCCCAAACCTCTCCAGTATTTTTCTTTGGTCATGGGGTTTCTGTGTGCCAAAGGTCCATCGTCAGGTCCATCGTCAGTGGGAGCTACAGTGCTCTGACTTGATGCAGGATGAACTACAACTTCCATCACGTGGAGCCAATCCACCAAACTCCTCCAGTATGTTTAGTTGCTATTAGTTCTGCTCTGTTTGTTGTGAAGATAGAGTTGAAAAGAGTAGGAAAGGGTTAATGGAGAGGCAGCCAGATGTGGCAGATTACAACCCCACCAGTATTCAAATTTGGGCATATTGGGTATCAGCCAGATGTGGCAGATTACAATTCCCACCACACAATGGCAGCCATGCTGGTTGAGGTTTATGGGAGCTTTAGGGTTTATGGGACTACTAATCCAACACATAGTCGTAGAGGGCGAAGGATTCCCTACAAACTGGTACATAGCATCTGGAAACCATCATGCTTCTTCTCAAAAATATATTTTAAAAAACTTACACATTGCAAGCTAAAACCTATAATTAGCCCCAGAGCTGGAATCTGTAGACTAAAAGGGACTTTTCCAGCCTCTGTTCAAAGCCAGCATCATGTATCTTCATGTTCAAGCAGCTGCTTCCCTCCCTACCACGATCTAAGACAGGGATTTTGAAATGAAGACCAGACAAATGCCAATACGATTATGATTCCTCCCACGCGCGCACACACAAAAGAGGTCCTCTGAGGCTCTATCTACACTGCTATATAAAATTCAGGTTATCTGATTTGAACTGGATTAAATGACAGTGTAGACTCATATAAGGTGGTGGTCAATGCCTCCCTCCGGGAAAGCAACATTCCAGTGAGCTTAAAACAAGCTGTTATAAAACCGCTGTTGAAGAAACCATCACTGGACCCCACTCAATTCGTCAACTATCGGCCTGTTTCCAATCTTCCCTTCTTGGGCAAAGTCCTGGAACGTGTGGTGACCTCACAACTCCAGGTATTCTTGGAAGACACGGATTATCTGGACCCGGCACAGTCTGGTTTTAGGCCGGGACATGGTACCGAGACAGACTTGGTCGCCTTAGTGGATGATCTACGCCGGGAGCTTGACAGGGGGAGTGTGCCCCTGTAAGTTCTGCTGGACCTCTCAGTGGCCTTCGATACCGTTGACCACGGTATCCTTCTGGGACGCCTCGCAGAGATGGGGCTTGGAGGTACTGTCTTGCAGTGGCTCCGGTCCTTTCTGGAGGGCCGATCTCAGAAGGTGTTATTGGGAGACACCTGTTCAACCCCACAACCATTGTCTTGTGGGGTTCCTCAGGGCTCAATACTATCTCCCATGTTGTTTAACATCTACATGAAGCCGCTGGGCGAGGTCATCCGGAGTTTTGGAGTGCGGTGTCATCTGTACGCAGATGATGTCCAACTCTGTCACTCCTTCCCACCTGCTACTAAGGAGGCTGTTCAGGTCCTGAAACGGTGCTTGGCCACTGTGTCGGACTGGATGAGGGCGAACAAATTGAAATTGAATCCAGACAAGACAGAGGCACTCCTGGTCAGTCGAAAGGCCGAACAGGGCATAGGGTTACAGCCTGTGTTGGACGGGGTTACACTCCCCCTGAAGATGCAGGTTCGCAGTTTGGGTGTGATCCTGGACTCATCGCTGAGCCTGGAACCCCAGGTTTCAGCGGTGACCAGGGGAGCATTTGCACAGTTAAAACTTGTGCGCCAGCTGCGCCCGTACCTTGAGAAGTCTGACTTGGCCACGGTGGTCCACGCTCTGGTTACATCCCGTATAGATTACTGCAATGCTCTCTACATGGGGTTGCCTTTGAAGACTGTTCGGAAGCTGCAACTAGTCCAACGGACAGCAGCCAGGTTGATAACAGGAGCGGCATTCAGAGAGCGCACAACTCCTCTGTTGTGCCAGCTCCACTGGCTGCCAGTTTGCTACCGGGCACAATTCAAAGTGCTGGCTTTAGCCTTTAAAGCCCTAAACGGTTCGGGTCCTACTTACCTGTCCAAACGCATCTCTCCCTATGAACCATCGAGATGTTTAAGATCATCTGGAGAGGCTCTGCTCTCGGTCCCGCCTTCTTCGCAGGCACGACTGGCGGGGACAAGGGACAGGGCCTTTTCAGTGGTGGCGCCTCGGCTTTGGAACGCCCTCCCTAAAGACATCAGATTGGCCCCTTCCCTCCTGACGTTTCGCAAGAAAGTCAAGACCTGGCTATTTGAGCAGGCATTTGTTGATGAAATATAAGGCTTAATTGGATATATGGAATGACGACGATGCGATGGAAACTGATTTCAACATGACGCTGAGGCTGCAATTGTATGTTTTAATTGTTAAATTGTTATTATATGTGTTATGTTTTGGGGGGAAGGGTTTGTCTTGTTGCTGTGTTATATTGAGGGCAGAGACTGCCTGTGTAAACCGTCCCGAGTCGCCTTCGGGCTGAGAGGGGCGGTATAGAAACGTGACAAATAATAAAATAAATATAATCCAGTTCAAAGTACGCTGACGACACCCAGCTCGTTCTGAAAATGGAAGGCCGGCCGGACTCCGTACCTTCTTGTTTCCAACAGTGCCTTGAAGCCGTTACTGGTTGGCTGCGTGCCAGTAGATTGAGGGTGAATCCAGCAAAGACGGAGATACTGTGGCTGGGCTGCCTGGTTGGTGGGGAGGCCCGACTGCCTAGCTTGGATGGCGAGGCATTATGCCCGACATCCTCAGTAAAGAGCCTTGGGGTCGTATTTGACCCATTGCTGTCGATGGAGGCCCAGGTCTCCACCGTCAGCAAAACTGCCTTTTTCCATCTGCGGCAAGCTAGGCGTCTGGCCCCCTACCTATCCAGAGACGACCTGGCCACGGTGCTCCAAGCCACGGTCATCTCGAGACTGGACTACTGTAATGCCCTTTACATCAGCCTGCCCTTGTCAGTGATCTGGAAACTTAAGCTCGTCCAGAATGCTGCTGCACGACTTCTCACTGGGGTTCCAGTGAGATGTCACATAACACCTATCCTCCAGCCGGTTCATTGGCTTCTGGTTGAGCACCGGGTCACCTTCAAGGTGATGGTGTTAACTTTCAAGGCCTTGCATGGTCTGGGGCCGCTGTATCTGAGGGATCGTCTTTTCCCCTACCAACCCCAGAGGTCACTTCGTTCCGAACAAATGAACCTCCTTGAAGCACCAACCTTCAAAGCAATCCATCTTCCATCGACCCGGTGCAGAGCCTTTTCTGTGGTGGCGCCGTCAATATGGAACACTCTTCCTAGCGATGTACGGGCCACGCAGGACCTTCTCTCCTTCCGCAAGGCCTGCAAGACTCACCTTTTCCGGCTAGCCTTTGATTGCTAGGCCAGAAATATTTTTAAGCTAGTTTAATATGTATGCTTTTACTTCTGTGTGTTTGACCTGATTGTAAGCTGCTCCGAGCCCTCAGGGAGTGGCAGCGTACAAGTCCAAATAATAAATAAATAAATAAAGCAAATAACCTGGATTAGATGCTTTGATAATGTGGATTATATCGCAATGTAGATCCAGCCTGAGTCTTCATGAGAAGGAAAAGCAGGCAGGCAGTGAACTAATTGTCAAGGACTCTGGGATCACCGATGGAGGATTTTGCCTCCAGAAATGGGATGTTGTCAAAAGTGAGCAAACAAGCTTTTGAGGAAGGCTTTTCTTGGTTACAGAGAGACATCCCGCCTTAAGTTGCAGAGTGCTGGGAGCATTGTTCAGAGGAAATTTCCCTGGGACTGATTTGGTTAAATACGGTAAATACAAATACTAATACAAACAAATAGTTGTGAAAGAGAAAGCTCTGAGAGAGAAGGTTCCAGGTATACAGCAAGGCAAAGAGAGAGGGAGAGAGAGAGAAAGTGGTTTTTTTCAGACTCTATCAGGCAAGCTAACAATTTCCAATGAGCTCAAACAAAGTCCTAGCCAAGAAATACCTTCTACGACAAATCCACCTTCCTAGTTCACTAGAAATTTGCTTTGGATTCAATTGAAACCTTTCAGTTTGTCTTCACTTCTCTTGCGTTTTTAGAAAAGCAAATAGTTGGCCCCGCCCCCCGTCCCCCCCCAAGTCCAACTGGAGGCCCAGGAAGCTGTCAGAAATATTAAAATTAAAAATTACATATATACTCGAGTATAAACCAACCCGAATATAAGCCAAGGCACCCAATTTTACCACAAAAAACTGGGAAAACTGATTGACTCGAGTATAAGCCGAGGGTGGAAAATGCAGCCGCTACGGGTAAATTTCAAAATAAAAATAGATACCAATAAATTACATTAATTGAGACATCAGGAGGTTAAATGTTTTTTAATATTTACATAAAAGTGAAGTTTAAGATAAGACTCCCCAACTCTGATTAAACCATTATTCTAACCTTCTTCAATGTAAATGTGCTTAAGTATCCCCCTCCTCCTGGAAGACCAACTCTCCTTGGGACACAAGGTTTGGAGGTCTGCCCCCTTGGATCTCGCCTTCCCTCTTGGCCCCTCAAACATCGATGGGCCTCACCTGAACTACTGATTCTAGCCCTATTGTTGTAGTTAGTGCTGTGTGTTTGTAGCTAGTATTAGGTAATGATCTGTTTTTTATTATATCTATATTGTAATTGTGTCATGCCACTGTTGTAAACTGCCGCGAGCCCACAGGGAGTGGCGGACTATAAGCATGAAGTAATAAATAATAAATAAATAATAATAAAGAGGGGAAAATCATAAATGTTAAAATAAGGGAAACGTAATAATAACAGTAATAATAGAGTAAAATAATAAATGTAATAATATTACAATAATAATAATAGAATAAAATAATAAATGTAATAATAACAATAATAGAATAATAAATGTAAAATAATAATAACAACAACAGAGTAAAATAATACGTAACCTTGACTCAAGTATAAGCCGAGGCGGACTTTTTCAGCCTACGAAAAGGGATGAAAAACTAGGCTGATACTTGAGTATATATAGTAATATATGTATATATATTTACAAAAATGGTTAAAAGGATGCAATGATTCAGCAAAAGCTGTAGTTCTGTATAAGCAGGTGTGCCTGTAGCCTAGTAGGCCTGTGTTTTAGTTTGCCTCAGTGGGAGAAAGGTCTCAGTCTGTGAGAAGGCCTCACAGTGTGAGAGTCTGTGAGAGAAACATCTGTGTGAGATAGGCCTTAGTCCAGTGCTTTTCAATCTGGGAGTCGGGACCCCTGGGGATGTCCCGCAGGTTCGCCAAAGACAATCAGAAAACACAGTATTTTCTGTTGGTCATGGGGATTCTGTGTGGGAAGTTTGGCCCATTGGTGGAGTTCAGAATGCTCTTTGATTGTAAGTGAATTAAAAATCCCAGCAACTGCATCTCCCAAATGACAAAATCACCCCCACACAACCCCTCCAGTATTCAAATTTGGGCGTATTGGGTATTTGTGCCAAATATGGCAAAGTGAATGAAACTAATATCCTGCATATAAATATTTACATTATGATTCATAACAGTAGCAAAATTACAGTTATGAAGTAGCAACGAAAATAATTTTCTGGTTTGAGGTCACCGCAACATGAGGAACCACATTAAGAGGTCGCAGCACTACGAAGGTTGAGAAACACTGCCTTAGTCTATGAGAAGGCCGAGTGTGAGAAGGTCTGATGTGAGAAGCTTCAGTGAGAGAAGCCCCAGGTTGAAGGTCTCTTGTGAAACTCCTGTGTAAGTGTGGTGTGAGAAGAGGCTCTGTGAGAGTGAAGCTGTTTATCTGCAGGAGAAAGAAGCCCAGCGTGGAAGCAAAGAAGGAAGTTTAGAGAACTTTATTTGTGTTATGGAAAACTTGTTCTTGTAAATAGTGCAACCATATTATTTTGCTATAAAGAAAAGCCTCCTAAGGAATAGATAACATTGGTCTGTGTGTTTTTTGTTCTTTTTATCACTTTGGGCTACCGGTGCTGGGTCACGCTGCTGCTAATAAGTTACTCTGCTGTACATTTATGAGGAGGGACTTCTGTTAATAAGCCCACTCACCCAACAGAAACTTATTTAAAAAGAGGGCTCGGAGCATGTACCATGGAAGCCGAAAGCCCCAGCTTCAATAATCAGAGACAATTGGTTCCGGCCCAGTTTACCTGTCCGAACGTATTCTCCCCTATGAACCTTCAAGAGTGCTAAGATCGTCTGGGGAGGCCCTGCTCTCGGTCCCACCACCTTCGCAGGCACGTCTGGTGGGGACGAGGGACAGGGCCTTTTCTGTGGTGGTCCCCTGGCTGTGGAATTCTCTCCCAAATGAAATTAGATCCGCCCCCTCCCTCCTGACTTTTAGGAAGCAGGTGAAAACGTGGCTGTGCAATGAGACCTTCGCAGAATGAAGGAGGAGATTGCGAATATATGGGCTAAGTTGGTCTTGATTTTACTTTGGTGAAAGGCTTTTAAAATGTGTTTATTGCATTGTATTTTATTGTACATTTTATTGTAAATTTATAATGTTTTTAGATTTTAAATGTTAGCATTGAATACTTGCTGTTTGCCGGTCTGAGTCCCTCTTTGGAGGTGAGAAGGCCAGGGTATAAAAGTTTTAAATAAAGAATAAATAAATTGTTAGGAGTTTTGGGAGCTGTAGTACAAAACATCTGGAGGGCACCGAGTTGCCTATCCAAAAAGTAAGCAGTGATAGGAAACACCTATTTATTTTTTTAAATTTCAAATATTTGTACCCCGCCCTTCTCAACCCCCTGCGGGGGGACGGGACTCGGAGCGGCTTCCAGCTGGCAACAATTTGATGCCTCTGTGTACACATAATAAGATACATAAAACCAATAATTATATATAATTAAAAACATTAAGTCAATACAATTAAAAACTACTAATAAATACTATTCTGGTGGCCGTAATCTAGTCAAATTCTGTGATTGGATACTCCATCAAACTTATCCATAGTCTATTACATAGCCATTGTCAACATTGTCATTGTCCGCATAGTTACCCGAAGGCCTGGTCCCATATCCATGTTTTTAACTTCTTTCTAAAGGAGAGGAAGGATGAAGATGACCTCATTTCCCCGGGGAGTGAATTCCACAGGCAGGAGGCCACCACAGAGAAAGCCCTGTCCCTCGTCCCCGCCAATCGCGCTTGAGCCAGAGATGGGGCCGAGAGCAGGGCCTCCCCAGAAGACCTTAAATTGCGAGGTGGGACATAGAAGGAGATACGTTCAGACAGGTAACGCTGGGCCGGAACCGTATAGGGTTTTATAGGTCAAAGCCAGCACTTTGAATTGTGCTTGGAACTGGATCGGCAGCCAGTGGAGCTGACACAACACGGGGGTTGTATGCTCCCTGTATGACGCTCCGGTAAGTAGTCTAGCTGCTGCCCGTTGGACTAACTGAAGATAACTTAAGTCTGAGATATTTGAAAATATCTGACTGTGTAGGAAAAACTTTCAGGGAAGGAGGAAGGATTATAGGTATCGCATTTCCCACAGTTTCTTTACCAACAGGGTCTTTGTGGATGTCCAATTAGGGAAACCACTGCAGAAGTCAGCACAAGGATTTTTTGGGGAGGGGGAGGGAATGCATTCATCTTTGCCACAAGTACCAAACAACATGCCTCTGTTCTATCAAGCGCCTATATGGGCAGACCTTTGCTCAGCTTACCTGTTCCTTAAATTGCTCTTGCGACAAGCAGTCACTCAAATTGACACAGCCAAGGAGGCAGCTGGAGGGATAATCTTGGGGGAATTCCAAATCTATGGTGAGGGAAAAAGAAAAGCATCAGGCGGGCTCCTCCCCGTGATCCCAAGTCCTCTCTGCCGTTTTCCACATGCTCCCGATTAGCCCTTGGCTGTTCTCTCCACAGCGCTTTTAACTGCTTATTTTATGGCTTGGACAATGTGTACATTTCCTTCAGAAAGCATTGTCTGATAATAGTTGCAGGGGGAAAGCACTCCGACAGCCCTGGAAGTGGTTCTCCACACGTTCCAAGGCCCTCCCATCTGTTCTATGAATGTGTCTCCAATAGCTCAAGATCATTATTGGGCCTAGGTGGCAACTCAACAAAGGTCAAGCATTACTTTCGCTGCACAAACGTCCAGGTCCTGGGCCAAGAAATATGCCAGCTCCTTAATTAGAATACATTTTTCTGCCTGAAATTCTACAATTTAAGGTTTTGCAGAATTTACAACATTTGTGACAATCAAAAGCGGGGGAAAGAAATATATTTCCTTCTTTTATCCCTCTTCTTTTTCCCTTCTTCTTTATCTTTCAGCTGATTAGTTTTTAAACTGCTATTTTCTTCTCTCCCCCACTTTCTCTATTTTAATCTAATGTACATAAAAACTCTTAATGAAGATTATATATTTTTTAAAATTTATTATTATTTCCAACATTTCTACCCCGCTCTTCTCAACCCCTGAGGGGGGACTCAGAGCGGCCTAACAAAAGGCAACAATTTGATGCCAAACAATATAAATACAATATAAAACCAAAAACATTCAGCATTAAAATACTTTAAAATACAATTAACATTAACACATCATACACATTCACTTAAGTTAAAAACAGTGTTCTGTCCATAACAGGAGCATTGAGCCATATCCATCAACTTGCCATTACAAAACCAATCCAAAGTGCCTCATTGTGCTAATGTGCAAACGCCTGGTCCCACAGCCAAGATTTCACTTTTTTCCTAAATGCCAGAAGGGATGGGGTTGATCGTATGTTGCTTAGAAGACTTCCCAAGGTATGGGCGCAGCTGGCGCACGAGTCTTAAAGCAAGTCTTAAAGCGAGGGGAAAAACAAGGACAAGCAAAAATCTCCCAGCAGGAAAAGAGAGATAATAATCAAACATAATCTTAACAAGTGTAATAGTGATTATTAATACAAAGTATTACATATATACTCGAGTATAAGCTGACTCAATATAAACCAAGGCACCTAATTTTATCAGAAAAAAACTGGGGAAACGTATTGACTCGAGTATAGGCCGAGGGTGGGAAATGCAGCAGATACTGGTACATCTCAAAATAAAAACAGATATCAAAAATTCATTAACCGAGGCATCCGCAGGTTAAATGTTTTTTTTCTATATTTACATAAAACCGTAATTTAAGATAAGACTGTCCAACTCTGATTAAACCATTATTCTAACCTTTCTCAATGTAAATGGGCTTATGTAGACTTCCAATAATAGACTTCTCTTTCTCGATTTGGTGCTGTTCTTAGCCAACCACTCAAGGGAATGTCCAGGATAGAGAGAAAGGCTGTATGAAAGTCCTGAATCAGTTCATAAATAGTCAAGTGTTTCCCCACACCGCTAATGACTAGATGTTTTTAATACATACTCTTTATGCCATCTAACCACATCTCTTTCCCCTCATGTTTCCCATTCACCTGAACTGGACGCCCAAAATAGGGCCTTTATTACTTTTACCTATTCATTCAGAATACATCTTTTCCCGGGAAGGGTTTGGAAGAAATTCTCCATCTCATCCCTCAGAACACTAGCACAACTAAATTAAACCACATAGAGCTGAAATAATCACATTTTCTAGCTTTATCTACCATTGCCTATATTTGGGGCTTATTCTTTCATTCTCTGGAAGCTGATGGTTGAACTGATGATTTAGAGAAGATTGGGAGCTTTCCTGTGGCACAAAGCAATGGGCTCTCAAGTCGGGGAAATTCAAGTCTGGGAAATGATGGTTCTCTCTGTGAGAAAACTGGTTCAGAAAGTTCAGGAAAAAGTCAAGGAAATTCAGGGGAGTCAGAAGTAGCAACAGCAGACAAGGAATTGAGTGAAGAGCTGAGTGATAAGGAGGGTTCCCATGAGAACCCACCTGTAGCTATGGAGATCAACAAAAGTATTTGTTTACAAATCAGAGCTGAAAACAGATTGCATCATTTAGAGAGATTATGTGGGAAGTTGTGAAGGAAATTCATGGGAAATGGAATGATTTCATAGCTGTCTATTAAACAACAAATTATTTACCTTAAGATCAGTTCAGGCAACACTGCGTGAGAGTGAGAAGCTAAGCCTGAGTTCTCTTGTTTATGGTTCAAGTCAAGCTTTGATTTTGGATTTAATATATTGGAAGTTTTCTATGTTCCAGTTCATGTACTCCTGTTCAAGTTATACCAATTAGACCTTCTTGATTATGGACTTATGCTGTACCTGTGATTTCTGGCTGTTCCTGGACTTTGTCACTGTTGCTAAACCTTTTTGGATTATATATCTTTCTTTCTTATTCCTGATTTTTGGATTATATATATCTTTCTTTCTTATTCCTGATTTTTGGATTATATATATCTTTCTTTCTTATTCCTGATTTTTATATGTCTTTATATGTTTTTACAATAAACTGCTAATATTCCCGAACTCTTGTATGGTGAGGTAGTCATAGGTGTTTAAAGGTCTCGAGTGCAATATGTACACAGATGAAATAATGTAAATGCAGTGGGCCCTTGGTATATGCTGGGGCATAGTTTCAGGACTCAATGTGGTTACCAAAATTCCAACATATAAAATAATACAGTAAAATTTGGGGGTGGGGGGAGACAGAATCAAGGTTTGCTTTTTGGATTATTTTCCAAAGACATGTTTTCAACCCACGGATACAGAATGTGTGGATACAGAGGGCTGAGTGTAATCATAATAATACAGCCACACCAGGGGGCAGTTCTCTGCTGAATCTCACACTGCGAGGAGCCAAGTTAGGACACTCCAAACCAGGAAAGGCTGTCTTTTCTCAGAAAACTTGAGCTGCTTCATTCCTGTCTCCCACAAACAAGCAGACAGGCATTTGAAATCTTGACCTGTCAGCTCTCACCATGTTCTGCGCTTGACCTTCCCCAGCGGAACCAAAGTGTCTGAGATTGCAGCACAGGAGGTCAGAGCTGCTGCTTCGAAGCCAAAGTCCACAGGCTGGAATCCAATCTGACACATGGCCTTTAGATCTGAATACTGATCAGGGCACACAGTACTGTCATACTTCACGTCTGGCCATGTCCCAAGCTCAAGAGTATGGAAGGATGCTCAAATGCTTTATCTCAATGTTATGTTGCCTCATCTACTTTCTTTCCGTGTTAGGATCAACTGGATCTTCCGTAATATGGAAGGCATATGGAAATCAAGAGATAGGGAGCTGAGTATGGGAAAGGAGGGGATAAGGGATGCAGGAAAGGGAAAAGAAAGAGAGAATGTATGGCGGGGAAAAGTGAATCTTTCCTCAAAAACAACATTTCTTGTGTATTGTTGAAGGCTTTCATGGCTGGAATCACTGGGTTGCTGTGAGTTGTCCAGGCTGCATGGCCATATTCCAGAAGCATATGGAAACCATAAAAATGAACAAAATCTGGCTACCAGTATTCAAAATCTCTAAAATCAGAATAGTAAATAAAGAACAACACTCAAAAACAGGGGGAATTCCAGACAAGAAACAATCAGGGCCAGCTAATCACCTCCCAACAAAGGATTCCCCAAGGCAGGAAGCAGCCAGACCTTGAAGCTGCAAGGCCATTACATGCTAATCAAGGAGGCCAATTGCAGCATTCACACTAGCCTCAAACAGACTAGAGTTCTTTCTCCTACCCTGGATCTTCCACAGATATATAAACCTCTCTCGCCTAGTTTCCAACAGACCTCAACAACCTTTAGGATGCCTGCCATAGATGCAGGCGAAACGTCAGGAGAGAGTGCTTCTGGAACATGGCCATACAGCCTGGAAAACTCACAGCAACCCAGACATTTTCTGTATTTGTGATTTTAACATCCAGACACTGCATCAGAATTGGTAAACTCTCCTGCCATTTTCTCAAAGAAACAAGACACTGACCAAAAAAAAAATTCCGACCAATATAAATGACATTTTGGCAGCGAACCTGGCTTTCTCTAAAACTGGAGCATTTGTTACATTGCTGGACATGTTTTTTTTACAAGAGTGAACACTTATGTACACATTCACAAGAATGAATTTTTCATTTACATGGAAATAATTAATGTGTAAATAATTTAAGTGCACCCCACTACTGGATACATTTAACAGGAGAACTGCTGCCAAAATGCTAAGGTGTGGATTTCACAGCTGGGAAGGAAAACCCCAAGGACTGGCTGATTCCAAGTGCAACATTGTCCTAATTTCTCTTCCATTAAAATAGTTCTCTCTGTCTTGGGAAGGACCGTAGTCTAGTTAGTTATAGGTACATAGAGGGATGCAAAGTCTCTCTGTGGAGCTTGTGGCACAGATCTACCTTAACAGTGAGAAAATGGTGAAATTATATATATATACACACACACACACACTATCGTACTGATGGTAGCTTGTTCAACTTAAGCTGTCTGAGGGGTCACACTAAGACTCTAAACTATCTCGTTCGTGAGCTGCTTTTTGCTGATGATGCTGCCCTTGTCGCCCATTCAGAAGCAACCCTGCAGCGCCTAACATCCTGCTTTGCAACGGCTGCAGAGTTGTTTGGGCTGAAAGTCAGCCTAAAGAAAAGGGAAGTTCTCTACCAGCCCGCATCACAGGAAGAACACCATCATCCCCACGTCAGCATAGGCAAATCTGTGCTTAAGTCCGTTCAGCAGTTCACCTACCTGGGAAGCATCATCTCTTCAGATGCCAAGATTGACAAAGAGATAGATCACAGATTACCAAAGGCATAGAGTGCATTTGAAAGGCTTCGCAAAAGAGTCTGGAGCAACAAGCACCTGAGGCAAAGCACCAAAATCAGTGTGTACAGAGCTATCGTACTGTCTATTCTCCTCTATGGGTCTGAAACATGGGTCACCTATCGCCAACACCTACGACTCCTCGAACGCTTTCATCAGCGCTGTCTTTGCACAATCCTAAATATACACTGGACCGACTATGTGACTAATGTTGCTGTCCTTGAGCAAGCAGGGATCACCAGCATTGAGGCCATGCTATTGAGAACACAGCTGCGCTGGGCAGGGCACGTCTCTAGGATGGAGGACCACCGCCTCCCAAAGATACTACTCTATGGTGAACTCACCATGGGTCAGCGCAAGAGGCGCAGCCAAAAAGAGATATAAGAACTCCCTGAAACAACATCTCAGGCTCGGCCAGATTGATCACCAACAATGGTCCACCCTGGACTCACATCGGGAGGCATGGAGATGCACTATCCACAATGCTGCAGCCTCCTTTGAGAAGACATGCCGAATGGGTCTCGAAGAGAAACGACAACGCAGAAAGAACCGCAACTTGGAAACAACATCACCCCAAGGAGACTTTCTGCTGTGCTTTCTGTTTCACTGTGTTGTATTGTATTTTATAAGGCCTCATGTTAGCCGCCCCAAGTCCCCATTGGGGAGATGGTGGTGGGGTATAAAGATGATGATGATGATTATGGTCAAATGCCGGCCCTCCAGTAGGCTGTTAGGAATTATGGGAGGTGAAATTCAATACACCTGGAGGGCCAAAGTTTGCCTATGCCTACAGTAATGCTAAATAAAGGAACATCTTGATTTGCATCCTGTTAGGTCTGGGATATCCATATTTGGAAGGTTATAAAAGTCGGATCTCACACGGAGGCCTTCAATTCTACATTCTCTGAGATGTTGAAAGTGTTTTGAGGTGTTGAAAGGCAATAATCCCAGCAAGCCAATCCCCCTGCCCTAGCAAGTATTTGGTATGCAGCAACTGAGCCTCATGCAGCAATGGAGCCCACCTGCTGGGATTGTGGGTGGCAGGGCCCTTTATAGCCAACTAAGCAGGGTAGCTCCCATTCATGCCTTACTTGCTACTCACCTCAAGTCACCCAGGATTTGAGACCAGGAAGAGCAGGTGCCAGCTGCACTTGCAGCAGACAGATTCCCCATCTGAAATCATTTTGCAGCATACCAAATGCTCCAGAGCCAGTCTGTTGTGATCATGGCTGGCACCTGCTCTTTCCAGTTACAGGAGTCGGAAGAGAGGGTGAGTGAGGCACATTCACAATGGACCAGCTCTGAATCATTTGATTGTTTATCTGCCTGCTGTGTGTGCGGCTGGCACTTACTGTATTTTTTCTAGTCTGTACAGGTGACTGAGAAAGCAATACCTTAAGTAAGCTTACATGAGGTGGGCTTTGTTGGGATTCAACCCCACTCTGTCCAAGTCTGAAGTCCTCAACGAGGAGCAGTTAGTTAGTTTAGTCTCTCTCTCTCTCTCTCTCTCTCTCTCTTGGCATTACTTCACGAACGAAGATTCTTAGGAAGGACTCATCCCACGCTTTTTACAAGCGCGTTGATGACTAAAAAGGCCAATCTGAGATAGGCAAGTTTGGCTGCAGAAAGCACAGCAGAAAGTCTCCTTGGGTGATGTTGTTTCAAAGTTGCGGTTCTTTCTGCATTGTCGAGAGCCGTTCGGCATGTCTTCTCGAAAGAGGCCGCAGCATTGTGGATAGTGCGTCTCCATGCCTCCCGATGTGAGGCCAGGGTGGACCACCGTTGGTGATCAATCTGGCCGAGTCTGATATGTTGTTTCAGGGAGTGCTTATATCTCTTTTTGGGGGCGCCTCTCTTGCGCTGACCCGTGGTGAGTAGTATCTTTTGGAAGGCGGTGGTCCTCCATCCTAGAGACGTGCCCTGACCAGCTCAGCTGTGTTCTCAATAGCATGGCCTCAATGCTGGTGATCCCTGGTGATCTATACTAAAGTTAGTTTAGTCTATACCAGGCCTGGGCAAAGTTGGGCCTACTAGGTGTTTTGGACTCCAACTCCCAGCATTCCTAGCAGCCTCAGACCCCTTCCTTTCCCCCCTCAGCAGCTTAAGCGGCTGAGGGGGAAAAGGAAAAGGCCTGAGGCTGCTAGGAATGCTGGGAGTTGGAGTCCAAAACTCCTAGTAGGCCCAACTCTGCCCAGGCCTGGAATAGACTAAATAATTTCCTTCGCCCATGTCTCTTCTATGACAGTTGGGAATGTATCTAAATTCTTCTCTCCTCTCTGTTTCTGCTCTCATTCTGTGTAGAATAGATAGTTTTCTACAGCAAGCTTTCTGAATCTGACTTCTGTTTTCTTACATTTTCGTATGGAGAGTATGTGCTGTGCGCTTTGAGATCTCTCTCTGCTTGTGTGTCAGGAGAGATGTCGTGATTGAGTTTTTCCCTCTCTTGAAACCTTAGAAAAGATGAGTGTTTCGAGTAGCTCAGACCCAGTCCTTGATTATTAAGAAATGCAGTTATTTTTTTATTATTGTAAATAAACCTTTTTGGGATTTTTTGAAGATTGGACTCTGCATGTTTGCCTCCTAAGCTCTGAACTCTCTACAGCGACATCACACAACACTTCATGCTCTGCTCACTAATGAGCTGATGCTCAACTTTTTGTATCCTGTTTGATTTTTTGGATGCTTTGCTGTATATTTTAGGGTAGTTTTCCCTAACAAGCTTCGTATGAGTTCTGGACTCCCACAAGACCTCTAATCTCCCAGGAAGACTTGTGTGAGGTTCTCCTCTTATGAGACTTGAGACAGGCTTTATATAACACTGTATAGCATGATTTTTGTTGCTGGGTTGTAAATGTCATTTCCTAATTGGTTCTATCATAAAACCTTGGAAGATCTTTATTAAACTGCAAGAACTTTGCTTTTATAAGCCATCCTGCAGCATATTTTGCTCTAGATTTTCAAGGAACATCTCAAAGAGTTTCAACCAATTCAGCATAGTTTCTTTATACTTCCTTCTTTGCTTCCATGCTGGGCTTCTTTCTCATACGGATAAACAGCTTCGCTCTCACTGAGCTTCCTGTCATACCAAACTTACACAGGAGCTTCACACAGTAGCTTTTTACACACAGCAGCCTTTACACTGGCGCTTTACACATGAGGTCCTCAACCTGGGGCTTCTCTAACCCAGTGCTGTCCAACTTCTGGCGGGTCCAGGGCCGGATAAGAGGTCACGGAGGACCTGCGGGGCCACTCGGCCCCGCCCCAGGCCCTGCCCCAGGCTCCGCCCCCCAGCCCAGGCCCCACCCCCTCCTAAAGCCGCCGAAAAGGAGGAGGTAGGCGGCGCCAAGAGCAGCGTCACAGGCCTGGTGTGACGCGCTGCTCTTGGCACCGCCTACTCCTCCTTTTCAGCGCCCCCTCCTTCCTAGGGCCGGGTGAGCCGCCGAAAGGAGAGGAGGCGGCGCCAAGAGCAGCGCGTCACGCCAGGCCTGTGATGCGCTGCTCTTGGCGCCGCCTTCTGCCCTTTTTCGGCGGCCCTGCCCTAGGAAGGGAGGGGCACTGAAAAGGGCAGAAGGCGGCGCCAGCGGCGCGTCACAGGCCTGGCGTGACGCGCTGCCCCTTGGCACCGCCTACTCCTCCTTTCGGCGGCTCCCTGGCCTAGGAAGGGAGGGGGCGCCGAAGGAGGAGTAGGCGGTGCCAAGGGGCAGCGCGTCACGCCAGGCCTTCTGCCCTTCGGGCGGCTCCCGCCCTAGGTAGGGAGGAGCTAGCTCTCTTCCTCCTCCCTGCCCCGCCTCCCCTCCCCCCCTGCCGCCATTTTTTTAAAAAAATCTATTTTTAAAAAATTTAAAAATGGCGGCTGAGGGCATAGGTGGGGCCGTGTCCAACAGGCTACGGGGCCGGATCCGGCCCCCGGGGCCGCCAGTTGGACAGCCCTGCTCTAACCAAAGCTTCTCACACCAGGCTTACTCATACTGAGGCCTACCTCACACTGAGGCCTTTCTCCCACTGAGACCTTCTCATACTGAGAGCTCTCTCAGACTGATGCCTCTCTCACACTGAAGTGAACTAACACTGAGGCCTACTCACACACTGAGGCCCTTCTTCCACAGAGACCTCTCACAGAAAGAGGGCTAGTAAGCTACAGGCACACCAGCTTATATTGAACTACAGTTTTTGTTGAGTCATTGCATCCATTTAACAGTGCTTGACTCACATTTTTGTAATTTATTATTTATTTATTTATTCGATTTTATACCACCAATCCCAGAGGGTCGGGGCGGTTTACAAGGAAGAATTCCAAAACATCAAGCAATAAAACAATGATTAAAATTTCAAACATCAGTCAAAAGCCTGTCTGAACAAGCGAGTCATACATGCTCTGCGGAAAGAACTTAGGTCTCGCAGAGCCCGTATTACAGGCGGCAGAGAATTCCATAGCACCGGGCCTATGATAGAGAATGCCCTTCGTCGGGTTGCCATTAGGCAGAAAGATCTAATACTGGGGACGCAAAGAAGATTCAAGTCTTCTGACCACAATGATCTCGGGGGATTAACTAGGTAATTAAAAATACCTAGTTAATCTTTAATATTTCTGACACCCATTACCCCAATCCCTAAAATTAGTTTGTTTTCCTGTCAAAATAGTAAGAAAAATAAAACATTTCTGGTCACTAATTTGAGATGGACTCTCAAGAATAATGAGTACTTTCAGAGAGGGTGTGTTGGCGTCCTGTCCACAGAGGACTCACCTTTCTGGAAGAGGATTCTGTAGGTGGTTTCCAGCTCAGCGATCTCCTGCTGGGAAGGTCTTTTAGCTGTAGCGGCTATCCAGAGTCTGCCCCTGTGTGATGTGTACCAAGTTCTACCTTCCACCCTACAGAGAGAAGGAGGGACTGAGGGCATGCTGACCAGGGCACCTACACTACTGTGGACACAAATCAGGTGCCACATTTGTATCTTAAACTCTGCACTCTGTAGGAGACAATCACCAATCATTTGCATAGAACACTATTTAAAAAGAGAAAGAATTGCAATAGCAGCAAAGCTGGAAATCCAAGGAAAGTGCGCAGAAGATGCAAGACTGGTTCAAGAATTATGATCTTCAAAGAACCAGAGCAATAATCATACAAATTCAAGAAAACCTTTATTAACAGCAGGGAGGCTCAGAGCAGGCCAAACAATACGGCAAATGTGCCTCTACTCCTGTTAGCAGGCTTTTGATGATATTCTGTGGTAAAACAAAAACTATCTTAGGGAATGGATGTGACTGTTGCACTCCAAGGCTGGGAACCACCTCTGTACTTAACACACACTCCAGTCCAAGGTAAAATAGCAAAGCAGTTTATTGAGGAATATATATGAAAAGCAACTCAGCAAAATAGTATCAAAAACCAAAGTCCAATTATCAGGAATAACCCACAGAAATCAAAGTATAGGAATAGCATTAAAAAAAACAGGAATATAAAAGCAGAATAAATCAAAAACATGAGATTCAGGAACAGTCCTCAAAACTTGGAATCATGAGACATGAACAAAAGGAAACATGGAACCTGGAACGAGAAATCCCTTAATTTGACAATGGATCTAAACTCAAACATCAACGTTGCCTGCACTGATGGACCCATCTGCTGGGCTAGCTAATATAAAGTCATGCCTTCTCCCCTGGGAAACTGATAAGGACTTTTTGGTTAATAGGCTTCTTGACCTTTTCAAACTCTATTTGAGAAGCTCTATGTTGACAGATCGTAAATCTCCTCTTTAACCGCTCATTAGTCTGCCCACCTGAACTTTCATTTTCATCCTCTGAGCTCAGATCTGTATGTGACCTTGCTTCCCTAGCAAACTGCCTTTCAGGAATGTGGCCTTCAGGAACAGGCCACTCATTTTCAGGCCTTAAAATCTCATGATGGCTCTTCTGCTGACTTGCAGATTCAGAATCCCCAGTGTTCCCAGAATGACTAACAGGCCCAGCATCCCCAGAGAGATGTGCAGGCACAATCAAAGGCTGAATTACAAGAGTAACCTTCAGGCCAGATTCTTCTCATTCCTGCTCTAAGCTGAGAGTCTAATTCAGGGGTGCCCACACTTTTTCAGCATGCGAGCTACTTATAATAAAACCAAGTCAGAAAGATCTACCGAGTGAGAAGCAGGGCAGAGCAGGGGAGGGGCGGGGCTTGGCACGGCCTGGCTCCGGCCCCCTCTGGTGGCTTTAGCTCTACCAAAGTTTCTCCAGGCTTGAGGAGGGTAGTGCCAAGCCAGGGGGCTTGGCTCCATCCCCTTTAGAAGTGCCCCATCCGGCTGGGATCGACCTCCTTTGGTCCCGGGATTGACCAGTCGATGGCGATCGACTTCCTGCGCAGCCCTGGTCTAATTCAAGGGGACAGGGATTACAGACTACACTAGCTTCTCAAGAGTTTCCGAGGGAAAGCCACAGCCCCCCCTGAGAAAACACGGTTGATTTTTTTTTGCCGCTAAATGCCCCCATTAGATTGTTCTTGAGTCGCCCTGAGTCCCCCCTCGGGGGTTGAGAAGGGCGGGGTAAAAATAACGTAAATAATAATAAAAAATTCTTATCCTGCTTCTAGCAGTTACGAGCAAGGACTAGCCTGATTTAGCAAAGCTGGAGGACAGTGTAGGGAGATGTGTCTCACCTTTCTCCCACACTGTGCCTCATACACCTCTCTTTTCCTCTATTTGCCACCAGCAGGAAGGAAAAGGTCATCTGCATCAGGATTGCTGGATTGCAGATTGTTTTGTTTTGTTTTGCGTGTTTGGTTCCTGACCCAGAATCAATTGCAGCCCTCAAGAGTTGAAAAGGTTGCTCACCCTTGGCTAACCAAGCTGAAGCTATGCAGCAGTTTTGCTCAGAGGAAGAGTGGGAAAGAGCACCACCTAGCGTAGGATGCAGGAGAATAAAAGGTCCTGTGTATCTGCCTTCAAGTTACCTGCCAATTTATGGCGATCCCATTAATATTGTAGGGTTTTCGTAGGCAAGATATCAACAAAAATTAAATTCTAGAAACCAAACTCTTGAAAACAGATCATAACAAAAGCAAGTATTGTTTCTGAGCTCATTCCTGGTTACTCTCGTCTGCTTACCTTTTGATTCCTTTGATCAGCAAGGAAGCCCAAGGCTGATGCATGCTGAGGCACCAGCCGTCATCTGAGATCTCCTGCAGTTCCTTGTCCTGGACCCGTAAGCGGCTTCTTTCCAACAGTGCCTCACTCCCACTGGTCCCTGCAGGAGGGCCAGTCTTCCTGTGCTTGGGCAAACTAGAATGGTCCACCCACTTTAATGTGGTTTTCAAAAGAAAACAGACAGAAAACAACACCAAAGGTAGTTACTAAACCAGAAACGCAAACAGGCAGGCATGACAATATGTCTCCGGGGTCATCAATGTCATCAACACTGGCATATCCATCAATCTTATAAAAGTATTTTCCCCTGAAATATTTGTTAATCTCTCCAACAGATATATAGGCCTTTCGTCCTGCAAGCCTTTGCAATCCCTATGTACCTATATATCTGTATCTATCTATATACATTAATTTTATATATGAAATTCCCCTCAGATGTTTGCAGATAGATATTAATATAGATATATAGGGCTTGCAAATATTGTAGGGAAAATAAACACAGAGAGAGAGAGAGAGAGAGAGAGAGAGAGAGAGAGAGAGATTACTGTTTTTCTTTGAAATACGGTAAATATTTAATCTACTGATGCCTCAATTAATGTAATTTTATTGGTATCTATTTCAATTTTGAAATTTACCCATAGCTGCTGCATTTCCCACCCTGGGCTTATACTCGAGTCAATAAGTTTTCCCAGTTTTTTGTGGTAAAATTAGGTGCCTCGGCTTATATTCAGGTTGGCTTATACTCAAATATATACGGTAGGTCATTCAAGCAGCAAGCCTGCTGTCAGTACAAGGACAATCACTGTCATCTCGAATATCAAAACAATCCACCCTAGCCAGTCTCCCTCAATAGAAATTATAAGAAACTGTATCCAATGAAACCAGAGGAGATATAGAAAAACCATATTAGATTTCAAAAAGCTGCCCTAAAGCTAAGACAGAATGATAAAATACTTTTGGTGCTTTATGATGCTTAACTTGGTATGCCAAAGACAATTTCAAAAGATCCAAAAATCCTGAATTCAGAAGGTTTTGGAATTACTTCTGAAACTCTAGATGAGCTCCAAAGCAGTGATGGGGAACCTCAGGCCCCGGGATGGATCTAGCGCTCTGGGTTTCCCTGGATGGTCACTAAACCTTAAACCGTTTTATTGTTATAGTGACTATTACAGAGCGGCACCTTTTGGTTTTTACGAAAGCTATGTAACAGAAAGAGACTCTTTCAGAAAACTCTCCAGATAATATGTAACACTGAATACTTTTTTGGGAAGTACAGTATAGAACATGAAGGCCATAGAGCTTTACAGATGTGGCCTTGTTGAAATAGTCACTTTAGTGGTAGTGATCTGATATGATTTACTATCTCTTGAGCAAGAATAACCTTTCTTTAAAGAGGGAGATGCCATACCTTCTTAAAATGTGATGTTCACGGTTCTGTGTTTAAAGTTTATCCATGATAGGGTCAGGCCCGGATTACCCATAAGGCCACCCTAGGCCATGGCCTAGGGGCGCAAGCCGAAAGGGGCGCAGTACAGGGACCAAAAAAAATGTTGCAACAAAACCGCAATGTGCAGCATGGAGAGGACTCTCTCTCTCTCTCTCGGGGGAGGGCGGGGAGAGCACTGTGAGGGGGCAAGGGAGGAGGGAATGGCGCCCCCCCTCGCCATCGTCCCCGCCCCCTTGTCAAAGAAGGAGGGCGCGAGGAGGAGGAGGAGGGAAGCCCCCGGGGCCGCTGGCGGGCATGCGCGGCACCCAGGAACATGGCGGAGGAGGCGAGGCTGCGGCACTCGCACCCTCCCTCCTGCCGCGCATGCCCGACAGCGGCTCCAGGGGCGGGGCTTTCCTCCGCCTCTTCCTCCTCCTCGCCGCACCCTCCTTCCTTGAGTCAAAGAGGAGGAGGAAGGAAGGGAAGCCCTGCCCCCGGGGCTGCTTCCGGGAAGGCAGGAGGGAGGGCGCGAGCGCCGCAGCCTCTGCCTCCTCCAACATGTTCCTGGGTGCCGCAGCGGCCCCGGGGGCTTCCCTTCCTTCCTCCTCCTCCTCCTCTGAGGAGGAAGGAAAGCTCCCAGGGCCGCTGCCGCGCATGCGCGGTACCCAGGAACATGGTGGAGGAGGCCGCAGCTCTTGAGCCCTCCCTCCTGCCGGGCATGCGCAGTAGCGGCCCTGCCCCCAGGGGCGGGGCTTCCAAAGTGTAGCCTATGATGCCAAAAGGGCTTAATCCAGGCCTGGATAGGGTACGTATATAGTGGTATGTTCAAATATGCATATGGTGAATTTATGATTCAGGTGAATGAAGATTATCTAGGCTTTAGAGGTAGGTTGTCAGTCGTATCACACTGTATCCAGCCCTTTGGATTCTAATCACTGATCTCTGGCAGGCATCCTCAGAAGTTGTGAGGTCTGTTGGAAACTATCTACAGACTAAGAAAATCCAACTAATGCTACATTCAGCAAAGGATAAGAGGGATCCTCTCACCTCTGCAAGAGTCTAGCATATACCATGCAGCTCTGGGCAAGTCTACATAGGGACCACCAAACGCAGCGATGCCCAAATAAAAAAAAGGAAAGGCACTGCAGACTACTTCAACCACAGAAGTCAGCCATAGCAGAGCACCTGATAAACCAACTTGGACACACAATATTATTTGAGAACACAGAAATGCTGGACCCCTTTAACAACCGCCATGTCAGACTACACAGAGAAGCCATTGAAATCCACAAGCATGTGGACAATTTCAACAGAAAGGAGGAAACCATGAAAATCTGTGTTGTATGACATAGTGGGTTTTTTTTTTAGAGTAGTCCAGCATTTCTGTGTTCTCAAACAATATGCTGTGTTCAGCTTGGTTCATCAAGTGAAATCTAGCCCAGAAAACTTACAGCAACCCAGTGATTCTGGCCATGAAGGCCTTCAACAACACAATGTTCTCTCTCTCCCGTTCAAATACATTTGGCCTTCCACATGTTTTCAGACTGCAGGTCCCATCAATCACAGTTAGCAAAGAATTGCTGGGATTTGTAGTGCAATAACATCTGGAAGGGTGCAAACAACCCACTTCTGATTTAGAGTTTTGTGAAAGGAAAGAGGAAGTAAACACTGACCACAGGGGCTGGCTGCAGGAGGTTTGGATTAACCAGAACTCCAGGGTCCTCAGATTTCCCCTTGGAGCGCTGCTTTGATTTGGTCAAGGTGCCACTGTTAATAGCTTCAATTGTTTCATCCAACCTGCAAAGACAATCAAACAGTTTAAATTATTTTTTACACAGATAGCTATACTCAGCTCACCTCCATCGCTACATAAAACTTCACAACCTAGGTCTCCCCTGACTGATAAACAGCTTGTCCAGTTGGGTCGTTGAACCTGGATTTCCTTTAGTCTAATACTCAAATACCACTACAGTGTTCCCTCGCCATTTCACAGTTCACTTTACACGGACTCGCTGTTTTGCAGGGTTTTAAAAAAATAAATATGAATTTATTGGGGGCTGAGTCGGGGAAAGAGCAGGAAAGGAGGCTGCCACTGAGAACAAGGGAAGCATACCGCTACCTCCTTCCTGCTCCGGCGGCTCCTTGGACAGGCAGGGAAGAAGGGAAAGAGCACGCCTGCCCGGCCAAAGCCTACTGTTGCTGCTGCTGACGACTCCCACAAGCTCTCCCTCCTTCCGCCTCCACCTCCCGGCCTGCCAGCCAGCCTGCGCCACAGGCCATGGTGCCCAGCAAGGAGAACTAGCTGGTCCCCAAAGAGGTGAGCGGGCCCAAGGTTGGAGGCCCAAAGGCGCTGGAGGCAGAGGGGACAGGGTCGGGAGGTCGAGGGCCCGCTTATCTCTTTGGGGACCAGCTGGTTTTCCTTGCTGGGCACCATGGCCCGTGGCGCAGGCAGGTTGCAGTTGACAACAACTCCCACTGATGAAGACTTCCTTAAGCTCTCCCTCCCTCTGCCTCCCGGCCTGCCTGCCTGCCTGCACCATGGGCCATGGTGGCCAGCGAGAAGAACCAGCTCTTCTCCAAAGAGTGGGCCTGAGGCCGGAGACAGGGTCGGGAGGGAAAGGGATGGCTCACCTCTTTGGGGACCAGCAGGTTCTCCTCGCTGGGCACCATGGCCCATGGCGCAGGTGCCCAGGGGAGGTGTAGGTGGAGGGAGAGCTTGTGGGAGTCGTCGTCAGCACCTGCAGCAGGCCTCGGCGGGGCAGGTGCGCTCTTTCCCTTCCTGCCTGCCTGAGAGCCAGGCCTGGCCTTTCCTCAGCGGCCTCGCCTCAAAGCCCGTGAAAGGCGATGGAGAATTAGGAGGGAGGAAGAGGAGAGGGAGGAGGAGGAGTGGAGGGGGAGCCAGGCGTCCCTACATCACGGATTTTCACTTATCACGGGTGTTCCTGGAACATAACACCCGCGATAAGTAAGGGAACACTGTGTTTCTCATCTGGCTATATATGAAGTCTGAAACTAAAACATTTATTAAGCAAACTGAGGTTGAAACTTCTGTGCCAAACTGTACACTTCGGTTTCACAACAGGAAGTGCTGTGTCACAACAGAGCGAGGCGAGAGCAAACAAACCCACAAAGTGAGTCAATTACTGAAAAAGCTTAATAAGTTGTGCTTCTAACAACCAACAGAGATGATCTGGGAACACACAGCATCAGGCAGCACCAAATTCATGTGGTTGGCAACAGAAAGTTTCTAATTCAAGATGGCCAAAATAATGAGAAAATTTATACGTTTTAGCCTGTCATAGTTGGAGATAGGCTTAATAATGGAGTATATTTTCTTGCAGTGCTTTTAGGATTGGGTACTTGGCAAGATGCCTATAGCATCACAAGTGTTTCCGTTCCAAATACATTCTGTTCTGATCGGTGCTGTCTGTTCGGTGCCACAGCACAGAAAGTAGGAGAGATATAAATAGCAGAAGTACACTAGAAGCTTGGAAACTGCCTTCCCCTGGTGTCAAAAATGAGGCAGCAAGAAAAGCAAGGCTGAAACGTCAGCTTTCAAATAATACAACCACTTTGGCTGAAAAAGGAGATGGCTGTCTGCCCATTCTGTCAATCTATCAGGCTGACACCTTGAAACGAGTGGCCTTCTACAAAGTGACAAAGATACCCACTTGCTGTGATACTCTGCCATGCTGCCTTGATCTTCCAGGACCTGCCGTCCAGCAAAGTCAATGGTGATCTTCTTGGAGAGCCGTGATGCGTGCCTTAGTTCTCGCAGCTCTTTCTCCCTCTTTTCCAGAGCCTCCCGCTCCTGCTTTGAGAGCCACTGGTTGGAGTCAGTGGCAAAGTAGTCTGACTCGTCATCAATCACCTGGGTTCTGCGCACACTGGAGAGCGAAGGAGAGAAGAGTCCATGATTGACCCCGAAAAAATTGTTATAAATACAAAGGATTATTTCCTAATACTATTGGCCTATCTAGCCTAGTTTGTCTACTGTGACTGGCAATTGACTTCAAGATTTCAAGGAAAAATCCTTCCCATCATATTCCCCCAGGACTGTGGTGCAGTTGGCTGGGAGTCAGCTGCATTAAGATCACTACTGACCGAAAGGTCATGAGTTTGAAGCCAGCCCGGGTCAGAGTGAGCTTCCGACCAAAATTGTGTAGCTTGTTGTCGACCTTTGCAGCCCGAAAGACAGTTGCATCTGTCAAGTAGGAAATTTAAGTACCACTTATATGTGAAGAGGCTAATTTAACTAGTTTACAAGGCCATAAAAAAATCTCCAGAAAGCATGCGGGGAATGAAGAAGTACTTCATCAGTGTCGCAGATGGACGGTAAAGCGACATCTTCCCTGGTGGCCAGGAAAAGTTGGAATGTTAAATAGCCTCTGACTGTCTGTCTATATGTGTTGTGTGACTATGGCATTGAATGTTTGCTATGTATATGTACATTGTAATCCCCCCCTGAGTCCCCTGCGGGGTGAGAAGGGCGAAATATAAATACTGTAAATAAATAAATAAATAAATTCTGCTTAAACCTCACCCCAGTTACTGTATTTTTTACTATTGTATTTTCCCCAAAATAAGACCAGGTCTTACTGTATATACTTGACAATAAGCTGGGGTTTTCAGCCTTTTTAAAAGACTGAACACCCCCACCCCTTTCCCTTGGCTTATACTCGAGTCAAGGTTATTTATTATTTTACTCTATTGCTGTTGTTGTTATTATTGCATTTAATATTTTACTCTCTTTATTATTATTAGGATACATAAGCACATTTACACTGAAGAACATTACAATAATAATTTAATCGGTTAGACAGTCTTATCTTAAATTACAGTGTTATGCAAATATTCAAAAACATTTAACCTCCTGATGCCTTGATTAATGAAATGTTTAGTTATCTTTTTAAATTTTGAAATGTACCATTAGCTGCTGCATTTTCCACCCTCGGCTTATACTCGAGTCAGTAGGGAGGAAATTAAATGAATTAAACCAGATAGAGATAAACAAGGAAGATGTTCTCACATGCCTTACTAAACTAAATGTCAACAAATCACCAGGGCCAGATGGCATCCACCCCAGAGTTCTTAAGGAACTCAAGAGTGAAATTGCTGAAATTCTAGCCAAAATATATAACCTTTCTCTAAGATCAGGCACTGTACCCGAGGACTGGAGGGAGGCAAATGTAACTCCGATCTTCAAGAAATGATCCAGGGGTGATCCAGGAAATTATAGGCCAGTTAGTCTAACCTCAGTTCCAGGCAAAGTGATGGAAACCATTATTAAAGAAAAAAATTACTAAGCACATAGAAGAACAGGCATTGCTGAAGGAAAATCAACATGGTTTCTGCAAAGGCAAATCATGTCTTACTAACTTGATAGAATTCTTTGAGGGTGTAAATAAACACATAGATAAAGGGGACCCAGTCGATATTGTTTACCTTGACTTTCAAAAGGCTTTTGACAAAGTCCCTCACCAAAGGCTCCTAAATAAGCTCTTCAGCCATGGAATCAGGGGACAGGTCTTGTCCTGGATTGGAACCTGGCTAAACTGTAGGAAACAAAGGGTGGTAATAAACGGACATTTCTCTGGGTGGAAAGAGGTGAGAAGTGGCGTACCCCAAGGTTCAGTTTTAGGACCGTTACTTTTTAATTTATTCATAAATGATCTGGATGTAGAAGTAAATTGTGAGGTAGCAAAGTTTGCAGATGACACTAAACTGTTCAGGGTAGTTAAAAATGAAACTGACTGTAAAGAGCTCCAGAAAGATCTCTCGAAATTGAGTGAATGGGCAACAAAGTGGCAAATGCATTTTAACCTAAACAAGTGTAAAGTCATGCACATCGGGGCAAAGAACCCCAAATACACTTATCAACTGATGGGATCAAAGCTTTCTGAGACAAACCAGGAAAGGGATCTTGGGGTTTTGGTGGACAGCTCAATGAAGATGTCAACCCAGTGCGCTGCAGCAGTGAAAAAGCAAATTCTATGCTTGGCATGATCAGGAAGGGAATCGAAAATAGGTCAGCAAATGTTGTATTGCCTCTCTACAAATCTATGGTGAGGCCACATCTGGAGTACTGTGTACAATTCTGGTCACCGCACCTCAAGAAGGATATAACGGAACTGGAAAAGGTACAAAGAAGGGCAACAAAAATGATCCAAGGGATGGAGCAGCTCCCTTATGAAATCAGGTTGCAACGCCTTGGTCTTTTCAGCCTTGAAAGACGGCGTTTAAGAGGTGACTTGACCGAAGTGTATAAAATCATGCATGGGATAGAAAAGGTGAATAAAGAGAAATATTTTCTCTGTCACACAACACTAGGGGGCACTCCCTAAAGCTCCAAGGTAGGAAAGTTAGGACTAATAAAGGAAATATTTCTTCACCCAGAGGGTCATTGGGTTATGGAACTCACTTCCAGAGGAGGTTGTGACAGCTGTCAGCCTGGACAGCTTCAAGGCAGGATTAGACAGATTCATGGATACCAAGGGAATCAGTAGCTACTGAAATGGACATCCAAGTGCCACCTCTGTGTTGATGGAGGCAGGCAGGATTTTCCCCGGGTACTGGTTGTGGGGGGTCGGGAGCAGGTGAGGGTTTTGCCCTCCTTTCTGCTAGAGATCCCTGTGTACAACTAGTGGGCCACTGTGTGACACAGAATGCTGGACTAGATGGGCTGAGGCCCGATTCAGCATGGCTCTTCTTATGTTCTTATGTTCAGTAAGTTTTCCCCTTTTTGTGTGGCAAAATTAGGTGCCTCAGCTTATATTTGGGTCGGCTTATACTCAAGTATATACTGTATATTAATGCTCCAAAAGACACATTAGGGATTATTTTCAGGGGGTGTCTTATTTTTTCATGTACAGCAATCTTCATTTATTCATGTACTGTACAACATCTATGTACATTCATTCATGTACAAAAATCTGTGCAAAAACCTCTAATTCAAAGGCACACTCTTGGGTGTTACAAATAATGATCATTTATATTATCAATTATTTTAAATATTCATATCAATATCGTTTATTTAGAATTATATATTAATATTGTTATTTTATCATTCAATAAATCTGTTGTGTGTTGACATACTAAATATATCAATCTGGCTGATAATCTCAACTGGGGCTTATTTGTGGGGAGGGCTTATATTACAAGTATTCTGAAAAATCCTGCTAGGGCTTATTTTCCAGTTAGGTCTTATTTTGAGGGAAGTAAGGTAGTTGGAACTTCAAAGATATCTCGAAGGACAGCTCTGAGTAAGAGTGCACTGCAGTAGTATAGTTGTGAAGACACCTCTCTTTGTTATAGCAAGATAAATGAGAAAATCGGCAGATTTTATTTGAAATGGTTTTTATTTGGAGCCTTTATATGATACTCAGTAGATTTTGCTTTCCACAACACTTCCTCTTGCCAGGAGATGGATGCTCTTCAATGTCAGCAAGTGGATGCCTACCCTGGGTCAAACACAGGTCACCAAAATCTGTTGTTTCCATCTTTGCAATCTTTTTTTCTTGTTAATTGGTATGCATTTCTTATTTAAAAAATGTAAAAACATGATATAAAAGTTCCTCAGTGATAAATAATGTAGTCATGTAGTATTGGTATATGGAGGCAACGAGGAAGCTACGAGTCTCTTCGGACTCCCCAGAGGTTGAGAGGCTGAGGCCCGGTGGTCTGGGATCAAAGATGCCGGATACCCTCGGGGCCCCGGAGATTGACTTGAATCCTCCGATAGCGCTTCGAGCGCCGGAGAATCGCCGAAGACGTCGCTGTCTCACCCTATTGGAAAGACAGGCTTTGGGAAGACAACAGAAGATGGCGACTGACCTTGGGGATGCCCAGGAGGAAGCCACCCTTGGGCCTTTCCCCCAGCGAAACCTTAGAGGTCGCAGTCGCAAGCGTGGCCAACGAGCGGGCAGGAAACGAAAGTGGTGTCTTCTGAAGACCTCGACTTCCGGCACTCTTCATCAAGGACTTCCGGGCCCTGGAGGCGGAGCGGCAAAGCTCCCCCAGAGCATGCTGGGAGCCACTACAAGGACATCAGAAATCAAGACGGGGCTTCCTCTTGGACGTGAACTTCAGTGGGGTGGTGCCAGCCGTCGACGCTTTGACACCAGGATTTTTTGGGATGTGAGCTCCGGGTGCTGGAGCCGAATGGCAACACCCAGAGTGGAACTAGCGAACCCACCGTCCTCCCTACCTGGAGTCCAGCTCCCATCTTTGGAAGGTACACTCCCCCTTCCTGGAACTCAGAAGAAAACAGCCATCCTGAGCCAGCGAGCCTTTATGAAACTGCCTCTTTCTAGGACGCCTCAAGCATCCTGGGGTCTGATTTGATCCTTACTGTTAGCTAGTTATTTATTCTCTTTAGAATTTATTAGTTAGTCTGGTTAATACTGTATCTGTTTGAATTTTGAATTTTATGCATACTATTGTAAACCGCTCCGAGGGCGGAGGGCGGTCTATAAATGTGAAGCATAAATAAATAAATAAAGCACTATGGGTAGTGCTTTCCCCTCTAAATTCCCTACTGAGTTATTATTAGTAGAGTCTTACATAACAGCTCATTAGGATGTGAAGAACACTAATGTCAGACAGGAATATGACAACACATTGAGCTTCTTGCAAGTTAGATGTGTGATCAATTTAATGGTGCCAGCAGTGAATTTTGCAGGTACCGTATGCACTCGAGTGTAAGTCCACCCAAATATAAGCCAAGACACCTACTTTTACCATGAAAAACTGGCAAAATGTATTGACTCGAGTATAAGCCCAGGGTGGGAAATGCAACAGCTACTGGGAAATTTCAAAATAGATACCAAAAAAATTATATTAATTGAGGCATCCGTTGGTTAAATGTTTTTGAATATTTACAGTACATAAAACTGTCATTTAAGATAAGACTGTCCAACTCTTGATTAAATCATTATTCTAACCTTCTCCAATGTAAATGTGTATCTTGCGTATCTTTCCAATAATAGAGTAAAATAATAACTGTAATAGAAATAATAATAGAGTAAAATAATGGAAATGTAATAACAAAATTAATAATAGAGTAAAATAATAGATGTAATAAAAATAATAATATAATAAAATAATGTAAATTTAGCAATAGTAATAAATAGGGTAAAGTAATAAATGTAATAACAACAACCGAGTAAAATGATAAATAACTCTGACTCAAGTATAAGCGCGGGGGGGGGGGGGGGCAGCCTAAAAACAGGGCTGAAAACTCAGCTTATACTCGAGTATATATAGTAATTACATTTGGGATTTGGAAACATGGTAAACTCAGAATGAGAGCTTCATTTCAAGCAACTATAACTTCTTACAGGGCAAAGTGAACTAAAGTCCCCAGGTCCTCTCTCAAAAGCAATCCTTCAAGCCAAATCTGAAATATGTATGCTTGAGAGAAGGATTTAAATTGGAAGTGCGAGAAATAAGCATCAGGCGTGAAAACGGCAAACACTAACTTTGGAAAGCAACCCCAATAATGTAGCATTAGATTGTGGGATACTATAAATAAATGTGTCTAATTCAGTCTCTCACATAGAGTCGGTTGTCCACATCCACTGATTTTGTATCCACAGATTCAACTATTCATGGCTTGAAAATACTAAAAGCAATGCTTGATTTTGCCATTTTATATGAGGAACACTTTTACTACATCACTATATATAATGGAACTTGAGCATCCATGGATTGTGGTCTCTATGGGGAGTCCTGAATACAAACCCCACGTACCTTGTTCTGTCATACTCCAGCAGCTTGTCCTTGTGCTTCACTGCCATTTCCAGCCCAGTCTTGAGTCGAAGCTCCTGGCGAGGGAACAAGTCCTTGCCAACTGCATCTAGTTTTGCAGAATTTTCCCCACCTAAGATCCAGAGATGCTTATGATCACCTTCATGTATCAGTTTATTGGCCCACCTCTACTAGAACTGGCTGCATACGCTCGCCAAGCAGCAATAGCATTTTGGGATCAAGAAGTTATTATTTAATGACATTTCAAATACTAACAAGGATACTGTCCCATGATGCCTCATAAACATCCAGTAGAAACAACGGTGGAACTACACAATGCAATAAACCAGGTACTGTATATCTCTAAGTGGTTGGGTATAAAACAAAATAGAGATCATACGTACGGTTTGAAGGTATCAAAATTATATTTTATACTTTCATAGTCAGTAGCGTTCAAGAAAATCCGATATATATCCAATGGAGACAATGCTATATATATCACTATTTAGTCCCATACGAAGTCCGCAAACAGTTTCTGGGTTCAAATACGCGGTGTCCCAATGTTCGCTATTAGATGTAGGTGATCAAACTCATGGGAGAAGTCCGCAGAATGGGTGTGAGGTTCTCGAACGGGAGGGGTATAAACACAAACACGGAAGCCTGGTGAAGGAGTGTAATGCTCCTATGGGGAAATCCCCAGGACGCCAACAGAGGGAGCGGAATCTGCGTCTCCTCGTAGTACAGGCAGATACAACACAACAGCCGACGGCAGGTGGATGCTCCAATATCATGGCCACACAGAAACCGTTTCGGGATCCTTTCTCAAGGCTCACAAACATAACATAAGCGTTCACAATCAAATCTCGAGATGAGGCAATCATAACCCTACTTCCAATTGAGTAGGGTGACCCAAAGGTCAATTGGAAGTAGGGTTATGAGGAGACGCTGATTCCGCTCCCTCCATAGGCGTCTTGGGGATTTCCCCATAGAAACAATACACTCCTTCACCAGGCTTCCGTGTTTGTGTTTATACCCCTCCCGTTCAAGAACCTCACAACCATTCCGCGGACTTCTCCCATGAGTTTGATCACCTAATAGCGAACATTGGGACACTGTGTATTTGAGCCCAGGAACTGTTTGCGGACTTTGTATGGGACTAAATAGAGATATATATATATAGCATTGTCTCCATTGGATATATATCGGAATTTCTCGAACGCTACGGACTATGAAAGTATAAAATATAATTTTGATATCTACAAATTGTATGTATGATCTCTATTTTGTTTTATACACAACCACTTAGAGATATACCTGGTTTATTGCATTGTGTAGTTCCACCGTTGTTTCTACTGGTTTGTTTACCAGCCCGCTCGTGTTTTGTCTAGCCTCATAAACATCATCAGACACTATATTTAATGAGATACATAGGCAGTAAGTTGAAAGAAACATTGAAACATTGAGGTTTTGTTGCAACAGATTCATATAGGTAAATCTTCAGCAATAAATGTCTGCATAAATTATACTGCCACCTCTGCCATTAAAAATTAGTCTCACTTTAATCTTAGCAATGGATTGGCAGATGTAAACCAAAGTTAACCAGGAATATATCATCTCTCTCCTGATCCGATTCCTGTGTTCATTTCTGAACAGTCTTTTGCCCTTCTTGTGTCTATCTGCATGACTATCATCCATAAGGGAAGTGTAGCACAAATGTGTGCTTTCCACCTACGCAACCACAAAGCCAACAGGAAATTGGAAGTGACCTGGGAAGGCCAAGAGCTCAAACACTGTTTCTAAATATCTCGGTGTCAGCTTAGATCAGTGGTTCTCAATCTGGGGTCCCCAAATGTTTTTGGCCTACAACTCCCAGAAATCCCAGCCAATTTACCAGCTGTTAAGAATTTTGGGACTTGAAGGCCAAAAACATCTGGGGACCCCAGGCTGAGAACCACTGTCTTAGATTGAACACTAACATTTAGGAAAAGCTGCACGAGCACAAATTTGTTGTTGTTTATTCGTTCAGTCGCTTCCAACTTCGTGACCTCATGGACCAGCCCATGCCAGAACTCCCTGCCGGGTGTCACCACCCCCAAATCCTTCAAGGTCAAGCCAGTCACTTCAAGGATACCATCCATCCATCTTGCCCTTGGTCGGCCCCTATTCCTTTTTCCTTCCTTTCCCCCCAGCAATCATTGTCTTCTCTAAGCTTTCCTGTCTTCTCATGATGTGGCCAAAGTACTTCTTCTTTGCCTCTAATATCCTTCCCTCCAATAAGTAGTTGGGCTTTATTTCCTGAAGTATGGACTTGTTGTATCTTCTCGCGGTCCTAGGCACTCTCAGAATTTTCTTCCAGCACCACAGTTCAAAAGTGTCTCTCTTCCTTCGCTCAGCCTTCCTTGTGATCCAGCTCTCGCATCCCTAGGTTACTACGGGGAATACCATTGCTTTAACTATGTGGATCTTGGTTGCCAGTGTGATGTCTCTACTCTTCACTATTTTATCGAGACTGGTCATTTATTTACTTTACCTTATTTATATTCCGCTCTTCTCACCCCGAAGGGGACTCAGAGTGGATTACAGGTACACATACTTAGCAGACAATTCCTGCGGTTTCACAAACATACATATAAACGAACAGAGGCAAACTCTGGCCACCAGGGGGAGCTGACGCAGTCCTCATCTCTCAGCGTTTCCAGTGTCCCTTGTTGTTCTTCCACATTCCTTCAGCGTTTCCTGGAGTTCTTTAATGGCCTCATAATTCAGTCAAAAATTGCCTCCCCACTTAATGTGGTACCTTTATCTCCTACTTGACAGATACAACTATCTTTCGGGCTGCAAAGGTCGACAGCAGGCTACACTTAAGGTCGAGCACCCACCTCGACCCGGGCAGGCCTCGAACTCATGACCTACTGGTCAGAGAGATCTTATGCAGCTGACACTTAGCCAGCTGCGCCACATTCCCGGTCATTGCTCTCCTCCCAAGAAGTAAACGTCTTCTGATTTCCTGGCTGCAGTCTCCCTCTATTTGCCAGTTATTGATCAGTCCAGTTGCCATAATCTTGGTTTTTCTTATGTTTAACTGCAACCCAGCTTTTGCACTTTCGAAGTAGCTGCATGCAATAACATCCTGCGGAAACTTACTTGCAGCGCATGGGATGCAAACCCAAAATTAATAATAATATCAGCCTTGGCCTTGCCTGACTTGACTGCTGAGTATGCCTGCCTGGTTTGGCACAAATCTGTCCACGCAAATCAGGTGAATATAGCACTGAACGAAACATACAGAATAATCACAGGATGTCTCAAACCTACACCTGTTGATAAACTCTACAAGCACGCTGGCATTCCCCCCCCGATGTGCCTTGGAAAGTTACTGGTAACTGTGAGAGAGAAAAAGTTGGACACTGTGAAAGCCACCCACTGCATGGCTATCAGCCTCCTCCCAGTAGACTTCAATCAAGGAAAAACTTCATGAGAACCACTACTCCACTTAATGTTCCCCCAGCAATAGCAAGAGTATCCCTCTGGGCAGCTAAACCAGGAAATCCCAATTGGATGCCCCTCCCCCCCGCCCCGAGGATTTGCCTCCAGGGGCAAACTTGGAAGTCCCTGTACAGACTCAAAAGCGGAGTGGGCAGATCAAAAGACAAGCTGGCAAAATGGAACTACGTAAAAGAATCCCATACCTTGTGTGACTGCGGAGCAGAACAAACAACTCTGCACTTGATTGCTTGCCCACAATGTCCTGCCTCATGCACAGAGGAAGAATTGTTTAAAGTTACTGATAATGTGGTCGCTGTTGCCCATTTTTGGTCAAAAATTATTTAGCCACTTTTGCGCCTTCTATTTTTACCAGTTTTATACTTATGTATGCAATGTTTTTGACATGAAATATATAAATAAATAAATCTACAAGGGACAAATATCTTGTGAGAAAGCCCAGCAAGGTGATTTTGGGGGCCTTTCAATAATTAAATGAAGATAGAGAGCAAAGTTAACATATTTTTATGGATGTTAATTGAGTCGCAAACAAGCTGAACACCATTGATTATGTTATATAAATTTAATGCATTTAATGTTATTTATTGTCTGGCTTTATATTTTAACTCTCTCTTGGAGTCTTGTAATGCTTGATCAATAACAATGAACTGAAATAATTCAATAGTAGTTTCTTTTTAGAATTATTATCCTCAATTTACTGCTGCTGAAACTGCAGGAACAAAGGCCACAGCCGGAGCCATCCATCAAGGGCCAAGCCGTCCTTCGTAGTCTACTCTTTTCCTTCCAATGTTCTTGTAGCCAAAGGGTATTTGAGGTTATGCCCTTCTATCCTTTTACATGAAAGTAAATCCTGTTAATCTCAATTGAATTTAGATCTCAGTAGATCTAAGAGTAGGAATATACTTTAAGGTAAAGGTAAAGGTTGTCCCCTGACATTAAGTCCAGTTGTGTCTGACTCTGGGGGTTGGTGCTCATCTCCATTTCTAAGCCGAAGAGCCGGCATTGTCCGTAGACACCTCCAAGGTCATATGGCCGGCATGACTGCATGGAGCACCATTACTTTCCCGCCGGACCGGTATCTATTGATCTACTCACATCTGCATATTTTCAAACTGCTAGGTTGGCAGAAGCTGGGGCTGACAGTGGAAGCTCACAACGCTCCCCATATTCGAACCTGTGACCTTTTGGTCAACAAGCTCAGCAGTTCAGCGGATTAACCCACTGCGCCACTGGGGACTCCATGGAATATACTTTAATACTCACAAAATTGAGACTTTTAGTGGCAATAATAATAATACTATGCTCATTCAAGGGGAATCAGTTCTTTCAACACTTGCAAAATGACCACTGCAATCTTATCACTGGCTCAACAAGAGGGTTTGCATAGAAATCTTCTGTAATAAACTACTCACCTGCCAAGAGTTTCTTCAGTAGCTTCTGACTCTTGTTGGAGTCTCGTTGCAGGACATCCTGTTCTTCTTTGGTGCACACCTTAAGGAGAGAGAAGATCGATGAGGAAAAAAGATGAAACTAAAATACCAGTTTATTTACAATTAAAGTTTTTCATGCCAGCTTCTAAACCTTACGAAAGCCATGTTGACCTTTTCAAATAAGGGAAAATATGCAAAAGTAAACCATAACATGATTATGTCATGGGAAGGGAGGGTGGAAAGCCAAACTATATGACAAAGTATTGGATTCAACTCTAAGGAATAAATTTTCCCATCCCAGAACCAGCCCACAAGTCTTAAACAGCAGTGACTTCTGAAAGCTTTTGTAAAGGTCTACAACATTTTGCCAATGGTTTTACTTCAACTTTAATACAGGTGATAGTGTTTCCATGTATTTGTATTATTTTGCATTCCTTTCTACAATCCTGTTCGGACCCTATGATCATCTGAGGGGGCCCTCCTCTCAATCTCACACCCGTCTCAAGCACGGCTGGTGGGAAGGAGGGAGGGGGCCTTCTCCATGGTCGCCCCTTCCCTCTGAAACTTCCAAAGGAAGTAAGAATAGCCCCCTCACTCCTCTCCTTTAGAAAAGCTTTAAAAACCCATGGCTGTTCACTAGCTTATGGAGAGAAGGAAAAACAATATCATAGATTCCATCCTGGTGGACGTAGTCAATAATTGATTATGTAACTCAGTGCTGTCCAACTTCTAACCGGCCAAGGGCCGGATTCCAGGTCACTGATGACCTGGGGGCCGCTCAGCCCGCCCCTGGTCACACCCCGGCCCCGCCCCAGCTGCCGGGAAGCTTTGGGAGAGAGGGAGGAGCCACGCGCACCCCCTCCCTTCCAAGGCATCCTAGCCACAGATGAAGCTGGCGGTTTCACCGGCTTCAGCTGCTGCCGGGATGCCTTGGAGGGAGAGTGGCGCCGCCGGGACCCCCTCCCTTGCAAAGCATCCCGGCAGCCGCAGAAACCGGTGCTGGCTTCAGCCGCTGCTGCGTGCTTTGCAAGGGAGGGGTGCCACCGGGACCCCCTCCCTTGCAAAGCATCCCGGCAGCCGCAGAAAACCGGGCGCTGGCTTCAGCCGCTGCTGCGATGCTTTGCAAGGGAGGGGTGCCGCCGGGGGACCCCCCTCCCTTGCAAGGCATCGGCGCCGGCGAGAGAGGGAAGAAGAGGGCGGTGCAGGGAGGAGGAGCTAGCCCTCTTCCTCCTTCTTGTACCACCCCTTGTCCCTCTCTCACCGGCGCCGATGCAATCGGTGGCGCGGAGAGAGGGACGGAGGGGGCAGTGCAGGGAGGAGGAGCTAGCTCTCTTCCTCCTCCCTGCCCCGCCTCCCCCTCCCCCCCGGCCGCCATTTAAAAAAAAAAAATTTAGATTTTTTTTAAAAAAATTAAAAATGGCGGCTGGGGGCATAGCTGGGGCCGTGCCCAAAAGGCTGGGGGGCCGGATCCGGCCCCAGGGCCGCCAGTTGGACAGCCCTGATGTAACTTATCGAAGAGCTGTATTTTTATACTTTATATTTTAAACAGATTTAATTGCCTAATTGAACCATCTTAGATGCCTGATTGATTTACATTTTTTTGTCAAAGTTGTCCAATTGTGATTTAATAATATGTGTAGGTTTTTTGTATTTATTGTTTATGGTAGTGTTTCCCAACCAATGTGCCGTGGCACACTAGTGTGCTGTGAGTGATCATCAGGTGTGCCGTGGGAAATTGACACTCTCCTCCCTCCTAGCAGCCCCCTTACAGGTTTCCAAGAAACAAATTGAGCCGCTCTGCTTGTTTTTTGGTTTTTTTTTACTATTTTACTGGATTTTTAGAGAGTTGCCTCCCCCCCCCCAAAGGAATTGTTTATAACAGCTTCATGACATCCATAGTTAACTGGAAGCACCTTTCACTCAGGGTGAAATTTCACAAGGGTCTGGAGAACAAGCCCTATGAGGAGCGGCTTGAAGAACTGGGCATTTTTAGCCTGAAGAAGAGAAGGCTGAGAGAAGACATGATAGCCATGTATAAGTATGTTAGAGGAAGTCATATCTATGTTGTGTTCATCGAAACAGGCCCAGGTTTCACACTGAGTGTATAAATACATTTAAAAACATATTAACTGTATGTATTACTGTGTTAAGAGTGTCATTTTGTGTCATGTTGGTTGGTGGTGTGTCCTAGGATTTGTAAATGTAAAAAATGTGCCGCGGCTGAAAAAAAGTTGCGAAACACTGGTTTATGGCATTGAATGTTGCTACTTGTGGGTTTTTTGTTTTTGTCTTTTGTAAGTCAACGTGAGTCCCTGGGGAGAGGTGTGTTAGAAATAAATTATTATTATTATATCATATTATGTATCATACTGATCTGTACACAACTCAGAAAACTTTGGTCTAAAAAGTTAAGTCAATCAGAACAAAAAAAGCAATGAGTAAGTCCAATCCTGAGCAAGGCAAATTAAGTGTAGAGGAGGATAAGCTATTAGCTTACCAGAGTCCCACAGAATAAACAAGGTCCAGAGCCTTCTTGTTCGCAAACAATGCGGCCACAGGTCAGGCAGTTGTTGATCAGCTTGTGCTTCTGAGCCAGGCACTCGCAAGGATGGCGTCCTGGAAGCATCACTGCCAGTTTGTCCTGGCCTTCCTTTGTGTACAAGTTGACATATTTCGCCTTCTTCTTGGAAGAGGAGCTGCTGTTGTTTAATTCCTGGGTCTTAAAGGAGAGCGAGAGAATGCGTTTCAGAGGAAAAATTAAAATCTGAACCCACTGTAGTCTTTCCAACTTAATGCCCTACAAATGTGTTGGCTTCTGTTTACCCTAGTCAGTGCCACACGAAAATCCAGTATGTCTGGAACACAGCAGTTTGGGTAAATAGCTTTAAAACAAGTTCTAAATATTTCAGCTATGTATTTATTATTATTTATTTATTTGCTATGCTTCTATACTGCCTCTCTCAGCCCAAAGGCGACTCAAGGTGGTGAACAAGCGGCAGCAAGTGCCCACATACAATACATCATAATAAAATAAAAACAGTCATATAAAAACCATATAAATTAACAGTTAAAGCTACTATGTAGCCATATCCTTCATCTCCAAGAAGCCTCAAACAGAAACCTTGTGTGGACTTTCGACCTTCCTCAACTTCCAAGAAAGCTGCAATGATTACTATTCAAAGCAATATCTAATCAATGAACAAATACATATCTTTGTTAGGGTTATAGAGCCCTCTAACCAAGACACTTCTTCCGGGATAGAGATATGCAATAGCTGCACAGAGAGAATTCCCAAGATAGCCTATGTCTCATTTGCTCCTGTGATCTGTTGGTATGAATAATCTTGTCATAACCTATCCTTTGTTGATTCTGTATCCCACCAGTTTACAACAAATGCACCTACCTTGGCTAAATCAAGAGGGGTTTTCACTTCCTCCACGGGCTGCTCAGCTTCTACATAAACAGATGCTTCCAATTTGTTTCTCCCTTTACGTCTTCCTCTCTTGGCCTGGTCTCCTGGGCGAGGAACCTCTACAGCACCTTAAGGTTTATATAAAAAGCAACGAACTCAATAGTTGCTTGCACCTCAGGTCTCATTTTATCCCTTCTACTTGTCATATCTGTGGAAACATAGAGCTCGATACCATTGTGTTGATTTAGAGTCCCATTTCCTGCATCGTATCTCTCTACCTCTTAGCAGAGGTCAAGTCACAACCATTTCACATTGCATTTGCCAAAACATTAAATAAAACAACAAAAGCAGTACCACAGAATTATAGCAGCCTTGTGTCGTTAAACTGCAGAAATACTGATCTAAGGAGTGGCATTCTCAAAAAGAATGGGAATCTTATTGTGGGCATGAGGAATGATTAAGGCCATTCTGTGCTAATATTTAGTTTGTACTAACACATCATTCCACAAAGAAGCCCTGTTCTCAGCTAAAAGTAGCCCCTTAATTTGATTATTGTACTGGTTATTGATTGACCTCAGTGGCAGCCCAAAAGTTGGTCAAAGAAGGCCACTGAATTGATCCATCATGGCTCTTTTAATGTTCCCATCTGATCCTGAAATAGCTATTTTTGAGGATAGCGACTCAGTCTTTGTACCCACTCACCATCTTTCTTCCGATACAGAGGTAAAATATCAGAGGTTGGCTGACAGGATGTCCGCCACTTGGCTACTAGCTCTTCCACAAAGTGCTTCTTCTTGCCTTCTGTCCCTTGGATCAGGTCAGCAACATATTCTCGAATCTCTTCCTCATCCTCAATAGATAAGATATACCTAAGAAGGAAGGTGGGGAGATAAAGCTTGTATGTAAGGGAAGCAATAGCACAGTGGGCTAAACCGCCAGCTGCAGAAAATCTTCACACTGCGGGTCGGGGTGAGCTCCCACCGTTGACCTAGCTCCTGCCAACCTAGCAGTTTGAAAACAATAATGTGAGCAGATCAATAGATACCACTTTGGCGGGGAAGTAAAAGGTGCCCATACAGACATGCTGACAATTAGATCAGGAAAGCATCCACCGACAACAGGCTCCTTGGCATGGATAAAAATAGAAGAAGAGCACCTCCCCGTGGCCAGAGAATAGACTCTAGATCAGGGGTGCTCACACTTTTCCAGCATGTGAGCTACTTATAAAACAACCAAGTCCCAAAGATCTACCTACCCACTACTCAGAGAGCCATAAAAGCAAAATATTAGGAAATTTATTTCAGTGAGAGCCATATAATACATTTTAAAACTGAATTCAACTAAATGTGAGTATAATAAGCCCCTGAGCAGTCCTGACACATGGCATGGGAGCCATACACACTGTGCCTGGGATCTGCCTGGGATCTACCAGGACGCCCTTCGAGATCTACCAGGATGCCCTTCGAGATCTACCAGTAGATCACAATCTACCTAATGAGCACCCCTGCTCTAGATGCCTGAGATGGAAAGGGGGAAGCTTTTACCTCTCTCTGAGTGCTGAATATCTTTAATTGTATAATGGCACTTAATGTTTGCCATATATGTATTCTGCAATCTGCTCTGAAAGTATATTATTATGATGTTTGCTTTTCTCAGAAAAACACTAAAGCAAAAGTGTGCATGTACATGCGTGCCTTCAAATAACTTGTCAACTTATAGAGATTCATTTATTTCATAACATTTTCTTAGGCAAGGAATAATCAGATATGGCTTTGTTGGTTCTTTCCCTTTAAATATAGTCTATAGGTCCTGGTGTCATGAACCGAGATGTTCTAGTTATTCTTTTGATCAAGGGAACACTGCGACAGAGCAGTTGTTAACGTGCAAATAGACGAGGGAAGACCAAATTTGGGTTTACATTGTTTATGTAAATATGCTTAACGATCATGTTTGAGTATAAAGGCACACAAGATATAATGTGATTAATCAGATTAACAGATAAGCATTTAAAAGAGACTTGGATATAAAACAATCAATATGCTATACTTTAGACTCTTTACCCCTAAACCTGCTAGGGATTTAAGGATGTCACCTAATCACTCTAGGAAGAATATATTTGGCAGCGATTATAGAACTAATTCAAATAAATGCTAATTATTCTGGAAGTGTGATCTATAAGCAAAATAATAGAAACACAGCACAAACAGAAAAGCACACACGTTTTCCAGGAAAAAGACAGAAATAGCAAAATACAAGCACTTAGCTGGGTCACACGGGGAAGGCAATCCAGACATGGGAGGGGAAGTGTGAGACCAAGTTGGGAAGTGAGTAAGGGAATGCAGAGCTCGAAGGTCTAGTTAGAGGGTGAGTGCAGGGAAGAAGCCTTAACTATTATGGTATGTAAAAGGGGTAGCAGCATCGAATCATGGATTACTAAAAACACATGCAAAGGGGAGCTCTCATACTTACAACTTGCACTCGCAGACATATAGAGACACAAAGCTGAGGTAGATTTTGTCCCCTTTCCAAATCGATGGCCAATCGATAAGGCAAGAGGAATGGAAGGCTTCCCTCCGGTTGGAAAACCAACAAAGCCAGAGGTGAAAGGCCTAGATCTTATATCCCACTCCTCTATTTCTCCCTCATACATGGCCAAGATGACAGTTATTAATCTGATCCCATTCTCCTGTATTACTCCATTCTTTAGAACTACTAGTGTGTCGGCCATCCTGTTCAAGCTTTAGATCTGTTCTGTACCTCCTTTCAAGCTTGAGTAATTTTCGAGATAAGGGAAAAAGCCACTTCTCTCTGCCAAGTTTTCAAGCCCTCCTTCTCCCAGCATACCTTGCAAAATAGCCATGTTTTCTTTGGTTAACTTTGATACAACTTTGGTTCATAAAGAAAATCATATACCTCAGCTACATATACCATGCTATCATTACACTGGAATATGATGGCAGTTTCTCATCCAAGTACAAACCGGGGTTAAACCTGCTTAGCTTCCAAGATCACATGGGATCTGGTACTGAAGAAGTTTCCCTGAAGATGTTTCCCTTTGAAGGCAGCTGTAAAGGGAATCCTGAGTATATTTAAGTCCAAATCAATACACTAGAGACAGGTGATCCCAGAAAAGAAATGCATCATTTATTTGACGAAACAAGTTGTGCTCAGCAAGTTTACCAGAGGAAGTGCCACACAGAATGGCCAGCTTGTCTTTAGACAGAAAGCAGAAAACTTGTACACACACAAACGTTCTGGACACCCAGTTGAGGTCTCTACACCCGAAACAATTGACAAAAAAACACGATATAGTGTTGGCCGATCGGAGATTGAAATTGCGAGAGATTGTGGAAGCCATAGGCATCTCACATGGCTCAGTGGTTTCAATTTTAAATGATCACTTGGGTATGAGAAAGCTTTCCGCAATATGGGTGCCGCGTTTGCTCACAATGTCAGCGCCGCTTGGCCCGGTTGCTGTCCTAACGGGCCAAGCCTTGCGCGCCATCAGATAAGAACAGCATCTGGCGGGCTTTGAACTGGAACCGCCCTTTGAAGTGCCAGGACCCTTTTCCTGAACTTTGATATGCGAAGAGCCGGATGGTCATCCCTGAGGAAGGAGGGGCACAGCAGGGGGGCGGGCCAGGGAGGGCTTTTGAAGGGAACTTCGCGCGCGAACTCTTCAGTCTATCTTTGCCTACTTTGGATTAAGGACCTATTAAACCATTTTCCTTCAAATATACCTGGAGTGAGTCTGCTTTACTAGACCCCCCTTGCCGAAGCTTACATAAAGATAGACTCACCAACTTCTACGGCCGTGAAAGCCTTCCGACCGTAGCCACCTTCGTAAGGATGTCTCAAGCGGAGATGGATCCCTTCGATGACCAGCTCCCCGAGGACTTGGGTGAGGCCGAGGGCGTGGAGGAGGACGGAGATGGAGACGAGGCCGGGGCCTCTGCAGCAGCAGCTCAGGCAGACGGCGCGGAGATGGGTGCGGAGGCGCCGCCGCCTCTCACCTCCCCGGTGAGGGACGAGACCCGGAGCAAGGTACCGGCGCGCCCCGGAGGCCGGAACCCGAACAGGGGAGGCGGCTACCCCAGTACCGCCGAACTGCGGCTGGAGGTCCAGCTGACGGAGGCAGTGCAAAAGCTCCAGTCCCAGGTGCAACTGCTGATGGCTAGACCGGAGGAGTTGCCATGGGCCACGCCGGACACGCGGCCCCGAGACAGGCCGTCGAGCCAGGCCACGGAGCGGCCTCCCAGGCCGTCAGGGAGAGTGACTTTCCGGAACAGCGGAGACGACTTCGCCCCGTCCAGAGGGACTTCCACCTTTAACCTGGGCCGGGCCGACCAGAGTCAAGAGGCGGTCGGGAGCCGGAGGGACCTAAAGGTAAAGTTCGACGGAGACCCCCGCCAACTCTCCTACTTTATCACCAACGTGCAAAATTACATGCTGGACTATGGGGATTCATTCCCTTCGGAAGCAGCCAAGGTGCGGGCTGTGGGGGCTAACTTGAAAGAGGCCGCGGCCGACTGGCTGATACAGCTGACAGACACTCGAGCGCCGCAACTGAGGCGGCTAGACACCTTGCTGGAGGCCCTACAAGCCCGCTTTGGGGACCCCTTAGCCGGAGAGAAGGCCAAGGCCCAGCTGAGGAAGATTTACCAAGGCCAGAGGTCCGTGTCGGAATACGCCTTGAGTTTCCGAGCCCTAGCGGGGAAAATTCGAGGCTGGTCAGAGACCACCATACTGGAGTGCTTCAAGGCAGGCCTAAGGCAGGACATTCTGGAGTGGGCGTGCACCGGGAAACCCCGAGACCCTGGAGGACTGGATAGTCTCGGCAGGGAGAGTAGAGTGTGACATGGAGCAGATGCCCAGACGCCACCGAGATGGTGGGAGAGCCCGGGGAGCAGGGACGGGACCGCCTGGGAGAGCCGGACCAGCTAGGAGGGAGTCCCCGCGAGCCCGGTCAGCCAGCCGGGAGGGCCAAAGAGGAAGGAAAGGAGCCTGCTTCTCGTGTGGCCGAGAGGGCCACCGGGCGGCCGATTGCCACAAGAAGGCCCCCTCCCCGAAGCCGGAGAAGGCGCCAGAGGCCAAGCCGGCCACCCTGGCCAAGACCCCGCCCGGGAAGGCCGCAGCCGCGCGCGGAGACGGCGCGGCGCCGCGGACCCTCCGTGAGCCCGAGGAGCCGGAGACGGAGGAGAGCGACCCGAATGGATGGCGGGAACGACAACGATCTGCTGTAGACGCCCGGCAGATCCAAAACCCTCCGGGCGGTGAGTCTGATCCATTGGGGTGCGACACGTACAAGCTTGATGTTAAAGTGTGGGGCCCCGGGGTGGCACAGCCTATAGAGACAGTCGCCATGCTAGACAGTGGGTGCACCCGATGCCTGATGTCCCCTAAGCTAGCGAAGCAGCTGGGGATAAAGCCCCAAGCGCTGATCGAACAGATCCTCTTCTCCCAACTAGATGGGTCCCCGGCAAATGGGAAGCCAGCCACCCACAGAACAGGGGAGATGAGAGTCCAGATGGGGTCCCACCGGGAAGACCTGAAGTTCGTAATTTCAGCAATGGCCCACCAGCCCATCATCCTAGGGGCCCCCTGGCTGCGCGCCCAAAACCCACAAGTCGACTGGAGGATGGGGGCCATAAAGTTCCGAGACGGGGAGGCCCGGGCAAGGATAGATGACCTTGAACAAACGGGAGCCCCAGCCCACGAGGGAGCCGGCGTGGGGGCAGCAGAGAGCCACCCTGGCGGGATCCCGCGAGAGTATGGAGACTTGGAGGAGGTCTTTAGCGAGTGGGAAAGTGACCAGCTACCCCCCCACCGGAAGTGCGATTGTGCAATTGAAATTGAAGAGGGCGCCAAACTGCCCAGCCCGAAGCTGTACGCCCTGTCCGAGCCAGAAAGAAAGGCACTGAGAGACTTTATCGAGAAAAACATGGAGAGAGGGTTTATTGAAAAATCTACAAGCCCGCTGGCAGCCCCCGTCCTGTTTCGCCCAAAGGCAGACGGCTCCTTGCGGCTGTGCGTGGACTACCGTGGCCTCAACGCCATCAGTACATCGAGCCCGTACCCGCTGCCCCTGATGTCCGAGATTTTGGCCCAGCTAGGGGGAGCGCGGTTCTTCATCAAGCTGGACATCCGGGAGGCATTTTACCGGATCAGAGTGAGGGATGAAGACTGTTGGAAGACGGCGTTTAACTGCCACCTAGGCCAGTACCAATTCCGGGTCACCCCGTTCGGACTTAAAGGCGCCCCCAAAATATTCCAGCAGTTCATCAACGAAATCTTCAGGGACTTGCTGTACAAGGGAGTTCTAGTCTACTTAGATGACGTGCTGATCTACTCGGCGTCGGAGGCGGAGCATATCGAGCTGACCAGGGAGGTGCTACGGAGATTGCGGGAAACCAGCTCTTCGTCAAACTTTCCAAATGTGAATTCCACCGGCAAGAACTGGATTATCTGGGGTACCGTATCTCCACGCGAGGCCTGGCCATGGACCCTGGTAAGGTGAACGACGTCCTCGCGTGGGAGGCGCCCCGAACCCGGCGGCAGCTACAGGGCTTCCTGGGATTTGCTAACTTCTATAGACAATTCATCCACAACTTTGCTAAGATAGCGCTACCTTTGACTGAACTGTTAAAAACCAAGGGCTTGGGGGAGACAAAGAAAGCCAAGTCCCCAGGCGCTAAGCTTAGCTGGACCCCGCAGTGTCAGGAGGCGTTTGACAACCTCAAGCGAAGCTTCACCAGTCAGCCCCTGCTGATGCACCCCCAGCCAGGCCAACCGTTCACCGTGCAGTGCGACGCTTCCGAAGCAGCCTACGGAGCGGTGCTCCTCCAACGGGATGAGGAAGGCACCTTGCGACCGTGCGCCTACCTTTCCAAAAAATTCACGCAGACGGAGAAGCGCTGGCACGTATGGGAAAAGGAGTCTTTCGCGGTGCGAGCCACATTGAGCCACTGGAGGCACTTCCTCGAAGGCACCGCCCTGCCCTTCGAGGTGTGGACTGACCATAAGAACCTACAGGCACTGCAGTCCCCGCAAAGGCTCAACGCCAAGCAGCTAAGGTGGGCACAGTTCTTCAGCCGCTTCAACTTCGAGCTCAAATACCTGCCCGGCCCGAAGAACGTGCTGGCCGACACGCTTTCCAGGATGCCCGAGGCTGACTACTCAGCGCCAGAGGAAATGGGGATGGTATTCACCAAGCGCCAACTGGGCCTGGTGGCCCGCACCAGGGCAGCGGACAAGGCCCCTCAGCCAACCGTCCCAGGAACCCCTGAACTGCTGGCGGACTTGGCAGCGGCCTACGGGTCGGACCCCTGGCTCACGGAGCACCGAGAGGACCTAACCGAGACTGGAGGAATTTGGTACTACAAGGACAAGCTGTACGTTCCCCAAAGCCAGAGGGCTCCAGTCCTAGCTCAAGCCCACGACTCTACGTTGTCCGGCCACTTCGGCCTCACAAAAACCCTAAAGCTTCTGGCCCGGCAGTTCTGGTGGCCAGCCATGCGAAAAGACACTAAGGACTATGTTGCAGAATGCGAGGTGTGCGCCAGGAACAAGCCAAAGACGGGCCGCCCGACGGGTCTGCTGCAGACGGTAGCCGACCCAGCGGAACCCTGGAGCGAAATCTCCATGGACTTCGTCGTTGACCTGCCGCCTAGCGGGGGGTACACCACCATTTGGACTGTGGTGGACTTGTTCTCTAAACAGGCCCACTTCATCCCGCTGCGCAGACTCCCCACGGCTCCGGAGCTGGCTCGTCTGTTCACCCACCACGTTTTCCGACTGCACGGCTGCCCACGACGGGTCGTGAGCGACAGGGGACCTCAGTTCACGTCCAGGTTCTGGAAGGCGTTCCTGACGGGGCTGGGGTCGCAGCGTGCCCTGAGCACGGCGTTTCACCCAGAGACGGACGGTGCGACGGAGCGTGTCCAGCGGACCTTGCAGCAATACCTCCGCTGCTACTCCACCTACCAGCAGGACAACTGGGCCGAACTGCTGGACGTGGCCGAATACAGCTACAACAACTCCGAGCACGCCTCAACGGGGGCCTCGCCGTTCCGAGTCGTCTCAGGCCGCGACTTTCCCCCTTTCCCGGCGCTGGCCCCGGCAGGTTTACGCCGTGGGAGACCGCGTGTTCCTGTCCACTAAGCACCTCAAGTCCACCCAGCAGTCCCGCAAGTTTGCGAATAAGTTTGTGGGGCCCCTCAGCGTGGTGGAAGTTATTAACCCTGTGGCAATCAAGCTGGATCTCCCGCACACCTGGCGCAAGGTCCACCCAGTCTTCCACGTGAGCTTACTCAAGAAAGCTGTGTCCGACCGGAAGTGGTCCAAGCCCGAAGAAGCTCCGGTGCCCATCATGGTGGGGCCCCACACCCACTTTGAGATCAGGGAAATCTTGGACTCGCGGCGCCTCAAGGGCCGCCTTAGCTACCTAGTTAAATGGACCGCCAAAGACTTACACCCCGAATGGGTCCTGGCCCAACACGTGAGGGCCCCAAAACTGTTGAAGGCGTTTCACGCCGCGTTTCAGCCAAACCTGGACCCTGATTTCTCCCTCCCCCTCTGTGTCTCTCCCGTGCAGGTCGCTCCTTCTCGGAGGGGGGCGCTATGTCAGCGCCGCTTGGCCCGGTTGCTGTCCTAATGGGCCAAGCCTTGCGCGCCATCAGATAAGAACAGCATCTGGCGGGCTTTGAACTGGAACCGCCCTTTGAAGTGCCAGGACTCTTTTCCTGAACTTTGATATGCAAAGAGCCGGATGGTCATCCCTGAGGAAGGAGGGGCACAGCAGGGGGGCAGGCCAGGGAGGGCTTTTGAAGGAAACTTCGCGCGCGAACTCTTCAGTCTATCTTTGCCTACTTTGGATTAAGGACCTATTAAACCATTTTCCTTCAAATATACCTGGAGTGAGTCTGCTTTACTAGACCCCCCTTGCCGAAGCTTACACACAATCGACCACAAACGCAAGGGTGCACACTTGTGCAGTTGCCATGACAAAAATCCATGAACTGGGATATGAATTGCTCCCTCATCCACCCAATTCTCCAGATTTAGCACCGAGTGACTATTTCTTGTTTCCAAACCTGAAGAAATGGCTCGGCGGAAAGAGATTTGACTCCAACAATGAAATCATCTCACAAACAAATACCTGTTTTGATGACCTCGACAAATCTTATCTTTTGGAAGGGATTAAAAAATTGGAGAAATGTTGGACAAAGTGTATAGAGCTCAAAGGAGACTGCGTTGAAAAATAAAATGTTTTTTTATCTAAAAACCTGTGTTTCATTCAAAAAGTCACGGACTTATTGACCCGCCCTCATATACAGCAAAAGCGATACTTAGCATGCGCAAAGTTCGGGTTAGGATTCATAACAGGTTTGGGACCACCGTGATGGTTGTTGAATGAACTCGTAAAAATCAAGGATTGTCAGTTGCTATATTTTACAGTTGGACGCTGAATAGCAACGGTATGATTATTGGATTATTCTCGTTTGATTTGGACTCCCAGCATGCATCCTAACCCAAACGTTGAGAACGCTTAGTATCGCATTTGCTACATATATTCTCTTGTTATATTACTGAGTCGATATTGAATGCAAGTCCGATAATATAATATTTATGATCTATTTTATTTTTATTATCGTCTTTCATGCATGATAGAACTATATTGTATAGAGATCTACGGGGGTTATGACTCTTGTATATCTGCTGGTACCCTAGTTTGTGTTTATTGTCGCCTGCATCTGTGGCAGGCATCATCAGAGGTTGTGAGGTCTGTTGGAAATGAGGTCAGAGTTTCCAACAAACTTCTGAGGATGCCTGCCATAGATGCAGGCGAAACATCAGGAGAGAATGATTCTGGAACATAGCCATACAGCCTGAAAAACTTACAACAACCCAGTGTTGTAAAACAACCCTGATGTTTTGCCCACATCTGTGGCAGGCATCCTCAGAGGTCATGACGTCTGTTGGAAACTAGGCAAGTGAGGCTTAGATATAAGTGGAATAAAGTCCAGGGTGGGAGAAAGGACTCTTGCCTGTTTGAGGAAAGCATCAATGTTGTAATTGATCACCTTATTGATTGATTGATTGATTATTTCGATTCATATACCACCCTTCCCAAAGAGGCTCAGGGTAGTTCACACAAGTGAACAACATAATCACAACATAGTTAAAAACATAATAAAACAGATTGAGGCAAGAGTAGAATTTAACAGCCTTAAAGGTTAAACGCCTGTCTGAAGAGATTGGTCTTGCAGGCCCTCTGGAAGGCCTGTAGATCAGTTATTGCTCGAGCCTCCTCTGGGAGGGCGTTCCAAAGGGTAGGCGCTACTACAGAGAAAGTACGCTGCCGCGTCGAGGACAGGCGGCAGATCTTAAGTGATGGAACCTCCAATAGGTTTTGGTCCATGGACCGTAGTGGTCTCTGGGGAATGTGCAGGGATGGGCGGTCCTTCAGGTACACTGGCCCCAGGCCATGCAAGGCCTTAAAGGTTAACACCAGCACTTTGAAGGCAATCCGGTACTCGATGGGGAGCCAGTGCAATCGCTGTAGGACTGGAGTGATGTGGCACGATAGTGCCACACCAACCAGTAGTCGAGCTGCAGCGTTTTGCACCAGCTTAAGTTTCCGGATTACCGACAGAGGAAGGCCAATGTAAAGGGCGTTACAGTAGTCCAGATGACTGTGGCCTGGAATACCGCTGCTAGGTCACCACTGGAAAGGTAGGGCGCGAGCCGCCTTGCCTGGCGCAGATGGAAAAACACCGCTCTGCTCACGGTGGAGACCTGAGCCTCCATCGTCAGCAGAGGGTCCAGTTGGACCCCCAGGCGTTTAACCAAGGGCGACGGGGTAACCACCTCGCCGTCCATTATTGGCAGCTGGAGCTCCCCCCCGCCCCAGGGCGACCCAGCCATAGGACCTCCGTCTTTGACGGGTTCACCTTCAACCTGCTGGCCCGTAGCCACCCAGTCACGGCTTCAAGGCTCCGATGGAAATAATCGGGTACAGAGTCCGGCCGGCCTTCCATCCTCAGCACCAGCTGGGTGTCATCAGCGTACTGATGGCACTCCAGACCAAAACTATGCAACAGTTGGGCCAGTAGATGCATATAGGTGTTAAATAGAGGGGAGAGGATAGCCCCTTGGGGGACCCCACAATTAAGGGGGACCCTTTCCGAGACCATCCCTCCCCTCTCCACCCGTTGTCCCCGATCTTGGAGAAAGGAGGACACCCATTTAAGGGCGGCCCCCCTAACTCCCGTCATGGCTAAACAGTGGATCAATAGAGAATAGTCAACTGTGTCAAATGCTGCCGTAAGGTCCAATAACACGAGCAGCGCTGACCCACCTTGGTCCAACTGGCAACAGAGCTAATCTGTGATAGAGACCAGAACGGTCTCTGTCCCGTGCCCCAAGCGGAAGCCGGACTGGAAGAGATCTAATCCAGCAGAGTCATCCAAGAACCGCTGCAGCTGTCCCGCTGCTGCCCTCTCAATCACCTTGCCCAGAAATAGTAGGTTCGAAACTTGGCAGTAATTGGAGGGAATCGAGCCATCTAGACCCGGTTTCTTTAGCAGCGGACTTACCATTGCCTCTTTTAAATTCTCTGGAAATTAGCATGTAATGGCCTTGCAGCTTCCAAGCCATGCAAATGGATGAAATCAGGACAGTAAATAAAGAGCAACACTCAGAAAACTAGAAAATTCCAGACAGGAAACAATCAGGGCCAGCTAACACCTCCAAAGTATCACCCCAGGCAGCAACCACACAGGCTTTGAAGCTGCAAGGACATTACGCTGGGAGGAGAGGTGGGTAAGAAATAATCATCACCATCATCTTCCCTGGTCATAACCATACTACATCCATTAATAGATCATTCCTGGAAGAAAACACCAAGGGTCTATTCCAGGCCTGGGCAAACTTGGGCCCTCCGGGTGGACTTTTGGACTTAGGCGGCTGAGGGGGAAAGGAAGAGGCCTGAGGCTGTGAGGAAGTGTGGGAGTTGGAGTCCAAAAGGAAGAGGCCTGAGGCTGTGAGGAATTGTGGGAGTTGGAGTCCAAAACACCTGGAAGGAGGGCCCAAGTTTGCCCAGGCCTGGTCTATTCAGTCCCACTCCAGTCTGCCAGGCAGCATGGCACCTCCCTCCCTCCCTCCCTCCCCTGCAGCTCACTGGACAAGCTCTTCGCCGACATCCAGCCCGAAGCCGCCTCGCAGTTGCGCCATGCACCAGGGGACGAGGCCCTCCGCAGCTGCCGCCATCTCCTTCCTGACTCCAGTCCTCTTCGGGGCCTTCAGGGGTGGGGGGAAAGAATATCCGGTTGCACCTCCCTCACAAGCCGGTAATACAGGGGAGTGTAACACACAATGCTGCCCGTCCGGAAACAGTAGCTGCATTTTAATAGTTCCGACGACAATAAAGCGCCCCCTATTGGTGACACTTTCTTTCCTGTAACCACTTAAGCGGCTGAGGGAAGGGGGGGGGGGTGAGGGGGTGAGGAAGGAAGAGGAAAGGGCCTGAGGCTGTGAGGAAGGAAAAGGAAAGGACCTGAGGCTGTGAGGAAGGAAAAGGAAAGGACCTGAGGCTGTGAGGAAGGAAAAGGAAAGGACCTGAGGCTGTGAGGAAGGAAAAGGAAAAGGAAAAGGACCTGAGGCTGTGAGGAAGGAAAAGGAAAGGACCTGAGGCTGTGAGGAAGGAAAAGGAAAGGACCTGAGGCTGTGAGGAAGGAAAAGGAAAGGGCCTGAGGCTGTGAGGAAGGAAAAGGAAAGGACCTGAGGCTGTGAGGAAGGAAAAGGAAAGGACCTGAGGCTGTGAGGAAGGAAAAGGAAAGGACCTGAGGCTGTGAGGAAGGAAAAGGAAAGGACCTGAGGCTGTGAGGAAGGAAAAGGAAAGGACCTGAGGCTGTGAGGAAGGAAAAGGAAAGGACCTGAGGCTGTGAGGAAGGAAAAGGAAAGGGCCTGAGGCTGTGAGGAAGGAAAAGGAAAGGACCTGAGGCTGTGAGGAAGGAAAAGGAAAGGACCTGAGGCTGTGAGGAAGGAAAAGGAAAAGGCTGTGAGAAGGAAAAGGAAAGGACCTGAGGCTGTGAGGAAGGAAAAGGAAAGGACCTGAGGCTGTGAGGAAGGAAAAAGGAAAGGACCTGAGGCTGTGAGGAAGGAAAAGGAAAGGACCTGAGGCTGTGAGGAAGGAAAAGGAAAGGACCTGAGGCTGTGAGGAAGGAAAAGGAAAGGGCCTGAGGCTGTGAGGAAGGAAAAGGAAAGGGCCTGAGGCTGTGAGGAAGGAAAAGGAAAGGGCCTGAGGCTGTGAGGAAGGAAAAGGAAAGGGCCTGAGGCTGTGAGGAAGGAAAAGGAAAGGGCCTGAGGCTGTGAGGAAGGAAAAGGAAAGGGCCTGAGGCTGTGAGGAAGGAAAAGGAAAGGGCCTGAGGCTGTTAGGAAGGAAAAGGAAAGGGCCTGAGGCTGTGAGGAAGGAAAAGGAAAGAGCCTGAGGCTGCGAGGAAGGAAAAGGAAAGGGCCTGAGGCTGTGGGGAAGGAAAAGAAAAGGGCCGGAGGCTGTGAGGAAGGAAAAGGAAAGGGCCTGAGGCTGTGAGGAATTGTGTGAGTTGGAGTCTAAAAGGAAAGGGCCTGAGGCTGTGAGGAAGGAAAAGGAAAGGGCCTGAGGCTGTGAGGAAGGAAAAGGGGCCTGAAAAAAGGAAAGGGCCTGAGGCTGTGAGGAAGGAAAAGGAAAGGGCCTGAGGCTGTGAGGAAGGAAAAGGAAAGGGCCTGAGGCTGTGAGGAAGGAAAAGGAAAGGGCCTGAGGCTGTGAGGAAGGAAAAGGAAAGGGCCTGAGGCTGTGAGGAAGGAAAAAAGGAAAGGGCCTGAGGCTGTGAGGAAGGAAAAGGAAAGGGCCTGAGGCTGTGAGGAAGGAAAAGGAAAGGGCCTGAGGCTGTGAGGAAGGAAAAGGAAAGGGCCTGAGGCTGTGAGGAAGGAAAAGGAAAGGGCCTGAGGCTGTGAGGAAGGAAAAGGAAAGGGCCTGAGGCTGTGAGGAAGGAAAAGGAAAGGGCCTGAGGCTGTGAGGAAGGAAAAGGAAAGGGCCTGAAGGAAGGAAAAGGAAAGGGCCTGAGGCTGTGAGGAAGGAAAAGGAAAGGGCCTGTGTCTGTGAGGAAGGAAAAGGAAAGGGCCTGAGGCTGTGAGGAAAAGGAAAAGGAAAAGGAAAGGGCCTGAGGCTGTGAGGAAGGAAAAGGAAAGGGCCTGAGGCTGTGAAGGAAAAGGAAAGGGCCTGAGGATGTTAGGTAGGAAATGGAAAGGGCCTGAGGCTGTGAGGAAGAAAAGGAAAAGAGGCTGTGAGGAAGGAAAAGGAAAGGGAGGCTGTGAGGAAGGAAAAGGAAAGGGCCTGAGGCTGTGAGGAAGGAAAAGGAAAGGGCCTGAGGCTGTGAGGAAGGAAAAGGAAAGGGCCTGAGGCTGTGAGGAAGGAAAAGGAAAGGGCCTGAGGCTGTGAGGAAGGAAAAGGAAAGGGCCTGAGGCTGTGAGGAAGGAAAAGGAAAGGGCCTGAGGCTGTGAGGAAGGAAAAGGAAAGGAAGCCTGAGGCTGTGAGGAAGGAAAAGGAAAGGGCCTGAGGCTGTGAGGAAGGAAAAGGAAAGGGCCTGAGGCTGTGAGGAAGGAAAAGGAAAGGGCCTGAGGCTGTGAGGAAGGAAAAGGAAAGGGCCTGAGGCTGTGAGGAAGGAAAAGGAAAGGGCCTGAGGCTGTGAGGAAGGAAAAGGAAAGGGCCCGAAACTGTGAGGAAGGAAAAGGAAAGGGCCTGAGGCTGTGAGGAAGGAAAAGGAAAGGGCCTGAGGCTGTGAGGCCTGAGGCTGTGAGGAAGGAAAAGGAAAGGGCCCGAAACTGTGAGGAAGGAAAAGGAAAGGGCCTGAGGCTGTGAGGAAGGAAAAGGAAAGGGCCTGAGACTGTTAGGAAGGAAAAGGAAAGGGCCTGAGGCTGTGAGGAAGGAAAAGGAAAGGGCCCGAAACTGTGAGGAAGGAAAAGGAAAGGGCCTGAGGCTGTTAGGAAGGAAAAGGAAAGGGCCTGAGGCTGTGAGGAAGGAAAAGGAAAGGGCCCGAAACTGTGAGGACGGAAAAGGAAAGGGCCTGAGGCTGTGAGGAAGGAAAAGGAAAGGGCCTGAGGCTGTGAGGAAGGAAAAGGAAAGGGCCCGAAACTGTGAGGAAGGAAAAGGAAAGGGCCTGAGGCTGTGAGGAAGGAAAAGGAAAGGGCCTGAGGCTGTGAGGAAGGAAAAGGAAAGGACCTGAGGCTGTGAGGAAGGAAAAGGAAAGGACCTGAGGCTGTGAGGAAGGAAAAGGAAAGGACCTGAGGCTGTTAGGAAGGAAAAGGAAAGGGCCTGAGGCTGTGAGGAAGGAAAAGGAAAGGACCTGAGGCTGTGAGGAAGGAAAAGGAAAGGACCTGAGGCTGTGAGGAAGGAAAAGGAAAGGACCTGAGGCTGTGAGGAAGGAAAAGGAAAGGGCCTGAGGCTGTGAGGAAGGAAAAGGAAAGGGCATGAGGCTGTGAGGAAGGAAAAGGAAAGGGCCTGAGGCTGTGAGGAAGGAAAAGGAAAGGGCCTGGGGCTGTGAGGAAGGAAAAGGAAAGGGCCTGGGGCTGTGAGGAAGGAAAAGGAAAGGGCCTGAGGCTGTGAGGAAGGAAAAGGAAAGGGCCTGAGGCTGTGAGGAAGGAAAAGGAAAGGGCCTGAGGCTGTGAGGAAGGAAAAGGAAAGGGCCTGGGGCTGTGAGGAAGGAAAAGGAAAGGGCCTGGGGCTGTGAGGAAGGAAAAGGAAAGGGCCTGAGGCTGTGAGGAAGGAAAAGGAAAGGGCCTGAGGCTGTGAGGAAGGAAAAGGAAAGGGCCTGAGGCTGTGAGGAAGGAAAAGGAAAGGGCCTGAGGCTGTGAGGAAGGAAAAGGAAAGGGCCTGAGGCTGTGAGGAAGGAAAAGGAAAGGGCCTGAGGCTGTGAGGAAGGAAAAGGAAAGGGCCCGAAACTGTGAGGAAGGAAAAGGAAAGGGCCTGAGGCTGTTAGGAAGGAAAAGGAAAGGGCCTGAGGCTGTGAGGAAGGAAAAGGAAAGGGCCCGAAACTGTGAGGAAGGAAAAGGAAAGGGCCTGAGGCTGTGAGGAAGGAAAAGGAAAGGGCCCGAGGCTGTGAGGAAGGAAAAGGAAAGGGCCTGAGGCTGTGAGGAAGGAAAAGGAAAGGGCCCGAAACTGTGAGGAAGGAAAAGGAAAGGGCCTGAGGCTGTGAGGAAGGAAAAGGAAAGGGCCTGAGGCTGTGAGGAAGGAAAAGGAAAGGGCCTGAGACTGTTAGGAAGGAAAAGGAAAGGGCCTGAGGCTGTGAGGAAGGAAAAGGAAAGGGCCCGAAACTGTGAGGAAGGAAAAGGAAAGGGCCTGAGGCTGTTAGGAAGGAAAAGGAAAGGGCCTGAGGCTGTGAGGAAGGAAAAGGAAAGGGCCCGAAACTGTGAGGAAGGAAAAGGAAAGGGCCTGAGGCTGTGAGGAAGGAAAAGGAAAGGGCCTGAGGCTGTGAGGAAGGAAAAGGAAAGGGCCCGAAACTGTGAGGAAGGAAAAGGAAAGGGCCTGAGGCTGTGAGGAAGGAAAAGGAAAGTGCCTGAGTCTGTGAGGAATGGTGGGAGTTGGAGTCCACCTGGAAGGCCAAAGTTTGCACATTCCTGGTCTATACTGACTAGGTGATATATTTATTTATTTATTTATTTATTTATAGTTCACTTTTATATTCCGCTCCTCCCAGCAGGCTCGGGGCGGATCACATCAAAATTACAGGACGGCACGGCGTAACAACGGCATGCGGCCGATTACAATCAATAAAAACATAAACAAACGAAGCCACATTAAAACAGTTACAAAAGTCAAAGCGTGGGTTAAGAGGACGTACATCTAAGTTATCACCCCGAGCATCTAATTGAAGGCCAACCCAAAGAGGGCTGTCTTACATGCCCTCCGAAATGGGCCCAATTCCGAAATGGCTCGGGCACTCTCCGGGAGGGCATTCCAGAGCCCTGGTGCCGCCACAGAAAAAGACCTTTGTCTGGTCGTCGATAGGTGGCAGGAGCGGACGGATGGAATTAACAACAGATTCTGCTCATCTGAGCGCAGTGATCTCGGGAACATACGGGGTAAGGCGGTCCTTCAGGTACGCAGGCCCCAGGCCGTGCAAGGCCTTAAAGGTCAAAACCAATACTTTGAAGGCGATCCGGTACTCAATGGGAAGCCAGTGCAGCTGCCGAAGAATAGGTGTAATGGGCTCTCTCGCTGGCACTTCTGCCAGCAAGCGGGCTGCGGCATTCTGCACTAGCTTGAGTTTCCGGATCGTCGACAAAGGAAGGCCAACGTAGAGGGCATTACAGTAGTCTAGTCTCGAGATGACCGTCGCTTGGATCACCGTGGCCAGGTCCCTCCTGGACAGGTAGGGGGCCAGTCGCCTAGCCTGTCGGAGGTGATAGAATGCGGTCCTGCTGACCATGGAGACCTGGGCCTCCATGGACAGCGAGGAATCCAGCACGACCCCCAGACTCTTAACTGACGGCGACGGATTAAGCCGTTCGCCGTCCAGGGTAGGCAACCGCACTCATCCAGCCCAGGCCGACCGGGCCACAGTATCTCCGTCTTCGATGGATTCACCCTCAGCCGGCGGGCACGCAGCCAACCAGTCACGGCCTCGAGGCACAGATGGAAACCACTCGGGTACGGAGTCCGACCTGCCGTCCATTCTCAGCAAAAGCTGGGTGTCATCAGCGTACTGATGGCACTCCAGACCAAAGTCACGAGCCAGCTGGGCCAGGGGGCGCATATACACGTTGAATAATAAGGGGGAGAGGATGGCCCCCTGGGGGACCCCACAGTCAAGTGGGAGCCTCCCGAGACCTCCCTCCCTCCACCCGCTGTCCCCGGTCACGGAGGAAGGAGGCCACCCATTTAAGGGCGGTCCCCTACCCCGGAAGCGGCTAAACGGTGGGTCAATAGTGCATGATCTACAGTATCAAACGCTGCTGTCAGATCTAACAAGACAAGCAGTGCCGATCCGCCCTGGTCCAGCTGGCGGCGAAGTTGGTCTGTAATGGCGACAAGCACGGTCTCCGTCCCGTGCCCAATACGGAAGCCGGACTGGAAGGGATCGAGTCCAGCTGTGTCTTCTAGGAACTGCTGCAGCTGATCCGCTGCTGCCCTCTCAATTACTTTGCCTAGAAAAGGCAAGTTGGAAACAGGCCTGTAATTGGAGGGAGCCGAAGGATCTAGATTCGGCTTCTTCAGCAGCGGTCTCACCATAGCCTCTTTTAATCCCCTGGGAAGACTCCTTGCTCAAGGGAGCTATTTAAGATCGTGCCCAAGGGCCACGTAGACCCTCCCGGCAGGATTTTACCAGCCAGGAGGGGCACGGGTCGAGGAGCAAGTAGTTGGTCTAGCTGCAGTCAGTAACCCATCGACAGCTGCTGCGCCCAGCGGTAGAAACCGGGTGAAGGTGGGCCCACCGAAGGGCGGCGGAGTCTCGAGTTCACTAACTGTATCAAGGGTGGCCAGAATGTCCCGGCGGAGGGTCGAAATCTTGTCAGCAAAGAAGTTCTGAAAGGCCTCAGCCGTTGGAGCCAAACCCCTATCTTTTGGGACAGTAGGAATTGTTGTCTGGTTTGAACTGGAGTATCTAAGGGCCCTTTTACACAGCCCTATATCCCAGAATATCAAGGCAGAAAATCCCACAATATCTGCTTTGAACGGGGTTATCTTCTGTCCACACTCAAAGTCACACCCTAACCCTAACCGTATTACTTCAGGAATTAATCTGACAAGGCCTGAGTTCAAATTCTGGTTCAACTGGGAAGATGTCTTCGTTTTGTTTTGTTTTTGTCTGCAAAGAACTGGAATGTGGCGCAGCTGGCTGGGAGTCAGCTGCATAAGATCTCTACTGACCAGAAGGTCATGAGTTCGACACCTGTCCGGGTCAGGGTGAGCTCTCAACCAATTGTGTAGCTCGTTGTCTGCCTATATATGTTGTATGTCTATGGCATTGAATGTTTGCCTGTATATGTGCATTGTGATCCGCCCTGAGTACCCTGCGGGGTGAGAAGGGCAGAATATAAATTATGTAAATAAATAATAAAATAATAGTGTCTAAGGATAGATTTTAAACTTGTATCCTTTCTTTAATCTCTTGTTTTGTGTATTTTAATATGTATTTATAGAAATACAATTTAATCTGTATCTTTTATAGAAATGCATTTTAATATGTATATTTGTGGTATCTTTACAATGTTTATGTGTTTTGATTATTCTGTAACCTGTCTCGAGTCACGTGGAGAGGTGGGTAAAAATTAAAATTATTATTATTAATAATAATTGCATCCACATCAGTGGTTCTTAACCTGTGGGCCGCTGACCACCAGTGGGCCGTAAGGACAAAAATCTGGTCCAAGAGCCTCCTTCCTCTTTATTTTATTTATTACTGCTCTTTACGCGCTGCCTGCCACTCCTCCCGTCGCTTACCATGGCATATATTCTGTATCAGAAACTACAGCTGATGTGGTCTATCCGATGCCATTTTCTGAATCAGCACCTCAAATAACCAGACTGAATCTCAAGTTGACCAAAAGCTGATTCGTAACCCTTGTGGTACTAAGGTTAGAAAGTGGTCAAAGATGGTCCCTGGTTAAAGTGGTCCCTAGTCAAAAAAAGATTGGGAACCACCAAAAGGTTAGGAAAATATTGGGAGTAATGATCTACACTGTAGAATTAATGCAGTTTAATACCACTTGAACTTTAATACCCATCATGGCTCAATGCTACGGAATCCTGGGCATTGAAGTTTTTCGTCAAACAGATTAGCAATTATGCATCAATCCAGAGTGTATCATTACTCCAAATCAGCTTTTAAAAATATATATATATATATATATATATATATATATATATATATGATCTTGCCTCCAAAGTTACTCCCATGGATTCCAAATATATATGAAGAATCAGTGAGTGATCAAATTAAAAAAATTATAAACTTCTGGAGGAATTTGTCACAACAGTTACCAAGTCTGTATAAAATATACCGCTAGATAAGCCTTTTTAAAGGGAAGCAAAAAGTAGAGCAAGTAAAATAAAGTGGATACAGGAATGGAGCAAAACAAAAACATGGGGATTTTTAAAAAGCAATTAAGGAGCAACAGGTCTCATGCAACCTTACCTTTGTGCTCATTCTGTTTCAATGGTCAAAATCTCTGGTTATTTTTCTAATCTGTAGGAGGAAGGCAAATGTGGCTCCAACTCCAGTGAAACCTTTTCTGTCTTCATTCTCCCCTTGTATTGGCGAGAAAACTTATCTGGATGCTGCACCGGCCTTGAAATCAATAGAAACTCAAAAGGGATACAAAAGAGCCGGAACTCACTCTCTCTACCCATTCTCCTCGGTGGAAACTTTTTCTTGCACGTATTAAGAATATATATTGATTTGTATTTCAAATATATATTTACACGTCCATTCTGTACATCCAAATCCCTTGTATTCCAGAAAGTACTGCTCAAAAGAGACAAGGGCAACAACAACGAAAGTACTTAAAACTCAGTGTGTACTTTTCCAAAAATTCTGGATGGCCATCTGTAAGGGGTGCTTTGAATGTGCTTTGCCTGCATGGCAGGGGTTGGACTACATGGCCCATGTGGTCTCGTACAACTCTACTTACTTTAAGTACTTACTTTAAGTAAGCAAGTACGTGGCCCATGTGATCTCATCCAACTCAATTATTCTGTGAATTGGCAAAATCAAAAGATTTTAGAATTAATGCAGCTTGGTGACATTGTAATTGCCATGCTAAGGCTCAATGCTAAGGGGTCCTGTGAATTGTAGTTTGATGAGGCACCAGTACTCTTTGTCAGAGAAAGCTAAACGCCATATAAAACTACAGATCCCAAGAGTTACAATCTTGTCAAACTGTGTTAAATCTAGCATTGATGCATCCTAAAAATTGGCAATTATTTTTTATCCATATCAACGTTTAGACATCAAAATGGCCAAATAAAAACTCAAACGAGAGTATTTAATTGGTATGAGCAGGGGTGCATTTACACCAGGGGTGCTCACACTTTTTCAGCATGTAAGCTACTCTTCAAGCAACCAAGTCCAAAAGATCTAACTGCCCCCACCGCAGTGTGCTCCCGCGCGCTCCCGCCGCCGCGCACTCTTACCACCACATGTGCTCCTGCTGTTGTTTTCTGCCCGCGCAGTGCTTCTTCCACCTGCAGGGCATTGCAGGAAGGAGAAAGCACGAGGCGGGGCATCCAGAGGGAGCACTCCGCCCTGCCTGTCTCGCCGGCAACGGATGACAGATAGGCAGGGCGCTCTCTCCAGAGGCCCCGCCTCATGCTTCCTTCTTCCTGCAATGCCCCGCAGGCGGAAGAAGCACCACGAGAACGGAAGGCAGCAGCAGGAGTGCACGTGCGAGCAGGGTGTGCGCGCGCATGGCAGGAGCGCCTCATCCGGCTGGTGAGGCCCGAAGATCACCTGGAAGAGGGCTGAAGATCTACTAGTAGCTCCCGAGCTACCTAATGAGCACCCCTGATTTACACCATAGATTTAACCCAGTTTGGTTCCTTTTTAACTTCTGTGGGTCAATGCTATGGAACTGTGGGAGTCTAAGTTTTGTGAGGCACCAGCACTCTTGGACAGAGAAGGCAAAATACTTTGTGAAACTTCAATGCACATCTCATAACATTGAGCCATGGCAGTGGGGGGATGCATAAATTCTACAGTGTAGATGCAACCTTCAGCATTTTCCCACTTCTCCCACATATTCTTCCTACAAACACCCATTTTACAGCATTCTCCCTGGCTACTGATTGGGGCCTCTGCTCTATTGCAGGGAGAATTCAACCTTGTCCGACTTCTGAACACTGTCCTAGTGCCATTATCAAATCAGGCCTGCGGGTCTATCAGCCTGCCTCCCTTTTGCATTCCAGCCTCAAGGTCTCAAGTGAAAAAGATAATGATGAATGTATCATAATTTATTCGTAATATTATCAGAGTGTTCCCGGAGGTTCAGTATATCTGGGTGAAGATGCACAAACAGGAAAACACTAAGAACACCCAGTCTTCTTGGAAATCAGCAAAAGAATCTAAATCCTACTTGGGTGTTATTTCTGCAATAATTAGTTTTATGCTTTTAGCCCCCCCCACCCACACACACAACGTGCTTAATGCTATGCGGTTGTAGTTGACTATGTCTTTAGCCCAGGCACGGGCAAACTTGGGTCCCCCAGGTGTTTTGGACTTCAACTCCCAGAATTCCTAACAGCCTAGCAGCTGTTAGGAATTGTGGGAGTTGAAGTCCAAAACACCTGGGGGACCCAAGTTTGCCCGTGCCTGCTTGAGCCTGAGGAGGGCTAGTATTTCCCCAAACCAACTCCTAGGATCTCATGGCACTGAGTCAAAGTGGTATCAACCTGCATTCATTCTACAGTGCAGATAGAGTCTTCGTAGTACCATTACTCTTTTAGTATATTGAACTAAGAATACTGAAATATCCAAAGGCACCAGATCCGATCTGATCTTGGATGTTAAATAGGGTCAGCTGTGGTTAGTAATTGGATGGGTTTATTTAATTATTTATTTATAGTGTCAGAAGCAAGTTACAGTAAAATGCATTTACAAACACAAACAAATATTATTTTAAATACCAAACAAATACTACGTTAAAAACTAAACTAAACGTGGCAGTGGGAGTGCCTCTGGTGTTGCTGTGAGAAGGTTCTCTGTTGTGCATGTGGCAGGGCTCAGGTTGCATTGTAGTAGGTGGTCTGTGGCTTGCTCTTCTCCATACTCACATGTTGTGGACTCCACTTTGTGGCCCCATTTCTTAAGGTTAGCTCTGCATCTCATGGTGCCAGAGAGCAACCTGTTCAGCACCTTCCAAGTCGCCCCATCTTCTGTGTGCACAGGAGTGAGTTTCCAATCTGGTCTCAGCCACTGATTAAGGTGCTGGGTTTAACCTGCCACTTTTGGATTCTCGCTTGCTGAGGTGTTTCTGCGGTATCTCTGTAGATCAGTGGTTCTCAAACTTTTGGCCTACCGCCCCTTTCCAGAAAAAAAAAAATTACCGCCCCCCTAGAAATTAATTTTTTAATTTTTTTAATAGCAATTAAACAGAAATATATATGTATTAATATTTCTACCTTTTTCATAAAATATAATAAAGTTGTAAATTAGAAACATTGAAGTTTGAAATTTTAAACTATTTATTTAACTTAGAATAGAAAGGTAATACAAAAAAAGTTAATGTCACAATCGCCGACTTAGAACTGCCCCTTTAACACACACACGGAGACGTAGCAAAGGCTAACTATGTTTATTGAGTAAAAACAAATCCAAAAAAGCAATTTACTTAAAAAGTTCATAGGATAAAGCAATCAGCACGAAGCTGCAGTTCAGCAAAGTAAGCAAAGTCCCAAAAGGTAGATGCAAGGGCAAACGTGGTAAAAGCTTATAAGGCTCCCTGATTCAATCCGAACGAGTAAAGGATCCGCACCAATGCGAATCCCAAACAAGGCAAGGTCTTGGTCTATGGCGAGCCAAACTAGGCTCCAAGATTCACTCCGCTCACGCCCTTCAGATCAGACGTGGCCGGAGAACTGACGATCAGTTCCCACGGGCCGTTCTTAATCCTCGGCCTGGAACCCCGACGATCTAGGGCCCAGCGTCTCCAGTCTCTACTTTCC